>JAQGDG010000064.1:0-616915 GCA_029844215.1 Przewalskia tangutica
ATCGCCGATCTTGGCCGTGATTCACTGAATGCCATCACCCGATAATATGCCCAAGAAACGCCACCAAGTCAACCAAAACTCACATTTGGAAAACTTGCGCGATAAATCGCCGGTCTCGAGAATCACAAGATACTCTGGCGCCCGCATGCGCCCCGCCTGGAAGCGAATAAACCAAGATATCAATAATGAACACTATCACAAACGGTTCCAAAAATGGTTTGAACACTGCTCATCAAATCCACGCATATCACGAGCATCGTCAACCCAAAAGATATACGACCAATCATAATGTTCGCACGGTCCTAATGCACCCCAGGGACATCCACCTCTCTCGACTCGCACTGATGATAGCCCGATCGCAGATCAATCTCGAGAAACATCTCGCACTTCGCAATCGTCGAACAAATCATCAATCCCGGAAGGGTATTCGTTTAATGGTCACCTGTTCACCGTCAGAATCAACACACACGCGCAGCTGGCCCCGCCCTTCTTTTCTTCACGAACACACCGACGCTTCCTCGTGGAGAAACACTAGGCCCGATGCTCTTCTCCAAGAAATCTCTAAGCCGATCTCTTCAACTCTCTCAATCTCGCAGTGCCATTCTCAGATGGCGAATGGAAATAGCCTAGTGTCCGCACATGTCAATACAAAACTCAATCTCCTCTCGTGAGGGATACCCGGAGGTCATCCGGGAAACACGCTCGGGAACTTCGACTATCGAATCGATCAAAACTGTACCGCAGCTCAAAGATCAAACACCCGAACGAGACGGTAGATATACCCTTCTCGCACTATCTTCCTAGCCTCGAGGTAGAAATAAACCTACCCTGCGATACCGTGCTCCTCCCACTCAACAACCGGGCCTCAGAAACCGAACTGCATTTACTCTCTCTCAGCTTCACATTGGCGAGCAAAAGCAGCGTTAGCCAATCCATCCCCATGATCACGCTGGTCAATCATCTCCAACTCTATCAAGTCCGCTAAGGTCCGACGATCAGAATGGTCACAGACAAGCTCTATATACCCGCCGAAGCACACCAATCACCATCGCGTAGCTACCGAAAGTGGTCTATGGACTCGTGCTCATCCCTATCCTACTAGCAACAAGTGGGAGATATATAGATGCAGTAGAACCCGGATCTATCAACGATACACATCAAACCCAGAATCGATAAAGTACTGCGATTTACATCGTGAGGCCTCCGATCCGCTGGCCGGACAAAGCATAAATGCGCTTCGGAGACCGCGAATCGACCCGAGCCACGACCTCGCCACGACTGACCTACGAGTACCTCGCCCGGCGAGCGTAAATCAGAGATGGCAGACCCACAAAGAACTCGTAGCCGACTTCTACCATCAAGATCGCCTCTGGTCGGATAGCCGTGATAGTGACTCCCGCCGCCACAATCAAACAAACTCCCGCACCACAACTCCGGCGGATCTACCGATCGCCACACCGGCGGGTGGTCCCGACGGCCGCATCTCGCCGCTCGACGCTCAAGTCCTCGCCCCGGTCTCGCCTCAATATCCCGGCCGTGGCCGAGGACGCGCAGAGTGCTCGGCCGGCCGCAGTACCCAGATCGCCACGAGGCCGCCATCACGATAGCTACCAAAAGACCTCGCCGCCCGGTCTTCTCGCCGTCACAACCCGGCGTCTACGCCTCACATCCAAGAGCATGAGCTCGCATGCGTAATGTCCATACCCGGCCGAGAGAAACACCCCACATGACTCCCATATAGTCGCTCAGCCCGGACATAGCGGCACCCTATCCTCCATATCTCACCAATGCCGGGACATATCGAGCCAATGAATCAAACTCGACATCAGACTCCCGACAAAGGCCCTCTCGCCTCGCAGAGTAAAAATCTATCACCGCGCCTCCTCATCTCGCGAGGCAAGAAGTGAGCGGGAAAGCCTCCGAGAACTCATCCTAGCTGGGACGCGCAGGTTTCCCGGATAACTCACATGAATCAAACCAATCGATCGCGTATCACGCAACCGACGCGAACCAAAGGTCACAGACTGGCCTCCGAGGCCTGATCACCCTCATGATTCTTCTCAGAATGACGGATTTAACTTCGCGATCATCCTCCGCCACTCCGTGAAAAACTCGCGGCTACAACTCAAGAAATCTCGTAGTCTCAAACTATTCGCTTCGCACCACGGTGCGACCGAGCCGAGCTGAATCGAACCGCCGCATCCGCCTTTCTCTCGTGACGCCACAACTTTAGCCAATAGTCCGGGTTATCTCTCAGACTTCCTAACCTCCGCCTGTGCCGTGGGACAGGAGGCGGGTACTGTGGTCTCGCTGGGCCGGGCGGCGCCATAGAACTCGCCGCCTCGTATAGACGGGCCCGAGCCTCGTGACTGGTGTCTCGCTAGCAGCCTCCTGGCCGCTTGCCCTTCTCGCCCGGTTTTACGTGGAGGCATAATCACATAGAAAGGAATACGTTGAGGGGTCCAACCTATAACACAACTCTAAAGCACGATCTCGTAATGAGAAGAATGGAAACCAACCTAAATATCCTATAGCCTCTCGACATTGGTGTGGTGCACAACACACCGATAATCAAGCACTTACTAGATACGGTTCAGAGACACTTTCCGAGGATTAATCGCTCGATACTACTTTTGTCACGACTGCCTGGCCCGTGGATCGTGCCTTACCGCACCCAAGTAGTCATACATCGAGTAATCGGAAATATAAAGCAAGACATGAAACAATTTATAAAATAAGCATACAATTTATGCGAGAAAACATCGCTTTTCGATATATATATAAACATGGTTTAGCGCTACATCCGACATCGCATAACATGACTACGCACTTAAGGAAATATACAACTATGGCGGACAGGCCCCGCCATACCTCGAGTGTACAAAACTACCTACAACAGGAGATCATACCTAAAAGTAGAGCCTCCTAAAAGACGGAGCTCCCGACACCAACGTAGATCCTAAGAATGTGGATCTAGCACTGCCGCTCTACCGCAGCATGAACGCAGCCTTCAAGGAGGTCAAGACAAAGAGGTACTAAGTATATGAAATCAGAAATACTTAAATGAAACATATCAATTTAAAAACTTTGCAGTATGTATAAAACAAATAAGGAAACCGCATATACACATCACAAACAAGAGCAAAGAATAGTTAAATCAGAATGTGTCTTTTCTAGGTCGCTAATGATCAAGCAGGCCAATTGCCCGTAGTATCACCATGCAAGCCTAACTCGACTCAGAGTCCGCATAGGCCAATCACATAGGCCCGCATAGGTATATAACCCCGCATCGAGGGTAGCTACTCCTCGCATCGCCCCGACTCGCCGTCCGCATGGCCACATAGACCGCATGAGGTATAACCTCGCACACTAACCCGAACTCCCGTGAGCTCCGCATAGGTCCCTTGACCCGCATGAGGTATTCTCAATCACGGTCCTGCATCGCTCGAGTCTACCCTCAGACGGAGGGCCTTAACCCCTGCATATGTCAAGAGGCGAGTGATGTTACACTAACCTAACAAATTATCGATAACAACATAAGCACAACAAGAATACTTTTTACACAAACGCTACAAGATACTAACACACATAGCATCATATCATGTTTACTTATCAAACCATCTTATTATTCTTTTCACAATTCAATATAAGTCCGTTATAAACACATAGGCAAACTCGTTTTTTATCAATCTTAAGTGGTTATACTTAACTTCCCATAAAGCTAGTATAACTCTTAAGCTTCGCTTAAAAACCAATTAGTTCTCTTCTCGTTAAAAATGATTCAAGATTCTTATGAAATGCTTTCGATCTTTATTATTCGTGCTTAAGCCGCAGGTATCGCCGTAAGTGTTATTCAAAGCTTGTGAGGCATTGCCGTAAGTATTATTCAGCTTAAGTCAAAGACATTGCCGTAGTTATATTTCGCTTAACACACGACGCTCACCGCACTATATATATTGTAAAATATCATGCTTTAGGAAGAATCACATACCTTCTCAAATAAAACCACCGCCAAGTCAATATATCGCAAGCAGAGAGTCACCATAATAGTCACGCACATCTATCAAAGACTACTCAAGGTCATTCTAAACAGAGGGTTCACAATTCTATGGAAAGTCAAGACATTCTACCCATGAGCTATATAAGTTCATCAGAAAATAGTTCTATGTAAGTACGCTTGATTATTCTTCTTTAAACCCTTCTACTGTGGTAATAATCAATTTATTCCGTGATATTCTTCTAAGTATTTAATACTTATTCTAATACTACAACAAAGAAGTATTCTCTAATTCAAAAGAGGTTAGGATTAGTTACTCCCGCAGCCCAATAATATCCTAGATAAAGTCGCAATGAGCAAGGTTTAGCTCCTAAGTTGTACGCTCCAGAGTCTCCAAGAAACCTTAGAAGTTCTTCACAACTTCTACTAAGTACTAAGGATTTGGGCTAGGTATTTTGGGCATTATAACAATACTAGAAGACAACTTTTCTACCAAGGGAGGGGTAGATTTTGCTAGGCTAGTGGGGCCTCGCCAAACTACTAGGCTAGAGGGGGTATTCGCCAAGGGCCTTCACAAGGGAGGGGGAGGTGTTGGACTAAAAGGCTACAAAGGAGAGGAGAGGATTTTCAAGACTGAAAGATTTGTGGACGAAGAACTCTTCATCTCTAAGGGGTATTTATAGGTCAAGAAGTGGCCAACCAATGGCCAAGATTAAGAAAAGTGCAAGGCAAGTGTAGGTGAGGATTAACTATACACAAATATCCTACTAACTCCTTGACTTGTGCACAAGGCACAAAAACGTGCTTATTATTGTCCAAATCGCCCAAATGGACGCATTTCAAGTCCATCAACTGAGGGTGACAAGTGTCGCCTCCCGCTGGTCCAAAATGTTTCGCCTCTCGAAAAATCCGCAAAATTAGAAATGGCATAGCCAAATTTACCCTCACGAAGTCGTGGAAACGCTTCGCCTAAAACTATTCGCTTTATGAGTCAGGCCAAAAAAACGCTTTGCCTAAACTTTAAGGCTAGACTTTTGTACGATTCCTTACGCATATACCGCAAATACGGTATAACAAATGGTTCAAATTTAGGCACAAGTGTCGAAAGAGTCGCTTTCCGACGAAACGCTTTCATTACCACGTAGGAAAATTCGCTATGTCATTTATAATTTTTTGGCGGATTTTTCCGAGAGACGAACATTTTGGATCAACTGAGAGTGACAAGTGTCACCTCACATTGGCCTCGAGTGGACGCAAAAGGGACGAACAAGGTCAAGGGAGTCGGGCAGATATTTGTGCAAGCTGGCGGTAGACGGATAAGGTGCACATGGCTCGATCCTAGCCCTACACTTGCCTAACACTTGGCTTGATCTTGGCCATTGGTTGACCTTTGTTAGCCTATAAATACCCCTCTAGTGAAGACTTTCTTCATCCAAAACTTGAGCAATCTTTCTAAGTCTCAAATCCTCCTCTCCTTGTGAATTTTCGTCCACCACCCTCCCCTTTCAGAGCCCTTGGCCGAGAGCCTCCCTCCTCAGGTGTTTAGCTGGGTACCCCTAGCCTAGTTGTCTCGTGATAAATACCCCTTTTGTGGTATTGAAATACTCTCCAAGCATTGTTATAATGTCCAAATACCTCGCCCAAATACCTTGTAGTATTCCCAAGGTTACACTTATATAAAAGCCTGTAAAATACTATTATACTTCCTCACTACAAAAACGAAACCTAAGTAAATCTTCACCAGTAGTTGAAGTTATAAGTAGAAGCTGGTTAGAACTTCTAAGGGTTGGTTCGAGCGGCCTGAGCGCATGAGCAGAGCTAAACCTCGTCAGATCGACATTTAAACTCTGATAATTTTGGGCTTATCGAGGTAAACACTCTTGACCTTCTATTGTAATTGAAATTACATGTTGTTGGAATATATAGTTGAAGATACTATATATAGAATTGAACATAGTTGTGCGGCAATGTCTTTGACTTAAGCCCGATTAATACTTACTAAATGTCTCGCGACTTAAGCCCAATTTAAATAAGAGAACGAATCAGAATTACATAGATCAGACATTAGAGACTTGTGTAGCATTACCGTAGTAGAGTTGTACACGTCCGGTTAGACGAAACCCCCGATTGGCTGTAGCCTACGATACAGAGAGATTTACGCTGCCATGTGGAGGTGCCGAATTTTCTCAGAGAATATTCTACATTGAGATCTAGGATGTTAATAGGCGCCTGTGGCCTCTATAGGTTCAAGTACTACGATGGCGTGATCTACTTAGCTTAAGGAGTAGCCGACTGCCTGAGGTACTGGAGCATTTTGCTATTAGTCGATAATCGTCGCGAGGTATGTGAACCTCTTCCTATCCGTTCTAGCATGATATGTGTATAACTATGTAGTACTGCAGACGCATACGTGTTTAATGTATTTGATTGGTTTGAAACATAAAGTGTTATAACGCTTTACGGGAAGTTGGTTATAACAATTACGAGGTAAGAAAATGCTTTGTGGTTTCAAAGTGGTAATCGATTTGACTTATAACGGATTTGATGTGTAGTAACAAAGAACTTGAAGTGTTTCAAAAGACCTTTTGAAAGAAGAGTAATACTTGGCTTTGAAAACATAAGAGTTGTACTAGCTTTACGGGAAGTTAGGTATAACGCCCAAGAGTGATAAAAGAACGGTTTATCGATTTTTCAAGATAAGAGACTTGACTTAATGGTATTGATATGAATTTTGTTAAAAGTGTGAAACCTCATTCGTGAGTAATGAGTACTTGGTTTTAAAAGGAATAATGTTTTACCGATTTCGAAATCGTAACGAGTATCGCAAACCACCGCAAATAATAAAGGAAAATGTATTGAATAATGAAGTACGGTATTAAAACCAAGAGAAACCTCCATCCGCATGAAGCTAAGACGAGACAAAATGATATTACATTTCCTAGATCATGGTCGCTAATAAGATTGATTATAAACAAGAATAACCTACTCACATATAAGACATATGTTTCTCAAAACGTGTAAAGGAGAATTATGTTTTAAAGGATTAAAACTATGAACTACTTAAACCTTTCTAAAATGAGAAACTCGAGCATTTGAAATTAGGCAAACTTCAACGCTTGGAAAATAAGGTTGTTACTTGATTTTACAAAGGAAAGCATTTTGGTTTACTTAACAATGTTAGTCACTCTATTTTTATACTACTGTATCGTGACCTTTGTAAAAGAAATGGATCTTTAAAAGGAATTTAACGACGTAGTACTTTAGGTTAAAACCCGACTTTGGCATAAAATGAAAGTACTTGAGTTGTGTATAACTTGCCTATGCTTGTTGTTGTGAAACTTGCCTATGCTTGTTGTGATAGCCTTTGTTGTATTTCAGACTTCGCCTCTCGGCGGAGGGCCGCTGATTTGTTATGAACGATTCTACACCGAGTCCCACGAGACGGGCAGGGACACGATTTCATTTGATTATACACCGAGTCCCACGAGACGGGCAGGACACGATTCCATCCGATTATACACCGAGTCCCACGAGACGGGCAGGACACGATTCCATCCGACATACACCGAGTCCCACGAGACGGGCGGTGACACGATTTCATCCGATTATACAACCGAGTCCCACGAGACGGGCAAGCGGACACGATTCCATCCGATTATTCACCGAGTCCCACGGACGGGCCGACACGATTTCATCCGTTATCATACATGTCTCCCGCTTTATATAGACTATTATGATTTCATTTACGCCTTACGCTTTCACATACTTGGTACCGTCAGATCGACTCTCCTTCGGGGCCGAAAGGATAAAGAGGCCCGAGCCTCTACCACGAACAGACCAACCGTGGCTCTCCGTATGGCACGTCCGCCGTATGGTATCGCAGCAGCCTGCATCATTTGTCGGGTCTCCTGAGCGAGACTCGCGCAAAGTGACAAAAGTGGTATCGTGAGCGCTTAGTCCTCTGAAAGTGTCCACGCATCGTGTCTAGTAGAGTCTTGATTATCTGGTTGTGCACCACATCTATAATCGTGAGGCTATAGACATTTAGGATTGGTTTCCATTCTTCTCATTCCGAGATCGCGCCCCAGAGATGTTTGATAAGTCGACCCTCCGACGATTCCTTTCCTTTACCGCTTACGCCTCCGCTGCAAGGCAACCCAGCCCGACGGGCAAGGCAATGAGGAGCCGCAGTGAGATACAGAGGAGTACGAGGCGCAGTCCCGCCGTTCGAGACAAAGGCTTCCCGACGGCGAAGCCATGACGCCGCCAAAGACCAACAGAGCTTAGAGCCGCAGCAGCCGCCGCCGAGACTACATTACTCGAGCCTCCTGGCCCCACACCGAGCAGATGAGATGGGTACAAGGAGATGGTCGCCATCGCCGTGGTCGTGGCCGATATGAGGATAGGCGGATGCAGCAGCCTGCACTCCCGAGCACCCGTAGTTCACCCCGAGCGCATACTGAGGCTACGACTTTCCGAGTCAGAGCCCGCCGTTGTTCTATGGATCGAGCCGAGGATGACCTCGTGAGTTTATCCGACACTACAATGATCGAGAGTGATCGAGTTTCGCAGGCGCAGTCGGTGGTATTGGTTCGCATCACCTACGCGATATCGTAGTTGACCGTTTGATTCGCGAGTTGTCCCGAAGAGATGCACTTCCACCGCATGGGACGAAGTTCTCGCGGCTTTTCTTGCACATTTCTTGCCCCACAAACGGCGAGGGCTCGGCCGGCAAATTTTTGACATCGAGGCAGACGCGACGGTTAGAGAGTACAACGTGGAGTTCGACTCATTAGCTCGTGATGTTCCCGCACGGTAGCCGAGCATGAGGATATAGTACACCGCCACACGGGCCGATGATTACTGGCAGAGGCTTGTACGTGTAGCTTCTTCACCGCACGACATTGCCCGCACGCAAGCTCATGCACTAGGATGAGGCACGGAGAGGTCGACTGAATGACCGAGATCACAAGAGGCCGCAACAGCAGGTCCTTTGGTAACTTTCGAGGCGACCGCCTCGCAGCTAGCCTAGTTATGTACTTCCACCAAGACAGAGTGGTCCCCAGTCGCCGTGACGCTCAGTATTCGAGAGCCGGTCGAGCTCCGTGGCTTCGTTCACGACATACACGGGTTCTAGCCACGGTTCAGTTTTCTCAAGCAGACGATGCGGGCGCACGCCATCCCGAATGTCGCTTTTTATCGGTGCTTGTTTTTCCGCGCCGCCGTGGCCATATGATGAGAAATCGCCCTAGTAGGAAGGATGCAAACAGAACGACTCACCTTACCGTCGCAAGGTGTTCATCGCTTTCTACAATGCATACACAGCAGGCGTGCTTACGACAGAGCGAGCAGATTCGTATATCCTTAACCTCTGTAGATTTGTATGCATGATATAATGACCTTCTTATCAGGTGCTACGCTCGATAGCGTTATGTTGGTTAAGAGTTAGAAAGCATGGTTAGTTGAAAGGATATGTACGGGGCATGGAAAGTGTGAACCTTAGAATATTTTCGCGCGAGACCTTAGAGGTAAGCGTCATCTTGAATAAAAGATTTTACTGCTAGTCTTTGTTGAAATACTTGGTTTATGATAAATGTGTTCGATAATTTCGTAGTGTAAAATGGAAGTGGTAGCTTTCATGACTTGTATAGGTAAGATTGTTCCGGATCGGGAAACAAGAGCGTGACGCGTTGCTGGTCGTGGTCAGCTATGTTGCGCCAACCCGCGCCTGCTTCGGCGCTGGTCACTCGTGGTCCCGCCAGCGGTAGTGGTCACGAGGGTGCTAGGCCCAAGTTTAGTTGACCATCGATGAGTTCGCGGGCGTGTTCGACCGTATAGACGTGAAGGCCGGAATGGCCTTAAGAAAGATCGAGGCTAGTAAGATAACCAAGTCGAGGTGGTGACTCAAGGTTTTGAAAATCAAGCGATGATCAAGTGTGGTACGATACTAGAAGAGTTCGAGTGTTCGGAAGAGTACGACGCAGTAAGGAAGCGAAGTGAACTTCAGGCTAATGATGGAAGAAATCATTTTTGAGAAACGAATGCGCGGCGGAGTGTCCTCGACCAAGAGCGAGAGTTGGTATTGTTTTGCATCATCGGTGGTTCCTCGCTGGCCCGGATTTAAGAAATTGCGCGCATGTGTTATTTCGTACAACGGGCGCTGCAACTTGTTAGAAGAACTTTATCGTTATCCGCTTGAGAAGGAACATTCGGACGAATGTTTCGGCGAGGAGAATGTTATACCGTATTTCCAGAGTATGTACGTAAGTATGCGCACGATAAAAATTTAAGCCTTAAAGTTAGGCTAAGTTCGAAATTTAGGCACAAGTGCCGAAAGAGTCGCTTCCGACTAAACGCTTCCACGCCTTACGAGGGAAAATTCGCCATGTCATTTATAATTTTTGCGGATTTTTCCGAGAGACGAACATTTTGGATCAACGAGGGTGACAAGTGTCACCTCACATTGGCCTCGAGTGGACGCAAAAGGGACGCAACAAGGGGTCAAGGGAGTCGTAGGATATTCGTGCAAGTTGGCGCGTGGTAGATGGATAAGTGCACATGGCTTGATCCTAGCCCTACACTCGCCTAACACTTGGCTTGATCTCGCCATTGGTTGGCCTTTGGTTAGCCTATAAATACCCTCTAGTGAAGACTTTCTTCATCCAAAAACTTGAGCAATCTTTCTAAGTCTCAAATCCTCCCTCTCCTTGTGAATTTTCGTCCACCACCCTCCCCTTTGAGAGCCCTTGGCCGAGAGCCTCCCCTCCTCAGGTGTTTAGAATGCTGGTACCCCCACCCTAGTTGTCTCGTATAAATACCCCTTTGTGGTATTGAAATACTCTCCAAGTATTGTTATAATGCCCAAATACCTGCCCAAATACCTTGTAGTATTCCCAAGGTTACACTTATACAAAAGCCCGTAAAATACTATTATACTTCCTCACCACAAAAACGAAAACCTAAGTAAATCTTCACCCGTAGTTGGTTATAAGCAGGCTGGTTAGAACTTCTAAGGGTTGGTCGAGCGGCCTGAGCGCACGAGCAGAGCTAAACCTCGCTCAGATCGACATTTAAACTCTGATAATTTTGGGCTTATCGAGGTAAACACTCGACCTTCTATTGTAATTGAAATTACATGTTGCTGGAATATATAGTCAAGTATACTATATATAGAATTGAACATAGTTGGCGGCAATGTCTTTTGACTTAAGCTCGATTAATACTTACGCAATGTCTCGCGACTTAAGCCCTAATTTAAATAAGAGAATCGAATCAGAATTACATAGATCAGACAAAGAGACTTGTGTAGCATTACCGTAGTAGTTGTACACGCCCGTTAGACGTAACCCCGTCGCCTTGGCAGCCTACGATGGAGAGAGATTTACGCTGCCGCGGTGAGGAGGTGTCACAATTTTCTGAGAATATTCTACATCGAGATCTAGGATGTTAATAGGCGCCTCGTGGCCTCTATAGGTCAAGTACTACGATGGCGTGATCTACTTAGCTTAAGGAGAGCCGACTGCTTGAGGTACTGGAGCATTTTGCTATTAGTCGATAATCGCCGCGAGGTATGCGAACCTCTTCCTATCCGCTCTAGCATGATACGTGTATAACTATGTAGTACGGCAGACGCATACGTGTTTAATGTATTTGATTGTTTGAAACATAAAGTGTTATAACGGCTTTACGGGAAGTCGTTATACAAATTTACGTAGGTAAGAAAATGCTTTGCGGTTTCAAAGTGGTAACCGATTTGACTTATAACGATTTGATGTGTAGTAACAAAGAACTTGAAGTGTTTCAAAAGACCTTTTGAAAGAAGAGTAATACTTGGCTTTGAAAACATAAGAGTTGTACTAGCTTTACGGGAAGTTAGGTATAACGCTTAAGAGTGATAAAAAGAATGGTTTATCGATTTTTTCAAGATAAGAGACTTGACTTAATGGTATTGATATGAATTTTGTTAAAGTGTGAAACCTCATTCGTGAGTAATGAGTACTGGTTTTAAAAGGAATAATGTTTTATCGATTTCTAAATCGAATGAGTATCGCAAACCACCGCAGCTAATAAAGGAAAATGTATTGAATAATGAAGTATGGTATTAAAACCAAGAGAACCTCCATCCGCATAAGCTAAGATTTAGACAAAATGATATTACATTTCCTAGATCATGGTCGCTAATAAGATTGATTATAAACAAGAATAACCTACTCACATATAAGACATATGTTTCTCAAAACGCTTAAAGGAGAATTATGTTTTAAAGGATTAAAACTATGAACTACTAAACCTTTTCTAAAATGAGAAACTGAGCATTTGAAATTAGGCAAACTCAACGCTTGGAAAATAAGGTTGTTACTTGATTTTACAAAGGAAAGCATTTTGGTTTACTTAACAATGTTAGTCACTCTATTTTTATACTACTGCATCGTGACCTTTGTAAAAGAAACGGATCTTTAAAAGGAATTTAACGCACGTAGTACTTTAGGTTAAAACCCGACTTTGGCATAAAATGAAAGTACTTTGAGTCATGTATAACTTGCCTATGCTTGTTGTTGTGAAACTTGCCTATGCTTGTTGTGATAGCCTTGTTGTATTTCTGCACTTCGCCTCTCACTGGAGGGCCGCTGATTTGTTATGAACGATTCTACACCGAGTCCCACGAGACGGGCAGGACACGATTTCATTTGATTATACACCGAGTCCCACGAGACGGGCAGGACACGATTCCATCCGACATACACCGAGTCCCACGAGACGGGCAGGACACGATTCCATCCGATTATACACCGAGTCCCACGAGACGGGCAGGACACGATTTCATCCGATTATACACCGAGTCCCACGAGACGGGCAGTGACACGATTCCATCCGATTATTCACCGAGTCCCACGGACGGGCCGACACGATTTCATCCGTTATCATACATGTCTCCCGCTTTATATAGACTATTATGATTTCATTTACGCCTTTTACGCTTTCATACTTGGTACCGCCAGATCGACCTCCTTCGGGGCCGCGCTCATGCCGCAGTGGAAGTACATCGGCCAGGATCCTCGCCATGGAGCACAGCTCAGCGTCGGGAAGCTCCCATTTCTTCTGAGGCTTATCTTTTCGCATGTTACTCGAGTCCGTAGATTCTTATACATTCGTGGGTATGGCCCCGTCCCGTCATAAATTGTAAAAATCTTAGAGGTCTCAGAGCACTGCAAGGTGGTTTGTAAAAAGATAACTGTCGTATTTATGTATATATGATGGGCAACTGCTTTGGTTGCCTGCTTATTTATCTTGTCTCTTAATTCATGTTCATGTTTTTATTTCCGCTGATTTTCTCTGATGTTGTATCACTAGGGTGCCCGGGGTAAGGCACCAGTCACGGGCCCGGGTTCGGGTCGTGACACATGGCCACCACATAACATACGTAAACATATCAATGGACCTTTCATCCGTGGTCCCTTCTCACAAAACTCGAAGGTTACAGTCTTATAAAAAATGGGATCCTTAGAGGTTCATTTCTTTTCTTACTTGTCATACTTTCTCGTACTTCCAAACTTATTTTAGTACATGTATAAAATTTCAAATATTGTTTCTGTTCTCCAATCCTTGGAGTTACTATCCAAACTTGGCCATTTTGCTACTTGCATTTCCGTTAAGGCCCTTCTCGGCCCTCACGACCTTGTTCCGGTGGAACGCGTCCACAAACTCGTACAACGATTAACTAGACTTGGGCCTTGCATCCTCGTGACCCTATCACATAGCGGGACCATATCCAACTGACATCACCCCATTCCATACTAATGGCTGACCCTAAATGAGTACATAACCAACCCCACCTTCCTACTTAACTTCTCATTCTTAGTCTGAAATAAATTTCTCTCTTATCTCAAGGTATTTCTCACCCTATCCTCCTATTCACTAGAGGTTCGTCACATATCCCGAAGTATTTCTATCAGATATCCTTCCCTATCTGGCCTTCACACTGCATGGGTAATTACAACTCAGAACCCTACACAACTATAGTCTCAGTTCACTTTATCATTCTTGTCAAGCTTCTTTACTTTTCACTTTACTAATCAGAGTATCTCTACCTCTGGGGGTGCTATCAATTACAACTACTAACAACAAGGGAAAACATATACGCTAGGGCGAAATCTGAATCTATCAATGCACGTATGATTCAAAAGAATTGAAATATACCAGAACCCCACGCGATGTCGCTTCTCGATCATGCCTAGTAGCCATGTCATCTATGCGTTCAAGGACCGCCAACTATAAACTCCACTCGACTCTACCACTACGGCCGACATATGAACACCCCGCTGGCGCATAATCGCGAGGAAAGGCAACCAACCACCGCCTCATAGCCGAGCCACCTCACCTGCTCTTTCTAAAAGGACATACCTCGTGATATGTCCCGACGCCACAATAAAAACAAACACATGTGCTATAACGGCATTTCCCATACGACGCCATTACATCTAAACACCGAGGAATAAGTGGCCTCGATCGAGAAAATCTTGTGCTCCTCTCGGTAACCTCGAACCCGAGCTCTGACCGCTCCTAAATACCTCAGGTCAAATCTCCCACCGTGAGCTACGGGGTCCGGCCCCGGTAGGTCGATGAATATCTCACTCACGCCGAGGTCGCCGTCTAAAACTCACCAGATAACCAACCTGCCTAGCCTCTTACGCCGATCTCCGCTGCCTCTACCCTCTCAGACACTGTCTGCATTTAGCCGAATAACCTCCTCATTGATGTAATCAGAGCACCGCTATCTTGGCCAATAACATAACTGCTTCCCTTATGACCCTATAGTCTTCCCCTAACTGAGAAACTGGAGGCTCTGGTGCTGGGGCCTCAAAATATGGCGCAGAAGAACTCGCCGACTGATCGGTGTATTTTATATACACCTTTTGAGTCATTTTTAGTGAGTCTTTTGTTCATTTTTGTACAAATACGTGTCGTCTTAGGATAGATTTTCTTTCTTTTGAGTCATATTGGTTTAAAGTGGCTCATTGGCGGAAAAGGAGCAAAAAGATGGCAGAAATGGAGGTTCCAAAGCTCGAAAAGCGAGAAAGTGGCGAACCGGGCACAAATAAAGCTGCACGCGCTTCCAAACAATAGGCTGTGAGCCACGCGCCTAATCTTCGTGAGTTGCAGGAGTTTGAGCCGCGCGCCAATCGCAGGCCGCGCGCAAGCTGAAAATCGTAAATTGACCACAACGGGCCAAGGCCTGAAGGAAAACCTGCATCACATTTTGGAGGCTATAAAAAGAGGACTTTAGGTCAGATGCAGGGGTTCCTCTTCTTGCCAAATCACAACACTTTTGGAGATCAAGATTGGAGACCTTTTCTTAGTAATTTCTTGTTCTTGTTTTACTTTCGTTACAGTTTATGTTGGATATTGATTTAGTTCTTGTCATGTCTATGGCTAGGAACTAAATCTACTTATGGCTTTCCATGTCAATTCACTTGAACCTTATCTTTATGAATTAATGCATGTATTTGGTTTTTCTTTTTGTTGTTGAGATTTATTCAATATTTGTTTTGATTGTTTGGTAATTACTTGATTACTAATTATCATAATTCTTATGATTTCTAACCGAAATCTGAAAGGGGAGGTTGTGAATATGATGTAGTTGGATAAACATAGGTTAAATCGTGGACGAAAGTACTCCGATACTTGTGTAGTATTAATAAGGTTTTTGGTCTTAATCCTCCTTTATAGTCAATATTATCACCGAAAGGTAGAAAGGTGCTATACTGAGGTTGAGTGTTTATATAACCTTAACAGGAGTATAAAACGGCTTAGTTAACCTGCTATCTCAAAATAGAAGAAGAGCCATAATTAATTGCATTAATAAGTGTTGCTTGATAGTTGAGGAGATTTGGAAGCCCTATTTCCACATTACTGAAGTAAAACAACATAGTTTAGTTAGTTTCATAATTATAGTTATAAACAACATATCAATTATCGGTTACCAAATAGATAACATAGAATAGAATTTGGTACTTGAACACTAATCCCTGAGGACGATAACTCGGTCTTCTAGGACTATTGTTACATCCCGTAGTTCAGGTCCTGCTTATAGGGACGTACGAAAGGAGTTAAGATTTAAATTTTTGACGGAATGTTTCGGACGGATTTTTAGTCAACTTTGAGGCGGGTTATGACCCGTTACATTGAGAGTTCCTAGGTGTTTCAAAGGCCTAGTGCGTAGTTCGTTGAGTTTTGTTTCCAACGCAACCAACCGCTCACGATAGACATCGTAGTAGAAAGTTACGGAGTTACAAGTTCAAGACGCATCAACGTAAAAGTATTTCGGCCGTGAGCTAGGTCGCGCGCCAAACGCTCAAAATTCACGAGTTGCAGCCACGAAGTTCGGAGAGTCTCGGATGTTTCAGCGCCGCGGCGCCGCCGCAGGCCGCGCACCGAGGCGGTTCTCGCGAGACCGAGTGGAAAATCTGAACCGCTTTGTTTTAAAAGGTCAGCGAGGTGACATGTGTCCCCCCATCCGATTTTTGCACGCACTATTTATTGACCAAGTCTTCAAGACTGGTCATTATTCAAGCTCTTCTCTCTCTCTAAATTAGAAGCTCTTCCTTCTCTCTAGAAAATCAAGAGGAAATCAAGGATTGAGAAAATCAAAAGTGTGGCAAGAAGGAAACTTGTTGGAAAGCTTCAGAGTTATTGTGGTGTTGTTTGTGGAAAGCGAGGCTAGAAAATTTGTTGGATAAATTTGGCTAAAGTTCTAAGGTAACAATTCCTTCTCTCTTGTTAGTTTATGGTGTTGCATGTGAAGAAGAAAGAACTTGTAGTGGTACATATTGCCCTTAGATAAATCAGATGTAAGAAATATGGTTTGATATGAAAGAATTGGATAAGAAGGTTATGTAAGCATGTTGTAGCCAAAAACTACCTTAAACTTGTTAAGTTAGTTGTTATACATTGTAAGGCAGAATTTTACACATCCAAGGTTAGTGTAATCCCCTTTATATTGATTGGATTGTTGGGCCTTAAAAGTGGTGTTTGGATGTTGAATTCGCCTTGAAAAAGGTGGAAAAGTATGTAGAAACAAAGGAAATGCGCCCGATTCTCCATAGAATTTAGTGACTTTGCACTTGGAATATTCTACGTTGAAACTAGAGGTTAATAAACGATACGGTCATTATAGGTTGACGATACGCATGTATTTTGGACTTAGCAAGTGGATTGACCAAGAGGTATGTGGAACTTTCCTACCTCTCGAGAATGAATAACAGATCTACGTAGTACGGTAGACGCACGCAGGCTTTGATATTCCTTACTTGTTTTAATGATGTCTTAAGTTTCAAAGTCAAGGACTTCAAGTGTTTTAAGTATATGATACTTGTTTCGCTTTAAAAGTATAAGTCCTCGATACGGGAAATATATTTGACTAATGTATAACGTTAATATAACGACTTTACGGGAAGTCGTTGTATTGGCTTTTGAAGGTTAACAAAGAAAGATTTACTCTAAGTAAAATAAGCGCTGATAAACGATTTGAATTTGTGAGAGGTAAATTGTTTTAGGCATTAATTGCCTAAGGTTTTAAAAGAAATGAAGTCACTTGATTTAGAAGCCTATTATATTTCTAAAGGTAAACGTGACTTGTCTTGAAAAGTAGTCGTGACTTGATACTTCGGTTATTAGTATCTTGGAAGTTTTATATAAAAAGGAGTCATTTCTTAAAAGGTTAGAGGTACGTGGTACTTGGGTTGAATTTCCGGTTTTTCTCTTAAATGACATGTTGGTGCCTTAAGTAAACTAAAATGAGAGGATATACTAATAATGTTAATAAGAATTTAGGGGATATTCTTAACTTGCTTATTTTATGATAAGACGGTAGCGCTTATGTTATGTATGATAGTCGGTTGTGTTGAGTTATGTATTATTATTATTATTATTATTCCTACTTATGCCATGGATTTGCTACCCATGATGCGAGTGTGGCGCTTGTACTCATGCGGGCCCACCGGGTCCATGCGGGTGAAATAGTCCCATGCGGGTGAAATAGTCTCATGCGAGGCGGATGACCTCATGCGGGTGAAATAGTCCCATGCAGGTGAAATAGTCTCATGCGAGTCGATGACTCACGCGGGTCCACAGACCTACGCGGTGAAATAGTCCTGCGAGTAGGATTGCTTAATGATACTACTGCAGAGACCTGCTTTGATCACGAGCCTCCTATTTTTACGCAAAGAAAATTTATACTTGTTACTCTCATTGTTAGTAAGGCACAAAGGCAATGTAATTTGATCTTCATCTATGACTCAGCTTATTTTAAACTTATGATATTATTACAAGATTTTCCGCTTTACATACTTGGTACATATCAGGTACTAACCCCTTCGTCGGGGCCGCTCACGCCGCAGGTGGTAAGAGCGTGGATCCTCATTCTTAGGATCTTTGCTCAGTGTCGAAGCTCCATTTCTCCTGAGGCTCAACTTTTGGCACCGCTTCTCCCGGTGTCGTAGATGTTTTGTACATTCAGCGGTACGACGGCCCTATCCCGCCATAGTGATTACTCATTCTGCAGGTCCGTAGTCCCGTTATGAATCGTTGTTAAGGATGTAATCGCTTAGTTTTTGTTATATTTAGAGGTAGGCATTTTGGGTTAGCCTCGCTATATCCTATACGGTTCTTGTTGTGAGTTTATTGTTCCGCCGTTTTCTCGATGTATCACGCGGTGCCCGGTAAGGCACCACCACGTCCGCTGTCGGTCGTGACAAAAGTGGTATCAGAGCGCTTAATCCTCTGAAAGCGGTCTACAGTGCCGTATCTAGCAGAGTCTTGATTATCGCGTGTTGTGCACCACATCTATAATCGTGAGGCTACCGGATATTTAGGATTGGTTTCATTCTTTCACTCTAAGATCGCAATAGAGTTGTGTTATAGGTTGAACTTCCTCCGACATATTTTTATGTATCGCTTATGCCCACGCAAGGAAACCGCGCCCGATGGGCAAGGCAAATTGAGGAGCCGCTAGTAGGACACGAGGGTCACGAGGCACGTGCCCGCCCTTACCGAGATGATGTTTCGACGGCGAGTTCCACGACGCCGCCACCCCCAAAGAGAGTTCGAGGCAGCAGCAATGCCATCGAGATCATGCAGATCACACGACCCGACTCTCCGCGATCGTGCCTTACCCCGCACCCTAGTGATACAACATCGAGAAAATCAATGAAATAAAAACTCATAAAATATAAACAAGGAAATAAGAAAACAAAGCAACCAAAACGGTTACCTTTCAGATATATAAATAAAAACTTGAACAAGCATCCCTTTACAAACCCCGCCATAACAAGATTACAGCACTTCTAAGAGTGTTATAACAACAACGACGGACAGATTCGCCATACCCCGAATGTAAGTACCTACAATGACAGGACTATACCAAAGATAAGCCTCCGAGAAACGGAGCTTCCCAAAACGCTGAATCGTGATCCTATGAGCGAGGATCAACAATCGCGTGTACCTCTACCGCAGATTTAACGCAAATTTCAAGGAGGTCGCATAACAGTACCAAGTATGTGAAATCAAAATATCAGAATGAAATCATAATAGTCTATATAAAATGTAAGACATATATGATAACCAATTTACGATACACAATATGTAAGAAGTCTTTTAATGTCAGGTACTCACGCCCTTAAAGTCATCACTCAAATATAACCATGGGTCTCATGCCCACAATATCAATCATGCCCGTGGAATTCCTTCCTCACTACCGGCAGTCCATGATATAAAAGCACCAAGGAATACACATGAACATCAGGTCCCACCTGTGTCATAATAAAACCGTACGGGGTAAGTACGAAGGCATAGCCGACTACTAGAACCCACCGTACCAACAATGCTATAAAATCAGATCACGAGGTCTTTCTAGACCGCCACATGATCGGCCGGGCCACTCGCCTCGTGATCAATGCGCGCGTAATCTCGAACTCACCGCAGCTCCGCATAGGCCACACATAGGCCCGCATGAGGTACTCCTCGCATCGGGGGTAGCTAACCCGCGGCATCAACCTGGACCCCCGAAGTCCGCATAGTCACACATGGAACGCATGAGGTATTCTCGTGACGGCCAGAACACACCCGAGTGATCATCCCGCCCCGAACTCCCGCAGCTCCGCATAGGCCACACATGGACCTGCATGAGGTATTCCTCGCATCGAGGGTGGCAAATCCTCGGCAACATAACAAGTCAGGGGGGTATGTGATATAATATCAGTACAACGGCCTTATCGTTAAACAACGTAAGCACAACAAGAATAACCCCCTTACACAGCATCACAAGATACTAACACACGTAGCATCATAACATAGAGCAACTATCTTTTTAAGTAAACCAAAACAATTTCCATACCTTATTTTTAAACCAACTTAAGACAAAAATATGCCTTCCTTTTAAACGAAAACACTTCAAATTTTCAAGTCTCTCTCTTTTATAAATCAAGTCCCTTACTTTGTAATTTTAAGAAAATCAAAACTTGTTTATTAATGATCTTATTAAAGCAGTCATGATCTAGGAAATGTAATACAATTTTGTCTTAGCTTAGCTTCTATGCAGATGGAAGATTCTACTTGTTTTAAGTTAATTATTAGTCATTACATTTTCCTTTATTAACGCTGCAATGGCTTGTTCGATACTCTTTCCCATTTCCGAAATTAATATAACATTATTACTTAAAAACCAAGTACTCATTACTCACGAATGAGGTTTCACAACTTTCTACACAATTCAAGTTCTTCACTTATTATATCCAGTCAAATATAAGTCAATTCTCTTATCTTTTAAAATCAATAAACCATTCTTTTACCTACATAAAGTCGTTATAATTAACTTCCCATAAAGCCATTATAACACTTTATGTTTTAAACCGACCAAATTCGTTTAGCACACGACGCTCACCGCACTACATAGTTCACAATAATCATGCTAGAAAGGATAGGAAGAGGTTCACATACCTCGCGACGATTATCGATAATTAGCAAAACGCCCAAAGTACTATAACCTTGCTAGCCTTTTCCACCCTTCAAGTAGAATACGCCACTCGTAGTACTTCACCCTATAAAGGCCACAAAACATCTATCAATTTCTAACTCTTTGTAGCACATTTCAAAGTACAAGGTTCCTATTTCTACGAAAATTCGAAGACTTCCCCGCAACCACCTAAATCTCTCCTCTATCAAGGCCCGCTACTAAGCCAACAACTCCTAGTGAGTTACATCGCCTAACCTGACGTACAACACCGCCCCACAATAATACTACAAGTTCATCAGAATACAACTGATGTAAATACAGTTCAATTCTTTTTAGTCATCCTTCCATAAATCATATACTCAATTATATATTACTACAACATGTAATCTCCAATTATAATAGGGGGATAAAGATCATTACCTCGATAAGCCCAAAATTATCCAAGATTTATAAGTCGATCCTGAGCAACGTTTAGCTCCACTTCCTTACGCTCCAACCCGCTCCAAGCAACCCTTAGAAGTTTCTAAACAACTTCTCTTAACACTTCAACCAACTATGAAGATTTTCCCTAGGGTTTCATTTTTGCGACTATTGGAATAAAGTAGTATTTTCGGGCTCCTAGTTTGAAATAACTTTGGAATACTACTAGGAATACTAGGCTAAGGTATTTGGGATAATAACAACACTTGAAGGATTTTTCTACACAAAGTGGGGTGTCGACGAGAACAACACAAGGAGTGAGGAGGAGAATTTTGCCTTTGAAACTCTTAAGCTGGATGAATAAAGTCTTGAAACAAGGGGTATTTATAGAGAAATAAAGCGGCTATGATTAAAGCAAGTGTAAGGTGAGGACGGGTACATGTGTGTGGGGAGTTTGCCAACCATTTGTCCACCACAAAAATGGGACAAGTGGCTCCAAAACGCCCAAGCCACGCGTCCCCTAATTTTCGCCAACGAGCCACACGGGGTTCCACGTGTCGCCTCTACTGGCCCAAAATATTTCATCTTCCGAAATATCCGTAATGCCAAAAATCCAAAATAAAGGGCCCTCAAAATCAGAATTTTCCCCATGGCCCCACGTGACCAATTCCGAAATAAAATTCCATAATTCTCAAATATTCCAAAAATCCGATACCAAACTGGGAATCCAATTCCTTTAACGAACATTTTTCCTTCTCAAAATTCGAAACTTTTCCATCGAAAATCACATCTTTCTTCCTTTTAATTTAAATGTCGATTCTCTCACGCACGCCCTCATATACATACTGAACTACGGGTGTAATGTGCACCGAGCCTCCGCTACACAAAGATGGATCGCAGGAGATTGGTTATAAGGAGATGACCCGCTTATTAGCCGTGATCGTGGCTAGCGCGAGGATGACGGAGGCGCACGGTTCCGGCTGTACCCATGACCACCCTGCATCCGATAGCTTGAGATCATGGACTTTTGAGTCAGCCCACCGTAGTTCTATGGTCGAGACCGAGGATGATCTCGTGAGTTTATCCGATGCTATGATCATAAGAGTGATCGTGGCCTCGAGACGTAATCGGTATTATCGTTCACATCGGCCGCGGATACCGCAGCTTGATCGGTATGATTCATGGGAACTATCCCTGGGAGCATGCGCTTCCGCTTGGGACGAAGTTCTCGAGGCGCCTTAGCCATTTCTTACCTCCGCATGAGGAGAGCTCGGCCGATAGATTGACGCTGAGACAGAGCCGCGGACGGTCCGAGTACAACGTAGTTTGACTCGTTGCCTCGTGATGTACCCGCTGGTAGCGCATACGGAGGACTGGTGCACCGCTATGTCACGTTGCTCGATGATTACTTGGCGTAGAGTTGCACGAGTAGCTCTTCACCGGAATGTACATTGCCGCGACGCAGCATACGCACTGCGGCGAACGCAGGGCCGACGATTGATAGGTATCACAGAAGAGGCTGTGACGAGGGTCCTCTGGTAGTTTTCGAGGTAGACAACCTCAACAGCAGATCGGATTTGCACCTCGCCGGTCGAGCGCCTCCACCATCTTCCGCACGCACAGGCATTCAGGCGTGACGGGTTCCGTGGCTTCGCTTCCTGCAGGACCGAGTTCCGGGCCGATGAGGCCACCTATACCTCGGTGTGGTCGATGTGGTGATTGCCATTATGGGGGGTGTCGTGTTCCTCCAGGATCTTGTTAATCTTGTGGCCAGCAGGGCCATTTGAGAAGAGATTGTCCGACCAGAGGCGGCGGGAATGTTATGGCTCAGCCGACAGGGTCTGTGGCTGGATCTTCGTCTTCGGTGGCGATGCGCCCCGGAGGGCAGGGTGTTCATGGACCAGCAGGCCGCGGCAGGGGTCGTGGTAGGGGTCCCAGTTCTAGCGGTCCTCAGAACCGCATTTATGCTATGTCCAAATTGCTAGACCGTGAGGCGCCACCGCATGTCGCCACAGTACATTATTGGTTTCATGTTTTGATGTATATGCTTTGATAGATCTAGGTTCTACCTTGTCTTATATATATCCTCATATTGCTGGTAGAATAGGGATAGAGCCCGAGTCCATAAAACCTTTTGGGGTGGCTACACCAGTAGGTGATTCGGTGGTAGCTGAGCGGGTATATAAGGCTTGCCTAGTGACTATAGACAGTCGTCAGACCCTAGCCGATTTGATAGAGTTGGATATGAAGGACTTTGATGTAATTATGGGTATGGATTGACCGCTTCGCTATGCCAATGTGGATCGTAGAGAGACTCGCACGGTTCCGCTTCTGGTGAGCCGTTATCGAGTGGAAGGAATACTACGCCGCCGGCGGTAGGTTTATTTCTTACCTCAAGGCTGGAAGATGGTGCGGCGGTATATCTACCATATGGTTCGGTATTCGACATCGAGGCCGAGATACCACACCTTCACCGCCTCGCTGTTAGAGAGTTTCAGCACGTATTCCCGCACGAAGCTTCCGCATCCTCCCGAGAGGATATTGAGTTTTGCATCGATATGCCGCGCACACTCGACCGATATCCATTCCACCATATAGGATGGCACCTACCGAGTTGAGGAGTTGAAAGACCACCAAAGATTTGTTTGGAGAAAGGCTTTATCGCCAAGTGTTTCTCCCCGGGAGCGCCAAAGTTATTTGTAAAGAAGAAGGATGGACGCCGCGACATGTGTGTTGATTACAAATTAATAAGGTAACTATCAAGAATGATATCCTCCCGTGATTGATGACTTGTTTGACCGGGCCAGTGGTGCGGGTGTTTCTCCAAGATAGACTCGCGATCCGTTATCATCAAAGTAGTTAGAGAGGCAGATATCTCAAAGATCGCATTCAGACCCTGATGGGCACTATGAGTTCGTGGTGATGTCTTTCGTTGACCAACGCCCCAAAGAAGATTCATGGATTTGATGAACAGGTGTTCAAGCCATTCTTGGATATGTTCGTTATAGTATTCATTGATGATATCCTTGTTTATTCGCAAGCCTGAGCGCGAGCATGCAGATCACTGAGGACGGTATCGAGTCCTCCGGATCGCAATTGTATGCCAAGTTCTCAAATACGAAGTTTTGGTGCTTCGTGGCTTTCTTAGGGCATGTTATCGTGGCCGATGGTATTCGTTGACACAAAGAAAGATTGAGGCATCAAGACTTGGCCTGCACCCACTACACCGACTGAGGTGCGAACTTTGGGCCTCGCAGTTATTATCTGAGATTTGTGGAGAAGTTTGCTTTCATTTCAAAGACCTTTGACTAGGCCGACTCAAAAGCGCCTATGTTCCGGACGGATGCTTGTGAGGAGAGTTTCCGCCATCAAGGAGAAATTGACGACCGCCTCGCCTTACTCTTCCGCAGGTTTAGACGGATATGTGGTTTATTGTGATGCGCCGTATCGAAGCTTGGGTGCGTCCGATACAAAGACGGCAAAGTCATAGCTTACGATCTCGACACCAGAATCATGAGAAGAACTATCCCACACATGACTTAGAGTCGCGCAGTGATTCATGCCTCAAGATCCGAGACATTATTTGTATGGAGTTCATGTGGATATTTACACGCACCACAAGAGCCTCCAAGATATCTTCACCGCAGGAGCCGAACTCATGCGCAGACGGTGGTTGAGCCGCTTAAGGATTACGATGTCGATATCATATACCACCCGTGGAAGGCCAATGTAGCCGCAGACGCCTTAGTCGCAGATCGATGGGTAGTCCGCTGTGCAACAGAGAAGAGGACATGGTCCGCGAGTTACATCGCCCAGCGAACTCGGGGTTCGCTTGGTTGGTTCCGATAGTAATGGAGTTCGGTTCGAGAGGTTGCCGAGTCTTCCATCGCCGGCGAGGTGAAGAGGCGCGATGAGGATCCGATTATGGTACGGTATCGCGACGCGCTCTTCGTAAGGAGAAGAGTTCTGCTTGAGGTAGCACCGATGGGGTGCTAAGATTTGAGGCCGGCCATGTGTTCCCGATGCGGACAGACTTCGTCCAGATTCTCGTGAGGCACACAGTGCTCGTTATTCTATTCATCCGGGGTCGACTAAGATGTACCATGACCTCAGATGTGTGTATTGGTGGGATGGCCTGAAGAGGGACGTGGCAGGTTTTGTTGCACAGTGTCCTAATTGTCAGCAGGTCAAGGTTGAGCACCGTAAGTTCGGGCTATCGCAGCTATTGATATTCCATGTGGAAGTGGAGGTGGTAAATATGGATTTTATTACAGGTTACCTCACACTCGTATAAGCATGATTCCATTTGGGTTATTGTCGACAGGCTAACGAAATCAGCCCACTTTCTTCTAGTCAGGACGACTTTTTCGGCCGAGGATTATGCTAGATTGTATATCAGAGAGATTGTGAGGCTGCATGGGGTGCCTATATCGATCATTTCAGACAAGGGAGTTCAGTTCTCGGCTAACTTCTGGAGGTCTTTCCAGAAAGAGTTAGGGACCCAAGTGAGTCTCAGTACTGCATTTCATCCTTAGACCGACGGACAGGCCGAGCGCACTATCCAGACACTTGAGGATATGTTGCGGGCTTGTGTTATTGATTTCAGGGGTAGCTGGGAGGATCATTTACCTCTTGTGGAGTTTGCTTATAACAACAGCTACCATTCTAGTATCCGACGGGCGCTTACGAGGCCTTATACGGGAGGAAGTGCATCACCGATAAGCCGTTTGAGGTGGGAGAAGTTCGATTAGTCGGGCCGACTTGATTCAAGCGATGGATAAGGTGAAGCTTATCCAGAGCGGTTATTGTCACCGTAGTCGATGTAGTCGTATGCAGATCATCGGCGTCGACACTTAGAGTTTGAGGTAGATGATTGGGTCTTCCTGAAGGTGTCACCCATGAAGGGCGTGATGAGATTTGGAAAGAAGGGGAAACTTAGCCCAAGGTACATTGGGCCTTATCAGATTGTCCGTAGGGTAGGCAAGGTTGCCTATGAGTTGGATCTGCCATCCGATCTGGAGGCAGTACATCCAGTTTTTCATGTGTCTATGTTGCGGAAAAGTGTTGGGGATCCGTCTAGAGTGCACCCGATTAGTGATGTCCAGGTGACAGAGGGGTTATCATATGAGGAGAGTCCCATAGCGATACTCGATCGCCAGGTTAGGCGACTACGGACAAAGGATGTGGCTTCCGTCAAGGTCTTATGGCGGAACGAGAACAGGGAGGAAATGACGTGGGAAGCAGAGGAGGACATAATGAAGAAGTATCCTCACTTATTCCCTACACCTCCAGGTAACCCACGTGCCTAATTGTAAGTTTTTAAATTTAGCAATTATGCTTAAGTATTGTTGTGGCTATGTGGAGCGTCTTTATTTGCAAAAAGAATAGTTAAGGGGGTCTATGTCGATATTGCGTTTTTAGTAAGCCTAGAAGGAACATTCGGGACGAATGTTTCTAAGGGGGGGAGGATGTTACACCCCGTAGTTCAGGTCCTGGTTATAGGGACGTACGAAAGGAGTTAAGATTTAAATTTTTGACAGAATGTTTCAGACGGATTTTTAGTCAACTTTGAGGCGGGTTATGACCCGTTACATTGAGAGTTCCTAGGTGTTTCAAAGGCCTAGTGCGTAGTTCGTTGAGTTTAGTTTCCAACGCAACCAACCGTTCGTCGATAGGACATCGGAGTAGAAAGTTATGGGAGTTACAAGTTCAAGACGCACGGACGTAAAAGTATTTCGATCGTGAGCCGCGCGCGCGCCAAACGCTCAAAATTGAGTTGCAGTACGCGCGCCGAAGTTCTGAGAGTCTCGATGTTCAGCGCGCGCCGCAGGGCCGCGGCGCCGAGGCGGGTTCTGCGAGACTGAGTGGAAAAATCTGAATTGTTTTGTTTTAAAAAAGGCCATGGGAGGGTGACAAGTGTCCCCCCCCCCCCCCATCTGATTTTTGCATGCACTATTTATTGACCAAGTCTTGAAGACTTGGTCATTCTTCAAGCTCTTCTCTCTATCTAAATTAGAAGTTCTTCCTTCTCTCTAGAAAATCAAGAGGAAATCAAGGATTGAGAAAAATCTGAAAAGTGTGGCAAGAAGGAAACGTGTTGGCAAGCTTGTAGGAGTTATTGTGGTGTTGTTTGTGGAAAGGAGGCTAGCAAATTTGTTGGATTAATTTGGCTAAAGTTCTAAGGTAACAATTTCTTCTCTCTTTGTTAGTTTATGGTGTTGCATGTGAAGAAGAAAGAACTTGTAGTGGTAAATATTGCTCTTAGATAAATTGCATGTAAGAAATATGGTTTGGATATGAAAGAATTGGATAAGAAGGTTATGTAAGCATGTTGTAGCCAAAATACTACCTTAAACTTGTTAAGTTGTTGTTATACATTGTGGGGCAGAGTTTTACACATCCAAGGTTAGGTGTGTAATCCCCTTTATATTGATTGGATTGTTGGGCCTTAAAAGTGGCGTTTGGATGTTGAATCCGGCCTTGAAAAAGGTGGCAAAGTATGTAGAAACAAAGGAAATGCTGCCCGATTCTCCATAGAATTTAGTGACTTTGCACTTGGAATATTCTACGTTGAAACTAGAGGTTAATAAACGTATTATGGTCATTATAGGTTGACGTATTACGTGCGGTATTTTGGACTTAGCAAGTGGATTGACCCGAAGAGGTATGTGGAACTTTCCTACCTCTTGAGCATGAATAGTTGCATCTATGTAGTACGGTAGACGTACGAGGCTTTGATATTCCTTACTTGTTTTAATGATGTCTTAAGTTTCAAAGTCAAGGGACTTGAAGTGTTTTAAGTATATGATACTTGTTTCGTTTTAAAAGTATAAGTCCCTTGGATATGGGGAAATATATTTGACTAATATATAACGTTTATAGAACGACTTTATGGGAAGTTGATTGTATTGGCTTTTTGGAAGGTTAACAAAGAAAGATTTACTCTAAGTAAAATAAGCGCGGATAAACGATTTGAATTTGTGAGAGGCAAATTGTTTTTAGGCATTAATTGCCTAAGGTTTTAAAAGAAATGAAGTCACTTGATTTAGAAGCCTATTATATTTCTAAAGGTAAACGTGACTTGTCTTGAAAAGTAGTCGTGACTTGATACTACGGTTATTAGTATCTTGGAAGTTTTATATAAAAAAGAGTCATTTCTTAAAAGGTTAGAGGTACGTGGTACTTGGGTTGAATTCCCGGTTTTTCTCTTAAATGACATGTTGGTGCCTTAAGTAAACTAAAATGAGAGGATATACTAATAATGTTAATAAGAAGTTAGGGGATATTATTAACTTGCTTATTTTATGATAAGCCGGTAGCGCTTATGTTATGTATGATAGCCGGTTGTGCTGAGTTATGTATTATTATTATTATTATTATTCCTACTTATGCCATGGATTTGCTACCCATGATGCGAGTACGGCGCTTGTACTCATGCGGGCCCACCGGGTCCATGCGGGTGAAATAGTCTCATGCGGGTGAAATAGTCCCATGCGAGGCGGATGACCTCATGCGGGTGAAATAGTCCCATGCGGGTGAAATAGTCCCATGCGAGGTGGATGACCTCATGCGGGTCCACAGGACCTATGCGGGTGAAATAGTCCCAGGAGTAGGATTGCTTAATGATACTACGGGCGAGAGACCTGCTTTGATCACGAGCCTCCTATTTTTACGCAAAGAAAGTTTATACTTGTTACTCTCATTGTTAGTAAGGCACAAGGCAATGTAATTTGATCTTCATCTATGACTCAGCTTTATTTTAAACTTATGATATTATTACTGATTTTCCGCTTTACATACTTGGTACATATCACAGATCGACCCTTCCTCGGGGGCTGCGTTCATGCCGCAGGTAGGGGTAAGCAGGTGGTGGATCCTCATTCTTAGGATCTTTGCTCAGGTGTCAGAAGCTCCATTTCTCTGGAGGCTCAACTTTTGGTACGGTTCTCCCTGGTGTCGTAGATGTTTTGTACATTCAAGGGTATGACGGGGCCCTATCCCGTCATAGTGATTACTCATTCTTAGAGGTCTGTAGTCCTGTTATGAATTGGGTTGTTAAGGATGTAACTGTTTAGTTTTTGTTATATTTAGAGGTAGCCATTTTGGGTTAGCCTGCTTATATCCTATATGGGTTCTTGTTGTGAGTTTATTGTTCCGCTGGTTTTCTCTGATGTTGTATCACAAGGGTGCCCGGGGTAAGGCACCAGTCACGGGTCCGTGGTCGGGTCGTGACAACTATATTACTTGACTCGACACGTGCACTTGCGTAAGTGTGTGCATAAATCGCGCATCAAGTTTTTGGCGTCGTTGCCGGGGATTGGCGTAGTTCAATATCATTTTATCTATTCTTAATTTCTAATTTGGTTTTTATTTTTGCTTTTATTAATTACTTTTTTTATTATTTTGTGAAAACCAGTGTGCCGTGATCCATTTGTTTAGTTTGATCTGTTTCAAGCACCCAGTTTATGCGAAGGAGAAGAGGAGCAGACACTCTTGTTCCCTTCAACCCAGAAATTGAGAAGACTTTTAAACAGAACAGAAGGAACCAACGAATTTCGGCCTTAATAGAGATGTGAGGTGTACAAAACAACAATGAGATGAACGAGGGGTTAGGTGATCATCAACCTAACCAAAGAATGCCTCGGAGATTGTCGATGGATGTGGAAGAGAGGGTTCAGGTCCAAGCTGAGAGAAGCTTGGGAGATTATGTGCTGCCGAGGGTAAATGAAGCACAAACTTGCATTAGGCTCCCAGCAATAGGAGCAAACAATTTTGAAATCAAGCCTGCGATCCTAAGCATGGTACAAAACACTGTTCAGTTCGGAGGGTTGCCGTCGGAGGATCCTCACATGCATATAGCTAATTTCTTAGAGTTGTGTGCAACCTTCAGATACAATGGCGTTACTGATGACGCCGTCCGATTGAGGCTCTTTCCCTTCTCACTCAGGGATAGAGCGAAAGTGTGGTTGAATTCCTTGCCAACAGATTCGATATTCACATGGCAAGAGTTAGCGCAGAAGTTCTTAGCCAAGTTCTTTCCACCATGCAGCGTGAAGGCGAGTAGGAGTTGAATAATTTCTATCAAGCTGATGGAGAATCACTATATGAAGCTTGGGAGAGATTCAAGGACTTGCAAAGAAAGTGTCCACATCACGGCATTGAGTTGTGGAATTTGGTCCATATTTTCTATAATGGGCTAAGCGGGACTACCAGAATGATCATTGACGCAGCCGCAGGTGGAACTTTTATGAGAAAAACAGCACATGAAGCTCATGATCTATTGGAAGACATGGCCACCAATAATCATGTAACAGAGGACAGATAGGTGAGTGGCAGAAGAACAGTAGGAGTTAATGAGATTAGGGTCGCCAATGGCCTGGCCCACCGGCCTGCTCATGAGCGGACGGCCTCGGGCGGGAAAATGGGTCGAGTCGGGCGGGCTGGAGGTTGGTCGGGACCATACGTGTCCCGCCCCGATCCCGGCCCCGCTGGGTGGGCCGGACGGCCTCGCCTGCCTGCCGGACTGACGTGGCGATTTTTGTGTGTGTGTGTTTTTTTTTTTAATTTTTTCACTAAATTAAAAATACTAAATTACTAAGTACTAACAAAGTAACATTAACATATACTTGTCATATAGTCATAATGTCATATACATATACTATAATATTATAGACTTATAGTATTATAATTTATAATTATAGTATTATACTATTATACTCATATATATAATATATTTATAAAGTATAAAGTATAAACTATAAAGTATAAAGTTATAAACTAAATAATTAAACAAAGACAAGAATAGTGTAAAAAAATATCCCAATGCTGTTTTTGTGCCTCTTATATTATTAATTTCATTGAAATATCAAATATACAAGATTCAAAATTACATTGTAGTGTACTGTTGTTGAAAAAAATTGCAAAAGAGTGAAAGACATAGAAAAATTTAAAATTGCAATGAAATAAATTACCAATTTGAAAATATTTTTCTAATTTCTTTATAATTTCTTGTGGTTCTTCTGTTGGAATTGGTATATCTTGATCAAATTGTTCCACGCCGCTACTCATGCCTTCGATAAAATGTCGTTGTAGTTGTCGCCATCTTCTTCGTTAATCTGGTTGATCAGACCTCCTTCGCTCCGCTCGTATCCAATCTCGAATAGTACCGCCATCTCCAAGTCGCTCCCGCTAATGAGTGTCCGGTTTCCTATTTGAAATCGCTGCAGAAAAGCGCTTTCGAAGCGATTGATGACGCCAGAATGTTCAAAATATCTCGCCATCATTGAAAGTGTCGGAAATGTCTTCTCATTCTCGCTCTAATATTTCAAAGAAGTCTTCATTTCCTTCTTCATTGATAATCGCTGGTAAGGTAAATTACCCGCAAAACAAAAACATCGAACTCACTAATTTGGTTAGCACTGCTACCACCGCACATTCTATTTCTGAGGCTTTCAATAGAATTAATACTAGGCCTAGCCACAGAAACTGCTTGTCTTTTTTTAGGTTGTGTTGAAGAAGAAGATGGTACAAAAGTCGGTTGGTTACTAGCACTTTCTTGCTGGTAATGCCGATATACTTTTTTGCATTCATCTTCTACGCTATTCAACACTTCTTCTAGTGTTAGTTCAATAGGTGGCTCAACATTTAAATTTTTGGGAGTTGGAGGTGGTAGTACGTCCATACAGGTATAAATATTTTGAATAAGACTTTTACAACCCTCTACTTTAATAGTCGGGTTTAATACAACACCAATAATATAAATAGGGGGAATAGGAATAAAATATTTCTTTAATTTCATAAACATTTTTTTAATAGCTGCAGTATAAGCAGGTTTTTTCATATATTCTTTAAGAAGTAAAAATATTATAGCTATATAAAACAACATAGTTGAAATAGTAGGATAATATAAAGTAGAAAATTCTTTTGTTGTTCGTTGAAATTTTTCTAAAAATACAATAAGTTCTCTAATTTTCTCCCAATCAGTATCCACAATCATATCATTTGGATTTTGATTATGGGCGTTAAAAATAAAGTAATAGGTTTTCTATAGTCATAAGCAACAACTAGTTGGTCATATAAAGAATTCCACCTAGTTGGTACTTCCGAATTTTTCAGAAGATAGTCCACAATCGTGGCAAGTTTTTATATTCTTTTCTGTTGAATTCTATTATTTTTAAAAATAAAGTTTATAGCAAATTGTATTTTTCAAGAATATCTTGAAAAAGTGAAAGACCATCCTTTACAACTAAGTTATAAATATGGCACGCACATTTGATATGAAAATGTTTTGGAAAAGACGGAGTTAAAACATCTCTTAAAATACTAATAGCAGAATTGTTAGAAGATGCATTATCTAATGTAATACTCATAACTTTATCGGTTATTCCGTAATAATCACGCATCAATAAATATTTTCGTAAATAAACTCACCAAAGGTGCCTACTATCTATATATCTATATGCTAAAATATGTTTTTGCATAGACCATTTATAATCTATCCAATGACAGGTTACCGTTAAATAATCATGGTCGTTAGTACTACGACCTATATCAGAAGTTAAAGCGACTTTGCAATTTAAATGATATAATGCATAACGTAAATACTGTTGATATTCATGTGCAAATTTAAATACATCTCTTTTAACAGTTGATCTAGGAAAACCTTTATAAGCAGGATTATACATATCTCTAATATAATGAATAAAACCAGGAGATTCAGGAAATGAAAAAGGCAAACCCTCCACAACAACTAATTTTGCTAGTGCTTCCCTATCTTTATGTTTATCGTATTTAGGGCCTACAACTCCCCCCGTCATAGGGTTAATTTGACCAGACTTTCTCCAGACAAGAGTATGTGAACCTTGTCCCGATTGAGAAGACGTCTTCTCACCTTCTTTTTCAATCATGTATTGAGCATGCAAGGCTTTGTGTTTTTGCAATAGGTGTCTTCCTAAACCCCCCGTCCCACCATGACCTTGTCCAGTTTTAAAAGAATAAACATTTTTACAAGTTTTACATACAGCTACTTGATTCGCACGTCCTCACAAAATATTTTCCATACAACCGATTTTAATGGTCGCTTTCACGACTCGCCTCATAGTAGGGGGGATATGAGGCATTTCACTAGTGGGTGTATCATCATCTTCATTAGTAGGTGTATCATCAACTAGAGTGTCATCTAAAATAAAATCAACTTCAATTTCCGGATAATCATTTGTGTCAAGATCATATGGTATTTCAGGAAACATTTCAGGATCTATAAAATCATTTTGTCTAGGAATAGCTGGAACAGGAATACTAGAAGAAGTACCCTTGCCCTTGTTACCACCCCTACTAGAAGAAGCCTGACCCTGACCCTTACCCTTACCCAACATGCCTCTTAGTCCTTTCATTTTAATTATGCTAATAAATAGTTAAAGATAATGAAATTAAATGTGCTAAATGAAATAAAGACAAAATAATAATTTAATGAGAACGATCACCAAACGCCGACGTAGAGTCGACGTGTAATCGAGAGGTTGAAAATTGAAACTTTGCTCGATAGATAATCCTCAAGCTAGTTGCCAACTTCACTCTCAATTCTCAAATTAATAAATAGATTGAATATGTAGACAATGTTGTATAGAGATTGATTGATAATTGATTGAGAGATTAGAGAGTAGAAAGATTTGTGAAAATAATAAGAAGAGGAATGAGGTATTTATAGTTGAAAAATTGGGTTAAAGTGTAAATATAATAACTTAGGGTTAAAAATAAATATAAAGGGTAGGGGTTGGGGAGGAGGCCTAAAATGGCCGTTGTCCAACGCCAAATGTAAAATGGCCGTTGACAATGCCTATTTTCTCGCAGCGGTCGAATCATGGATCAAGTGGTTTCGGGCGGGTCGGGCGGACCGGGATCGGACCGACGGTCGGGTCGGCGGGACCATACTCGCCCCGCCTGCTCGAGCCCCGGCCCTTTTTTTTTATAGCGGGTCGGGCCGAGACCGATTCGGTTGGCCGCCACCATCGCCACCTACACGAGATTGATGTCATCACCGCCTAAATGCCCAAGTTGCTTTTGACCAATCAATCGCAACAAAATACGATGTCAGAAATGCGAGCAAATGCCATTGAATTGTGAAATGTGCGAGGTCCACATACCTTGATAGATGCCCATCACCGATCCTAACAATATTTTGATCGAGCAAGCAGAGTGCCAAGCAGTAGTGAACTATCAGAGGCCCCAGAACAACCCTTACTCAAATACCTACAATCCAGGGTGGAGGAATCACCCTAATTTTTCATGGAGATGTGAAAGCGGCAAAGAAACCGCTTTAAAGGCCAGTACCAAAATCAGCAACCATTCACTCAGGCCTCATCTTCACAACAATTCAGTGCACCTGTCCAACAAGAGAAGCCAGATGAGCTGAAAGCAGCTTTGTTGACACTCACCAACTCACAGACCTAGTTCATGGCAGAGACTAGATCCTCTATCAGGAATTTGGAGACACAGGTGGGGCAACTAGCGAAGCTAGCAAACAACAGGCCACAGGGTACCTTGCCTAGCAATACAGAGATGAACCCTAGAGAACAGTGCCAAGCAGTGCAGCTGAGGAGTGGAAAACAGTTAGAACAGCTTGCACCTCAGACTGTGGTTGAACAGAGAGTAGAAACAGAGAAAGAGAGGGTGGTTGAAGACCGTCCAGTATTAGAGAAAGCTCCAGAGAAGGAGTACACTGAGAGGATTCCTTTCCCACAAAGATTGCAAAGGAAAGTGGTTGATAAGAAATTCTCCAAGTTTTTGGAGACATTCAGAAAGTTACACATCAACATACCCTCCATCGAGGCATTGGAGCAAATGCCTACTTATTTTAAATTTATGAAGGAAATTTTGGGAAAGAAGAAGAAGTTGGCAGAATATGAAATGGTGGCACTGACAGAGGAATGCAGTGCCATCTTGCAGAAGAAATTGCCTCCTAAACTCAAGGACCCAGGGAGCTTTACACTGCCTTGCACAGTTGGCAGGGTAACATGTAATAGGGCCCTTTGTGACTTGGGGGCTAGTATAAATCTGATGCCTTTATCTGTTTTTAAACGGTTGGAGTTAGGTGAAGCCAAACCAACCACTGTGAGCTTGCAGTTAGCAGATAGGACGGTGGTGCATCCCAGGGGGAAGATTGAGGATGTCCTAGTTAAAGTGGGAAAATTCTTCTTCCCTGCGGATTTCCTCATCCTTGATATGGAGGAAGATGAGGAGATTCCCGTCATATTGGGAAGACCGTTCTTGGCAACAGGGAGAGCCCTAATTGACGTAGAGAAGGGTGAGCTGACACTGAGAGTAGAAAGTGAAGAGATGGTGTTTAAATTGTTCAAACACGTTATTGAACCCCACATGGCGTGTGCTTTGCAATCAAGATCGCCGAACTTCGTGAGTCATAAGCCACAAAGAAGAGAGATAAGCCCGCCAAAGCAGGTAAGTGATACTGAACCCCCTCTTGAAAATAATTATAAGAAGAAAAACAGAAGGAGAAAGAGGAAAATGTTGAAAAAGTGGATTGGTTGTGGGGTTAATCTACCCCACACTTCTTGATTAAAGAACTTGCGTCCGGCTAAAAGACGTTAAAGACAGCGCTACTTGGGAGGCAACCCAAGGTATTTTAATTTATTTCATTTAATTTAACGCAGTTTAGTTATTACTTAGAACAGTCTCACGGAGGTATTGTTTATGTGTTGTGATGACAGGTGCAGGGCCAAGAACTTGGAGGGCGAAAACTGAAGATAAGCCAAGGATTTCCAGAAAATCGGCAGAGCGCCGCGGCGCCCAGGAGCAGGGCCGCGGCGCCAAAAGATCAGAAAGGCGCAGGAAATTCAGCGCCGCGGCGCCCATCAGCAGGGCCGCGGCGCCAAAAGTCCAGAAAAATTCAGAAAGCCATGCGCGCCATTTGCGTGCCGCAGAAAGTTCAGAAGAGCGCAGTAATTTGGGTGCCGCGGCGCCAGTTGCAGGGCCTCGGCGCCGCGACGGCAATCCAGAAGTTAAAATAGCCCAAAAATCCGATTTTCCCCATTCCAAATCAAAACCTAAACCTTTCCTCTCCACAAAACCCACGAAAATCCACCTTTTACCTAAAAATCTTCCATAAACTAAACCCAATCACAACCAAAGTTCTTAAATTCCTTAAACCCTTAACCATCTTAAAAAACAACCCTCATCCCATTGCCTCAAATCATCATTAGGAGCAAGAAAATCTTGAAGAACACCATCAAAGGTAACCTTTATCTTTTCTTGAAAGTTTTACTATAATCAGAGGGGGGTAGTAGGTTTGAGGAGGTGTTGTATCTGTGAAGGTGTGTGGGAGTGTTGAAGTTTGGTGTGAAATTTTGAGGAAGAGTATACGAGGTGAGTGTGGGGTGTTGTGCAGGAGCTTCTTGAGTGAAGTGTGGGGGTGATAAGTGTTGTAGCTGCTGATTGTTGGCTGAGAGTGTTGGGTAATACTGTTGAAACAAAGGAAACGCTGCCAAAGGTATCTAAAAAAGTCTGCCAGAAAGAGAAGAGCTTCCACATCCACCTCCGCCCCTCAATATGATAATACTAGGTTTGTCAGGCAAACATCGGAGGGTAGATATCAAAAACTTAGTACTAGGCCCTTAATCCCTGAAAGAGGAATGGATTACCAAAGGGAATCATTTGAGGAGGGAGATGTCTATGAGCCTATTCGGGCGATGATTGAGATGATGGGGTGGAAGAGATTTGTTAACCCGGAAAAGATAGCACCGATGAACACAGTGATGGTGAGAGAAATTTATGCTAACTTTCCGGAGAGGGTAGATGATAGATGTTTTGTGAGGGGAAGGGAAATGCCTGTGACGGCAGAAGTGGTGAATTTGCTATTAAAAACAACTGATGTTGAAGAAAGAGGTGATGACCGGAGCTATTTCAGAACATGGTCCAGAGACACCAACAACATCAACTGGGACGTCGTCGCAAGCACAGTAAGCTACCCTGGGGCTGTGTATGATATTGCCAGAAATGGAGCAAGAGGACTGAGCAGGTGTCAGTTCAACAAAACAGCCAAGGGTTGGTTGTATTTCGTCAGTGCCCGCTTGATTCCATCAATGCACTTCACCAGAGTGCCAGAAGACAGAATAAAATTGATATATGGAATCATGTCAGGAAAGACGATTGACGTTGGGAAGGAAATAGTGCAAAACATGAGAGAAACCAGCAGGTTGGTAACGACAGGTGGGTTGGGACATGACTCACTTATTAGCTGCTTATGCTCCATACATGGGGTCCCAACCCTACCCACTGATACATATGAGAAAAACCAACTTCCTGTGTCATATGGGATAGTGCACTCCTTTCCAAACCCAATCCCTCCAGCAGCAGCACGGAGGAGACCAACACCAGCAGCACCATCAGCAGCAGCAGCAGAGGCTGCCATGGATGAAGATGAGCCTGAGACAGAGGCTCAGTATGAGACAGGAAGCAGCCAACAACCACTCCCAGAATCAGAACCTCCAATGCCTATAATGGAGCAGTTGCTCATGAACCAGAGAAGGATGATGCAGAATTTTGACATGATGATACAAGGACAACAAGAATTAAGGCAGGGGCAACAACAGTTGCACCAGGGAATTGATGAGATGAGTTCCTTGTTCAACCAGTGGTCAATGCATTATCCACCGCCACCACTTTAAACCAAGTCTGTAAGTTGTCTTGTTTCTTTTATTTTCTTTGAGTCTTGCACACATTGGGGACAATGTGTGATTTAAGTTTGGGGGTGTTTTATTTGTGTCTTATGTTCTTAGTATTTTTGAGTCGTTTTGATTTGTTTTGTGTATTTTTGAGTCATAGTTTTCTTTCAAAGATCATGCATTATGTAGTTACTAGAAACACCTAGTGAAGTGAGGTTGAATAATGTAATGGAATTAGAAGCAACTATCTAAACACTTAGGTTAGATATGCCAAAAACTCATGAAATCTGTCTATTTGGGGTTTCTTGCTTGATTTGTGCATTGTTAAATAATTAAAACCTATGTGTATGATTGCTTGCTATTTGAGGCGAAATATTTAGGATATGCATGTTATGGGAGATGGCTCAGGCATTTCTTTGTTAGCCAATTCTTACCACTTTTTCCTATCTCTAACATTAAAAATATCCCTAGTCAGCCCCTTTGAGCCTAAACAATAAATTTTTTCTTTGACTCCCCATAATTCCACACTTGTGCCATAAGTGAGAATGTGAAATGATTGGAATAGGAAGTGTTAAAAAAAAGACAAAAAGAGTGAACAATTTTGATGCACCTCAATAAAAGAGTAATAAGAAATAGGCAAAAGCCTAAGTTTGGGGGTGCCTGTGATTCATAATACACTTCACTCTCTCAAAATAAAAGAGGGGAAAGATAGATATGAAGTGAAGAAATAAAATCAAAAGAAAAGGGAAGAATTGAAAAGCAAAAGAGCTTATGGTACATAAAATGAGCCTAAATGCCTATTTTTACCTACTCATGCCTAAGCCTACATTACAACCCTGAAAAGTCCTGAAGATCTCTTATATGCATATCCATGATTAGTGGAGAATAGCAAGTAACCATGCCATAGGATTTTGAAATTGACATGCATAATTCAGTATTCTTACTTCCATTAAGCATGATTAAAATGAGTTTGCGAAATATCTAGCTTAATGTGTTTAGAATGCTAAAAATTCATGTTATATGTTCTTGCATATTATTCTGCTAACCTTCATGTTTTTCTAAGTAACACCAATGCAGCAAAGTGATCAATGTCGTTGAGTCTTTCTATTTTCTTTTTCCCTGTGTCTTTATTTCTTTCTTTTGATCTTTGCTCGAGGGCGAGCAAAGGTTAAGTTTGGGGGTATTTGATCGGTGTATTTTATATACACCTTTTGAGTCATTTTTAGTGAGTCATTTGTTCATTTTTGTACAAATACGTGTCGTCTTAGGATAGATTTTCTTTCTTTTGAGTCATATTGGTTTAAAGTGGCTCATTGGTGGAAAAGGAGCAAAAGGAGGGCAGAAACGGAGGTTCCAGAGCTCGAAAAGCGAGAAAGTGGCGAACCGGGCACAAAAAAGGCCAGCGCCGCGGCGCCTCCAGCCAACAGGGCCAGGGCGCCACGGCGCCTAATCTTTAGAGTTACAGAGTTCGTGCCGCCAAGCCGGGAAAAATCGTAAATTGTCAATGGGCCAAGGCCTGAAGGAAAACCTGCATCACGTTTTGGAGGCTATAAAAAGAGGACTTTAGGTCAGATGTAGGGGTTCCTCTTCTTGCCAAATCACAACACTTTTGGAGATCAAGATTGAAGACCTTTTCTTAGTAATTTCTTGTTCTTGTTTTACTTTCTTTACAGTTTATGTTGGATATTGATTTAGTTCTTGTCATGTCTATGACTAGGAACTAAATCTACTTAGGGCTTTCCATGTCAATTCACTTGAAACTTATCTTTATGAATTAATGCATGTATTTGGTTCTTTTTCTTGTTGTTGAGATTTATTCAATATTTGTTTTGATTGTTTGGTAATTACTTGATCACTAATTATCATAATTCTTATGATTTCTAACCGAAATCCGAAAGGGGAGGTTGTGAATATGCTGTAGTTGGATAAACATAGGTTAAATCGTGGACGAAAGTACCCCGATACTTGTGTAGTATTAATAAGGTTTTTGGTCTTAATCCTCTTCTATAGTCAATTTTATCACTGAAAGGTAGAAAGGTGCTATACTGGGGTTGAGTGTTTATATAACCTTAACAGGAGTATAAAACGGCTTAGTTAACCTGCTATCTCAAAATAGAAGAAGAACCATAATTAATTGCATTAATAAGTAAGTTAAGCGGATAGTTGAGGAGATTTGGAAGCCCCATTTCCACATTACTGAAGTAAAACAACATAGTTTAGTTAGTTTTCATAATTATAGTTATAAACAACATATCAATTATCGGTTACCAAATAGATAACATAGAATAGAATTTGGTACTTGAACACTAATCCCTGAGGACGATAACTCGGTCTTCTAAGACTATATTACTTGACTCGACACGTGCACTTGCGTAAGTGTGTGCATAAATCGCGCATCACCGACTGCGGCACAATATCCGGTATATCCTGGGCATAAGCCATATCAACTCTCTTAGTCCGACCGTAGCTCAAGCATCGCTTTTGCCCTTCAGGCGACGGTTGCCTCTCCTGAGGCATACCAGAACATAATAATACGTCGAGAGGAATTATCTTAATAACACAAATCTATGGCACGATCTCGTGAGTGAGAAGAATAGAAACCAACTCCTAAATGTCCCGTAGCCTCCTCGCATGGGTGTGGCGCGCAACACACCGATAATCAAGACTCTACTAGACACTGCGTAGACATTCCGAGGACTTATTGCTCGATACCACTGTCACACGCCCGAATCCGGCCCATGGTAGTGCCCTACCCAGGCACCTTCTACCGATCGACACAAGTAAATCATGAACTAAATAACACCTCGTTTTTTTTTTAAAACCAACGAATATGCAAGGTCAAAGCCGACAAGGCTGCCATATAATATACATAACAAAAAGGTACTACACTGCACACGAGTCTAATCCCACATATGAATACAGACCTCTAAGAGTTTTACTGAACTATGACGGGACAAGGCCCCGCCGTACCCATAACTGTACAAAAGTATGTACTGAAGGATCTATACCAAAATGATAAACTCCTGAACAGATGGAGCTATCCAAAATTCGGAGCAGGGTCCTACACCTGCAGATCACCAAACTGCGTACCTAAACCTGCGACATAAACGCAGCCCCCCGAAGGAGGTCAGTACGAAGAATGTACCAAGTATGTGAAACTGAAAATACTGTAATGAAATCATAATAGTCTATACAAAACAGGAGACATGTATGATAGCCAAACTACAGTACACAATACATAAGCAGTCATATCAAGTCAGGGACGCATGCCCTCAAAGTCACTACTCAAATATAACTATGGGTCTCACGCCCATAATATCAACCATGCCCGTGGAATTCTTCCTCACTGCCGACAGTCCATGATATAATATAACATCAATAAGCATACATGAACACCAAATACCACATGTGTCCTAAAATCAGACGCAAGTAGAAAGCGAACCACCGGATCCAAATTTACATCATAAACCGGCCAGGGCAAGTACGAAAGCCAACTACGGATCCACTGCGTCAACAATCGATCGGGCAAGTACAAAGCTATCTACCGCACCGATATGCGGCGACCGGAGCAAGTACGAAAGCTCTCTACCAGACCATCTTGCGTCACTAAATCTCATGAAGGGCTAGTCCATGGAATAACAATATTCAACATGGTCGCATGCCCCGGAATCTCACATCGTATAAGCATGTCCATGGGGTAATACAAATAAATCCGAGAATCTAACCCGCCTCCTAGTCACATGCCCCAGAATCCCACATCGTATAAGCATGTCCAAGGGGTATAATTCTTGTCGTTTTAGCAATTAAAGATTACTTATCATTGTAGTTATGGATATTAGCAAGCATGAGGTATTTAGTATGAAGTTTGATAAGTGTATTGGATATTGGAACCCTAATCCGAAAACTAGCATGTTTAGCCTTAAGATGTCAATTCAAGTTGATTATTAGTATAAGTTGTCACATGTTATATAAAGAAGGAAATTGTAGCTGTTGAAGTTGTTTTTGGCTATATAACATGTTAGACCTAAGAATTTGGATTAAAAGAATTGGAAAAGAATTGGAAGACTTTATGTTGTTGCACCTATTAGCCGAGAATGACATTGTATAATTGGATTGTTTTGTATTATTGTGGGGCAGAATTTTACACGTCTTGTAGGCGTGTAATCCCATTTTGATTGGTTGGTATGTGGAGCCTTAAATGTGGCATGTTTGGTTATTGAATTCGGCCTTGAAAAAGGTGGCAAAGTATGTAGAAACAAAGGAAGTGCTGTCCGATTTTCCGTAGAATTTGGTGACTTTGCACTTAGAATATTCTACGTTCGAAGCTTGAGGTTAATAGACGTTTTATGACCATTATATGATTGAAGTACTACGAGTAGCGTATTCCACTTGAAGGGTGGAAAAGGCTAGCAAGGGTATAGTACTTTGGAGCATTTTGCTATTTGTCGATAATCGTCGCGAGGTATGTGAACCTCTTCCTATCTTTTCTAGCATGATTGTTGTGAACTATGTAGTACGGTAGACGTACGTGTGCTAAATGAATTTTGGTTGGTTTAAAACATAAAGTGTTATAATAACTTTATGGGAAGTTAATTATAACGACTTTATGTAGGTAAGAGAATGGGTTGTTGATTTTAAAAGATAAGAGACTTGACTTATATTTGACTTGATATGAAATGTGAAGAACTTTAATTGTGTTAGGAAGTGGTGAAACCTCATTCGTGAGAAATGAGTACTTGATCAAAAAAGAAAAAGGAATAAGTTATATTGATTTCGGAAATGGGAATAACTATCGAACAAGCCATTGCAGCGTTAATAAAGGAAAATGTAATGACAAATAATTATATTAAAACAAGTAGAATCTTCCATCTGCATGGAAGCTAAGATAAGACAAAATTGTATTACATTTTATAGATCATGACTACTTTAATAAGAATCATTATAAACAAGTATTGTTTTCTTAAATTCCAAAGTAAGGAACTTGATTTCTAAAAAGAATAGAGACTTAAGAGTTGAAGTGTTTTTGGTTTAAAAGAAAGGCATGGTTTCGTCTTAAATTGGTTTAAAACATAAAGTGTTATAATAGCTTTATGGGAAGTTAGTTATAACGACTTTATAAAAAACAAAAGAATGGTTCTATTATTGGATTTAAAAGGGTAACTTGGGTTTAAAAGGAGAAGTGATTTGGTTTAAATAGAAGGCACGGTATTGTCTTGGTTTATTCAAAAAGAAGGTATGGAAATTGTTTTGGTTTACTTAAAATGATAGTCACTCTATTTTGATACTACGGGTATCGTGTGACCTTTGTAAAAGAAATGGATCATTTGAAAGAATTAATGTACGTAGTACTTTAGGGTTAAAACCCGGATTGTTGGCATAAAATGGGAGTACTTGAGTTTATATAAATGGTGAATCAATTTACATGTTAATGAAAGTCTAAGTGTATGTTGAACTTGTCTATGCTAGTTGTGATAGTCTTTGTTGTGCAAGTATTGTATTAATATATAAACCGCGTCTCTCGATGGAGGGGCGGCTGACTTGTTGTGAACTTATTTGGACGTACCGGCTGTGACGGAGGATTCCACGGGTATGCTTCCATTGTGATTTGATCTTGGCCATGCTTATACGATGAGGGATGCCGGGGCATGCGACCAGGATGCGGGTTAGATGCCCGGACGTTTTATCGACGCGTCTGCGGTGACGGAGGATTCCACGTATGCTTCCATTGTGATTGATCTTGGCCATGCTTATACGATGAGGATGCCGGCATGCGCCGGAGATGCGTTAGATGCCCGCGCGTTTCATTACTCCATGGCCATGCTTATACGATGAGGGATTCCGGGGCATGCGACCATGTTATATTTTACTCTATGGGCTAGCTCCCCGTGAAGACATGTACCCACGATGAGGGATTCCGGGGGCATGTTATGTTATTATTCCATGGGCTAGCTCCCCATGAAGACCTGCGCCTACGATGAGGGATTCCGAGGGCACGTTATGGTCATGCTTATACGATGAGGGATTCCGATGCATGCGGCCGCGTTATATATAGATATATATATATATGTATTGCATATGTGTACGCCGACAGTGAGGTAGGATGCCACGGGCGCGTCACCTGGTTATATGTTACACCTACGGTTGCCGACAGTGATGGAGGATTCCACGCGAGAGGTATATATATATGTATTGTATATGTATGCCGGCGGTGATGTAGGATGCCACGCGCGTCACGTAGTATGATTTATGTCATAGATCGCGATGAGGAAGGAATTCCACGGGCATGAGTGATGACTTTGAGGGCGTGAGTCCCTGACTTGACATGACCGCTTATATGTTGTGTACTGTAGTTTGGTTATCATACATGTCTCCTGCTTTATATAGATTATTATGATTTCATTTACAGTATTTTCAGTTTCACATACTTGGTACCTGTTGTACTGACCTCCTTCGGGGGGCTGCGTTCATGCCGCAGGTAGAGGTACACCAGTTGTTGATCCTCGCTCATAGGATCACAGTTCATCATTTTGGGAAGCTCCGTTTCTCCGGAGGCTTATCTTGTGGTATGATTTCCTGAGATTGTAGGTACTTGTACATTCAGGGGTATGGCGGGGCCATGTCCCGTCATAGTTGTTATAAAAACTCTTAGAGGTCTGTAGTACTGTTGTGGGCATGGTTTGTAAAGGATGTAACTGTTCAAATTTCTATATATATGGGGAAAAAAAGGGTGACCGTTTTGGTTAGCCTGTTTTCTTATTTCATTATTTCATATCTGTAAGTTTTTATTTCCGCTGATTTTCTCTGATGTTGTATCACTAGGGTGCCCGGGGTAAGGCACCAGTCGCGGGCCCGAGGTCGGGTCGTGACAAAAGTGGTATCAGAGCAGTTAATCCTCGGAAAGTGTCTACAGACCGTATCTAGTAGAGTCTTGATTATCGGCGTGTTGTGCACCACACCTATAATCAGGAGGCTGCAGGATATTTAGGATTGGTTTCTATTCTTCTTACTCTGAGATCGTGCCTTAGAGCTGTGTTGTAAGTTGGACTCCCTCTGACGTATTCTTTTGTACCAGTTATGCCTCCACGCAAGGCAACCAGAGCCCAGAAGGGCAAGACAGCAGAGGGAGCTGCGAGTAGAGCACAGAGGGTTACCAGGGCACAGGCCCAGTCTTTACCTAAGGTGGTACTTCAGATGGGGAGTTCTGCGACGCCGCTAGCCCCAGGAGAGTTTAGAGCAGCAGCAGTAGCTACTGAGACCACGATACCTGAGTCTCCAGTTCCACGACCAGGAGCCGAGGATATGAGTTACAAGGAGATGGCCCAGTTACTAGTTAGGCTTGTGGCTAGGAATGAGGACAAACGAGAGTCGGAGGTTCCGGTAGTACCAGTGGTTCACCCTAGATCCGATAGTTTGAGACTTCGGGACTTCTTGAGTTGCAGTCCACCAGAGTTCTATGGATCGAGAACTGAGGAAGATTCTCAGGAGTTTATTCGACAGCTGCAGCGGATCATGAAAGTGATCAAGGCCTCAGAGACAGAATCGGTGGTATTGGGTTCACATCGGCTGCGTGATACTGCAGTCGACTGGTTTGATTCATGGGAACTGTCCCGGGGAGAGCATGCATTTCCAGCTGGTTGGGACGAGTTCTCAGAGGCATTTATTACACACTTCTTGCCCTCGCAGATGAGGAGAGCTCGGGCAGATAGATTTATGATGTTGAGGCAGAACGGGCAGACGGTTCGGGAATACAGTATAGAGTTTGACTCGTTGGCTCGTTATGTCCCCGCTTTAGTGGCAGACATGGAGGATAGAGTGCACCGATATGTCACAGGACTTGACGATTATCTAGCAGAGAGTTGTACAGGAGTAGCTCTTCAGCCGGGCATGGACATTGCCCGTATATAGGCTTATGCACAGGGGATTGAGGAACGTAGAGACCGACGTAGGGACTAGGATCAGCATAAGAGGGCCAAGACAGCAGGGTCCTTTAGTAACTTTCGAGGCAGACAGCCTCAACAGCAGGCTAGGTCAACATTTTAGCCGACACAGAGTGCTCTTTCCCAGTCTTCTAGCAGGAGGTTTGATCGCCGGGGATATTCGGGAGCAGGTCAGGGCTCCAGGGCTGCAGGTTCACAGATGCTCGAGGGTAGTAGCCAGGGGAAGCCACATTTACCTCGGTGTGGTCGCTGTAATAGATTCCATGTTGGGGAGTGTCGTACTACTTCGACAGCTTGTTATGCTTGCGGCCAACAGGGTCATTTGGCGAGAGACTGTCCGACCAGAGGTGGCACTGGTGGGATAGCACAACGGGATCAGTTGTGGGTTATTCGCCTTCAATAGCTAGGCAGGATGGTCATACACCGGCAGGCCACGGCAGAGGTTGTGGTGGAAGTTTCCAGTTTTAGCGGTCCTTTGAACCGCCTATTTGATTTTCAGGTATATCCTTAACCCTCTAGAGACTAGTATGTATTGATGATATGATGATGTGTTTAGTGTTGTGTTCGGATGGCATTGTGATAAAATATGATTTAGAAGCCTGGTTAGTGAAAAGGGTAAGTCTGGGGATGAGACAATTGTGAACCTTAGAATTTATAACAGTTGAGACCTTAGATGTAAGGCCGTCTTGAGTAAAAGATTTTACGATTAGTCTTTGTCAAGTACTTGGTATGCGTGAACTGAATTTGTGTGAAAATTCCAGGGGTAGTATGAGATGGAAGTGGTAGCTTTCATAACGTGAAATAGTAAGATTATTCCGGAGGGGGAACAAGAGTTTGGTACGTAATGGGTCGGGTTGAGGCAAGATCGCGGGTCAACCCGTAGCCCGGAATGAGGTGGGGTCAGTTTGTGGCGGTCCTGCTAGGTGGTAGGGTCACGAGGGTGCAAGGCCCAAGTTTAGATAACGATCGTACGAGTTCGCGGATGTGTTCAACCATAATCGGATCGTGAAGGCCGGGAATGGCCTTAAAGGAAATTGAAGCTAGTGAGATGACCAAGTTTGGGGGTGGTAACTCCAAGGTGGAAACGGAAGCGATGACGGAAATGTGGTACATGTACTATAGGGAGTTTGGGTACGAGAAGGGTACGACGAGTAAGGGAAGAAGCGAACATGTGTTAAGAGAATGGAAGTGATCATTTTTGTGAAGTGAAGGTGCGAAGAAAGTAACCTATAGACCAGGAGTGGGAGTTAATTGTGATGTTACACTGTAGAGGTGATTTCTCGTTGACTTGGATTTAAGTATTGCGCGTGTGTTATATTATGGCCAGGTGTGGCATAATTGGTTTTGTAAGTATGGTAGTGAAGACTATACCGGCGCATGTGTGTTTTAAGACTTAGAAGGAACATTCGGGACGAATGTTTCTAAGGGGGGAAGAATGTTACACCCCGTAGTTCCAGGGTATGTATGTGAGGGCGTACGTACGAGAATACGACATTAATATTGGAAAGGAAGAAAGATGTGATTTTTCGACGGAAAAGTTTCCGAACTTCGTGAAGGAAAAAGGTTTATTATTGAGAATTGGATTCTCAACTTTGGTATTTAAGACTTTAAGAACTTATAAGAATTATGGATTTTTTTTTTTACGGATTTGGTCATGTGGGGCCCACCCGAGGAATTTTACGTTTTGTGGGACCCACGAGGGTTACGGAATTTTATGGATGAATGAGAGGGCGACACGTGGCACCCCTCATATGGTCTTGGATGATTTAATGCAAGGATAGAATGGTCATTTGACCATTGTGGATGATAAGTCTTCAAGCTTGATATTATTGACCAAGTCAACTTGCCACTTGTGTATGATCTAAGTGCTATTCATCCTAGCCACACATATGTGATTTTCTTGACCCTCCATTGTGTTATATATACTACACTAGTGCAAGACTTGCTCTTCAACACTTAGAAAATATTTCACATTGTTCTTGTTCCAATAGTTGCTCTCGGCTTTGGACAATTTCTCACAAAGAAATTTTATAGTTTTGATCCATTATTCACAAGACTTAAACCCAAGGTCCATAAGGCTATTGTAAGTGTATCTCAATAGAAAGATCCCGGAAAAGTGGCGTTTTCATATTAGTCGTAAGGCGAAAACTTAAGGAGTTCTTCAACTTTGAAGTTGGAACTTGAAGATGAGTTCTTCATAGGCTTCTAAGGAGTGCTTGGAGCGGATTGGAACATAAGGAAAGGAGCTAAGAATTGCTAAGGAGCAACTTTGAATCTTGGATATTTTAAGGGCTTGTAAAGGTATAAATCTTGTCGTTTTAGCAATTAAAGATTATTTATCATTGTAGTTATGGATATTAGCAAGCATGAGGTATTTAGTATGAAGTTTGATAAGTGTATTGGATATTGGAACCCTAATCCGAAAACTAGCATGTTTAGCCTTAAGATGTCAATTCAAGTTGATTATTAGTATAAGTTGTCACATGTTATATAAAGAAGGAAATTGTAGTTGTTGAAGTTGTCTTTGGCTATATAACATGTTAGACCTAAGAATTTGGATTAAAAGAATTGGAAAAGAATTGGAAGACTTTATGTTGTTGCACCTATTAGCCGAGAATGACATTGTATAATTGGATTGTTTTGTATTATTGTGGGCGGAATTTTACACGTCTTGTAGGCGTGTAATCCCCTTTTGATTGGTTGGTATGTGGAGCCTTAAATGTGGCATGTTTGGTTATTGAATTCGGCCTTGAAAAAGATGGCAAAGTATGTAGAAACAAAGGAAGTGCTGTCCGATTTTCCGTAGAATTTGGTGACTTTGCACTTAGAATATTCTACGTTCGAAGCTTGAGGTTAATAGACGTTTTATGACCATTATAGGATTGAAGTACTACGAGTAGCGTATTCCACTTGAAGGGTGGAAAAGGCTAGCAAGGGTGTTACACCCCGTAGTTCCAGGGTATGTATGTGAGGACGTGCGTACGAGAATACGACATTAAATTGGAAAGGAAGAAAAGATGTGATTTTTCGACGGAAAAGTTTCCGGATTTTGTGAAGGAAAAATGTTCGTTAAAGGGAATTGGATTCCCAGATTTGGTATTCGGACTTTTTGGAATATTTGAGAATTATAGAATTTTATTTCCGGAATTATTCACGTGGGGCCCACGGGAGGAATTTACGGTTTGTGGGGCCCACTTTATTATCGGATTTTTGGCATTGCGGATATTTTCGGAAGATGAAATATTTTGGACGAGTGGGGGGGCGACACGTGTCACCCCCATGTGGCCGAATTGGAGATGGACACCTAGCCTTGGACGTTTTATTGGGGGACAAGTGGCAAGCCACTTGTCCCATTATTGTGGTGGCCAAATGGTTGGCCAACTACCCACACACATGTACCCCATCCTCACCTTACACTTGCATTAATCATAGCCCTTGGTTTCTCTATAAATACCCACCCTTTTAGCTTGCAAGACTCCATCCCACACTTGAGTTTTTCAAGGCAATTCTCCCTCCCCTCTCCTTGTTGTTGTTCTCATTTTTTTAGCCTTCCCCTTGGCCAAAAGTTGTCCAAAAATTCTTACACTCTTAAAGTGTTCTTCCTTAGAGTATTAGGAAGATTATTAACCAAAAGTTAGAAAAGATTTCACACCCTAGCCCCTAAAGTACCATCGCCGAGGCATGGCAAGAACAAGCCTAGTGTTCTTCTCTTTTTGGAGTTGAAATGTTAAGAGAAGTTGTTTAGAAACTTCTAACGGTTGCTTGGAGCGGGTTGGAGCGTAAGGAATTGGAGCTAAACGTTGCTCAGGATCGACTTATAATCTTGGATAATTTTGGGCTTATCGAGGTATTGATCTTTGTCCCCCTATTGTAATTGGATATTACATGTTGTAGTAATGTATAGTTGAGTATACTATATGTAGAATGATTATGGATAAGAATTGAACTGTATTTACATTGGACTGTATTTACAGTAGACTTGTAGTATTATTGTGGAGTAGAATTGTATACGTCCGGTTAGACGAGTAACCCCCCCCCTGGAATTGTTGGCTTGGTAGCAGGCCTTGTTAGAGGAGGAGATTTATAAGGTCATGGGGAGGTCTTTGCCGAATTTTCCGTAGAACATGGAGCCTTGTTCTTAGAAATATTCCACGAAGGGATCTAGAAGTTGATAAGCGTTTTATGACCATTATAGGTTGAAGTGCTACGAGTAGCATATTCTATTGATGGGTGGAAAGGCGAGCAAGGTTAGAGTACTTTGGAGCGTTTTGCTAATTGTCGATAATCGTCGCGAGGTATGTGAACCTCTTCCTATCCTTTCTAGCATGATATTTGTGAAATATATTTAGTGCGGTAGACGCACGTGTGTTTAAAGGAATTTGATTTTCCTTTTGTGTCCTTGACTTGATTCCAAAGTTAAGTGACTTGTTATGAAATATTAAGGACTTGAATTATATTAAAAGTTGTAAAACCTCACTCATGAGTAATGGGTGTGTGGTCTTTTAAAGAATAAAGTTATCTTGATTTCGAAAATAAGAATAGTTGTCCTTGGTTGGTTTAAAACATAAAGTGTTATAATAGCTTTATGGGAAGTTATTTATAACGACTTTATGAAAACAAAAGAATGGTTTTATCATTGGATTTAAAATGATAACTTGACATTTTAAGGGTTGGAAGTTGGTTTCCTTAAAAGATATGATTGAAAGATTAAGAGCCTGATTTTTGAAAGTAAAGAGACTTGACTTATAAACAACTTTATTTTGGGAAATGAGAAGTAACTTGATTTAAAGGTATACGTTACTTGTTTTTAAAAGAGTAAGACACTTGGTTTAAAAAGTATATTGCTACTTTACTTTAAAAAGGAAAAAGTGTCTTTGTTTAAAAAGGAAGGCATGCTTTTGTCTTAAGATTGATTTAAAAAGAAGGTATGGAAATTGTTTTAGTTTACTTAAAAGATAGTTACTCTATTTTAATACTACGGGTATCGTGTGACTTTTGTGTGAGTAACTTGACTATGTTGGCTTGTGATAGCCTTGTAATACTTTCTTGTTGGTTTAATAAGTAAACTTGTTATGATGCTACGTGTGTTAGTGTCTTGTGACGTTTGTGTAAGGGGGTTTTCTTGTTGTGCTTATGTTGTTTAACGATAAGCAGTTATGCTGATATTATACCACTTACCCCCCTGACTTGTTATTATGCCGAGGACTTGCCACCCTCGATGCGAGGAATACCTCATGCGGGTCTGTGTGACCCATGCGGAGCTGCGGGAGTTCCAGGACAGGATGATCACTCCGGGTGTGTTACGTCGATGCGAGGTATTATACCTTATGCGGTCCATAGGACTATGCGGACTTCGGGGGTCCAGGAGGATGTCGCGGGTTAGCTACCCCCGATGCGAGGAATACCTCATGCGGGCCTATGTGTGGCCTATGCGGAGCTGCGGTAAGTTCCAGGATTAGACGCGCACATTGATACTGAGGGAGAGTGTTCAGCTTCGATCATGTGGCGCGGTCTAGAAAGACCTCGTGATACAGTCTTATAGCATTGTTGGTACGGTGGGTTTTAGTAGTCGGCTATGCCTTCGTACTTACCCCGTACGGTTTTATTATGACACAGGTGGGACCTGGTGTTCAGGTGTATTCCTTGGTGCTTTTATATCATGGACTGCCGACAGTGAGGAAGGAATTCCACGAGCATGATTGATATTGTGGGCATGAGACCCATGGTTATATTTGAGTGATGACTTTAAGGGCGTGAGTCCCTGACTTGACATGACTGCTTACATATTGTGTATCGTAAATTGGTTATCATATATGTCTTCTGTTTTATATAGACTATTATGATTTCATTTACTGATTTTCGCCACATACTTGGTACTTGTTGTATCGACCTTCGCCGGACTGCGTTCATGCCGCAGGTAGAGGTACACCAGTTGTTGATCCTCGCTCATAGGATCACAGTTCAACGTTTGGGAAGCTCCGTTTCTCCGGAGGCTTATCTTTGGTATAGCCCCCTGTCATTGTAGGTTCTTGTACATTCAGGGGTATGGCGGGGCCCTGTCCCGTCGTAGTTGTGGTTACATTCTGAAGTCCTGTAATCTTGTTGTGGGTAGGGTTTGTAAGGGATTTAACTGTTCAATTTTTATATATATTCAGGAAGGTAACCGTTTTGGTTAGCCTATTGCTTATTTTATGTCTTGATTCATGCTTAAGTTTTTATTTTCCGCTGATTTTCTCTGATGTTTGTATCACTAGGGTGCCCGGGGTAAGGCACCAGTCACGGGCCCGAGGTCGGGTCGTGACAAAAGTGGTATCAGAGCCAGGTTATCCTCGGAAAGTGTCTACAGACCGTGTCTAGTAGAGTCTTGATTATCGGTGTGTTGTGCACCACATCTATAATTAGGAGGCTACAGGATATTTAGGATTGGTTTCCATTCTTCTCACTCTGAGATCGTGCCTTAGAGCTGTGTTATAAGTTGGACTCCCTCTGGCGTATTCTTATGTACCCGCTACGCCTCTACGCAAGGCAACCAGAGCCCAGAAGGGCAAGGCAGCAGAGGGAGCTACGAGTAGAGCACAGAGGGTTACGAGGGCACAAGCCCGGTCATTACCTGGTATAGTACTTCAGACGACGAGTTTTATGACGCCGCTAGCCCCAGCAGAGTTTAGAGCGGCAGCAGCCTCATCGAGGCCACGATACCGAGCCTCCGCCACGACTAGGAGCCGAGGATATGAGTTACAAGGAAATGGCCCAGTTACTAGCTAGGCTTGTGGCTAGGAATGAGGACAGACGAGAGTCGGAGGTTCCGGCAGTACCAGTAGTTCACCCTAGATCTGATAGTTGAGATTTCGGGACTTCTTGAGTTGCAATCCACCCGAGTTCTTTGGATCTAGAACTGAGGAAGATCCTCAGGAGTTTATTCGACAGTTGCAGCGGATCAGGAAAGTGATCAAGACCTTAGAGGCATTTTCTACACGCTTCTTGCCCTCGCAGATGAGGAGAGCTCGGGCAGATGGATTTTTGATGTTGAGGCAGAACGGGCGGACGGTTCGGGAATACAGTATAGAGTTTGACTCATTGGCTCGTTATGTCCCTGCTTTAGTGGCAGGCATGGAGGATAGAGTGCACCGTTATGTCACAGGAATTGACGATTTTCTGGTAAGAGGGATACATGTGGGATGACTTAGCCTACCAAGTCAGTTGCGGGTTCAGTTGTTCGGGAGAAGGGGGTGTTAGTCAGACGAGGTCACCCCTACCTAGTTGTGGCCGTTGTAATAGACTCCATTATGGTGAGTGTCGTACTACTTCGACAGCTTGTATGCTTGCGGCCAACAGGGCCATTTGGTGAGAGTTTGTCCGACCAGAGGTAGCACAGATGTAGAGACTCAGCCTTCGGGATCGGTTGCTTGTTCATCACCACATATAGTTATGCGCCCAGCAGAGCAGGATTTGATTAGAGCGACAAAGGGAAAGTGAGGCAGTAGTTACAGAGATATCTTCAGCCTTTAAGAGACTTGTTTAGGTCGTTAGGGTAGATGCATGTGGAGTGCTATGTGCGGATTGCATGGTGTTAGGTGTGGATTAGAAAACATGGGTAGTTGAAAAGTGTAAGTCTGGGGACGAGGAAATTTTGAGCCATAGAATACAGATAACCATGGAGACCTTAGATGCAAGGCCATCTTGAGTAAAGGATTGTACGTTTGATCGTTGTCAGGGTACATTGTATACGTGGAGTATTTTTAGGTGATAAGTCCATGAGTGGTGTGAAATGGAAGTGGGTAGATGGGCTTAGAAGACCACTAGGTTCTCATGACTTGAATAGTGAGATTGTTCGGACAGAACAAAAGTTTAGTACGGTGGGTCGGGTTGAGGCCATATCGCGAGTCAACCCGCAGCGTAACGTGGGGCTTTGAGGTGGTCCAGCTAGATGATTGTCACGATGGTGTTAGGCCCAAGTTTAGATAACCATCGTACGAGTTTGTGGATGCGTTCGACCAGCAGTAGGCCGATGGTCAGCCCATCTTGTCTTTTAGTCGTGACCGTTTACTCGGCGGAGGTTATGCGAGATGTTGTATATCGAAGGTTGTAAGGTCGCACGGGTTCCTACTTTTATTTTATGGCAGCGGTGGATCCCGCTTATGGCAATTTCTTTTTCGGAGGTTTTACCAGCGGGGTTAGGAACTCAGGTGAGTCTCGATGTGCATTCACCCTGCCGACGGACGAACAACGCGTTTATCCGGACATTTAAGAATAGGTTACGGCGGTGTTTTGATTTCGAGGGTAGTTGCGAGGATTATTTGCCTCTTGTTGAGTGAGTATTATACTAGCTACCATTTCGAGATTCGGATGGTGCCTTATGAAGCCTTGTATGGGCGGAAGTGTAGTTGTCCGATTGGTTCGATGTCGGCAAGGTTCGATAGTTTGGTCCCTACTTGTTTCAGCGGGATGTGGATAAGGTGAAGCTTATCCGTAAGAAGTTATTAGCAGCTCGAGTCAGCGAAGTCGTGCGGACGATCGGCGTCGACACTTGGAGTTCAGTTGACGCTGGTCTTGAAGGTACCACCCCGGAAGGGTGTGACGAAGTTTGGAAAGAATGGGAAACTTAGCCCGAGGTACTTTGGGAATTTTTCAGATCATAGTAGAATAGGCCAAGTTGCCTATAAGTTAGCACTGTCGTCCGACTTAGGCAAGACGTCCAGATTCCATGTTGCTATGTTTCGAAGAGTAATCGGAGATCCCTCCAGTGTTCCCGCTAATGATGACCAAGTTAGAGATAGTAACCCCGAGATTTTGGAACCAAGCAATGATGAAATGTGGTAAGTATATGAGGAAGAGTTCGAATGCACGGCGAGGTGCACAAGTAAGAAAAGAGCGAAGATGTGAAGTGTCCTTTTATAAGTATAGATGTGAAGAAAGTATCTTTTGGACCATGGGTGGAGCTATTAGTATTGTTATACGCTTTAGGGATGATTCTTCACGCTTGGATGTGAGTTTTTGCAGATGGTATTATGGCCAGTGTGGCATAATTGGTTTCGTAAGTATAGTAGTGAAGACTATACAGACAAAGGTGTGCTTGAGACTTAGAAGGAACATTCGGACGAATATTTCTAAGGGGAAGAATGTTACACCCGTAGTTCCGGTATGTATGTGAGGACGCGTGCGAGAATACGACATTAAATTGGAAAGGAAGAAAAGATGTGATTTTTCGACTAAAAGTTTCCGATTTTGTGAAGGAAAAATGTTCGTTAAAGGAATGGATTCCCAGATTTGGTATTCGGACTTTTGGAATATTTGAGAATTATGGAATTTTATTTCCGAATTGGTCACGTGGGCCCACGAGGAATTTACGCTTGGGCCCACTTTATTATCGGATTTTTGGCATTGCGGATATTTTCGGAAGATGAAATATTTTGGACGAGTGGGGGGGCGACACGTGTCACCCCCATGTGGCCGAATTGGAGATGGACACCTAGCCTTGGACGTTTTATTGTGGTGGCCAAATGGTTGGCCAACTACCCACACACATGTACCCCATCCTCACCTTACACTTGCATTAATCATAGCCCTTGGTTTCTCTATAAATACCCACCCTTTTAGCTTGCAAGACTTCATCCCACACTTGAGTTTTTCAAGGCAATTCTCCTTCCCCTCTCCTTGTTGTTGTTCTCGTTTTTTTAGCCTTCCCCTTGGCCAAAAGTTGTCCAAAAATTCTTAGACTCTTAAAGTGTTCTTCCTTAGAGTATTAAGAAGATTATTAACCAAAAGTTAGAAAAGATTTCACACCCTAGCCCCTAAAGTACCCCCTTGGTCGAGAGCATGGCAAGAACAAGCCTAGTGTTCTTCACTTTTTGGAGTTGAAATGTTAAGAGAAGTTGTTTAGAAACTTCTAAGGGTTGCTTGGAGCGGGTTGGAGCGTAAGGAATCGAGCTAAACGTTGCTCGTGAGCGACTTATAATCTTGGATATTGTTGGGCTTATCGAGGTAATAATCTTTGTCCCCTATTGTAATTGGATATTACATGTCAGTAGTAATGTATAGTTGAGTATACTATATGTAGAATGATTATGGATAAGAATTGAACCAGATTTACATTGACCGTATTTACTGAGACTTGTAGTATTATTGTGGTGTAGAATTGTATACGTCCGTTAGACGTGTAACCCCGGAATTGTGGCTGGTAGCGTGCCTTGTTGTAGAGGAGATTTATGAGGTTGCGGGGGGGAGGTGCTGCCGAATTTTCCGTAGAACATGGAGCCTTGTTCTTAGAAATATTCCACGAAGGGATCTAGAAGTTGATAAGCGTTTTATGACCATTATAGGTTGAAGTGCTACGAGTAGCATATTCTACTTGATGGGTGGAAAGGCGAGCAAGGTTAGAGTACTTTGGAGCGTTTTGCTAATTGTCGATAATCGTCGCGAGGTATGTGAACCTCTTCCTATTCTTTCTAGCATGATATTTATGAAATATATTTAGTGCGGTAGACGCACGTGTGTTTAAAGGAATTTGATTTTCCTTTTGTGTCCTTGACTTGATTCCAAAGTTAAGTGACTTGTTATGAAATATTAAGGACTTGAATTATGTTAAAAGTTGTAAAACCTCACTCATGAGTAATGGGTGTGTGGTATTTTAAAGAATAAAGTTATCTTGATTTCGAAAATAAGAATAGTTGTCCTTGGTTGGTTTAAAACATAAAGTGTTATAATAGCTTTATGGGAAGTTATTTATAACGACTTTATGAAAACAAAAGAATGGTTTTATCATTGGATTTAAAATGATAACTTGACATTTTAAGGGTTGGAAGTTGGTTTCCTTAAAAGATATGATTGAAAGATTAAGAGCCTGATTTTTGAAAGTAAAGAGACTTGACTTATAAACAACTTGATTTTGGGAAAGGAGAAGTAACTTGATTTAAAGGTATATGTTACTTGTTTTTAAAAGAGTAAGACACTTGGTTTAAAAAGTATATTGCTACTTGACTTTAAAAGGAAAAAGTGTCTTTGTTTAAAAGGAAGGCATGCTTTTGTCTTAAGATTGATTTAAAAAGAAGGTATGGAAATTGTTTTAGTTTACTTAAAAGATAGTTACTCTATTTTAATACTACTGTATCGTGTGACTTTGTGTGGGTAACTTGACTATGTTGGCTTGTGATAGCCTTGTAATACTTTCTTGTTGGTTTAATAAGTAAACTTGTTATGATGCTACGTGTGTTAGTGTCTTGTGACGTTTGTGTAAAGGGGTTTTCTTGTTGTGCTTATGTTGTTTAACGATAAGCAGTTATGCTGATATTATACCACTTACCCCCCTGACTTGTTATTATGCCGAGGACTTGCCACACCGACGCGAGGAATACCTCATGCGGTCCATGTGACCCATGCGGAGTCGCGGAGTTCCGGGACGGGATGATCACCCGTGTGTTACGCAGATGCGAGGTATTATACCTTATGCGGTCCATAGGACTATTCGGACTTCGGGGGTCCAGGAGGATGTCGCGGGTTAGCTACCCCCGATGCGAGGAATACCTCATGCGGGCCTATGTGTGGCCTGCGCGAGTCGCGGTAAGTTCGAGATTAGACGCGCACATCGATAATCAGGGCGAGTGGCCGCCGATCATGTGGCGCGCTAGAAAGACCTTGTGATACGCCTTATAGCATTGTTGGTACGGTGGTTTTAGTAGTCGGCTATGCCTTCGCATTTACCTCCGACGGTTTTATTATGACACGTGGGACCGGTGTTCAGTGTATTCCTTGGTGCTTTTATATCATGGACTGCCGGCAGTGAGGAAGGAATTCCACGGGCATGATTGATATTGTGGGCATGATACCCATGGTTATATTTGAGTGATGACTTTAAGGGCGTGAGTCCCTGACTTGACATATCGCCATATATGTGTATCGTAAATTGGTTATCATATATGTCTTCTGCTTTATATAGACTATTATGATTTCATTTACGATTTTCGGATTCCACATACTTGGTACTTGTTGTCTTGACCTCTTCGGGCCGCGTTCATGCCGCAGTAGAGGTACACCAGATTGTTGATCCTCGCCATAGGATCACAACAGCTTGGGAAGCTCCGTTTCTCCGGAGGCTTATCTTTGGTATAGTCCCTTGTCATTGTATGTTCTTGTACATTCAGGGGTATGGAGGGGCCCTGTCCCGTCGTAGTTGTGGTTACATTCTTAGAGGTTTGTAGTATTGTTGTGGGTAGGGTTTGTAAGGGATTTAACTGTTCAATTTTTATATATATTCAGGAAGGTAACCGTTTTGGTTAGCCTATTGCTTATTTTATGTCTTGATTCATGCTTAAGTTTTTATTTTCCGCTGATTTTCTCTGATGTTTGTATCACTAGGGTGCCCGGGGTAAGGCACCAGTCACGGGCCCGAGGTCGGGTCGTGACAAAGGGTATAGTACTTTGGAGCATTTCGCTATTTGTCGATAATCGTCGCGAGGTATGTGAACCTCTTCCTATCTTTTCTAGCATGATTGTTGTGAACTATGTAGTACGGTAGACGTACATGTGCTAAAGAAATTTTGGTTGGTTTAAAACATAAAGTGTTATAATAGCTTTATGGGAAGTTAATTATAACGACTTTATGTAGGTAAGAGAATGGGTTGTTGATTTTAAAAGATAAGAGACTTGACTTATATTTGACTTGATATGAAATGTGAAGAACTTTAATTGTGTTAGGAAGTGGTGAAACCTCATTCATGAGAAATGAGTACTTGATCAAAAAAGAAAAAGGAACAAGTTATATTTATTTCAGAAATGGGAATAACTATCGAACAAACCATTGCAGCGTTAATAAAGGAAAATGTAATGACAAATAATTATATTAAAACAAGTAGAATCTTCCATCTGCATAGAAGCTAAGATAAGAAAATATTGTCACGACCCGTTCCCGGGCCCGTGACTGGTGCCTTACCCGGGCACCCAAGTAGACATACATCAGAGTAACCAGCGGAATAAAAACTTGCAAACATGAAACGGTGTAGAATAAGAACAGTCTAACCAAGAAAAAGTCATCTTTCGGCATGTATGTATATACCAAAACTTGAACAGTTACATCCTTTACAACCCTACCCACAACAGTACTACAGACCTCTAAGAATTTTTATAACTATGACGGGACAGGGCCCCGCCATACCCCTGAATGTACAAGTACCTACAATCTCAGGGAATCATACCAAAATATAAGCCTCCGGAGAAACGGAGACTCCCAAAACGCTGAACTGTGATCCTATGAGCGAGGATCAACGACTGATGTACCTCTACCGCAGATGAACGCAGCCCAAGGAGGTCGATAACAGTACCAAGTATCTGAAATCAAAAATATCAGAAATGAAATCATAATAGTCTATATAAAACAGGAGACAAATATGATAACCAATTTACGATATACAATATGTAAGCAGTCATGTCAAGTCAGGGACTCACGCCCTCAAAGTCATCACTCAAATATAACCATGGGTCTCATGCCCACAATATCAATTATGCCCGTGGAATTCCTTCCTCACTGCCGGCAGTCCATGATATAAAACACCAAGGAATACACATGAACACCAGGTCCCACCTGTGTCATAATAAAACCGTACGGGGTAAGTACGAAGGCATAGCCGACTACTAGAACCCACCGTACCAACAATGCTATAAAACTGTATCACGAGGTCTTTCTACACCGCCAAATGATCGAAGTTGGGCCACTCGCCCGCAGTATCATTGTGCGCGTCTAATCCTGGAACTTCCGCAGTTCCGCATAGGCCACATAGGCCCGCATGAGGTATTCCTCGCATCGCAGGGCAGCTAACCCTCGGCAACATCCTGGATTCCCGCAATCCGCATGGCCACATGGACCGCATGAGGTATTCCTCGCATCACATTCCAGGAACTCCTGCAGCTCCGCATAGGTCCCACGGACCCGCATGAGGTATTCCTCGCATCGGGGGGCAGCTTAACCCCAGGCATCATAACCAGTCGGGGGGGTAAGTGATATAATACCAGCACAACGGGCTTATCGTTAAACAACATAAGCACAACAAGAAAAAACCCCTTACACAATGTCACAAGACACTAACACACGTAGCATCATAACATGTTCACTTTATCAAGCCAACCAGAAAGTATTACAAGGCTATCACAAAACATAGGCAAGTTACTCACACAAGGTACTTTCATTTCATGTCAACAAATCCGGGTTTTAACCCCAAGGTACTACATACTTTAACTCTTCAAAAAGATCCATTTGTTTCACAAAAGTCACACGATACCCGTAGTATCAAAATAGAGTAACTATCTTTTTAAGTAAACCAAAACAATTTCCATACCTTCTTTGTAAACCAACTTAAGACAAAAGCATGCCTTCTCTTTTAAACAAAAACACTTCAATTTTTCAAGTCTCTCTCTTGTATAAATCAAGTCCCTTACTTTGGAATTTTTAAGAAAATCAAAACTTGTTTTTAATGATCTTATTAAAGCAGCCATGATCTAGGAAATGTAATACAATTTTGTCTTATCTTAGCTTCTATGCAGATGGAAGATTCTACTTGTTTTAAGTTAATTATTAGTCATTACATTTTCCTTTAATAACGCTGCAATGGCTTGTTCGATACTCATTCTCATTTCCGAATTCAATATAACATTATTATTAAAAACCAAGTACTCATTACTCACGAATGAGGTTTCACAACTTTCCACGCAATTCAAGTTCTTCACATATCAAATCAAGTCAAATATAAGTCAAGTCTCTTATCTTTTAAAAATCAGTAAACCATTCTTTTACCTACATAAAGTTGTTATAATTAAATTTCCATAAAGCCATTATAACACTTTATGTTTTAAACCAACCAAATTCGTTTAGCACACGTACGTCTACCGTACTACATAGTTTACAATAATCATGCTACAAAGGATAGGAAGAGGTTCACATACCTCGCGACGATTATCGACAATTAGCAAAACGCTCCAAAGTACTATAACCTTGCTAGCCCTTTTCCACCCTTCAAGTAGAATACGCTACTCATAGTACTTCAACCTATAATGGCCATGAAACGTCTATCAACTTCTAGTTTTTACGTGGGATTCTTCTAAGTAAGATTTCTCTTAGTCTACGAAAAATTGGGCAGCACCTCCCTCGTTTCTACTCAATTCTCCACCTTTTTCAAGGCCCAATAATAGTAACCAATATGCCATAAATAAGGCGCAATAATTCCGAAATTTAAAGAAGGGGATCACACGCCCAAACGGAACGCGATTAACAATCTCTCCTTAACAACAACAATAATTAAAGAAGGGGATAACACGCCCAAACGGAACGCGATTAACAATCTCTCCTTCATAACAACAATAATTAAAGAAGGGGATAACACGCCCAAACGGAACGCGATTAACAATCTCTCCTTCATAACAACAATAATTAAAGAAGGGGATCACACGCCCAAACGGAACGCGATTTAACAATCTTCCCCTTAACAATAATGTAAATACAGTCCAAAGTAAATACGGTCCAAAGTAAATATGGTCCAAAGTAAATACGGTCCTTAAGTTGGGGTCCTTGGCCAACTTTTACAATTTTACTTATCCAATTACTTCATTAGTCTTCCAACTTATATTCCAATCTTAATATAAGTTATAGTTTCTTTGTGGTTAACTTCTTAGTAAGTTGTGGATACATTTTTACCATTTTAATGGCTAATATGCCAATTCTCCTTTTAACATCTTAACAAGATCCAAATCTTTCCTTATATCTTATAGTCCATAATATACTTCCAATATATGTATAATATCCAATATACATAATAATCAACTTCACAAAGAGGTTAAGGTTCATTACCTCAATTTAGCCCAAAAAATATCCAAGAACTTAAAGTCGTTCCTAAGCAAGTTTTAGCTCCAATCTTTGTGTTCCAAACCACCACAAGTCACCCTTAGAAGTTTCTAACCAACTTCTATTCAAGAATTAACTCCAAAAAGTGAAGAACACTAAAGCTCCAAATCTGTCCACTCTCGGCTTTGTGAGGATTTTTGAGGCTAGGGGTGTGAAATCTTGTCTAACTCTTGGTTAATAATCTTCCTAATACATTAAGGAAGAACACTATAAGTTTAAGAATTTTTGGACAACATTTTCTCAAGAAAGGGGGGGTTTAGACGAGAACAAGAAGGGAGGGAGAGAAAATATTTTCAAGTCTTGAAATGTTCTAAGTGTGGAAGATTTCATCAACTAGAGGTGTTTATATAGGACAACCAAGGGTTAGGATTGAAACATGTGTATGGTATAGATTGTTTGTGTAGGTTTCTTTCTCCACTTGTCCCACAAAAGCCATGCAAGACTTTGACCAATTGACTAGCCCACTACTATGAAAAAAACGTCCCAAGTGCCATGCAAATACCATGCAAGACTTTTGGCCACTTGTCTTGAAAAAACGTCCAACATGGCATCTTGGGGTGACACATGTCGCCCTCCCATTGGTCCAAAATATTTAACTCTCGGAAAAAATTCCATAATAATATTGAAAATGTAAAATTTCCTTCACAAGGTTCGGAATATTTTCCGTCGGAAAACAATTCTTTCATTCTTACCCTAATTAGGGTTTATACAATCGTACGTACGTCCTTACATACATATTCCGGAACTACGGGGTATAACATTCTTCCCCCCTTAGAAACATTCGTCCCGAATGTTCCTTCCAAGTCTCTAAACATACCTGTGCCGGTATAGTCTTCCCTACTATACTTACGAAACCAATTATGCCACTCATGACCATAATACAACGTACGCGCAAAGACTCACATCCGAGCCAACGAAGAATCATCTCTAAAGCGTATAACAATACTATTAGCTCCACCCATGGTCCAAAGGATACTTTCTTCAGATCTTTACTTTATAAAACGGACACTTCCATCTTCTTCACACATCTTCGCATCTTTTCTTACTCGTCGTACCCTCCTCGTATACTCGAACTCTTTCTACTATACGTATCACATTTCTGTCATTGCTTCAGTTTTTAAAATCTCGGGATTACTATCTTCAACTTGGTTGTCATTAACTGGGAACACTCTGGATGAATCTCCGATACTCTTCTGAATCATAGCAACATGAAAGACCGGACGTACTGCCTCCTAAGTCGGACGGCAGTGCTAACTTATAGGCAACCTGGCCTATTCTACAAATGATCTGAAAAGGCCCAAAGTACCTCGGGCTAAGTTTCCCCTGCTTTCCAAAACTCGTCACACCCTTCCGGGGTGGCACCTTCAGGAAAACCCAATCAGCAACCTCGAACTCCAAATGTCGACGCCGATGATCTGCATACGACTTCTGTCGACTCTGAGCTGTCAATAACCGCTCCTGGATAAGCTTCACCTTATCCACCGCCTGCTGAACCAAGTTTGGCCCGACTAACTGCACCTCACCCACATCAAACCAGCCTATCGGTGACCTGCACTTCCTCTCATATAAGGCCTCATAAGGCGCCATCTGGATACTGGAGTGGTAGCTATTATAATACCCATTCAACAAGAGGCAAATAATCCTCACAGCTACCCCTGAAATCAAAACACCGACCCGTAACCTATCCTCAAATATCTGGATAAAATGTGTTGTTTGTCCGTCGGCCCGAGGGTGAATGCAATACTGAGACTCACCTGAGTTCCTAACCCCGCATGGTAAAACAAAAAAAAAAAAAACCTCCGTAAAAGAAAATAGCCAGAACTGGCTCCACTGTCATTATAAAAGTAGGAACCCCGTGCAGCCTTACAACCTTCCTAATATATAACATCTCGCATAACCCTCCGCCGAGTAAACAGTCCTGACTGAAAGACAAGATGGGCTGACCTCATCGGCCCGACTACTGGTCGAACGCATCCACGAACTCGTACGATGGTTACCTAAACCTGGGCCTAACACCCTCGTGATCCTATCACCTAGCGGGACCACCTCAAACTGACCCCACCTTAATCCGGGTTGCTGGTTTACCCGCGATATGGCCTCAACCCGACCCATTATCGCTCCAAATTCTTGTTCCCGTCCGGGACAATCTTACTTATTCTCGTCATGAAAATTACCACTTTTATCTTGCTCGACCTATGGAATTATCCCACAATACATTTCACGCATACCAAGTACTTCGACAAAGACTAACTGTAAAATCTTTTACTCAAGACGACCTCACATCTAAGGTCTCCACTATTATAATATTCTAAGGCTCACAATTTCCCTGCCCCTAAACTTACCTTTTCAACTAACCATGTTCTCTAAATCACAATTTTACACAGTGCTTATCCAAACATAACACTTTAACATAAAATCATCATATCACGCATACAAATCTCTAGAGGGTTAAGGATATACCTGTAACTATTGCTTTACTTTTCCCTTGTAGTTCTAATCATGATCCTGCCCTGCTGGGCGCATAGCTATAGAAGGTGATGAACCAGACGCTGATCCCGAAGGCTGAGTCGTAACATCCGCGCCACCTCTGGTCGGACAATTTCTCGCAAAATGGCCATGCTGGCCGCAAGCATAACAAGCTGTCAAAGTAGTACGACACTCCCCACAATGACACCTACCACAACGGCCACACCGAGGTGGGGGTGGCCTCCTCTGGCTAACACCCTGTTACACCCCGTATTTACAAGACATGTTTTAAGAACGTACGTAAGAACTCACAAGTGTTGAGAATTGAGACTTGTAAAAATTTATCAAAATTATGAAATTGTCGGAAAATGAATATTGTGACGAATGGGAGGGCAACACGTGTCACCCCCCCCCTTATAGTTGCCTTGGAAGAAATATGTCATGGCCAAAATGGTCATTGACCATAGTCTTAGGATGACAAGTCTTGCAAGTTGTGAGCTTGAGAGAATTGACTAAGTCAAAGGGTCCACAAAGTCTTGATATTTAATAAGACATCATCCAAGCCACCCATTTGTTTACATCTTGACCCTCCATTGTGCTATATAATACTAGTAGTAGCAAGACAAGCTTAACACTTAGCCAAATTTTCAAGAAATTGAAGAGCTCCCAATAGTTGCTCTCGGGTTCACTTGCATTTGAAAAAGAAAATTTTTTGTTTCTTGTTCTTTAAGCTCCACACTTTAAACCAAGGTTCTTGAGTGTATTGTAAGTGTATCTCAATAGAAAAATCTTGGAAAAAGATAGTTTTCGTATTAGTCGCAAGGTGAAAACCTAGTTACTTTCTAGGTTTTGTTTGGAAGATTGAAGGAAATTTGTTGGTGTTGTTCTAAGGGTCTCAAGTAGCGGATTGAAGTGTCTTGAAGAGGCTCTAAGTTGCTAAGGAGTGACTTCGGATTTGGAGATTGGATTAAGATTCGTTGAGGTATAATCTTGTCTCTTAAAAGTGTTACAAGATTATATATATTGTTTGTTGTTAGCTTTACATGTTTGCTAGCATGAAGTATGTGTTGAAGTTTATAAGTATTATGGATTGATTGTAGCCTTAAAATCCGAAATGTCATTTAAGCCATGTGAAGTTGGATTACAAATTGGTCGCTTAGTAGAATCGTCGCATGTTACTTACTTGAAGATTATGGTAGTATAATCGATTGCGACTTGATATCATGTTATGCTAACAACTTGGATTAAAACGGAAATTGGATAAGAATTGATGTTATAGTACCTCAAGTTAGCCGAATTGGCCTAGTAAGTTGTATTAGTTTGATATCGTTTGTGGGGCGGAATTTTACACGTCTAGTAGGCGTGTAATCCCCTATTGTTGGTTGCATTGATTGGGCCTTAAATGTGGCGTGTTTGGTTATTGAATTCGGCCTTGAAAAAGGTGGCAAAGTAAGTAGAAACAAAGGAGGTGCTGTCCGATTTTTCGTAGAATTTAGAGACTTTACACTTATAATATTCTACGTTTGAAGTAAGGCGTTAATAGACGTATTGTGAATATTATAGGTTGACATACTACGGGCGTTACTTTGTACTTGGCAAGTGGTTTGACCTGAAGAGGTATGTAGAATTTTCCTATCTTTTGAGCATGACTAGTTGTACGTATTGTCACGACCCGAAACTGGGCCCGTGACTGGTGCCTTACCCCGGGCACCCTAGTGACACAACATCAGAGTAATCAGCGGAACATAAAACACATACATGAAATGACAGAAGTACAAAACAGTAATCTGAGAAAAACTCGCCTTTCGGCATATATAAATAACAACATTACAAATGAACAGTTTAATCCTTTTTACAAACCCCGCCACAACAAGATTACTACGCACTTAAGAATGATACGACAACAATGGCGGACAGGGCCCGCCAAACCCTGAATGTAAACACCTATACGACAGGACTTTACCATTGATAAGCCTCCGAGAAACGGAGCTTTCCATCTGAATCGTGACCACGAGAGCTAGGATCAACGATCGTGTACCTCAACTCGCGCATTTAACGCACTTCGGCCAGAGAGGTCGATAACAGTACCGAGTATGTGAAACTAAAAATATCACGAATGAAATCATAATAGTCTATAAAGCGGAGACATGTATGATAAGCAAACTACATCCACAACAAATAGCGAATATGTCAAGTCGGGGACTCACGCCTCAAAGTTATCACAATAAACCCGTGACGGCAAGTGCGAAGGCATAGCCGACTACTAAGACCCACGCATCAAAAATACCACAAAGCGTATCCCGAGGTCTTTCTGGACCGCACTACATGATCGGCCGCCACCGCTCGCAATATCAATGTCGCGTCTATTCTGGAACTCGCAGCTCGCATAGGTCACACACGGACCGCGTGAGGTATTCTCGAATCATGGTCCTGCATCACCGAGGTATACCTCGCATCGGCGCACCAACCTCGGTATACGCCTAGGCTCCCGCAACCCGCATAGTCTCAAAAGACCGCATAGTCTCAACGGACCGCATAGGAATCCCCGCATCGGGCTAAACACCGGAATGATCAAATCTCGAGCTACCGCGACTCGCGTAGTCACGAGGACCGCATAGCCGTAAAGACCGCATCGCGGTGGCAAGCCCTCGGTATAATAAGTCAAGGGGTATGTGATACAATAATAGTACAACCGCTTAACGCTTAACAACGTAAGCACAACAGGAGTGACCCCCTCACATAATAATCACAAGATACTAACACACGTAGCATCCTAACATGCTTACTTATCAAGTCAACAAGAAAGTATTACAAGGCTATCACAAACCAATACAATCAAGTTATTCACACAAGGTACTTTCTACTAACAAGTTCTGGTAACTATCCCCAAAGAACTTCATACATTAAATCTTTAAAGATACGTTACTCCCAAAAAAACCACACAATACCGTAGTATAGAGTGATTATCTTTTAAAGTAAATCGATTACTTCTTTGTAAAATCAAGTAGCAACATTCTTTTCCAATGTTCAAGTTTGCCTAATTTTAGAAAGGTTTCGTAGTTCATAGTCTTATTCATTTAAGAATATAATTCTCCTTTAAACAATCTGAGAAACCTAAGCCTTATATGTGAGTAGGATATTCTTGTTTATAACAATCTTATTACAAAGACCATGATCTAGAAATATCATTTTGTCTCATCTTAGTTTCTATGCGGATGGAAGTTTCTCGTTTTAATAATGATTATTTAGTAAAAACATTTCGTTTTTTTAACGCCGCAGTTGGTTTGTCGATACACATTCCGATTTCAAATCAAGAAACATTCTTAAGCCGGTATACCTAACTTCCCATAAAGCTAGTATAACTCTTAAGTTTTCAAAACCAAATATTACTTCTTCTTTCAAAATGATTCAAAAATCTTTTGAAATACTTCAAGTTCTTTATTAACACATAACAAGCCGCTTATAGTTCAAATCGCTACCTTTTAAAACCACATGTATTTTCTAACCAACATAAAGTCGTTATAACCAACTTCCCATAAAGCCGTTATAACACTTTATGTTTACACCAATCAAATACGTTTAGCACATGTACGTCTAACGTATTACATAGTTCACACATATCATGCTAGAAGAGATAGGAAGAGGTTCACATACCTCGCGACGAGTATCGACTAATAGCAAAACGCTCCAAGTACTTCCAACTGTCGGCTACTCCTTAAGCCACGTAGATCGCACCACACGTAGTACTTCAACCTATAAGGCCACAAGGCGCTTATTAACAGTAGGTCTCTTCAGAACATTCTACGTAAAATTCAGAAGACCTCCCGCAACAGCGTAAATCTCCTCCTCTATCGAGGCCGGCTACCAAGCCAACCCGGGGGGGTTATATATCTAACCCAAACGGGTACAATTCTCCTCCACGGTACTACTACACTAGTCTACTGTAATACAACCCTATGTAATTACAGCTCGATTTTCTTTAAATTGTGCTTAAGTCGCAAGACATTGCTGTAAGTATTATTCAGCTTAAGTCAAAAGACATTGCCGATAACTACGTTCAGTCCATTATATAGTATACTTCAACTATATATTCAAGCAATTATGTAATTTCCAATTACAATAGAGGACAAGATAATTACCTCGATAAGCCCATAATTATCCTAGCTTAAAGTCGATCCCGGCAATCGTTTAGCTCAACTCCGAGCGCCCAACCCGCTCTAAACCACCCTTAGAAGTTCTAACCAACTTCTACACGATACTCCAACGACTATGGAGATTTCCCTAGGGTTTCGGTTTGTGACCGACGGAAGTATAATAGTATTTCTGGCTTTTTGTACAAGTATAACCTTAGAATACTACAAGGTATAGGCTAAGGTAATTTGGGCATTATAACAATACTTTGAGAGTATTCTACCAAAAGAGGGGTATTATACAAAGCAACTAGCAGTGGGGTACCCCACTACCACACAACTAGGAGGGGGTGTACCCTCGGCCAAGGCCTCTAGAGAGGGGAGGCCTCTTGGCCGAACTCAACACAAAGGGGAGGGAGAAGGAGAGCTTTCAAGACTTAGGCAAATTTGTGGATGAATAAGTTCATCAAAGGGGTGGTATTTATAGGCCAAGTGAAAGCCAACCAACGGCCAAGATCAATCCATGTGTTAGGCAAGTGTAGGGCTAGGATTTACCAAACACAAATATCCTACCTACCTTGACTTTGTCAAGGCAACAAAACGTGCCTTTGCCTATCCATTTCGTCCAAATGGACGATTGAAGTCCACCAATGAGAGGTGCCAAGTGGCGCCTCTTGTTGGTCCAACACGCTTCGCCTCTCGGAAAATCCGCAAAAATTAGAAAGGACATAGCCGAAATTCCCTACGAAAGTTGTGGAAAACGCTTTCACTAAAAACGACTCTAACCGTGTTGTGCACAAAATTAAATCGCCAAGCCTATTTGAAGTTCAAAATTTCCTACGACGCCCTCGCGCATATACTGGAAATACGGTATAACATTCTCCTTCCTTAGAAACATTCGCCCCGAATGTTCCTTCAAGTCTCAAACAACCGCGCAAGATAGTCTTTACTACTACACTTACGAAACAATCCTCGCCACAATGGCCACGTAAACAATCACAAAATACTTACATCCAAGTCCACGAGGAATCACCTCTAACATCACCACAAACACCTCTCTCCGGGGTCTAGAATATACTCCGTCCACACTTTTTCCAAACAAAAGAAATGGTCACATCTATGCTCGCCATACATGCTCGCTTCTTCCCGACACCACTTTTGTCACCTTGCCGCGAGGTTCTAGTGTCACTCGGCGACCCAACAAATGGTACCGACTACATGCGATCCCCGAGGTCGTCAGACACTCGAACTCTTACCACATTTAAATCGCCACCCCAAAACTCGGGTTATCATCTTCAACTTGGTCATCATTAATCGAATACTCGGATGGATTCTCCGATACTTTCCCGATCATAACAATACGAAAGACCGGACGTCGCCTCCTAGGTCGGACGGCAAATGCTAACATATAGGCAACCCGACCTATTCTTCACATGAACTCGTGCGGCCCAAAGTAACTCGGGCTAAGTTCCTCTCGTATTCCAAAACTCGCCACACCCACCCCGGTGGTACTTTCAAGACCGACCGTCAACTGAACTCTAAGCGTCGTCGCCGATTATCCGCACAATTCCTCCGAGCCGCCGAACTTCTTCTAGACAAGCCGCACTATCCACATCGCTGGAACAAGCTCAACCAACTATCTCGAATCTTGCCAACATCGAACCAATCGATCGGCGACTTACACTTCCGCCCCTACAAGGCTTCAAAAGGTGACGTCCAACACCGAAATGGTAGCTTAAACACTCTCCACAGAGACAACAATCTCCACAACTACCCCGAAATCCACACTGCCCGGCGGCGAATGCGATTCGAGACTCACCGAGTTCTTAACACATGCTTGGCAAAACTTCCAGAACAACAACAAATTTCTACCTGGCTCCACTGTCATAAGGTGAAGGTAGGCACCCTGCAGCCTTACAACCTTCGATAATTCAACACCGCCGAGTGAACGATCGAACGAAGAACACGATGGGTCGCTTCATCGCCCGACCATCGTCGAACGTATCCACGAACTCAGACACTGGTTAACTAAACTTGGGCCTAACACCCTCACAACCCTAACACAAGTGACCACCACAACCCGACCCCACCACCAAATCTACCGCGGTTGACCCGCAACGAGGCCTCAACCCGACCCGCAACGCCGCACAATACTAGCTCCCGATCCGAACAATCTCACTAATCATGTTTCGAAAACCTAGCGGTCTTCTTAGCTCAACTACCCCTTTTCATTCCACACTACTAGGGACCTATCCCAAACATAACTCACGTGCACTATGCACTTCCGATAAGGGTCAAACATAACACTACACCTTTTCTCGAGATGGCCTCACCTCTAAGGTCTCAACGTAAAACATTCTAAGGTTCACACCTTATCTATCCCCAAAATCTTACTCGGCTAAACAACCATGATCTCTAAACACAACTAACACACCGCTATCTAACATAGCACCTAAGGTATACTCACCTTATCACACATACTGATCTCTAGAGGGTTAAAGATATATCTATACCCACTGCTTCACTCCCCTTAGTCGTTCTAATCAAACCTGCCCCGTAGGGCGCATAGCTAGGGAAGATGACGAACTACCCACCGATCCTGAAGGCTAAGTCCTCCTACAAGACACTCTATCGACATCGGACCGGCGGTCGAGTACAACAAGTACCAACTAAAAGACGACATTCCCGACGACGTCGCCACATCAGGAACCTAAGCCCCGAGTTTCGACTAACTCCTCGTGATACTCGAACGCCCCAACCCCGTGGAAGACCACTGCACCGGGCGAGGTGCATATCATCTGGCCGTGAGGCGACTGCCTCGAAGTTACTAAAGGACGCTGCCGCTCGCCCTCTTCTCGTCCTTCGTTAACCCGTCGATCTCTATGTTTTCGGCCACGCGCATAAGCCCGCATACGTGCCATGCTCAAGCCCAATCAAGAATTACTCGCACAACCTCTTTAGATAGTCCTCAAGATTCGCGCAGACATCGGTATACTCTCGTAGCCAAATCTATAGCTAGTGCGAATGGTCGCTTTGCAATCTAAATTCTCTGCTCGTGGCCGGAACTGGCGTTCAAATGTCATGGCCGCAGCAGAGGAACCGCCGCCGCTAAACTCGCTGGGCTAGTGATGTCGCAGAACTCCCGAATGAAGCACTACCCTAGGTAATGATTGGGCACAGGCCTCGCCACCTTCCGAACTCTACTCGCGCCTCCGCCGCTTTGCCCTCCTCGGGCTCGTTGCCCTACGCGAGGCATAACGATAAGGGAAAGAATTTCGTCGAGGGTCCAACTTACAACACAACTCTAAGGCACGATCTCGGAGTGAGAAGAATAGAAACCACTCCTAAATATCCTATAGCCTCACGACATGGTGTGGTGCACAACACACCGATAATCAAGACTTCTATGGATGCGGTTCAGACACTTTCCGAGGATTAAGCGCTCGATACCACTTTTGTCACGACCAAATCGCCCGTGGATCGTGCCTTACCCCGCACCCTAGTGACACAACATCGAGTAATCACGAACATAAAACACATACATGAAATGCATGTATACAAAACAAGAATTGAGAAAACTTCGCTTTCTAAGATATATAAATAACAACATTACAAATGAACAGTTTAATCCTTTTTACAAACCACGCCACAGCAAGATTCATGCACCTCTAAGAATGATACGACAACAATGGGCGGACGGGGCCCGCCAAACCCCGAATGTAAACACCTATACGACGGGGACTTTACCATCGATAAGCCTCCGAGAAACGGAGTTTCCATACGCTGAATCGTGACTCGAGAGCTAGGATCAACGATCGGTGTACCTCAACTGCGGCATGAACGCACTTCAAGGAGGTCGATAACAAAAATTTAGTATGTGAAACTAAAAATATCAGAAATGAAATCATAATAGTCTATAAAGAAGGAGACATGTATGATAAGCAAACTACATCCACAACAAATAAGCGATATGTCAAGTCGGGACTCACGCCTCAAAGTTATCACAATAAACCCGCACGGCAAGTACGAAGGCATAGCCGACTACTAAGACCCACGCACCAAAATACCACAAACCGTATCCCGAGGTCTTTCTAGACCGCACTACATGATCGGCCGCCACCGCCCGCAATATCAATGCGGCGTCTATTCTGGAACTTCGCACCTCGCATAGGTCACACACGGACCCGCATTGAGGTATTCCTCGAATCACGGTCCTGCATCGCCGAGGTATACCCCGCGTCGGGCGCAACAACCTCGGTATCTGCCAGGCTCCCGCAACCCGCATAGTCTCAAAAGACCGCATAGTCTCAGCGGACCGCATAGGAATCCGCGTCGGGCTAAACACCGGAATGATCAAATCTCGAGCTACCGCGACTCGCATAGTCACGAGACCGCGTAAAGCCGTAAAGACCGCGTCAAGGGTGGCAAGCCCTGTATAATAAGTCAAGGGGGTATGTGATACAATAATAGTACAACGCTTAACGTTTAACAACGTAAGCACAACAGGAGTGACCCTCACATAATAATCACAAGATACTACCACACGTAGCATCCTAACATGCTTACTTATCAAGTCAACAAGAAAGTATTACAAGGCTATCACAAACCAATACAATCAAGTTATTCACACAAGGTACTTTCTACTAACAAGTTCGGGTACCTATGCCCAAAGTACTTCATACATTAAATCTTTAAAAGATATCGTTACTCCCAAAAACCACACAATACCCAGTAGTATAGAGTGATTATCTTTTAAAGTAAATCGATTACTTCTCTTTGTAAAATCAAGTAGCAACATTCTTTTCCAATGTTCAAGTTTGCCTAATTTTAGAAAGGTTTCAGTAGTTCATAGTCTTATTCATTTAAGAATATAATTCTCCTTTAAACAACTGAGAAACCTAAGCCTTATATGTGAGTAGGATATTCTTGTTTATAACAATCTTATTACAAAGAACCATGATCTAGGAAATATCATTTTGTCTCATCTTAGTTTCTATGCAGATGGAAGTTTCTCCGGTTTTAATAATGCTTAATTAGTCAAAACATTTCCTTTTATTAACGCCGCAGATGGTTTGTCGATACACATTCTGATTTCCGAAATCAGTAAAACATTCTTAAGCCGTTATACCTAACTTCCCATAAAGCTAGTATAACTCTTAAGTTTTTCAAAAACCAAATATTACTTCTTCTTTCAAAATGATTCAAAATCTTTTGAAATACTTCAAGTTCTTTATTAACACATAACAAGCCAGTTATAGTTCAAATCAGTTACCTTTTAAAAACCACATGTATTTTCTAACCAACATAAAGCTGTTATAACCAACTTCCCATAAAGCCGTTATAACACTTTATGTTTACACCAATCAAATACATTTAGCACATGTACGTCTACCGTACTACATAGTTCACACATATCATGCTAGAAGAGATAGGAAGAGGTTCACATACCTCGCGACGAGTATCGACTAATAGCAAACGCTCAAGTACTTCCAACCGCGGCTACTCCTTAAGCCACGTAGATCGCACCACACGTAGTACTTCAACCTATAAGGCCACAAGGCGCTTATTAACATTAGGTCTCTTCAGAACATTCTACGTAAAAATTCGCAGAAGACTCTCCCGCAACAACAGAAATCTCCTCTCTATCGAGGCCTACCAAGCCAACCGGGGTTATATATCTAACCCAAACGGGTACAATTCTACTCCACTGTACTACTACACAAGTCTACTGTAATACAACCCTATGTAATTACAGTCAAGATTTTCTTTAAATTCAGCTTAAGTCGCAATAGATTGCAGTAAGTATTATTCAGGCTTAAGTCAAAAGACATTGCCGATAACTACGTTCAGTTCCATTATATAGTATACTTCAACTATATATTCAAGCAATTATGTAATTTCCAATTACAATAGAGGGACAAGATAATTACCTCGATAAGCCCATAATTATCCTAGCTTAAAGTCGATCCCGGCAATCGCTTAGCTCAACTCCGAGCGCCCAACCCGCTCTAAACCACCCTTAGAAGTTCTAACCAACTTCTACACAATACTCCCACGGACTATGGAGATTTCCTTAGGGTTTCGGTTTTGTGACTGACGGAAAGTATAATAGTATTTCTGGGCTTTTTGTACAAGTATAACCTTAGAATACTACAAGGTATAGGCTAAGGTAATTTGGGCATTATAACAATACTTTTGAGAGTATTCTACCAAAAGAGGGGTATTATACTAAAGCAACTAGCAGTGGGGTACCCCACGGCCACACTACTCGGAGGGGGGGTGTACCCCTCGGCCAAGGCCTCTAGGAGAGGGGGAGGCCTCTTGGCCGAACTCAACACAAAGGGAAGGGAGAAGGAGAGCTTTCAAGACTTAGGCAAATTTGTGGATGAATAAGTTCATCAAAGGGGTGGGTATTTATAGGCCAAGTGAAAGCCAACCAATGGCCAAGATCAATCCATGTGTTAGGCAAGTGTAGGGCTAGGATTTACCAAACACAAATATCCTACCTACCCTTGACTTTGTCAAGGCAACAAAACGCGTTTGCTTATCCATTTCGGCCCAAATGGACGATTGAAGTCCACCAATGAGAGGGTGCCAGTGGCGCTCTTGTTGATCCAACACGCTTCGTCTCTCGGAAAAATCCGCAAAAATTAGAAAGGACATAGCGGAAATTCCCTACGAAGTCGTGGAAAACGCTTTCACAAAAACGACTCTAACCGTGTTGTGCACAAAATTAAATCGCCAAGCCTATTTGAAGTTCAAAATTTCCTACGCACGCCCTCGTACATACTGGAAATACTGGTATAACACGATATAGTACAGAGACGTCAAGACCTTGATATCCTTTACTAGTTTTATGAATAGCGAGTCGGGTGAGTTAGGAGATTAACTCACTTCTTTGAAAATATTAAGGATGTCTTAAGTTTTATTAAAGTTAAGGGACTTGAAGAGTTTTAAAGTATGTGATACTTGTTTCGTTTTAAACGTATAAGTCCCTTGGATAGGAAATTGTACTTGACTAAGGTATAAAGTGAATATAACGACTTTATGGAAAGTTGGTTATATTAGCTTTATGGAAAGATAAATGACTTGATTTAATGAAAGGCAATTTGATTTTAAGGCATCAATTGCCTAAGGTTTTATAAGAAAAGGAGTCACTTGATTTAGAAACCTAACTTTATTTCTAAAGGTATTGTGACTTGTCTTGAAACGTAATTTCGACTTGATACTATGGTTAATAGTATCTTGGAAGTTTTATACTAAAAAGAGTCATTTGTTTTAAAGAGTAGAAGTATGTAGTACTTGGGTTAAATTCCCGGATTTTTATAAAAGATATGCTAGTGCCTTAAGTAAACTAAAATGAGAGTGTATATGAATAAGTTAGGGATTTCTTAACTTGCTTACTTTATGTATGATGACCATTGAGATAGGGTAAGAGTATATCCGGAGGGTAAATCCCAAGATAGTTATACCACCTTCTCCGGGGTAAGAGTATATCCGGCGGTAAATCCCAAGATCGTTATACCACCCGCCTGGTAAGAGTATAATTGAGGTAAATCCCCAAGATAGTTATACCACCTGCTTAGTGGATTTGCTACCCACGACGAGGAATACCTCATGCGAGTCCTTATGGGCTTACGCGGTGAAATAGTCCCACGCGGCGGATCTGACCTATGCGAGAATACCTCACGCGGTCCACACGACCTACGGGTGAAATAGTCCCGAGTAGGATTGCTTAATGATACCGGGCGGATGGTCCCGCTTTGATCGTGAGCTTCCTATTTTTATGTTGACGATACTATTAGTTACTCTCATTGTTAGTAAGGCATCGTGTCGTAATTTTATTATCATACATGTCCCGCTTTGTTTTAAACTTATGATGTAATTTACGATTTTCCGCTTTACATACTTAGTACATATCATTGACCGACCTTCTCGGCCGCGTTACATGCCGCAGTAGGTAAGCAGTGGTGGATCCTCATTCTTAGGATCACATATCGACGTCGAAGCTCCATTTCTCGGAGGCTTGTCTTTTGCACGCTTTTTCACGATGTTGTAGATTTATGTACATTCAGGGTATGGCGCCCGCCCCGCCACCGTTGTTATTCCTGCAGGTCCGTAGTCACATGTTGTGGTTTGGGGACCGTAAGAACCGTTACTGATTTTCTTTGATTATGCATATTTTATGGAAGCGCCTTATCGGCTAGCTTTGTGTTATTATTGTCTAAAATGTTGTATGTTGTGTATGTTCACGCTATTCTCACGATGTATACAGGCACGGTGCCAGTAGGGCACCGGGCCGCGCCCCGGTGGTCGTGACACACCCTTCCTCTCCGAACCATCGAAACCGTGAATCGACCCGGGTAGGTGAGTCATCCCACCAGATCCTCCTACTAGGACATTCTCTCTCACACGGCTCGACACGCAGTAAAACAAGCATTAGTAAAAAGACGACATTTCCCGGGATGACGCCTACCACATAGTGAACACTGAGGGAAAACTGAATCTGGCTGGCTAGAACCTATGTAAATCTGTGAACCAAAAACCCTAGAGCTCTGACCAACTCCTGCATACCCGAACGCCCCAAGCTCGCGAGGACTACTCAATCAAGCGGAGGGCATAACTAGCTCTTCGAGGCCGCCTCGAAAGTCACCAAAGGACCTGTTGTCTGGCCTCTTCTCGCTGATCTTGGTTATTCGTCGATCTACGTTCGCCGCTGCGGCATAAGCTTTGTCTGCAGACAATGTCCATGCCTGACTGAAGAGCTACTCTTGTACACCCCTTTACTAGATAATCGTCTAGACCCGTGATATATCGGTGCACTCTATACTCTCTGTTTGCTAAAATCCTAGCTAGTAACAGGTACATCCCTTTATAGTCCATATTCTCGCCTCGGTCGTGGAGCGTAGGCTCATATATCACAGTCGCAGAGGAACTGCTTTCACGTGTTAAACTGGGCCGGGCGACGTCACGTAACTCTCTAAATGAAGCACCACCGGTGATGGTGGGCCTGTGCCTCGTACTCTCGTGTTCTACTCGCAGCTTTCTCACGCTTTGCCCTTCTCGGGCCCTGGTTGCCTTCGCAGAGGAATAAGCGGTAAAAAGAAGTACGTCGGAGGGTCCAACTTATAACACGGCTCTAAGGCACGATCTCGAGTGAGAAGAAGCGAAACCAATCCTAAATGTCCTGCACTCACGATTATAGATGGTGCACAACACACCGATAATCAAGACTTACTGACACGGCCGTAGACACTTTCCGAGGACTAACTGCTCTGATACCACTTTTGTCACGACCCGTTCCCGGGCCCGTGACTGGTGCCTTACCCGGGCACCCAAGTAGACATACATCAGAGTAACCAGCGGAATAAAAACTTGCAAACATGAAACGGTGTAGAATAAAAACAGTCTAACCAAGAAAAAGTCGTCTTTCGGCATGTATGTATATACCAAAACTTGAACAGTTACATCCTTTACAACCCTACCCACAACAGTACTACAGACCTCTAAGAATTTTTATAACAACTATGATGGGACAGGGCCCCGCCATACCCCTGAATGTACAAGTACCTACAATCTCAGGGAATCATACCAAAAGATAAGCCTCCGGAGAAACGGAGCCTCCCAAAACGCTGAACTGTGATCCTATGAGCGAGGATCAATGACTGATGTACCTCTACCTGCGGCATGAACACAAATTCAAGGCGAGGTCAAGACAACATGTACCAAGTATGTGAAATGAAAATATCAGAATGAAATCATAATAGTCTATATAAAGCAGAGACATATATGATAACCAATTTACGATATACAATATGTGATATGTCAAGTCGTGACTCACGCCCTCAAAGTCATCACTCAAATATAACCATGGGTCTCATGCCCACAATATCAATTATGCCCGTGGAATTCCTTCCTCACTGCCGGCAGTCCATAATATAAAACACCAAGGAATACACATGAACACCAGGTCCCACCTGTGTCATAATAAAACCGTACGGTAAATGCGAAGGCATAGCCGACTACTAGAACCCACCGTACCAACAATGCTATAAAAGCAGATCACGAGGTCTTTCTACACCGCCAAATGATCGAAGTTGGGCCACTCGCGCGATATCATTGTCGCGTCTAATCCTGGAACTTCCGCGATTCCGATAGGCCACATAGGCCCGCATGAGGTATTCCTCGCATCGCAGGGCAGCTAACCCTCGGCAACATCCTGGATTCCCGCAATCCGCATGGCCACATGGACCGCATGAGGTATTCCTCGCATCACATTCCTGGAACTCCCGCAGCAATGCATAGGTCCCATGGACCCGCATGAGGTATTCCTCGACGGCGGCTTAACCCCGGCATCATAACCGATGGGGTAAGTGATATAATACCAGCACAACGGGCTTATCGTTAAACAACATAAGCACAACAAGAAAAACCCCCTTACACAACGTCACAAGACACTAACACACGTAGCATCATAACATGTTCACTTTATCAAGCCAACAAGAAAGTATTACAAGGCTATCACAAAACATAGGCAAGTTACTCACACAAGGTACTTTCATTTCATGTCAACAAATCCGGGTTTTAACCCCAAGGTACTACATACTTTGTTATACCCCGTATTTCCAGAGTATGTACGTAAGGACGTACGTAGAAAAGTTTGGGCTTTTAAAGTGGCTTGGCCGATTTCACTTTGTGCACAACACCCGATTAGAGTCGTTTTTCGACGAAACGTTTTACATAACTTGCGATGGGAAAATTCCGGCTATGTCATTTTTAATATTTGCGGATTTTTCCGAGAGACGAAACGTGTTGGACCAACAAGAGGGCGCCACTTGGCACCCTCTCATTGGTGGACCTATGGGCGGTAGTGAGCCGAATTGGACCTTTGGGGTTGGTAGGATATTTTGTGTGTTGATTGATAAAGTGGGACCCACACACACTTGTCCAAATCTTGACCTTACACTTGCCTACTACTTGGCATGATCTTGGCCATTGGTTGGCCTTTGCTTGACCTATAAATACCCCTCCCATTGGAAGACTTATTCATCCTAAAAATGTTCTAAATCTTAGAAATCCCCCCCTCTCCCTTGTGGTGTTCTCATTCCCCACTTTGTGAGGCTTTGGCGAGAGCCCTCTCCTCCTCGTCGAGAGTACCCCACAGTGGGGTTGGCCGAGGGTATACACCCCCTTGTGGTGTTGTCTCGTATAAATACCCATCTTGGTAGAAATACTCTCAAAATTATTGTTACTATACCCAAATTACCTTAGCCTTATACCTTGTAGTATTCCAAGGTTACACTTATACGAAAAGCCCAGAAATACTATTATACTTCCCGTCAGTCACAAAAACGAAACCCTAAGGAAAATCTCCATAGATAGTTGGAGTATTAAGTAGAAGTTGGTTAGAACTTCTAAGGGTGGTTTGGAGCGGGTTGGAGCGCACGGAGTTGGAGCTAAGCGTTGCTCAGGAGCGACATTAAACTAGGATAATTTTGGGCTTATCGAGGTAATATCTTGTCCCCTTATTGTAATTGGAAATTAACAATTCAAATGGAAGCATACCCGTGCGCTACGCATCGTGTCAGTATGTCCAAAAAGGGAACCACAAGACAGCAATCAAAATGGAAGCATACCCGTGCGCTACGCATCGTGTCAGTATGTCCAAAAGGAAACAATAAGACAACATTTCAAATGGAAACATACCCGTGCGCTACGCATCGTGTCAGTATGCCCAAAGGGAAACAATAAGCGAGATCAACATGGAAGCATACCCGCGCGCTACGATCGTGTCAGTATGTCCAAAGCGATTAGCAAAAGTAACACAATCAACAGGAACGTACCCGTGGAATTTCTCCATCACTGCCGGCATGTCCAAGTAAGTTCTCAACAAGTCAACCGACCCTCTATTGAGAGGCGTGGTAGTATAGAAACACAATTCTTGCACAACAAAGGCTATCACGACAAGCATAGGCAAGTTTTACAACAACAAGCATAGGCAAGTTCACAACAACAAGCATAGACAAGTTTTACAACAACTCAAAGTACTTTCATTTTATGTCAAGGTCCTGTTTTAACCCTAAAGTACCACGCACTTTAAATACCTTTAAAAGAGATCCATTTCTTTTATAAAAGTCACCCGATACCGTAGTATAAAAATAGAGTGACTTACATTTTTAGGTAAACCAAAACACTTTTCTTTAAAGTCAAGTTACCACATTAAAATCAATGATAAACCCTTTTCATAAAGTCGTTATAACTAAACTTCCCATAAAGTCGTTATAACACTTTATGTTTTAAACCATTTTAAGACAAACAATGCCTTCCTTTTCCTAGAGTTCCAGGTTGCCTAATTTCAATTACTCCATCTCTTTTTAGAAAAGATTCATAACTCATAGTCTTAATCCTTTTAAAACAATTGAGTAACATATGTCTTATGTGTGGCGATTTATTCTTGTTTATAACCATCTTATTCTGTGACCGTGATCTAGGAAATGTAATACAATTTTGTCTTATCTTAGCTTATGCAGATGGAGGCCTACTTGGTTTTAATATCAATTAGTTATTTGTCAATACACTTTCCTTTATTAAGCCATTTGTGGTTTGTTCGACACTTATTCTCATTTCCGAAATCGGTAAAACATTATTCTTTAAAACCAAGTACTCATTACTCACGAATGAGGTTTCACAATACTTTTAACAAAATGTTAATTACTAAGTAAAACAAGTTAAGTCTCTTAACTTCTACAATCGATGAACGATCTTTTACCTACATAGAGTCGTTATAACTAACTTCCCATAAAGCTATTATAACACATGTTTGGAACCAACCAAACTCATTTAGCACGTATCGTCTCTGGTACTACATAGTTTACAAAACATCATGCTCGAGGATAGGAAGAGGTTCACATACCTCGCGACGATTATCGACAAGCAAAACGCTCCACGATCGTAACTGGCCAGCCTTTTCCACTCTTCAAGTAGAATACGCCACTCGTGATCTTCCACATAAGGCCACAAACGTCTATTAAATCTTAAACACAAGTTTCCATCTTTCTACTGAAAATTCGCGACACCTCCCCACAGCGTAAATCTCTCCTCTATCAGTAGGCTACCAAGCCAACCGGGGTTTACGTCTAACGGGCGTGTACAATTCTACTACAAGAATGCTACAAGTCTCATGTCTGATCTTATGTAATTCTGATTCGATTCTCTTCTTTAAATTGAGCTTAAGTCAAAAGACATTGCCACAAGCTATGTTCGATTCTATATATAGTATACTTCAACTATATAATCCTACAACATGTAATCTCAATTACAATAAGGGGACAAGAATATTTACCTCGACAAGCCCAAAATTATCCAAGTTATAATGTCGATCTGAGCAAGGTTTAGCTCGACTCGTGCGCTCAAACCACTCCAAACAACCCTTAGAAGTTCTAACTACACTCAAATACTTCAACCAACTATGAAGATTTCCTTAGGGTTTCGGTTTGAGACTAAAGGACAAAAGGTAGTATTTCCTGCTCTACGTATAGAGGTAACTTTTGAAATACTACTAGGTAAAGGCTAAGGTATTTTGGGCATTATAACAATACTAGGAGAGTATTTCTATACCACAAAGGGGGTATTATACGAAACAACTAGGCTAGGGGTACCCCACGGCTAGAACCTCGAGGAGAGGGAGGCTCACCACAAGGCCACCAAAGGGGAGGAGAGTTTTCAAGGCTTAGACAAAGTGAGGAGTGGATGAATAAGTTCATCACTAAGGGGTATTTATAGCACAAGCCAAAGCCAACCAATGGCAAGATCATGCCAAGTGCAAGGCAAGTGTAGGGCCAAGATTAAGCCAAGTGCACCCTAACCCCTACTCCACAAAACATGCCACAAACAATGCACCAAACAAGGCCAAAACAAGGCACAAAATAAGGGAGGAAAGACGTCCCCGCACCCAAACCGTCACTTGAGGGTGACAAGTGTCACCTCTCGTTGGCCCAAAATGTTAAAATCGCTCGGAAAAATCCATAAAAATACAAAAGCGACATAGTCGAATTTTCCCCTCGCAAGTTATGCAAGCGTTTAGTCAAACGACTGTCGGGTGTTGTGCACAAAAATATTTCGCCAAGGGTGCCACATGGGGTGACACGTGTCGCCCCGATTCGCCGAATATTTCTTCTTGAAAATATCCAAAATATCGAAATCTCAAAAACAAAGCGGGCCCACAAAATCGTAAATTTCTCGTGGGCCCACGTGACCATTCGAAAATAAAATCTCAAAATTCTAATATAATTTAAGAAGCCCATATACCAAATCTGGGAATCCAATTCTCATTAACGAACCTTTTTCTTCACAAATTACCGAAACTTTTCCGTGAAAACTCACATCTTTCTTTCTTTTCAAAATTTACATCGTACTCAAATGCGTGCGTCCTCACATACATACCACTGCAACTACGGGTATAACATTCTCCCTCGCCAGAAACATTCGTCCGAATGTTCCTTCTCAATCGGATAACGATAAAGTTCCTCTAACAAGTTCTTGCGCCACGCCAACCCACGAACTAACACACGTTCTCTTCTCCTAACTCGTTGTACCGCTTCTAACACTCGAACTCTTTCTAGTATCCGTACCACACTTCCGTCAATGCTTCGTTTCCAACCTTTGGAGTTACTACCTCAAACTTGGTCATCTTACTAACCGATCTCCTTAAGGCCATTCCGGCCTTGAACCGGTCTCGTAGAGCGTATCCACGAACTCATCGATGGTCACCTAAAGCGGGGCCTAGCATCCTCGTGACCCTACCACCGCGGAACCACCTCGAACTGACCCACCACAAACCGGGCGCGGGTTGACCTCAAATGGTCCTCAACCCGACCCACAGCGCCACATTCTTGTTCCCGATCACGAACAATCTAACCAACACACGTCATGAAAGCTAACACTTCCATCTCGCACTACCCATGGACTTATCACACAAATAAATCCCACGTATACTACGCACTCTGATAAAGGTCAAACGTAAAATAAATCTTTTACTCATGGCGACCTACCTCTAAGGTCTCAATCGTGAAATAGTCTAAGGTTCACACTTCCATGCCCCGGGCTTACCCTTCTACACTCACGGGTTTCTCAATCACATATTAGCACAAAGCTATCCGAACATAACACTTAACACATTATCTTAACATCAATACATACAAGTCTCTGAGGTTAAGGATATACTGAAAATAGGCGGTTCAAGGACCGCTAAGGCTGAGAACTTCCGCGACCTCTCAGTGGCCGCGGTGTATGAACATCCTGCTGGCGTGGAAGGTGAAGAACCCATGGCCCGATCTCGTAGCTTTGTGCTATCTACCAGTGCTATCCCTGGTCGGACGGGTTCTCCCAAAATGGCCTGCTGTGCATGTAAAACAAACTCCGGACTAGCACGACACTCCCACGTGGAGTCTACCACAGCGATCACAACGAGGTAGGGTGGCTTGGTTAGCTAACACGCTTCTCAAATCTGAACCTGGAGCCACGACTGCTCCCGAATACTCTGGATGCCTTGAAGATTGGGAGGACCACTATGCATGGCGGAGCGCATAACTAGTCTGCTTCTGGCGATGCGCCTCGAAAGTCACCAAAGGACCTGCTGTTGCGGCCTCTTTTCGACCACAGTCATTCGTCGATCTCTCGTGCCTCGCATCCGGTGCATGAGCTGCGTGCGGGCAATGTCCATGCGGTGAAGAGCTACACCGAACAAGCCTCTGTCAAGTAATCATCTAGCCGGTGGCGTGGCGGTGCACTCTATCCTCCATGGTTGCCACTAAAGCGGGGACATACCGAGCCAACGAGTCAAACTCCACGTTGTACTCCCGAGCTGTGCGCGGATGCGCCTCGGCGTCATAAATCGTCGGCCGTGCCCTCCTCATGCGGAGGCAAGAAGTGAGTGAGGAATGCCTCGAGAACTCGTCCCATACTGCTGAAGCGCATGCTCTCCGGGACAACTCCACGAATCAAACCGATCATTGCGGTATCACGCGGCCGATGCGAACCTAAGACCACCGACTTCGGTCTCGAAGCCTTGATCACTCACGACCAGCGTAGCGCCGGATGAACTCCTGCGGATCATCCTCGTGCCTCGACCCATAAAACTCGCGGGCTACAATTGAAAGTCCAGTAGCCTCAAACTATCGCTCGGGGTGAACCACGGTGCTACGAGGCTCGGCTGCTGCGTCCGGCCTATCCTGCGTACGCCACGACCACGGCGGCCAAGAATCGGGCCATCTCCTTGTACCCCGTCATACGCTCCGGTGTGAGGCCCGGAGGCTCAGTCTTGTGGTCTCGGCGACGGCTGCTGCGGACTCTAAACTCTTTGAAGTGGCGGCGTCAAAACTTCGCCGTCTCAAGCACAATCTCAGTCTGGCCAGGGCTGCGCCCTCGTGCTCCTCAGTATCTCACTAGCGGCTCCTCGGCTGTCTTGCCCTTCAGGGCTCTGGTTGCCTTGCGCGGAGGCATAACTGGTAAAAACGAGATACGTCAGAGGGTCAACTTACAACATGACTCTAAGGCACGATCTCGGAATGAGAAGAGCGAGAAACCAATCCTAAATGTCCTATAGCCTCACGATTATAGATGTGGTGCAACACACCGATAATCAAGACTACTAGACACGATGCAGACACTTTCCGAGATAACACTGCTCTGATACCACTTGTAACGCCCGAACCGGGCGTGGTAGTGCCTTACCGGGCGCTAGTGATACAACATCGAGAAAACCGTGAAATAAAAACTTTACATGAAATGAGACATAATAAATAAACAAGCCAACCCAACGCTTGCCTTCAATATATATACATAAAACCGACAGTTATCCATTTTACAAACCACACTTGCAGCAATTACTCTGACCTCTAAGATTTACAACAACTATGGCCGGGACGGGCCCGCCATACCACAGAATGTACAAGAACCTACAACTCGGGAACACATACCAAAAGATAAGCCTCGGAGAAACGGAGCTTCCCAATACGTCTGTTGGCGTGATCCTAAGGCGAGGATCCACGGCCGATGTACCTCTACTGCGGCGTGAACGCGGCCGAAGGAGAGTCGATCTGGTACTAAGTATGTGAAATCGTAAAATCGTAAATGAAATCATAGCGATCTATATAAAGCGGAGACATGAATGATAACCAAACTACGATACACATATATCGCTTATATCAAGTCGGTCTCACGCCTCACATCAATCATGCCCGTGGAATGCCTTCCTCACTTGCCGATGCATGATATGATAACACGAAGTACACTGCGCACAAGTCCTACGATGCAAAGTCAGTATTAACAATTCAAATGGAAGCATACGTGCGCTACGCGCGTCGTGTCGGTATGTCCAAAAGGAACCACAAGAAGAATCAAAATGGAAGCATACCCGATGCGCTACGCGTCGTGTCGGTATGTCAAAGGAAACAATAAGACAGCATTCCAAATGGAAACATACGTGCGCTACGCGTCGTGTCGATATGCCCAAGGAAACAATAAAGCGAGATCAACATGGAAGCATACGATGCGCTACGCGTCGTGTCGGTATGTCAAAGAGATTAGCAAAAGTAACACAATCAGCGAGGCGTGCGGAATTTCTCCATCAACTGGCGTGTCCAAGTAAGTTCTCAACAAGTCAACCGACCTCTATTGAGGCGCGGTAGTATAGAAACACAATTCTTGCACAACAAAGGCTATCACGACAAGCATAGGCAAGTTTTACAACAACAAGCATAGGCAAGTTCACAACAACAAGCATAGGCAAGTTTTACAACAACTCAAAGTACTTTCATTTTATGTCAAGGTCGGGTTTTAACCTAAAGTACCACGTGCTTTAAATACCTTTTAAAAGAGATCCATTTCTTTTATAAAAGTCACGATACCGTAGTATAAAAATAGAGTGACTTACATTTTTAGGTAAACCAAAACACTTTTCTTTTAAAGTCAAGTTACCACATTAAAATCAATGATAAACCACTTTTCATAAAGTCGTTATAACTAAACTTCCCATAAAAAGGTTATAACACTTTATGTTTTAAACCATTTTAAGACAAACAATGCCTTCCTTTTCCCTAGAGTTCCAGGTTGCCTAATTTCAATTACTCCGTCTCTTTTTAGAAAAGATTCATAACTCATAGTCTTAATCCCCTTTTAAAACAATTGAGTAACATATGTCTTATGTGTAGCGATTTATTCTTGTTTATAACCATCTTTATTCTGTGACCATGATCTAGGAAATGTAATACAATTTTGTCTTATCTTAGCTTATGCGGATGGAGGCCTACTGGTTTTAATATCAATTAGTTATTTGTCAATACACTTTCCTTTATTAGCGCCTAACGTGGTTTGTTCGACACTTATTCTCATTTCGAAATCAAGAAACATTATTCTTTAAAACAAGTACTCATTACTCACGAATGAGGTTTCACAATACTTTTAACAAAATGTTAATTACTAAGTAAAACAAGTTAAGTCTCTTAACTACAATCAATGAACGATCTTTTACCTACATAGAGTCGTTATAACTAACTTCCCATAAAGCTATTATAACACCTATGTTTGGAACCAACCAAACTCATTTAGCACGTATGCGTCTACCGTACTACATAGTTTACAAAACATCATGCTCGAGGATAGGAAGAGGTTCACATACCTCGCGACGATTATCGACAAAAGCAACGCTCACAAGATCAGTAACGGCTAGCCTTGTCCACTCTTCAAGTAGAATACGCTACTCGTAGTACTTCCACCTATAAGGCCACAAACGTCTATTAAATCTTAAACATAAGTTTCCATCTTTCTCCAGAACATTCGGCGGACCTCCCCACAACAGCGTAAATCTCCTCTCTATCGAGGCGGCTACAAGCCAACCGGGGGTTTACACGCCTAACCTGACGTGTACAATTCTACTACACAAGAATGCTACACAAGTCTCATGTCTGATACACTATGTAATTACAGATTCGATTCTCTTCTTTAAATTCAGCTTAAGTCAAAAGACATTGCAAGCTATGTTCGATTCTATATATAGTATACTTCAACTATATAATCCTACAACATGTAATCTCCAATTACAATAAGGGGACAAGAATATTTACCTCGACAAGCCCAAAATTATCAAGTTATAATGTCGATCTGAGCAGGTTTAGCTCCACTCCGTGCGCTCCAAACCACTCCAAACAACCCTTAGAAGTTCTAACCAACTTCTACTCAAATACTTCAACCAACTATGAAGATTTCCTTAGGGTTTCGGTTTGAGACTAAAAGGACAAAAGGTAGTATTTCCGGGCTCTACGTATAGAGGTAACTTTTGAAATACTACTAGGTAAAGGCTAAGGTATTTTGGGCATTATAACAATACTAGGAGAGTATTTCTATACCACAAAAAGGGGGGTATTATACGAAAACAACTAGGCTAGGGGGGGTACCCCACGGCTAGCACCTCCAAGGGGAGAGGGGGAGGCTCTCGGCCACAAGGCCACTCAAAGGGGGAGGGAGAGTTTTCAAGGCTTAGACAAAGTGAGGAGTGGATGAATAAGTTCATCACTAAGGGGGGTATTTATAGCACAAGCCAAAGCCAACCAATGGCCAAGATCATGCCAAGTGCAAGGCAAGTGTAGGGCCAAGATTAAGCCAAGTGCACCCTAACCCCTACTCCACAAAACATGCCACAAAACAATGCACCAAACAAGGCCAAAACAAGGCACAAAATAAGGGAGGAAGACGTCCGCTTTACCAAATCACTTGAGGGTTAAATGTGTCACCCTCTCGTTGGCCCAAAAATGTTCCGTCGCTCGTAAAAATCCGCAAAAATACAAAACGACATAGTCGGAATTTTCCCCTCGCAAGTTATGCAAAACGTTTCGTCGAAAAACGACTCTAATCGGGTGTTGTGCACAAAAAATATTTCGGCCAAGGGTGCCACATGGGGGTGACACGTGTCGCCCCCAGATTCGCCCAGAATATTTCGTCTTCCGAAAATATCCAAAATACCGGAAATCTCAAAAACAAAGCGGGCCCAGCAAAGTAAATTTCTCGTGGCCCCACGTGACCATTTCTGAAAATAAAATCTCAAAATTCTAATATAATTTAAGAAGCCCATATACCAAATCTGGGAATCCAATTCTCATTAACGAACCTTTTTCTTCACAAATTACCGGAAACTTTTCCGTCGAAAACTCACATCTTTCTTTCTTTTCAAAATTTCTGTCGTACTCTCGTACGTACGTCCTCACATACATACCCTGCAACTACGGGGTATAACAAGTTCGAGGTGATCCCGCCGGATGGTAGGATCACGAGGGTGCTAGGCCCAAGTTTAGGTAACCATCGTATGAGTTCGTGGATATGTTCGACCAGAATCAGATCGTGAAGGCCGGGAATGGCCTTAGAGGAATTTGAGGCTAGTAAGATAACCAAGTTTGGAGGTAGTGACTCCAAGGCTTTGGAAACGGAACTGATGACGGAAATATGGTATGTGTACTAGAAAGAGTTCGGGTGTACGAGGAAGGTACGACGAGAAAGAAAGGAAGCGAACATGTGTTATGAGAACGGAAAGTGATCATTTTTTTGTGAAGTGAAGGTGCGAAGAGAGTATCCTTTGGACCAGGAGTGAGAGTTAGTGTTGTTTTACATCTTAGAGGTGATTCCTCGTTAGCTTGGATTGGAGTTTTGCGCATATGTTATATTATGGCCATTGGTAGCATAATTGGTTTCGTAAGTATAGAAGTGAAGGCTATACCGGCGCATGTACGTTTGGAGACTTAGAAGGAACATTCGGGACGAATGTTTCTAAGGGGGGAAGAATATTACACCCCGTAGTTCAGGGTATGTATGTGAGGATGTACGTACGAGAATACGACACAAAAATTGGAAAGGAAGAAAGATGTGATTTTTCGACGGAAAAGTTTCCGGATTTTGTGAAGGAAAAAGGTTCGTTAATGGGAATTGGATTCCCAGATTTGGTATTCAGAATTTTTGGAATATTTGAGAATTATGGAATTTTATTTCCGGAATTGGTCACGTGGGGCCACGGGAAAATTTACTGGTTTGTGGCCCACTTTATTTTCAATTTTGGCATTACGGATATTTTCGGAAGATGAAATATTTTGAGCAGTAGGGGCGACACGTGTCACCCCATGTGGCCATGTTGGCCGAATGGTAGGAAGGCAAGTGTCTTGGACGGTTTTGAGTGGACAAGTGGCTAGCCACTTGTCCCAAAGTTGTGGTGGACATGTGGTTGGTAGAACCCACACCCACATGTCCCCAATCTACACCACACACTTGCCTAGATCTTGGCCATTGATTTCTCTATAAATACCCCTTTGTGCAAGACTAATTCTTCATCCACACTTAAGAGTTTCCAAGACTAAAATAAAACTCCCTCCTTTGTAGTTCTCTTCCACCCCCCCCCCCCCCCCCACTTTGTGTAGAAAATACTTCAAGTATTGTTGTATTATCCCAAATACCTTAGCCTAGTATTCCTAGTAGTATTCCAAAGTTATTTCAATACTAAGAGCCGGAAATACTACTTTTTCCAATAGTCGCAAAATGAAGCCCTAGAAAAATCTTCATAGCTTAGATGAAGTGTTAAGAGAAGTTGTTTAGAAACTTCTAAGGGTTGCTTGGAGCGGGTTGGAGCGTAAGGAATTGGAGCTAAACGTTGCTCAGGATCGACTTATAATCTTGGATAATTTTGGGCTTATCGAGGTAATGGTCTATGTCCCTCTATTGTAATTGGATATTACATATTGTAGTAGTTTAGAATTGAGTATAAGATATATTGGAAGGATGATTAAAAAGAATGGAACTGTATTTATATTGGACTGTATTTACAGTAGACTTGAAGTATTATTGTGGAGTAGAATTGTACACGTCCGGTTAGACGTGTAACCCCTGGAATTGTTGGCTTGGTAGCAGGCCTTGATAGAGGAGGAGATTTATGTGGTTGCGGGGGGGGAGGTGCTGCCGAAATTTCCGTAGAATAGAAAACTTGTACTTGGAATTGTGCTACAAAGAGATCGAGAAATTGATAGACGTTTTGTGGCCTTTATAGGTTGAGATACTACGAGTAGCGTATTCTACTTGAAGAGTGGAAAAGGCTAGCGAGGTTCTGATGATTTGGAGCTTTTGCTTTTTGTCGATAATCGTCGCGAGGTATGTGAACCTCTTCCTATTTTTTCTAACATGATTGTTGTAAACTATGTAGTACGGTAGACGTACGTGTGCTAAATGAATTTTGTTGGTTTAGAACATAAAGTGTTATAATGGCTTTATGGGAAGTTAATTATAACGACTTTATGTAGGTAAAAGAATGGTTGATTGTTTTTAAAAGATAAGAGACTTGAATTGTGTTAAAAAAGTTGTGAAACCTCATTCGTGAGTAATGAGTACTTGGTTTTTAAAGAATAATGTTATATTGATTTGAAAATGGGAATAAGTATCGAACAAACCATCGCTGCGTTAATAAAGGAAAATGTATTGACAAATAATTAATTATATTAAAACCAAGAGAAACCTCCATCTGCATGAAGCTAAGATAAGACAAAATTGTATTACATTTCCTAGATCATGGTTGCTTTAATAAAATCATTAATAACAAGTATTGATTTTCTTAAAAGTCCTGAGAAGGAACTTGATTTCTAAAAGAAAAGAGACTTGAGAATTTGAAGTGTTTTGGTTTAAAAGAAAGGCATGGTTTTGTCTTAAATTGGTTTAAAACATAAAGTGTTATAATAGCTTTATGGGAATTTAGTTATAACGACTTTATGAAAACAAAAGGATGGTTTTATTATTGGATTTAAAATGGTAACTTGACTTTAAAAGGAGAAATGATTTGGTTTAAAAAGAAAGTATGGAAATTGTTTTGGTTTACTTAAAAAGATAGTTACTCTATTTTGATACTACGGGTATCGTGTGACTTTTTGTGAAAGAAATGGATCTTTTAAAGAAGTTAAATACGTAGTACCTTGGGGTTAAAATCCGGATTTGTTGTAATAAAAAGAAATGTCTAAAGTATGTTGAACTTGCCTATGCTTGTGGTGATAGCCTTTGTTGTGCAAGTGTTGTATTTACGTACTCTGGCGTCTCATTGGAGGCGGCTATCCGTTGATTGATGGACATACCGACACGATGGGTGGCCGGGTATGCTTCCACTATATCGATCCTTTTGGACATACCGACACGATGGGTGGCCCGGGTATGCTTCCATTAGAGTGTTATTCGTATTTGCTTTGGACATACCGACACGTTGGGTGCCCACGAGTATGCTTCCATTATGATTATTATCTTGTTATTTCCTTTGGACATCGACCACGATGGGTGGCCGGGTATGCTTCCATTAGGAGTGTTTTGTGGCGAAGTCTCGTGATTACGCTTTGGTATCGGTAGTTGGTCACGTACTTGCCGGTCGCGGCGTGATGCAGGTGGATCGGTAGAGCGCCGTACTTGCCCGTGTCGACCGTGAGTCAGTGTTTGGACGAAGTTTCGTGATGCAGGGTGGATCTGGTAGTTAGCCTACGTACTTGCCCCGGTCAGCTACGTGGTGCAGGGTGGATCTGGTAGAGGCTATCGCGACTTGCCGATCGACCGTGCGTGATTTTGATTTAGACCAAAGTTTCGTGATGCAGGTGGATCGGTAGTTAGCCTCGTACTTGCCGATCGGCGTGATGCATGGTGGATCTGGTAGAGGCTATCGTACTTGCCCCGGTCAGCTTCGTGATACAGTTATTTAGTATTGTTGGTACGGTAGGTTCTGGTAGTTGCCTTTCGTACTTGCCCCGTACGGTTTTATGACACAGGTGGGACCTGGTGTTCATGTGTACTCCTTGGTGTTATTATATCATAGACTGCCGGCAGTGAGAAAGGTATTCCACGGGCACGATTGTTGTTGTGGGCGTGAGACCCATTGTTATATTTGAGTGATGACTTTGAGGGCGTGAGTCCCTGACTGCTTCTATGTTGTGTACTGTAGTTTGGTTATCATACGTGTCTCCTGCTTTATATAGACTATTATGATTTCATTTACAGTATTTTCAGTTTCACATACTTGGTACTGTTATCGACCTCCTTGAAGCTGCGTTCATGCCGCAGGTAGAGGTACACCAGTTGTTGATCCTCGCTCATAGGATCACAGTTCAGCGTTCGGGAAGCTCCGTTTCTTCGGAGGCTTATCTTTGGTATAGTCCTCTGTTGTTGTAGGTACTTACATTCAGGGGTATGGCGGGGCCCTGTCCCGTCGTAGTTGTGGTTACATTCTTAGAGGTCTATAGTACTTGTTATACCCCATATTTCCAGAGTATGTACGTGAGGGCGTACGTATAAAAATTTGAGCCTTAAAGATTTGGCAAGTTTCGAAATTTGGGCACAAGTGCCGAAAAGAGTCGTTTTTTGACGAAACGTTTTACTAAACTTGCGAAGGGAAAATTCCGGCTATGTCATTTCTAATTTTTGCGGATTTTTCCGAGAGACGAAACATTTTGGACCAACGGGAGGGTGACAAGTGTCACCCTCACATTGGTAGACGGTTGGGCCTTACACTTGCCTAACACATGGATTAATCTTGGCCATTGGTTGGCCCTTGCTTGACCTATAAATACCCCTCTATGTTGATGAACTTCTTCATCCAAAATTGTTCTAAGTGTTAAAATCCTCCCTCCCCTCTTAGAGAGAGTTTTCGTCCACCACACCCCCCTTTGTTGAGGCCTTTTGGCAGAGAAATACCCCTGGCCTAGTTGTCTCGTATAAATACCCTCTTTTTGTGGTATAGAAATACTCTCCAAGTATTGTTATAATGCCCAAATACTTTAGCCCATATACCTTGTAGTACTTTCCAAAGTTACCTCTATACGTAGAGCCCGAAAATACTATTATACTTTCCTTTAGCCACTAAACGAAACCCTAAGGAAAACCTTCATAGTCGGTTGAAGTGTTTAGTAGAAGTTGCGTAGAACTTCTAAGGGTTGTTTGGAACGGATTGGAGCACTCGGAGTAGGAGCTTAACGTTGCTCAGGAGCGACATTTATACTTGGATAATTTTGGGCTCATCGAGGTAAATACTACTGTCCTTCTATTGTAATTGGGAATTACATACTGTAGTTGTATAGAAATGAATATAAGATTCATAGAAGAGAATTAAACTGTAATGGAAGGATATTACTAAAAAGACTTGAACTGAAATCACATCAGAAGAAATATAAGTAGAAGATTAAACTGTATTTACATAGGACTGTATTTACAGTAGACTGATAACCTTTATTGGTTGAATGTTCTGCAAGTAGCATGTGCTACTTAGAAGGTGGACAAGGCTAGCCGGATTATAGCTGTGGAGCGTTTTTGCTTATAGTCGATAATCGTCGCGAGGTATGTGATGCTTCCTATACTCTTGAGCATGATATTTTACAAGAATATATATATAGTACGGTAGACGTACGTGTGCTAACTGAACGTAGTTGTACGGCAATGTCTTTTGACTTAAGCCTGAATAATAAAGAATCTTGAAGTATATATATATATATAGTACGGTAGACGTACGTGTGTTATCTGAACGTAGTTCTTTGGCAATGTCTTTGACTTAAGCCTAAATAATAAAGAATCTTGAAGTATTTCAAAAGAATGCTGAATCATTTTTAACAGAAGAGTAATAATTGGTTTTGAAAACATAAGAGTTATACTAGCTTTATGGGAAGTTAGGTATAACGTCTTAAAAGATAAAGAGACTTGACTTAATATGAATTTTGTGTGAAACCTCATTCGTGAGTAATGAGTATTTGGTTTTAAAAGGAATAATGTTTTACTGATTTCAGAAATCAGAATGAGTATCGACAAACCACTGCAGCGTTAATAAAGGAAAATGTATTGAATAATGAAGTATTATTAAAACCAGTAGAAACCTCCATCTGCATAGAAGCTAAGATGAGACAAAATGATATTACATTTTCTAGATCATGGCTGCTTTAATAAGATGGTTATAAACAAGAATAAACTGCTCACACAAATGGCATATGTTACTCAATTGTTTTAAAAGAGATTAAGACATCGAACTATGAAACTTTTCTAAAGTAAGGAGACTTGAGTAATTGAAATTAGGAAAACTGGAACTTTAGGGAAAAGAAAGGCATTGTGTTGTCTTAAATTGGTCTAAAACATAAAGTGTTATAACAGCTTTATGGGAAGTTAGTTATAACGACTTTATGAAAACAAAAGAAGGGTTTCAGCATTGGTTTTAATGTGGTGACTTGACTTTAAAAAGAAAAGTGTTTTGGTTTACTTAAAAGATGTAAGTCACTCTATTTTTATACTACGGGTATCGGGTGACTTTTATAAAAGGAATGGATCTCTTAAAAGGAATTTAACGTACGTAGTACTTTAGGGTTAACACCCGGATTTTGACATAAAATGAAAGTACTTTGAGTTGTGTGTAACTTGCCTATGCTTGTTGTTGTGTAACTTGCCTATGCTGGTTGTTGTATAACTTGCCTATGCTTATTGAGATAGTCTTTGTTGTGCAAGAATTGTGTTTCTATTCTCTGCGCGTCTCGATGGAGGCGGGTGACTTGTTGAGAACTTACTTGGGCGTCTGCGCGGTGTGGGAGATTCCACTGCGCTTCCATTATTATTATTACATGGGCATGTCTACACCGATGATGTGGACATGTGACCATTACGGGTATTTATGGCGAAGTATCGTGACTTACGGTTGTGATCGGGTGCGTAGCTGTTTTGCCCCGTCGCCACGTGGCGGTGGATCTGGTATAGGTTATTACACGTGCCACGTGTCGGCCGCGCGAAGTATCGTGACTTACGGTTGTGATCGGGTGCCTGCCGATTCAACTTGCCGTCGGCTACGTGGCGCAGTGGATCTGGTGGAGGCTAGTGTACTTGCCGCGTGTCGCCCGCGAGTCGGTGTTTGGATGGAGCCGTTACTTACGGTTGTGATCTGTGCGTAGCCGATTCACTTGCCCCGTCACGTTGCGCGGTGGGTGGTGGAGCTATTGCACTTGCCACGTGTCGCCTTCGTGGTTGTCTGGTATTATTGGTACGGTCGGATCGGTAGTTATACTTGCCGTCACGGTTTTTATGACACAGGTGGGACCGGGTGTTCATGTATCCTCCTTGGTGTTGTTATATCATAGACTTCCGGCAGTGAGGAAGGAATTCCACGGGCACGAGTGATGATTTGGAGGGCGTGAGTCCACGGCGATATGATTTGTTTATATGTTGTGTACTGTAGTTTGGTTATCATACATGTCTCCTGCTTTCTATAGACTATTATGATTTCATTTACAGTATTTTCAGTTTCACATACTTGGTACATGTTATCGACCTCCTTGAGTGCGTTCATCCGCGGTAGTAAGTCGTCATTTGTCGATCCCGCTTTTAGGATCACCTTTCGGCGTCTTGGGAAGCTCGTTCCTTGGAGGCTTATCTTTGGTATGTTACCACAGTGCAGGTTCTTGTACATTCGGGGTATGGCGGGGCCTGTCCGTCATAGTTGTTGTAAAAATCTTAGAGTGCATGTAATCTTGTTGTGGCGGGGTTGTAAGGATTATGCTGCTCAAAATGTCGTTATATTTATATATCGAAAGGAAACCGTTTTGGTTGGCCTATTTTCCTTTATCTTGATTCATGTCTATTTAAATGTTTAAGTTTTTATTTCCATTGGTTTTCTCGATGTTGTATCACTAGGATGCCGGTAAGGCACCGATCCACGGGCCGGTTGGTCGTGACAAAAGTGGTATCGAGCGATTAGTCCTCGGAAAGTGTCTACTGACCGTGTCTAGTAGAGTCTTGATTATCGGTGTGTTGTGCACCACATCTATAATCGTGAGGCTATAGGACATTTAGGATTGGTTTCCATTCTTCTCATTACGAGATCGTGCCTTAGAGGCGTGTTGTAAGTTGGACCCCTCGACGTATCTCGTTTTTACGATTACGCCTCGCGCAAGGCAACCGGCCCGTGAAGGGCAAGCGGCGAGGAGTCTGCGAGTAAAGCGTGGCGATCTCTCTGAGACCACGATGCACGAGCCTCCATCCGCGATGCAGGCGAGAGAGATGGGTTACAAGGTAGACACGATTAATGGCGAGTTGTGGCGGACTTGAGATATAGGTGGACGCAGCGGTTCGGTAACACCGATGGTTCACCTAGATCGAGATAGTTTGAGGCTACGGATTTTACGAGGTGTAACCGCCGTAGTTTTATGGGTCGAGGCACGAGGATGATCCGCGAGGAGTTCATCCGACAATTCAGACGGATCATGAGAGTGATCGAGGCATCGGAGACCGAGTCGGTGGTCCTAGGTTCGCATCGGCGTGATACCGCAGCCGATCGTGGTTTGATTCATGGAGCTGTCGGGAGAGAATGCACTTCCAGTGTATGGAACGAAGTTCTCGAGAGGCCTTTCTTGCACATTTCTTGCCTCGCGGATGAGGAGGGCTCGGTAAACGATTTTTGGTGTTCGCGTGAAGCAGGCGTCGGTTGGGAGTACAATGTGAGTTCGACTCATTGGCTCGATGCGTCCCAGCGTTAGTAGCTAGTATGGAGGATCGAGTGCACCGATATGTTACGAGGGCTCGATGATTACCTAGCGAGAGTTGTTCGGTGTAGCCGCCCGGTAGGCGCATGGACATTGCCAGCATGCGAGCTTATGCGCTTGGATGTGAGGAGCGGAGAATCGACGGAATGACCAAGATCGTGAAGAGGCGAGCAGCGAGGTCCTTTGGTGACTTTCGAGGCGGACCGCCTCGGCGGCCGAACTAGTTATGTACCTCCGCCCGATCTGAGTGGTCCTCCACGCCGGGACGCCGGGATATTCAGGAGCAGGTCGGGGCTCCCAGGTTTCAGATTTTCGGGGGAGTAGAAGTGTTCGCCGGATGAGCCACCCGTATCTCAGTGTGACCATTGTGGTAAATCCCATAGGGGGGAATGTCGTACTGGTTTGGGAGTGTTATACCCCGTATTTCCAGAGTATGTACGTAAGGACGTACGTAGAAAGTTTGAGCCTTAAAAGTTAGGCTAGGTTCGAAAATTGTGCACAAGTACCGAAAAGAGTCGTTTTTCGACGAAACGTTTTACTAAACTTGCGAAGGGAAAATTCCGGCTATGTCATTTATTATTTTTGCGGATTTTTCCGAGAGACGAAACATTTTGGACCAACGGGAGGGTGACATGTGTCACCTCACATTGGAAACAGTGGGGCGGCAATGGTGGACGAAAAGGGGTCAAGGGAGTTGGTAGGATATTTGTGCAAGTTGTTGTGGTAGATGGATAAGGTGCACTTGGCTTAAATCTAGCCCTACACTTGCCTTACACTTGGATGAATCTTGGCCATTGGTTGGCCATTTCTTGACCTATAAATACCCCCCCTAAGTGATGAACTTCTTCATCCTAAAATCTTTTCCAAGTCTCAAATACTCCCTCTCCCTCTTGCTTGTCTCGTCCAAACACCACCCCGCTCCCCTCTTGTAGGCCTCGGCGAAACCCACTTGCTAGTGGTTCTAGCGAGAACCCACTCCCTAACTAGTTGTGCTAGTCGAAATACTACCCCTTGTTGTGGTATAGAAATACTCTCCTAATATTGTTATAATGCCCAAATACCTTGGCTCAAATACCTTGTAGTATTCCCAAGGTTACACTTATACAAAAGCCCAGAAAATACTATTATACTTTCTTTAGCCACTAAACGAAACCCTAAGAAAAACCATAGTCGGTTGAAGTGTTAAGTAGAAGTTGCGTAGAACTTCTAAGGGTTGATTGGAGCGGGTTGGAGCACTCTGAGTTGGAGCTTAACGTTGCTCGGGAGGCGACTTTATACTTGGATAATTTTGGGCTCATCGAGGTAAATACTATCCTTCTAGTGTAATTGGAAATTACATCGTAGTAGTATAGAAATGAATATAATATTCATAGAAGAGAATTGAATGTAATAGAAGGATATTACGAATAGACTTGGCGAAATCACATCGAAGAATATTATAGAAGAAGATTAAAGCTGTATTTACATAGAATTTGTATTCTGATGGTGATAACCTTATTGGTTGAATGTTACTGAGTAGCATGAACTACTTGGAAGGTGGACAAGGCTAGCGGGTTATAATAGTGGGCGTTTTGCTTATAGTCGATAATCGTCGCGAGGTATGTGATTCTTCCTATACTCTTAAGCATGATATTTTAAAGGAAGATATATATATAGTATGCAATGTCTTTTGACTTAAGCACGAATAATATATAGTATGGTAGATGTACGTGTGCTAACTGAATATAGTTGTACGGCAATGTCTTTTGACTTAAGCCTGAATAATATATAGTATGGTATATGTACGTGTGCTAACTGAATATAGTTATGCAATGATATCTTTTGACTTAAGCCTGAATAATAAGAACCTTGAAATATTTTTAAAAGGAATATAGATATAGTACGGTAGACGTACGTGTGTTAACTGAATGTAGTGTTACGGCAATGTCTTTTGACTTAAGCCTGAATAAGAAGAATCTTGAAGTATTTCATTAGAAATAAGAAACCTTTTTGAAAGAAGAGTAATACTTGGTTTTGAAAACATAAGAGTTATACTAGCTTTATGGGAAGTTAGGTATAACGTCTTAAGAAAGATAAAAAGAATGGTTTACTGATTTTAGAAGTTAAGAGACTTGATCTTGTAAGATAAGAGACTTAACTTAAATGAATTAATATGAGTTTTGTGTGAAACCTCATTCGTGAGTAATGAGTACGTGGTTTTTAAAACGGAATAATGTTTTACTGATTTCGGAAATCAGAATGTGTATCGACAAACCACTGCAGCGTTAATAAAGGAAAATGTATTGAATAATGAAGTATTATTAAAACCAGTAGAAACCTCCATCTGCATAGAAGCTAAGATGAGACAAAATGATATTACATTTCCTAGATCATGGCTGCTTAATAAGATTTATGAACAAGAATAACCTACTTGCCTATGGCATATGCTACTCAATTGTTTTAAAAAAATAGATTAAGACATTGAACTATGAAACTTTTCTAAAAAGAGACTTGAGTAATTGAAATTAGGCAAACTGGAACTTTAGGGAAAAGAAAGGCATTGTGTTGTCTTAAAATGGTTTAAAACTTAAAGTGTTATATGACTTTATGGGAAGTTGGTTATAACGACTTTATGAAAACAAAAGAAGGGTTTTTATCATTGGTTTTAATGTGGAAACTTGACTTTAAAAAGAGAAGTTGTTTTGGTTTGCTTAAAAGATGTAAGTCACTCTATTTTATACTACGGGTATCGGGTGATTTTCATAAAAGGAATGGATCTCTTAAAAGGAATTTAACGGACGTAGTACTTTAGGGTTAAAACCCGGACTTTGACATAAAATGAAAGTACTTAGAGTTATGTATAACTTGCCTATGCTTGTCGTTGTGTAACTTGCATATGCTTGTTGTTGTGTAACTTGCCTATGCTTATTGAGATAGTCTTTGTTGTGCAAGAATTGTGTTTCTATTCTACCGCGTCACTCGATGGAGGGCCGGTTGACTTGTTGAGAACTTACTTGGACGTCTGCGGTGACGGGAGATTCCACGGGTATGCTTCCATTAGCATTAGTACATGGGCATGTCTACACCGTTGATGGATTATGTGGACATGTGACCATTTTTTGTTATGGCGAAGTATCGTGACTTACGGTTGTGATTGGGTGCGTAGCCTGTTTACTTGCCCCGTCGGCTCGTGGCGCGGTGGATCTGTGCGGGTTGTTGCACTTACCACGTGTCGCCTTCGGCGAAGTATCGTGACTTACGGTTGTGATCGGGTGCGTAGCTTGTATACTTTCCCCCGTCAGCTACGTGGCGCAGGTGGATCGGGTATAAGTTATTGCACTTGCCACGTGTCAGCTTCGCGAGTCTGTATAATGACGAGGTCTCGTGGTACGGCTTTGGCATCAGGTAGGACTTGGTGTTCAGGTGTACTCCTTGGTGTTGTTATATCATGAAGGCTGAGCGGTGAGGAAGGAATTCCACGGGCGCAGTGATGATTTGGAGGCGTGAGTCCACGACTTGATATATTTGTTTATATGTTGTGTCTTGTAGTTTGGTTATCATACATGTCTCCGCTTTATATAGATCGCTATGATTTCATTTATAGTACTTCTGATTTCACATACTTGGTACTGATGTCTTGACCTCCTTGAGCTGCGTTCATCTGCGCAGTAGAAATACATCGGTTGTCGATCCATTTTAGGATCACCTTTCGTATTGAAGCTCCGTTCCTTGAGGCTTATCTTTGGTATGTTACCTTGAGTCAGCAGGTTCTTGTACATTCGGGGTATGGCGGGGCCTGTCCCGCCATAGTTGTTGTAAAAATCTTAGAGTGCAGCAACCTTTGTTGTGGCGGGGTTGTAAGGATTATGCTTATTCAAATGTTTATATATATATATATATGTTGAAAGGCAACCATTTTGGTTGCTTTGTTTTCTTTCATCTTGATCCATGTCTATTTGCATGTTTAAGTCTTTATTTCATTGGTTTTCTCGATGTTGTATCACTAGGGTGCAGGGTAAGGCACCACTCACGGGCAGGTTCGGTCGTGACAAAAGTGGTATCGAGCGATTAGTCCTCGGAAAGTGTCTCTGCACCTTGTCTAGTAGAGTCTTGATTATCGATGTGTTGTGCACCACATCTATGTCGGAGGCTATAGGACATTTAGGATTGGTTTCCTTCTTCTCATTACGAGATCATGCCTTAGAGCCGTGTTGTAAGTTGGACCTCTGACGTGCCGTTTTACGATTATGCCTCGCAAGGCAACCGGGCGAAGGGCAAAGCGTGAGAGGAGGCTGCGAGTAGAAGCGTGGCGATCTCTACGAGACCCACGATACACGAGCCTCGATCCGCGATGATGGAGCGAGAAGAGATGGGTTACAAAAGTGGGCGATTAATGGCGGGTTGTGGCGGACTTGAGAGATAGGATGGGCGCAGCGGTTCCGATGTAGCACGATGGTTCACCTAGATCGAGATAGTTGGAGGCTACGGATTTTACGAGATGTAACGCGAGTTTTATGGGTCGAGGCACGAGGATGATCCGCGAGTTCATCCGGCGATTCTGAATCATGAGAGTGATCAAGGCATCGGAGACCGAGTCGGTGGTCCTAGGTTCGCATCGGCCGCGTGATCCGCATGATCGGCGGTTTGATCGTGGGAGGCTGTCGGGAGAGAATGCACTTCGGTATATGGGGCGAGTTCTAAAGGCATTTCTTGCACACTTCTTGCCTCGCGGATGAGAGGCTCGGGTACAGATTTTTGGTATTCTGGCGAAGCAGGCGTACGGTTTGGGAGTACAATTTGGAGTTCGACTCATTGGCCCGGTACGTCCCCGCGTTGGTAGCTAGTATGGAGGATCGAGTGCACCGATATGTTCTGAGGCTCGATGATTACCTAGCAGAGTTGTTGGTGTAGCTCTTGGTAGGCATGGACATTGCCCGCATGCAGGCTTATGCACTTGGATGTGAGGAGCGGAGGAATCGACGGAATGACCGAGATCAGCAGAAGAGGGCCAGAACAGCAGGGTCCTTTGATGACTTTCGAGGCGGACCGCCTCAGCAGCAGGCCAGTTATGCGCCTCCGCTTGTACCAAGTGGTCCCCCACCGTCGTCGGAACGTTTGGAATATTCAGGAGCAGGTCAGGGCTCCCAGGGTTCAGATTTTCAGGGGAGTAGGAGTGCTCGCCGGATGAGGCCACCCGTATCTCAGTGTGACTATTGTGGTAAAGCCCATAGGGGGGAATGTCGTACTGGTTTGGGAGATTGCTATACTTGCGGCCGACAGGGCCATTTGACGAGAGACTGTCCGACCAGGGGTAGCACTGGTGGGATAGCACAGACTACTAGATCAGTTGCGGGTTCTTCACCTTCCATAGCTAGGCAGGATGTTCATACACGAGCCACGGTAGAGGTCGCGGTGGAAGTTCCCAGTTTTAGCGGTCCTCTGAACCGCCTACTTTCAGGTATATCCTTAAACCCTCTAGAGACTTGTATGTATTGATGTTATGATAATGTGTTAAGTGTTATGTTCGGATAGCTTTGTGCTAAAATGTGATTAAGAAACCTGATTAGTGAAAAAGGGTAAGCCTGGGGGGTGAGAAATGAGGAACCTTAGAATATTACAGTTGAGACCTTAGATGTAAGGCCGTCTTGAGTACCAGATTTTGCAAGTGATCCTTGTCGGAGTGCATTGTATGCCTAGAATGTATTGTGTAATAAGTCCCTGGGTAGTGTGAAATGGAAGTGGTAGCTTTCATGACCTGTAGAGGTAAGATTGTTCCGGATCGGGGAACAAGAGCGTGATGCGTTAAGTGGGTCGGGTTGGGGCCGTGTTGAGGGTCAACCCGCGGCCTGTTTCGAGGTGGGGTCAGCTCTGGGTGGTCCCGCCAGGTGGTAGGGTCACGAGGATGCTAGGCCCAAGTTTAGACGACCATCGTATGAGTTCGTGGATATGTTCGACCAGAAGCGGATCGTGAAGGCCGGGAATGGCCTTAAGGGAGGTTGAGGCTAGTAGATGACCAAGTTTGGAGGTGGTGACTCCAAAGTTTTGGGAACTGAAGCGATGACTGAAGTGTGAATGCGTATGCTAGAAGAGTTCAAGTGTTCGGAAGCGGCACAACGAGTAAGTGAGGAAGAGAACGTGTGTTATTTCGTGGCGGCGTGGCGTTGGCAACTTGTTAGAAGATCTTCATCGTTATCCGTCTTGAGAAGGAACATTCGGACGAATGTTTCTAAGGAGGAGAATGTTATACCGTATTTCCAGTATGTGCGTGGGACGTGCGTGAAAGTTTGAGCCTTAAAAGTTAGGCTAGGTTCGAAAATTGTGCACAATCTGCAGAAAAGTCGCTTTTTAAATGAAACGCTTTACTAAACTTGCGAAGGAAAATTCGGCTATGTCATTTATTATTTTTGCGGATTTTTCCGAGGCAAACATTTTGGACCAACGGGAGGGTGACGTGTCACCTCACATTGGAACAAGTGGGCGGCAATGGTGGACGAAAAGGGTCAAGGAGTTGGTAGGATATTTGTGCAAGTTGTTGTGGTAGATGGATAAGGTGCACTTGGCTTAAATCTAGCCCTACACTTGCCTTACACTTGGATGAATCTTGGCCATTGGTTGGCCATTTTTGACCTATAAATACCCCTAAGTGATGAACTTCTTCATCCTAAAATCTTTTCAAGTCTCAAATACTCCTCTCCCTCTTGCTTGTCTCGTCCAAACACCACCCCTCTCCCCGCTCTTGTAGGCCCTCGGGAAACCCCCACTTGCCTAGTGGTTCTAGCCGAGAACCCCCTCCCTAGCCTAGTTGTGCTAGTCGAAATACTACCCACTTGTTGTGGTATAGAAATACTCTCTAGTATTTCTATAATGCCCAAATACCTTGGCTCAAATACCTTGTAGTATTCCCAAGGTTACACTTATACAAAAGCCAGAAAATACTATTATACTTTCTTTAGCCACTAAACTAAACCCTAAGAAAAACCTTCATAGTCGGTTGAAGTGTTAAGTAGAAGTTCGTAGAACTTCTAAGGGTTGATTGGAGCGGGTTGGAGCACTCGGAGTAGGAGCTTAACGTTGCTCGGAGGCGACTTTATACTTGGATAATTTTGGGCTCATCGAGGTAAATACTCATCCTTCTAGTGTAATTGGAAATTACATACTGTAGTAGTATAGAAATGAATATAAGATTCATAGAAGAGAATTGAACTGTAATAGAAGGATATTACAGAATAGACTTGAAATGAAATCACATCAGAAGAATATTATAGAAGAAGATTAAACTGTATTTACATAGGACTGTATTTACATAGGACTGTATTTACAGTAGACTGATAACCTTATTGGTTGAATGTTCTGCGAGTATCATGAACTACTTGGAAGGTGGACAAGGCTAGCCGGGTTATAGCCGTGGAGCGTTTTGCTTATAGTCGATAATCGTCGCGAGGTATGTGATTCTTCCTATACTCTTGAGCATGATATTTTAAAGGAAGATATATATATAGTACGGCAATGTCTTTTGACTTAAGCCTGAATAATATATAGTATGGTAGATGTACGTGTGCTAACTGAATATAGTTGTACGGCAATGTCTTTTGACTTAAGCCTGAATAATATATAGTATGGTAGATGTACGTGTGCTAACTGAATATAGTTGTACGGCAATATCTTTTGACTTAAGCCTGAATAATAAGAACCTTGAAATATTTTTAAAAGGAATATAGATATAGTACGGTAGACGTACGTGTGTTAACTGAATGTAGTGTTACGGCAATGTCTTTTGACTTAAGCCTGAATAAGAAGAATCTTGAAGTATTTCAAAAGAAATAAGAAACCTTTTTGAAAGAAGAGTAATACTTGGTTTTGAAAACATAAGAGTTATACTAGCTTTATGGGAAGTTAGGTATAACGTCTTAAGAAAGATAAAAAGAATGGTTTACTGATTTTAGAAGTTAAGAGACTTGATCTTGTAAGATAAGAGACTTAACTTAAATGAATTAATATGAGTTTTGTGTGAAACCTCATTCGTGAGTAATGAGTACGTGGTTTTTAAAACGGAATAATGTTTTACTGATTTGAATCGAATGTGTATCGACAAACCACTGCAGCGTTAATAAAGGAAAATGTATTGAATAATGAAGTATTATTAAAACCAGTAGAAACCTCCATCTGCATAGAAGCTAAGATGAGACAAAATGATATTACATTTCCTAGATCATGGCTGCTTAATAAGATTTATGAACAAGAATAACCTACTTGCCTATGGCATATGCTACTCAATTGTTTTAAAAAAAAAGAGATTAAGACATTGAACTATGAAACTTTTCTAAAAAGAGACTTGAGTAATTGAAATTAGGCAAACTGGAACTTTAGGGAAAAGAAAGGCATTGTGTTGTCTTAAAATGGTTTAAAACTTAAAGTGTTATAACAGCTTTATGGGAAGTTGGTTATAACGACTTTATGAAAACAAAAGAAGGATTTTTATCATTGGTTTTAATGTGGAAACTTGACTTTAAAAAGAGAAGTTGTTTTGGTTTGCTTAAAAGATGTAAGTCACTCTATTTTATACTACGGGTATCGGGTGATTTTCATAAAAGGAATGGATCTCTTAAAAGGAATTTAACGGACGTAGTACTTTAGGGTTAAAACCCGGACTTTGACATAAAATGAAAGTACTTAGAGTTATGTATAACTCACTATGCTTGTCGTTGTGTAACTTGCCTATGCTTGTTGTTGTGTAACTTGCCTATGCTTGTTGTTGTGTAACTTGCCTATGCTTATTGAGATAGTCTTTGTTGTGCAAGAATTGTGTTTCTATTCTACTGGCGTCACTCGATGGAGGCGGTTGACTTTCTTGAGAACTTACTTGGAGCGTCTGCGCGTGTGGGAGATTCCACGTATGCTTCCATTTAGTCTTTATTCTGCGGTCCGGTCGGTCAGGTATCGGCTGCGGACGGACCGTGGGTTTCGATCTGGGACGAATCGATCCGGACGAAACCTTATCGATCGGTTCTCGGTCCGACCTAAGAATTTCGGTCGCCATTTTTTTTTTTTTTTAAAAATTGAATTTCCAATCGAAATTGACATTCTCGGACGCGGTGCCACGCACTTTACGTTGAAATCAATTGTACATCGCGAGATATTTAGATTTGAAAATGGGAAAAACGTAACGATTTGGGGGAAAAGAGAAATTGAGGGGCAATATGGACGGTTTTGGAGAAATCCGGTGAAGCAAACGAATTTTAGTCGGTTTGGGATTATTCGTCTCGAAAAAATACGCGAAATCAAAAAATTTGTTAGGTAAAACGGACGTCCGAGCGCAAAGTTATGACCATATAAAGTTTGATCAATTTACAACTAATTAGAGTGAGGAGAAGGGGGCTTCTTGGTGAAATTTGGTGAAGTGGTGGAGGGGCTGGGAGTCTTGGTGGAGGCCCAGGGAGTGGTGGAGGACTAGGGGTGGGGGGCCAGGTTCTGGGGTATTTTGCAGATTCTGGTCCGGTTCCGGGTATTTTTAAATCAGGTCCGATAAGGTTCGGTCGGGTTCAGTCGGTTTGATCGATTCGAGTATATCCGAACCACTAATGACCTACTTCCATTAGCATTAGTACGTGGGCATGTCTACACCGTTGATGGATTACGTGGACACGTGACCATTTTGGTTATGGCGAAGTCGTGACTTACGGTTGTGATTGGGTGCGTAGCTGTTTACTTGCCCCGTCGGCTACGTGGCGCGGTGGATCCGATGCGGTTGTTGCACTTACCACGTGTCGCCAGCGGTGAAGTATCGTGACTTACGGTTGTGATCGGTGCGTAGCTTGTATACTTGCCCCGTCGGCTACGTGGCGCAGTGGATCGGGTATAGGTTATTGCATTTGCCACGTGTCGACAGCGATCAAGATAGTGACGAGGTCTCGTGGTACGGCTTTGGCATCGGTAGACTTGGTGTTCGGTGTACTCGCGGTGTTGTTATATCATGACGGCGGTGAGGAAGAATTCCAGGGCAGTGATGATTTGGAGGCGTGAGTCCCTGACTTGATATGACTGTTTATATGGTGGGTACGGTAGGTTGGTTATCATACATGTCTCCTGCTTTATATAGCTGCTATGATGTCATTTATAGTACTTTACAGTTTCACATACTTGGTACTGTTGTCTCGACCTCCTTGGGCTGCGTTCATCTGCAGTAGAAATCGTCATTGTCGATCCCTTTTAGGATCACCTTTCACGTATTGAAGCTCGTTCCTTCGAGGCTTATCTTTGGTATGTTACCACAGTGCAGCAGGTTCTTGTACATTCAGGTATGGCGGGGCCTGTCCGCCATAGTTGTTGTAAAAATCTTAGAAGTGCAGCCTTGTTGTTGTTATACCGTATTTCCGGAGTATGCGTGGGGCGTGCGTGGAGAATTGAGCCTTAAGTTAGGCTTTGGTTCGAAATTTGGGCACAAGTGCCGAATAAGTCGTTTTCACCGAAACGTTTCCACACTACGTTTGGAAAATTCAGGATATGTCATTTATTATTTTTGAGAATTTTTCAGAGAGACGAAATGTTTTGGACCAACGGGAGGGTGACACTTGTCACCCTCAGTGGCGTTTGGGTTGGCGATTGGGTCACGTTTACATGGCTATTGGCTCCTTGTTTTGGCCTTGTTTGTGGCTTGTTTGGTGCCATGTTTTGTGCCTTGTTTTGTGGAGTAGGGTTTAGGGTGCACTTGGCTTAATCTTGTCCTTACACTTGCTATACACTTGGAAGGATCTTGGCCCTTTGGTTTTGCTATAAATACCCCACAAATGTGAAGACTTCATCCATTCAAAACTTCCAAGTCTTGAAACCCTCTCCTCCCCTTTGTGAGCTCTAAACGAGAGCCTTCCCCTCCCTTTCCGTGTGGCCTTTGGCGAGAACACCCTCCCCAGCCTAGTGTGCTAGCCAGCCTACCCCTTTGGTAGAAAGTTGTCTTCCAAGTATTGTTATAATGCCCAAAATACCTTAGCCTTGTACCTTGTAGTATTCCAAAGATACCTCATACGTAGAGCCGGAAATACTACCCTTTTGTCCCTTTAGTCTCAAACCGAAACCCTAAGAAAATCTTCATTGATTGATTGAAGTATTTAAGTAGAAGTTGGTTAGAACTTAAGGGTTGTTTGGGCGGGATGGAGCACGGAGTTGGAGCTAAACGTTGCTAAGGATCGACATTTAACTTGGATAATTATGGGCTTATCGAGGTAATTATCTTGTCCTCTATTTGTAATTGGAAATTACATGTTATTAGAATATATAGTTAGTATACTATATATAGAACTAAGCTTAATCTTTGCGGCAATGTCTTTTGACTTAAGCTTGAAGAATAAAGAAAAGAATCAGCCTGTATTTACATAGGGTGTATTGCGGTAGACTTGTGTAGTATGCGAGTAGAATTGTACACGTCAGGTTAGGCGTGTAAACCCCCACGGTTGGCTTGGTGGCGGCCTCGATAGAGAGAGGAGATTTCTGTTGTTGCGGGGAGAAGTCTTTGCCGAATTTTACGTAGAAATGGAACCTTGTGTTTTGAAGTTAATAGACGTTTGTGACCTTTCTAGGTGAAAGTACTAAGAGTAGCGTATTCTACTTGAGAGTGGAAAGGGCTATGCAGGTTGTAGTACTTGGAGCATTTTGCTTATTATCGATACTCGTCGCGAGGTTTGTGAACCTCTTCCTATCTGTTCTAGCATGATATGTGTGTAGCATGTAGTGCGGTGGGCGTCTGGTGCTAAGTGTATTTGTTTGGTTTAAACATAAAGTGTTATAACGGCTTTATGGGAAGTTGGTTATACGACTTTATGTAGGTAAGAAAATGGTTTACTGATGTTAGAAGTTAAGAGACTTGATCTTATAAGATAAGAGACTTAACTTATTTGTTTTAATGTGGATGTTTGTGTGAAACCTCATTCGTGGGTAATGAGTACTTGGTTTTAAAGAGATAATGTTTCTTGATTTGGAAATCGGAATGTGTATCGACAGGACCCTGCGGCGTTAATAAAGGAAAATGTATTGAATAATGATGTGTTGTATTAAAACCGGTAGAAACCTCATCTGCATGAAAGCTAAGATGAGACAAAATGATATTACATTTTCTAGATCATGTCTTTGTAATAAGATCGTTATAAACAAGAATAAACTACTCACATATATGACATATGTTACTCAATTGTTTTAAAAGAGATTAAGACTATGAGTTATGAAACCTTTCTAAAATAAGTGACTTGAGCATTTGAAAATGAGAAGCTTGAGTAATTGAAACTAGGCAAGCTGGAACTTAGGAAAAGAATGTTGTTACTTGATTTTGAAAAGGAATGTGGGTTGGTCATTCTAATACTACGGGTATAGGGTGACTTTTATAAAAGTAATGGATCTCTTTTAAAAGAACTTAACGTATGTAGTACTTTGGGGTTAAAAACGGACTTTGGCATAAAATGAAAGTACTTTGAGTTGTGTGAAACTTGCTATGCTTGTTGTTGTGAAACTTGCCTATGCTTGTTGTTGTGAAACTTGCCTATGCTTGTGATGATAGCCTTTGTTGTGCAAATGTGGTATTTTTGTATTCCGTCTCTCGATGGGCGGTCGACTTGTTGAGAACTTACTTGGGCGTCTTTGGCGGTGATGGAGAATTCCACGGTATGTTTCCATTTTGATTCTTGTCTTGTTGTTGATGTCACATGGACATGTCTGCCGTCGATATTCCGGCATGCGCCGTGCGGCGGGTTGATTACGATATATTGTTATTGTGGTTACATGGACATGCCTACACCGGTAGAATTCGGGGCATGTGGCCGTGCGGCGGGGTTGATCACCCAAGATATTATTATTGATGTCACGTGGGCGTGTCTACAGGTAGAATTCCGGGCATGTGGCCAGGGCATTGGTATTATTGTTGCATCGTGGACAAGTCTACACCGATCTGAGTCAGGGGCATGCGGCCGTGATCGAACATGATTGATGTTGTGGGCGTGAGACCCATAGTTATATTTGAGTGATGACTTGAGGCGTGAGTCACGATCGACATGGCGCTTTTATGTTGTGAATCGTAGTTTGGTTATCATACATGTCTCCTTTATATAGACTAGTATGATTTCATTCTGATATTTCTGATTTCACATACTTGGTACTGTCTTGACCTCGCTTGAGGCTGCGTTCATCTGCAGTAGAGTACATCGGCCGTGGATCCTCGCTCTTAGGATCTCGATTCAGCATTTTGGGAAGCTCCGTTTCTCGGAGGCTTATCTTTTAGTATGTGTTCCACTGAGTTGTAGGTTCTTGTACATTCGTGGTATGGCGAGGCCCCTGTCCGTCATAGTTGTTGTAAATCTTAGAGGTCTGCAAATCTTTGTTGTGGCGGGGTTTGTAAAAAGGATTAAAGCTCGTTTTGAAAGAGTTGTATTTATATATGTTATTGGGAGGTAACCGTTGGGTTGCTTTGTTTATGATCATATATCTTGTTTCTTGTTTAAAGTTTTATTTTCCATTGGTTTTCTCTCGATGTTGTGTCACTAGGGTGCCCGATAAGACACGATGCGGGCCGGGGCGAAGTCGTTACAAAAGTGGTATCGAGCGATTAATCCTCGGAAAGTGTCTGCACCGTGTCTAGTAGAGTCTTGATTATCGATGTGTTGTGCACCACATCTATAATCGAGAGGTTCTGAGACATTTAGGATTGGTTTCCATTCTTCTCATTACGAGATCGTGCCTTAGAGTGTTGTAAGTTGGACCCTCGACGTATCTCGTTTTACGATTATGCCTCGCGCTGCGGCAACGAGCCACGAAGGGCAAGACAGTGAGGAACCGCTAGTGAGATCTGAGAGGAGTAGGCGCGAGCCCGAGCGATGCACGAGGTTGTGCTTGAGGCCCGGGTTTTGTGCGCCCGGCCCAGCGAGGTTAGAGCGCGGCAATGGCTGCGAGACCGCGATACTGAGCCTCAGTCCCGATGCAGGCGAGGAGATGGGTTACAAGGAGATGGCCCGATTCTTGGCGAGTCGTGGCAGATATGAGGATAAATTTGGATCTGGCGATTCAGTTCGAGCACCGATGGTTCACCCCGAGCGATAGTTTGAGGCTACGGGACTTTCCGAGTTAGAGCCCGCGAGTTTTATGGGTCGAGGCTCGAGGATGATCCGCGAGTTCATCCGGCGATTCTGACGGATCATGCGGGTGATCAAGGCTTCAGAGACTGAGTCTGTGACATTTGGTTCGCATCGGCTGCGTGATACCGCAGTCGATTGGTTTGATTCATGGGAGCTTTCCCGGGGAGAGCATGCACCTCCAGCAGTATGGGATGAGTTTTCGGGGGCTTTCCTCACTCACTTCTTGCCTCCGCAGATGAGGAGAACGCCGGTAAGCATTTTTGATGCTTAGACAGGCGGGCGTGCGGTTCGGGAGTACAATGTGAGTTCGACTCATTGGCGATGCGTCAGCGTTGGTAGCTAGTATGGAGGATCGAGTGCACCGATATGTTCTGAGGCTCGATGATTACATGTCGAGGCATGTTCGGGAGTAGCTCTTCACCGCATGGACATTGCCCGCACGCAGCTCATCTGTTGGGGTGTGAGGCACGGAGAGGTCGACGGAATGACCAAGATCGCGAAGAGGCGGAACAACGGTCCTTTGGTGACTTTCGAGCGGACCGCCTCGGCATACTAGTTTTGTACCTCCGCCCGGTCAGAGTGGTCCTCCACAACCTTGAGTATTCGGGAGCAGTCGTGGCTCGAGGTTGAGTTTCGGGGAAGTAAGGGTGTTGGCGGATCGGTCACCCTACCTCGGTGTGGTCGATGTGGTAGACCGCGTTTCGGAGTGTCGTGGTGCGGGGAGCTTGTTATTTTGCGGCCAGCGGGGCCATTTTGCGAGAACTGTCAGGCCAAGGTAGCACGGATGTTACGACTCACCCTACGGATCGATGGTGGTTCATCGCGCCTACGATTATGCGCCTGCGAGGCCTATGATTAGAGTGGAAGCGGTAGCTTCGTGTATATCCTTAACCTCTAGAGTTTTGGTATGCTTGTTATGATGGTCTCATTATTATGTGCTATATGCGAATAGCGTTGTGTTAATTGTGAGTTAGAAAACATGCTTAGTTGGGAGGATACGTATGGGGGCATGGTAAGTGTGAACCTTAGACTATGTCACGATCGAGACCTTAGGGTAAGGTCGTCTTGAGTTAAAGATTTATTTTATGTTTGACCCTTATCAGTAGTAGTATACGTGGGATTTATTTGTGTGATAAGTCCGCGGGTAGTGTGAGATGGAAGTGGTAGCTTTCATGATGTGAATTAGTAAGATTGTTCGGATCGGGAACAAGAGTTTTGGCGGTTGGGGTCGGGTTGAGGACCATTTGCGGGTCAACCCGTAACCCGGTTTGGGGTGGGGTCGGTTAGGTGGTCCCGGTGGTAGGTCACGAGGATGCTAGGCCCAAGTTTGTATGACCATCGTTTGAGTTGGTGGATATGTTCGACGTGCGGATCGTGGAGGCCGAACGGCCTTAGAGAAGATCGGGTTAGTAAGATGACCAAGTTTGGAGGTAGTGACTCCAGAGGTTGGAAACGAGCGTTGACGGAGTGTGGTACAGATACTAGAAAGAGTTTGAGTATTCGAGAAAGTACAACAAGATAGGGTAAAGTGAACGTGTGTGATCGTTTCTTTTGTGAAATGAAGGTGTGAAGGAGTATATTTTAGACCTCGGGTAAGGGGTTTTGTGATGATTAGAGGTGTTTCCTCGTTGACACTGGTTTAAGTATTGGTGCGTTTGTTATTTTTATGGCGGTGTGGCATGATTGTTTCGTGCGTATAGCGATGAAGGCTATACAAGCGCATGTTTGTGTTGAGACATCAGAAGGAACAATCGGCACGAATGTTTCTAACGAGCGGAGAATGTTATACCCGTATTTCCAGTATGTGCGTGGGGCGTGCGTGGAGAATTTGAGCCTTAAGTTAGGCTTTGGTTCGAAATTTGGGCACAAGTGCGAATAAAGTCGTTTTCCGACTAAAGCGTTTCCACGACTTACGTTGGGAAAATTCCGGCTATGTCATTTAGTATTTTTGCGAATTTTTCCGAGAGGCGAAATGTTTTGGACCAACGGAGGGTGACACTTGTCACCCTCAGTGGCGTTGGGTTGGCCGATTGGGTCACGTTTCTATGGCCTATTGGCTCCTTGTTTTGGCCTTGTTTTGTGGCTTGTTTGGTGCCATGTTTTGTGCCTTGTTTTGTGGAGTAGGGTTTAGGGTGCACTTGGCTTAATCTTGTCCTTACACTTGCTATACACTTGGAAGGATCTTGGCCCTTGGTTGGCCTTTGGTTTGCTATAAATACCACAAATGTGAAGACTTCATCCATTCCAAAACTTCCAAGTCTTGAAACCCTCTCCTCCCCTTTGTGAGCTCTAAACCGAGAGCCTTCCTCCCCTTTTCGTGTGGCCTTTGGCGAGAACACCTCCCCTAGCCTAGTGTGCTAGCCGAGCCTACCCCCTTTGGTAGAAAGTTGTCTTCCAAGTATTGTTATAATGCCCAAAATACCTTAGCCTTGTACCTTGTAGTATTCCAAAGATACCTCTATCGTGAGTGGAAATACTACCACTTTTGTCCCTTTAGTCTCAAACCGAAACCCTAAGAAAATCTTCATTGATTGATTGAAGTATTTAAGTAGAAGTTGGATTAGAACTTCTAGGGTTGTTTGGAGGATGGAGCACCGGAGTTGGAGCTAAACGTTGCTAAGGATCGACGTTTAACTTGGATAATTATGGGCTTATCGAGGTAATTATCTTGTCCCTCTATTTGTAATTGGAAATTACATGTTATTAGAATATATAGTTGAAGTATACTATATATAGAACTAAGCTTAATCGCGGCAATGTCTTTTGACTTAAGCAGAAGAATAAAGAAAAGAAGCGCCGTATTTACATGGGTGTATTGCGGTAGACTTGTGTAGTATTCGAGTAGAATTGTACACGTCAGGTTAGGCGTGTAAACCCCGTTGGCTTGGTGGTCGGCCTCGATAGAGAGGAGATTTCTGCTGTTGCGGGGAGAGTCTTCTTGAATTTTACGTAGAAATGGAACCTTGTGTTTTGAAGTTAATAGACGTTTGTGACCTTTCTAGGTGAAAGTACTAAGAGTAGCGTATTCTACTTGAGAGTGGAAAGGGCTAGCGCGTTGTAGTACTTGGAGCATTTTGCTTATTGTCGATACTGTCGCGAGGTTTGTGAACCTCTTCCTATCTGTTCTAGCATGATATGTGTGTAGCTATGTAGACGGTGGACGTCAGTGCTAAGTGTATTTGTTTGGTTTAAACATAAAGTGTTATAACGGCTTTATGGGAAGTTGGTTATAACAGCTTTATGTAGGTAAGAAAATGGTTTACTGATGTTAGAAGTTAAGAGACTTGATCTTATAAGATAAGAGACTTAACTTATTTGTTTTAATGTGGATGTTTGTGTGAAACCTCATTCGTGGGTAATGAGTACTTGGTTTTTAAAGAGATAATGTTTTACTGATTTCGGAAATCAGAATGTGTATCGACAGACCACTGCAGCGTTAATAAAGGAAAATGTATTGAATAATGATGTGTTGTATTAAAACCAGTAGAAACCTCTATCTGCATAGAAGCTAAGATGAGACAAAATGATATTACATTTTCTAGATCATGGCTGCTGTAATAAGATCGTTATAAACAAGAATAAACTACTCACATATATGACATATGTTACTCAATTGTTTTAAAAGAGATTAAGACTATGAGTTATGAAACCTTTCTAAAATAAGTGACTTGAGCATTTGAAAATGAGAAGCTTGAGTAATTGAAACTAGGCAAACTGGAACTTAGGAAAAGAATGTTGTTACTTGATTTTGAAAAGGAATGTGGGTTGGTCATTCTAATACTACGGGTATAGGGTGACTTTTATAAGTAATGGATCTCTTTTAAAAGAACTTAACGTATGTAGTACTTTGGGGTTAAAAACCCGGACTTTGGCATAAAATGAAAGTACTTTGAGTTGTGTGAAACTTGCCTATGCTTGTTGTTGTGAAACTTGCCTATGCTTGTTGTTGTGAAACTTGCCTATGCTTGTTGTTGTGAAACTTGCCTATGCTTGTGATGATAGCCTTTGTTGTGCAAATGTGGTATTTCTGTGTTACCGCGTCTCTCGATAGAGGGCCGGTCGACTTGTTGAGAACTTACTTGGAGCGTCTTTGGCGGTGATGGAGAATTCCGGGTATGTTTCCATTTTGATTCTTGTCTTGTTGTTGATGTCACATGGGCGTATCTACACCGATCTGATTCGGGGCATCGCGCCACGCGTGGGTTGATTACCGATATATTGTTATTGTGGTTACATGGACATGCCTACACCGAGGTAGAATTCGGGCATGTGGCCGTGCGGCGGGGTTGATCACCCAAGATATTATTATTGTTGATGTCACATGGGCGTGTCTACAGAGGTAGAATTTCGGGGCATGTGGCCGTGGCATGGTATTATTGTTGCATCATGGACATGTCTACACCGTCTGAGACCGGGCATGCGGCCACGATGCGAACATGATTGATGTTGTGGGCGTGAGACCCATAGTTATATTGAGTGATGACTTGAGGCGTGAGTCCACGACTAGACATGGCGCTTTTATGTTGTGAATCGTAGTTTGGTTATCATACATGTCTCCGCTTTATATAGACTAGTATGATTTCATTCTGATTTTTCTGATTTCACATACTTGGTACTGTTATCGACCTCCTTGGCCGCGTTCATCTGCGCAGTAAGTACATCGGCCGTGGATCCTCGCTCTTAGGATCTCGATTCGGCGTTTTGGGAAGCTCCGTTTCTCCGAGGCTTATCTTTTGGTATGTGTTCCACTGAGTTGTAGGTTCTTGTACATTCGGGGTATGGCGGCCACTGTCCGTCATAGTTGTTGTAAATCTTAAGTGTGAAATGCTGTTGTGGCGGGGTTTGTAAAAAGGATTAAAGCGCTCGTTTTGAAAGAGTTGTATTTATATATGTTATTGGGAGGTAACCGTTAGGTTGCTTTGTTTATGATCATATATCTTGTTTCTTGTTTAAAGTTTTATTTTCCGCTGGTTTTCTCGATGTTGTGTCACTAGGGTGCCGGGATAAGGCACGATGTGACCGGGGCCGGATCGTTCTGATTGTGGCGAGGTTGTAAGGATTGTATGCTTCAAATGTTTATATATATATATATATGTTGAAAGCAACCATTTTGGTTGCCTGCTTTCTTTCATCTTGATCCATGTCTATTTGCATGTTTAAGTCTTTATTTCCCGGTTTTCTCGATGTTGTATCACTAGGGTGCCCGGTAGCACGATCCACGGGCCGGTTCGGTCGTGACGGAGATTGCTATACTTGCGGTAAGCGGGGGCCATTTGTGGAGGCGTCCAGGCGGGGTAGCTGGTGGGATAGCACATACTACTAGATCGATTGCGGGTTCTTCACCTTCCATAGCTAGGCAGATGTACACACCGGCGAGCCACGGTAGAGGTCGCGGTGAAAGTTCCCAGTTTTAGCGGTCCTCTGAACCGCCTATTTTCAGGTATATCCTTAACCCTCTAGAGTTTTGTATGTATTGATGTTGTGATGATGTGTTTAGTGTTATGTTCGGATAGCCTTGTGCTAAAATGTGATGTAGAAACACAGTTAGTGAAAAAGGGTAAGCACAGGGTGAGAATATGATGAACCTTAGAATATTACAGTTGAGACCTTAGATGTAAGGCCGTGTTGAGTACAAGTTTTTGCGAGTGATCCTTGTCAGAACGTATAGGTATACGTGGAGTAATTGTGGGAAAATTCCTTGGGTAGTGTAAAATGGAAGTGGTAGCTTTCATGACCTGTATAGGTAAGATTGTTCCGGATCGGGGAACAAGAGCTTGATGCGTTAAGTGGGTCGGGTTGGGGCCATGTTGCGGGCAACCGCGGCTGTTGTGGTTGGGTCGATTCGAGGTGGTCCCGCCAGTGGTAGGGTCACGAGGTGCTAGGCAAGTTTAGATGACCATCGTGTGAGTTCGTGGATGTGTTCGACGAGCGGATCGTGAAAGGCCGGAATGGCCTTAAGGAAGATTGAGGCTAGTAAGATGACCAAGTTTGGAGGTGGTGACTCAAAGTTTTGGGAAGCTGAGCGATGGCGAAGTGTGGTACGTATACTAGAAGAGTTCAAGTGTACGAGAAGGGCACGACGAGTAAGGAAGGAAGAGAACGTGTGTTATTTCGTGGCCAGGCGTGGCGTTGGCAACTTGTTAGAAGAACTTCATCGTTATCCGTCTTGAGTAGGAACATTCGGGACGAATGTTTCTAAGGAGGAGAATGTTATACCGTATTTCGGAGTATGCGTGAGCGTGCGTATAAAAATTGAGCCTTAAAGATTTGGCAAGTTTGAAATTTGGGCACAAGTGCGAAAGAGTCGTTTTTGACGAAACGTTTTACTAAACTTGCGAAGGAAAATTTCGGCTATGTCATTTCTAATTTTTGCGGATTTTTCAGAGACGAACATTTTGGACCAACGGGAGGGTGACAAGTGTCACCTCACATTAATGACGGTTGAAGCGGTAATGGGACGAAAATTGTGGCTTGTTTTGTCAAGTAGTTGGTAGGATATTTTGGTGGTAGATGGATAAGGTGTACTTGGCTTGATCTTGGCCTTACACTTGCCTAACACATGGATTAATCTTCGCCATTGGTTGGCCACTTGACCTATAAATACCCTCTATGTTGATGAACTTCTTCATCCAAAATTGTTCTAAGTGTTAAAATCCTCCTCCTCTTAGAGAGTTTTCGCCCACCACACCCTCCCCTTTGTTGAGGCCTTTTGGCCGAGAAATACCCCTTGCCTAGTTGTCTCGTATAAATATCCCCTTTTTGTGGTATAGAAATACTCTCCAAGTATTGTTATAATGCCCAAATACTTTAGCCCATATACCTTGTAGTACTTTCCAAAGTTACCTCTATACGTAGAGCCCGGAAATACTATTATACTTTCCTTTAGCCACTAAACGAAACCCTAAGGAAAACCTTCATAGTCGGTTGAAGTGTTTAATAGAAGTTGCGTAGAACTTCTAAGGGTTGTTTGGAACGGATTGGAGCACTCGGAGTAGGAGCTTAACGTTGCTCAGGAGCGACATTTATACTTGGATAATTTTGGGCTCATCGAGGTAAATACTACTGTCCTTCTATTGTAATTAGGAATTACATACTGTAGTTGTATAGAAATGAATATAAGATTCATAGAAGAGAATTAAAGCAGAATGGAAGGATATTACGTAAAAGACTTGAATCAAATCACATCGGAAGAAATATAAGTAGAAGATTAAAGCGTATTTACATAGGGAATTTGTATTCTGATGGTCGATAAACTTTATTGGTTGAATGTTCTGCAAGTAGCATGTGCTACTTAGAAGGTGGACAAGGCTAGCCGGATTATAGTTGTGGAGCGTTTTTGCTTATAGTCGATAATCGTCGCGAGGTATGTGATGCTTCCTATACTCTTGAGCATGATATTTTACAAGAATATATATATAGTATGGTAGACGTATGTGTGCTAACTGAACGTAGTTGTACGACAATGTCTTTTGACTTAAGCCTGAATAATAAAGAATCTTGAAGTATATATATATATATAGTACGGTAGACGTACGTGTGTTATCTGAACGTAGTTCTTTGGCAATGTCTTTGACTTAAGCCTAAATAATAAAGAATCTTGAAGTATTTCAAAAGAATGCTGAATCATTTTTAACAGAAGAGTAATAATTGGTTTTGAAAACATAAGAGTTATACTAGCTTTATGGGAAGTTAGGTATAACGTCTTAAAAGATAAAGAGACTTGACTTAATATAAATTTTGTGTGAAACCTCATTCGTGAGTAATGAGTATTTGGTTTTAAAAGGAATAATGTTTTACTGATTTCGGAAATCAGAATGAGTATCGACAAACCACTGCAGCGTTAATAAAGGAAAATGTATTGAATAATGAAGTATTATTAAAACCAGTAGAAACCTCCATCTGCATAGAAGCTAAGATGAGACAAAATGATATTACATTTTCTAGATCATGGCTGCTTTAATAAGATGGTTATAAACAAGAATAAACTGCTCACACATATGGCATATGTTACTCAATTGTTTTAAAAGAGATTAAGACATCGAACTATGAAACTTTTCTAAAGTAAGGAGACTTGAGTAATTGAAATTAGGCAAACTAGAACTTTAGGGAAAAGAAAGGCATTGTGTTGTCTTAAATTGGTCTAAAACATAAAGTGTTATAACAGCTTTATGGGAAGTTAGTTATAACGACTTTATGAAAACAAAAGAAGGGTTTCATCATTGGTTTTAATGTGGTGACTTGACTTTAAAAAGAAAAGTGTTTTGGTTTACTTAAAAGATGTAAGTCACTCTATTTTTATACTACGGGTATCGGGTGACTTTTATAAAAGGAATGGATCTCTTAAAAGGAATTTAACGTACGTAGTACTTTAGGGTTAACACCCGGATTTTGACATAAAATGAAAGTACTTTGAGTTGTGTGTAACTTGCCTATGCTTGTTGTTGTGTAACTTGCCTATGCTGGTTGTTGTATAACTTGCCTATGCTTATTGAGATAGTCTTTGTTGTGCAAGAATTGTGTTTCTATTCTACCGCGTCTCTCGATGGAGGGTCGGGTGACTTGTTGAGAACTTACTTGGACGTACCGGCAGTGACGGGAGATTCCATGGGTACGCTTCCATTATTATTATTACATGGGCATGTCTACACCGATGATGTGGACATGTGACCATTATGGGTATTTATGGCGAAGTATCGTGACTTACGGTTGTGATCGGGTGCGTAGCCTGTTTACTTGCCCCCGTCGACTACGTGAACGTGGATCTGGTATAGGTTATTGCACGCCACGTGTCGCCTTCACGGGCGAATATCGTGACTTACGGTTGTGATCGGGTGCTGGCGATTCACTTGCCCCGTCGGCCATACGACGCGGTGGATCTGGAGGCTAGTGTACTTGCCGCGTGTCGCCTTCGCGAGTCGGTGTTTGGATGGAGCGCCGTGACTTACGGTTGTGATCCGTGCGTGGCCGATTCACTTGCCCCGTCATTCGTGGCGCGAGTGGGTGGTGGAGGCTATTGCACTTGCCGCGTGTCGACCATGGTTATGCAGATTATTGTACGGTCGGATCCGTAGTTATACTTGCCGTCACGGTTTTTGACACAGGTGGGACCTGGTGTTCATGTATACTCCTTGGTGTTGTTATATCATAGACTGCCGGCAGTGAAGAAGGAATTCCACGGGCACGAGTGATGATTTGGAGGGCGTGAGTCCCTGGCTTGATATAACTGTTTATATGTTGTGTATTGTAGTTTGGTTATCATACATGTCTCCTGCTTTCTATAGACTATTATGATTTCATTTACAGTATTTTCAGTTTCACATACTTGGTACCTGTTATCGACCTCCTTGGGTGCGTTCATGCCGCAGTAGAGGTACATCGGCGATCGATCCATTTTAGGATCACCTTTCGTCTTGGGAAGCTCCGTTCCTTCGAGGCTTATCTTTGGTATGATACCACAGTCAGTAGGTTCTTGTACATTCGGGGTATGGCGGGCCTGTCCGTCATAGTTGTTGTAAAAATCTTAGGTCCGTGTAATCTTGTTGTAGGCGGGGTTGTAAGGATTATCGCTCAAAATGTCGTTATATTTATATATCTTGAAAGGCAACCGCTTTGGTTGGCCTATTTTCCTTTATCTTGATCCATGTCTATTTAAATGTTTAAGTTTTTATTTCACGGTTTTTCTCGATGTTGTATCACTAGGGTGCCGGTAAGGCACCAATCACGGGCCGGTTGGTCGTGTGATCTTGTTGTGGCGGGGGTTTGTAAAAGGATATAAGCTCATGTATATATATATATGCAGAAAGGTAACCGTTTTGGTTAGCCTGTTTCTTATTTTATCTTGTTTCATGTTTAAGTTTTTATTTCCGCTGATTTTCTCTGATGTTGTATCACTAGGGTGCCCGGGGTAAGGCACCAGTCACGGGCCCGAGGTCGGGTCGTGACAATTTTTACCATTTTAATGGCTAATATGCCAATTCTCCTTTTAATAAGTTACAAGATCCAAATCTTTCCAAACCTTACTCCACATATCTTATACTCCATATTATACTTCCAATATACATATTAATCAACTTCACAAAGAGGTTAAGGTTCATTACCTCAAATAGCCCAAAAAATATCCAAGAACTTAAAGTCGCTCCTAAGCAAGTTTTAGCTCCAAATCCTTATGTTCCAAACCACCACAAGTCACCCTTAGAAGCTCCTAACCAACTTCTATTCAAGAATGAACTCCAAAAAGTGAAGAACACCTAGGTTTCACTCTTGCAAGCTCTCGGCCAAGGGAGTAATTTAGAGGCTAGGGTGTGAAATCTTGTCTAACTCTTGGTTACTAATCTTCCTAATACATCAAGGAAGAACACTTAGAAGTTTAAGAATTATTGGACAACACTAGGCTAGGAAATCAATGGTTGGACGAGAGCAACTAGTGAAGGAGGGAGAGGGATGATATTTTTCAAGTCTTGAAATATTCTAAGTGTGGAAGATTTTCATCAACTAGATTGGGGACATGTGTGTGTGTGGGTCCCACTTGCCCAACAAATATCTTGCAAGATTTTGACCACTTGACTTGGCCACTTGCCCACTAATTTTCGTCCAACATGCCACCTAGGGGTGACACATGTCGCCCTCCTATTGGTCCAAAATATTTCATCTCTCGAAAAAATCTGTAATTGGTTAAAATATTAAAAACGTAAAACTTCCTTCACAAGGTTCGGAATATTTCCCGTCGGAAAACAAATCTTTCATCCTAACCTAATTAGGGCTTATACATTTGTACGTACGTCCTCACATACATACTCTAGAACTACGGGGTATAACAAATAGAGACTTAAGAGTTGAAGTGTTTTTGGTTTAAAATAAAGGCATGGTTTCGTCTTAAATTGGTTTAAAACATAAAGTGTTATAATAGCTTTATGGGAAGTTAGTTATAACGACTTTATAAAAAACAAAAGAATGGTTTTATTATTGGATTTAAAAGGGTAACTTGGCTTTAAAAGGAGAAGTGGTTTTGTTTAAAAAGAAGGCACGGTATTGTCTTGGTTTATTCAAAAATAAGGTATGGAAATTGTTTTGGTTTACTTAAAATGATAGTCACTCTATTTTGATACTACGAGTATCGTGTGACCTTTGTAAAAGAAATGGATCCTTTAAAAGAATTAATGTACGTAGTACTTTAGGGTTAAAACCCGGATTGTTCGCATAAAATGGGAGTACTTGAGTTTATATAAATGGTGAATCAATTTACATGTTAATGAAAGTCTAAGTGTATGTTGAACTTGCCTATGCTAGTTGTGATAGCCTTTGTTGTGCAAGTATTGTATTTCTATACCACCGCGTCTCTCGATGGAGGGCCGACTGACTTGTTGTGAACTTATTTGGACGTACCGACTGTGACGAAGGATTCCACGGGTATGCTTCCATTGTGATTTGATCTTGGCCATGCTTATACGATGAGGGATATCGGGGCATGCGACCAGGATGTGGGTTAGATGCCCGGACGTTTTATTGGACGTACCGGCAGTGACGGAGGATTCCACGGGTATGCTTCCATTGTGATTGATCTTGGCCATGCTTATACGATGAGGGATGCCGGGGCATGCGGCCAGGATGCGGGTTAGATGCCCGCGCGTTTCATTACTCCATGGTCATGCTTATACGATGAGGGATTCCGGGGCATGCGACCATGTTATATTTTACTCCATGGGATAGCTCCCCGTGAAGACATGTACCCACGATGAGGGATTCCGGGGGCATGTTATGTTATTATTCCATGGGCTAGCTCCCCATGAAGACATGCGCCTACGATAAGGGATTCCGAGGGCACGTTATGGCCATGCTTATACGATGAGGGATTCCGGGGCATGCGACCGCGTTATATATATATATATATATATATTGCATATGTGTACGCCGACAGTGAGGTGGGATGCCACGGGCGCGTCACCTGGTTATATGTTACACCTACAGTGCCGGCGATGATGGAGATTCCACGGCGGGAGGTATATATATATGTATTGTATATGTGTACGCCGACAGTGAGGTAGGATGCCACGGGCGCGTCACATGAGTATGATTTATGTCATAGACTGCCGGCAGTGAGGAAGGAATTCCACGGGCATGAGTGATGACTTTGAGGGCGTGAGTCCCTGACTTGACATGACCGCTTATATGTTGTGTACTGTAGTTTGGTTATCATACATGTCTCCTGCTTTATATAGATTATTATGATTTCATTTACAGTATTTTCAGTTTCACATACTTGGTACCTGTTGTACTGACCTCCTTCGGGGGGCTGCGTTCATGCCGCAGGTAGATGTACACCAGTTGTTGATCCTCGCTCATAGGATCACAGTTCAGCGTTTTGGAAAGCTCCGTTTCTCCGGAGGCTTATCTTGTGGTATGATTCCCTGAGATTGTAGGTTGTACATTCAGGGGTATGGCGGGGCCCTGTCCCGTCATAGTTGTTATAAAAACTCTTAGAGGTCTGTAGTACTGTTGTGGGCAGGGTTTGTAAAGGATGTAACTGTTCAAATTTCTATATATATGAAAAAAAAGAGGGTGACCGTTTTGGTTAGCCTGTTTTCTTATTTCATTATTTCATATCTTTAAGTTTTTATTTCCGCTGATTTTCTCTGATGTTGTATCACTAGGGTTCCCGGGGTAAGGCACCAGTCGCGGGCCCGAGGTCGGGTCGTGACACCTAAGCTTGGAATGAACTTTTTGGAAGAGGAGCAAGAAAGTAAGATGGTTACAAGCTTGTAGAGGTTACGTGTGTGTTATTGAAACGTGTAGAAGTGGTGCTAAAGTGAAGTAGTGTGCCGAGAACTTGGGGGAAGTTTTGGCTAAAGAGAAGGTAAAATTTCTTCTTCCTCTTTAAGATTAATGGAAGTTACATGTTGTTATAGTTAAGAGATACACTTGTGTTAAGTGAAATAGAGAATAAGAAGTGCATGTCACAGTTTTGGCATGCTAGCCGATTCTGGATAGTTTTTGGTGTTGTTGGTTATTGTTGTTATTATCGTCACTACTTGCATATTAAAATGAATGAAATCTTGTTATTACAAGTTGTTATGGTTTATATAAACGTGTTGAAATATGAATTGGATCTTAAGGAATTATGAAAAAGGGCTTTGGTTGGTTGTTGGCCGAGAACTGCATGAAACTGTGAGACATTGTTGTGCTGTTTTAGGGGCTGTTTTATGGGGTTATTGTCACGACCCGTTCCCGGGCCCGTGACTGGTGCCTTACCCGGGCACCCAAGTAGATATACATCAGAGTAACCAGCAGAATATAAACTTACAACCAGAAACAGTGTAAAATAAGAGACAATTTATCCAAGAAAAAGTTGTCTTTCGGCATGTATATATAAACCAAAACTGAACAGTTACATCCCAAATTTACAACAGGACTACAGACCTCTAAGAATATAAACAACTATGACGGGACAGGGCCCCGCCATACCCCAGAATGTACATAACCTACAATGACAGGGAAATCATACCCAAAAGATAAGCCTCCGGAGAAACGGGGCTTTCCCAGCGAAGCGGTGATCCTAGGAGCGGGGATCAACAATCGAGTACCTCTACTGCGGCATGAACGGCCCCGAAGGAGGTCGATCAGTACCAAGTATGTGAAGCGTAAATCAAATAAAATCATAACATTTTAAAACCGGTTCACAAATACGTGCGAAACAACCCAATTTAACGCGCATAGTGCCATCATAAACAAGAGCAAAATAGATGTAACGTGGAATGGTCTTTTCTAGGCGCTAATGATCGAAGCAAGGCCAATCGCCCATAGTATCATTATGCGAGCCTAATCCTCGAACTCCCGCATCGCGTAGGCCACTGAGGCGCGTGAGGTATTCTCGCATCGGGGTAGCTAACGCGACATCGTCCCGACTCCGCATCCGAATGGCCACATTGACGCGTGAGGTATTCTCGCATCGGCGTAACACACGGAGTGATCATCTGGAACTCCGCGACTCGCGCGGTCACATGGACCCGCATGAGGTATTTCTCGCATCGGGGATGGCTAACCCTCGGCATAACAAGTCAGGGGGGTAAGTGATATAATACCAGCACAACTGCTTATCGTTAAACAACATAAGCACAACAAGAAAAACCCCTTACACAAACATCACAAGACACTAACACACGTAACATCATAACATGTTTACTTATCAAACCAACTTACCACACCTATAGAAATCATTGCAAGGCTTTTATAAACAAATAAGTAAACCGTTCCTTTTATCTTTCTTAAGTCGTTATACCTAACTTCCCATAAATCTAGTATAACACTTAAGCTTTTTAAAACCAAGTATTTCTTTTCTTCCAAAAATGATTCATAACTCTTTTTGAAATATTCAAGATTCTTATTATTTAGAACTCAAGTCCAAAGACATCAAAGTGAAACCAAATTTAGTTTAACACACGTACGTCTACCGTACTATATATATTTCACAAATATCATGCTCAAAGGGATAGGAAGAATCACATACCTTGTTATACCCCGTATTTCCAGAGTATGTACGTAAGGACGTACGTAGCAATTTGAGCCTTAAAGTTAGGCAAGGTTCGAATTTTGTGCACAACACCCGGTTAGAGTCGTTTTTTTGAAAACGTTTCCACGACTTTCGTAGGAAAATTCCGGCTATGTCCTTTTTAATTTTGCGGATTTTTAGAGGCGAAACATTTTGGATTAACGGGAGGTGACATGTGTCACCCTCACATTGGAAGCTAGGGGCGGCAACCCTTGGACGATTTGGGCTACTTTATGGCCTTGATTTGTGCCTTGTTTTGTGGCTTGTTTTGTGGAGTAGGGTTAGGGTGCACTTGGCTTGATCATGGCCTTACACTTGCCTTGCACATGGCTTGATCTTGGCCTATAAATACCCCTTGAAGTGAAGACTTCTTCATCCACTCCTCACTTTGTATAAGTCTTGAAACCCTCTCCTCCCTCTTGTTGACTCTCGTCAGAGCCCCACTCCCTAGTAAAGGCCCTTGGCAGAAACCCTACCCTGTGTAGCCTTAGCGAGAACACCCCTTCCCTTCGAGTTGTTCTCGTGAGATACCCCCTTGGTTGAGAAATACTCTCCAAATATTGTTATGATGCCCAAATACTTTAGCCCATATACCTTGTAGTACTTTCCAAAAGTTACCTCTATACGTAGAGCCCGGAAATACTACCTTTTGTCCTTTTAGTCTCAAACCGAAACCCTAAGAAAATCTTCATAGTTGGTTGAAGTATGTAAGTAGAAGTTGGTTAGAACTTCTAAGGGTTGTTTGGAGCGGATTGGAGCGCACGGAGTAGGAGCTAAACCTTGCTCAGGATCGACTTTTATCTCGGATGATTTTGGGCTTATCGAGGTAAATAATCTTGTCCCCCTTTGGTAATTGAAAATTACACGTCGTTGTAATATATAGTTGGAGTATACTATATATAGAACTGAACTTAGTATTGTGGCAATGTCTTTTGACTTAAGCCTGAATTTAAAGAAAAGAACTGAACTGTAATTACATAGGACTGTATTACAGTAGACTTGTGTAGTTTTACTGTGTAGTAGAATTGTACACGTCCGGATTAGACGTATAACCCCCCTGGTTGGCTTGGTAGCCGGCCTCGATAGAGGAGGAGATTTCTGCGTTGCGGGGAAGTCTTTGCCAATTTTACGTAGAGTATGGGAACCGTGTGTTTAGAAGATTAATAAGCGCCTTGTGGCCTTATAGGTTGAAGTACTATGTGTGGCGTGATCTACGTGGCTTAAGGAGTAGCCGACGGTTTGAGGTACTTAGAGCATTTTGCTATTAGTCGATAATCGTCGCGAGGTATGTGAACCTCTTCCTATCTTTCTAGCATGATATGTGTATAACTATGTAGTACGGTGAGACGTCATGTGTTAAAGGTATTTGATTGGTTTAAAACATAAAGGGTTATAACGGCTTTATGGGAAGTTGGTTATAATGACTTTATGTAAGTAAGAAATGCTTTGTGGCTTTTAAAAGATAACTGATTTGACTTATAACTGACTTGATGTGTGATAATAAGAATCTTGAAGTATTTCAAAAGATTTGAGAACCTTTTTGAAAAGAAGAGTAATACTTGGTTTTGAAAACATAAGAGTTATACTAGCTTTATGGGAAGTTAGGTATAACGTCTTAAGAATGGTAAAGAAATGGTTTACTGATTTTTAGAAGTTAAGAGACTTGATCTTAAAAGATAAGAGACTTGGCTTAATTGTATTGATATGAAGTTTGTTAACAATGTGAAACCTCATTCGTGAGTAATGGGTACTTGGTTTTAAAAGGAATAATGTTTTACTGATTTCGGAAAACAGAATGAGTATCGACAAACCACGGCAGCGTTAATATAGGAAAATGTAATGAATAATGAAGTATTATTAAACCAGTAGAAACCCCCATCTGCATAGAAACTAAGATGAGACAAAATGATATTACATTTCCTAGATCATGGCTGCTTAATAAGATTGATTATGAATAAGAATAACCTACACTCATATAAGGCATATGTTACTCAAAATGTTTTAAAAGAGATTAAGACATTGAACTATGAAACTTTTCTAAAATAAAGAGTCTTGAGCAATTGAAATTAGGCAAACTGGAACCTTAGGGGAAAAGAATGTGGTTGAAAAGGAAAGTGTTTTGGTTTACCTATAAATGTGAGTCACTCTATTTTATACTACGGTATCGGGTGACTTTTACAAAGGAATGTATCTCTTTAAAAGGAATTTAACGTACGTAGTACTTTAGGGTTAAAACCCGGACTTTGATATAAAATGAAGGTACTTTGAGTTGTGTATAACTTGCCTATGCTTGTTGTTGTGTAACTTGCCTATGCTTGTTGTGATAGCCTTTGTTGTGCAAGAATTGTGTTTCTATATTACCGCGTCTCTCGATGGGGGCCGGTTGACTTGTTGAGGACTTACTTGGGCGTCTTGGTAGTGGAAGATTCCACGGGTATGCTTCCATTATTATTGTTACATGGGCATGTCTACGATGATGTGGACATGTGGCCATTCTGGTTATTCTGGCGAAGTATCGTGACTTACGGTTGTGATCGGTCGTGCTGTTTACTTGCCCCGTCGGCCACGTGACGCGGTGGATCTCGTATAGGTTATTGCACCGCCACGTGTCGCCTTCGCGAGTCGGTGTTTGGATGGAGCCGTGACTTACGGATGTGATCGGGTGCGTGTCGATTCACTTGCCCCCATCGCCTACGTGGCGCAGTGGAGCTGGTGGAGTCATTATGCACCGCCACGTGTCGCCTCATGATATGGTTGTACAATATTATTGGTGCGGTCGGATCGTAGTTATACTTGCCGTCACGGTTTTTATGGCACAGTGGGACTTGGTGTTCATGTATACTCCTTGGTGTTGTTATATCATAGATCGCCGGTGAGGAAGGAATTCCACGCACGAGTGGTGAATTGAGCGTGAGTCACGACTTGATATAATCGCTTATATGTTGTGTCTTGTAGTTTGGTTATCATGCATGTCTCCGCTTTATATAGTATTATGATTTCATTTCTGATATTCTGATTTCACATACTTGGTACTGTTATCGACCTCCCGGGCCGCGTTCATCTGCAGTAGAGGTACATCTACCGCCGATCCGCGTTTAGGATCACATTTCAGCGTGTTGAAGCTCCGTTCTTTGGAGGCTTATCTTTTGGTATGTTACCACAGTGCAGGGTTCTTGTACATTCAGGGGTATGGCGGGGCCCTGTCCCGTCATAGTTGTTGTAAAAATCTTAGAGGTCTGTAGCACTATTGTGGGCAGGGTTGTAAAAGGATTAAACTGTTCGGGTTTTATGTATATACTGAAGGCAACTGTTTTGGTTGGCCTGTTTATTTATCATACCTCTTGATTCATGTCTATTTGCATGTTTAAGTTTTTATTTCCGCTGGTTTTCTCTGATGTTGTATCACTAGGGTGCCCGGGGTAAGGCACCAGTCACGAGCCCGGGTTCGGGTCTTGACATACCTCCTCGGCTAAATCCAATTGCCAAGTCGGATATGTCGCGCGCAGAGTGTCAACCTATAATTGTCAAAACACGCCTATCAACTTCTAGTTCTACGTAGAATTCTTCTAAGTAAGATCTCTTATTCTACGGAAAATTGGGCAGCATTTCCCCCGTTTCTACTCACTTTTCCATCTCTTTCAAGGCCCGATAACCGTAATTAACATACTATTTTTAAGGTGCAATAATTCCGAAATTTAAAGAAGGGATCACACGCCCAAACGGAACGCGATTAACAATCTTCCCCTTAACAACAACAATAATTAAAGAAGGGGATCACACGCCCAAACGGAACGCGATTAACAATCTTCCCCTTAACAACAACAATAATTAAAGAAGGGGATCACACGCCCAAACGGAACGCGATTAACAATCTTCCCCTTAACAACAACAATAATTAAAGAATGGGATCACACGCCCAAACGGACGCGATTAACAATCTTCCCCTTAACAACAATGTAAATACAGTCCAAAGTAAATACAGTCCTTAAGTTGGGGTCCTTGGCCAACTTTTACAATTTTACTTATCCAATTACTTCATTAGTCTTCCAACTTATATTCCAATCTTAATATAAGTTATAGTTACTTTGTTATTAACTTCTTAGCAAGTAATGAATACATTTTTATCATTTTAATGGCTAACATGTCAATTCTTCTTTTAACAAGTTAACAAGATCCAACTCTTTCCAAACCTTACTCCATATATCTTATATTCCCATATATACTTCCAATATACATAAATATTCAACTTCACAAAGAGGTTAAGGTTCATTACCTCAAATAGCCCAAAAATATCCAAGAACTTAAAGTCGCTCCTAAGCAAGTTTTAGCTCCAAATCTTTATGTTCCAAACCACCACAAGTCACCCTTAGAAGCTCCTAACCAACTTCTAATCAAGAATGAACTCCAAAAAAGTGAAGAACACTAAGGTTTCACTTCACCTCACTCTCGGCCAAGGGGGGTATTTAGAGGCTAGGGTGTGAAATCTTGTCTAACTCTTGGTTACTAATCTTCCTAATATATCTAGGAAGAACACTTAGAAGTTTAAGAATTATTGGTTAACAATTGCTCAAGACAAAGGGGTGTTGGACGAGAACAATGTAGTGAAGGAGGGAGAGGGAGGATATTTTTCAAGTCTTGAAATATACTAAGTGTGAAAGATTTCATCAAATAGAGGGGTTTATATAGGACAACCAAGGGCTAGGATAGAAGCATGTGTATGGTGTAGATTGGGGACATGTGTTTGTGTGGGTCCATCTTGCCCACTTGCCCAACAAATATCTAGCAAGACTTGGCCACTTGCCTTGGCCACTTGTCCCTAAATTTTCGTCCAACATGGTGGGCCTAGGGGTGACACATGTCGCCCTCCTATTGGTCCAAAATATTTCATCTCTCGGAAAAAATCCGTAATTGGTTAAAATATTAAAAACGTAAAATTTCCTTCACAAGGTTCGGAATCTTTTCCGTTGGAAAAACAAATCTTTCATCCTTAACCTAATTAGGGCTATACATTTGTACGTACGTCCTTACATACATACTTTGGAACTACGGGGTATAACATTCTCCCCTCCTTAGAAACATTCGTCCCGAATGTTCCTTCTCAAACAAAGATAACGATATAGGCCCTCAAAATTGTATCCCCCAATCAAGAATGCCATGCATAGCCAAAATAACACGTAAGCAAAATGACAATTAAAATCAACAAGTAGGAAAGTGAGTTACCTAGAGGTGTGGGGAATAAGTGAGGATACTTCTGCCTCATGTCCTCCTCTGCTTCCCACGTCATCTCCTCTCTGTTCTCGTTCCGCCATAAGACCTTGACGGAAGCCACATCCTTTGTCCGCAGTCGCCTAACCTGACGATCGAGTATCGCTATGGGACTCTCCTCATACGATAATCCCTCTGTCACCTGGACATCATCAATCGGGTGCACTCTAGATGGATCTCCGATACATCTCCTCAGCATAGAAACATGAAAAACCGGATGCACTACCTCCAGATCGGACGGCAGATCCAACTCATAGGCAACCTTGCCTACCCTACGGACAATCTGATAAGGCCCAATGTACCTTGAGCTGAGTTTCCCTTTCTTCCCGAATCTCATCACACCGCCATGGGTGACACCTTCAGAAAACCCAATCATCAACCTCAAACTCCAAATGTCGACGCCGATGATGCATACGACTTACCGACTCTGGTATCAATAACCGCTCTGGATAAGATTCACCTTATCCATCGCTGTCAGATCAAGTCCGCCCGACTAATCGCACCTCGCCCATCAAACCCAGCCTATCGGTGACTGCACTTCCTCATATAAGGCCTCATGGCGCCATCCGATCTTGGAATGGTAGGCCGTTATTATACGCAAACTCCACTAGCGGCAAATGATCCTCCCAGTACCACGAAATCAATAACACGGGCTCGCAGATATCCTCAAGTTGTGCGGATAGTACGCTCGCCTGTCCGGCTTGGCCGAGGATGGAATGCGATCGAGGCTCACCGCCCCTAATCCCTTCCGGAAAGCACTCCGTGTTAGCCAGAACCGGGCTCCTCTGTCTGATATGATAGAAATAGGGACCCCATGCAGTCTCACGATCTCTCGGATGTAAAGTCTAGCATAATCCTCAGCCGAAAAAGTGGTCCTGACGGGAAGAAAGTGGGCGGATTTCACACCACAACGATAACCCAAATAGAATCATGCTTCCTCTGAGTGCGAGGTAACCCTGTAATAAAGTTCATATTGATCACCTCCCACTTCCACGTCGGAATCTCTATCATCTGCAACAACCCATCAGGCCTCTGGTGCTCCACCTTGACATGCTGACAACTCGGGCACTGAGCAACAAACTCTGCAACGTCCTTCTTCAGGCCATCCCACCAATACACAGATCTGAGGTCGTGGTACATCTTTGTCGACCCCGGATGGATAGAGTAACGCGCGTTGTGTGCTTCCTCTAGAACCTGCTGTCAAAGTCCTGCATTATCTGGAACACACAACCTGCCTTCAAACCTTAGCACCCCATCAGGTGCTACCTCAAAAGGACCCTTCCCCTCACGAAGAGCCGTATCGCGATACCGTGTCATAATCGGATCCTCAAACTGTCGCCTCTTCACCTCCTCGACGATGGAAGACTCGGCAACCTCTCGAACCCGAACCCCACTACTATCAGAACCAATCAATCGGACTCCAAGGCTCGCTAGCTGATGTAACTCGCGGACCATGCCCCTCCTCTCTGGCTGCACATCTGATAGACTACTCATCGACCTACGACGGCGGCATCCGCCACTACATCGCCTTCCCTGGGTGGTATAGGATATCGACATCATAATCCTTGAGTAGCTCTAACCACCGTCTCTGTCGTAAGTTCAGCTCCCTCTGGCTGAAGATATACTGGAGGCTCTTGTGGTCTGTGTAAATATCCACATGAACTCCATACAAGTAATGTCTCCAGATCTTCAAGGCATGAATCACTGCTGCCAACTCTAAGTCATTTGTGGTGTAGTTCTTCTCATTATTCTTGAGCTGTCGAGATGCGTATGCTATAACCTTACCCCGCCGCATCAACACACACCCAAGCCCGATGCCCGACGATCACAATAAACCACGTGGCCGCCCTGGACCCTCCGGAAGAGTAAGAACCGGGGCGTCAATCTCTCCTTCAAGAATCGAAGCCCTCCTCACAAGCATCCGTCCACTGAAACTTAGCTGCTTTCTGAGTCGGCTTAGTCAAAGGTGCTGAAATAGAAGCAAACTTCTCCACGAACCTCCGATCATAACCCGCAAGGCCCAGTCGCACCTCTGGCAGTAGTAGGTCTAGGCCAAGTCTTGACTGCCTCGATCTTTGCCGTATCCACACGAATACCATCGGCCCCTACAATGTGCCCTAAGAATGCCACCGAATCCAACCAAAACTCACACTTCGAAAACTTGGCATACAACCGCTGGTCCTGGAGAACTCCCAAAGACTGCCCTCAAATGCTCCGCATGCTCGCTTCTGGCGAGAATAAACCAAGATGTCATCAATGAATACTATCACAAACGTATCCAAAAATGGCTTGAACACTCGGTTCATCAAATCCATAAATACTGTCGGAGCATTGGTCAAGCCGAAAGACATGACCCTGAACTCATAGTGCTCGTATCGGGTCCGGAATGCAGTCCTAGGGACATCCGTCTCCCTAACTCGCACCTGATGGTAACCAGATCGCAGGTCTATCTTGGAGAAACACCTCGCGCCCTGCAACTGGTCGAACAAATCGTCAATCCTAGGGAGGGGGTATCTGTTTAATAGTCACCTTGTTCAGCTGCCTGTAATCAACACACATACGCAACGTCTCATCCTTCTTCTTCACGAACAATACCGGCGCTCCCCAGGGAGAAACACTAGGCATGATGAAGCCCTTCTCCAGGAAATCTCTCAGCTGGTCCTTCAACTCTCTCAACTCTGCAGGTGCCATTTTGTATGGCGGAATGGATATAGGTCGAGTATCAGGCAGAATATCAATGCAAAACTCTCTCTCTCTCTCAGGAGGGATACCCGGGAGGTCGTCTGGAAACACATCTGGGAACTCTCTGACTACCGAACCGATCAAGGTCCGTATCTCGCCTCGATCAAATACCCGAATGAGATGGTAGATATACCCCTTCTGCACCATCTTCCTGGCCTTGAGGTAAGAAATAAACCTACCCCTCGGCGACACCGTGTTCCCCTCCCACTCGATAACCGGCTCCCCAGGAAACTGGAACCGTACCACTCTCTCCCTACAGTCCACATTGGCGTAGCAAGAAGCTAGCCAATCCATACTCATGATCACATCAAAATCGGTCATATCCAACTCTATCAAGTCGGCTAGGGTCTGACGACTGCATATAGTCACCGGGCAAGCCCTATATACCCGCTCAACTACCACCGAATCACCCACTGGTGTAGCTACCTCAAAAGGGTCTATGGACTCAGGCTCTATCCCTATCCTACTAGCAATATGGGGAGATATATAGGACAAGGTAGAACCCGGATCTATCAAGGCATACACGTGACTACTAGCAACTTTCAAGAAAAGGTGAAGATTACCCTTTTGATGGTGTTCTCCACGATGTTCTTGCTTCTAATGGTGATTTTGGTGACTCAAAATATACATAAAAAAACAATCAAAAACACAAATAAAACACAAATAAAACACCCCCCCAAACTTAAATCACACATTGTCCCCAATATGTGTAGACTCAAAGACAATAAAAGAAATAAGACACTTACAGACTTGGCTAAAATGGTGGTGGTGGCGGAAGATAATGCATCGACCATTGGTTGAACAGGGAACTCATCTCGTCAAACTGCTGGTGCAACTGTTGTTGCTCCTGCCTCAATTCTTGTTGCCCTTGTCGCAACTCATGTTGTCCCTGTCTCAACTCATTTTGTCCTTGTATCATTGTGTCGAAATGTTGCATCATCATTCTCTGGTTCTGGAGCACTTGCTCCATCATAGGCACTGGAGGTTCTGCTTCTGTGGTTGGCTGGTGGCTAGGTCCTGCCGCATATTGAGCCCCTATATCAGGCTCATCCTCGTTCATTGCGGCCTCTGCTGCTGGTGGTTGTGCTCTTCTTCTGGCTGCTGGGGGCTTGGGTCTAGGAAAGAGTGCACTATCTCATATGTCACAGGCAGTTGGTTTCTCTCATGAGTATCAGTGGGTAGGGTTGGGACCCCATGGAAGGCGCATAGATTAGTGATAAGTGAGTCATGTCCCAATTCACCTGTTGTCACCAACCTGTTGATTTCTTCAATGCTCTGCACTATCTCTTTCCCCACATCAATCGTCATCCCCCTCATAATTCCATATATCAGTTTAATCCTATCTTCTGGCACTCTGGTGAAGTGCGTGGATGGAATCATGCGGGCGCTGACGAAATATAGTCAACCCTTGGCTGCCTTGTTGAACTGGCACCTGCTTAGTGCTCTTGACCCATTTCTTGAAATATCAAAAGCGGCCGGTAGTTTCATCGTATTCGCGACGGCATTCCAAATTGATGTTGTTGGTGCTCTGCACCGTGTTCTAAAATGGTTCCAATCACTGTTTTCTTCAACATCAACCGTCTTCAATTGTGCATTTACATTCTCTGCTGTCACAGGCACATAAGTTCCCCTTACAAAGCATCCCCTTTCCACCTTCTCCGGAAAGTTGGCATAGAATTCACGCACCATTGTTGTGTTCATTGGTGCTATCTTCTCCGGATTTACAAATCTCTTTCACCCCCTTAACTCAGTCATTGCCCGAATGGGCTCATAAACATCTTCCTCCCCAAACGACTCCCTCTGGTAGTCCATTCCCTTCCAGATTAAAGTCCGTATCGCTTTTGTATCTTTGGAAGGCTTGGTAGCTCACAAACCTAGTATCATCGTATTGCGGGGCTGGGGTGGATGTGGAGGCTCTTCTCTTTCTGGTGGACATAGTTAGAACAGTTTCTGCAGCTTACAACTTATTTAGCACAAATGTTCCCCAACACAATCAACAATCTAGCAGCTAAAACAAAACACCCCCAAACTTCAACTCTACTACCCAATACCCACACCCTCCTTGTCTACTCCTTCTCCCAACTGCACAATCAATTTTTCAGCACCCAAACTACTTCACAATGCAACACTTCTCCCAAACTACTACCTCCTTTGACTACTAGCAACTTTCAAGAAAAGGTGAAGATTACCTTTTTGATGGTGTTCTCCACGATGTTCTTGCTTATAATGGTGATTTGAGGCTATGGAATGAAGCTTTGTTGGTTGAGATAGCTAAGGGTTTTAGGAATTTAAGAGTTTTGGTTGTAGTTGGGTTTGATTTGTGGAGGATTTGTGGGTAACTTGTGGATTTTCGTGGGTTTTGTGAGAGGAAGAGTTAGGTTTTGGTTTTTGAAATTGGGGGCAATCTGATTTCTGGGCGTCTTTAAGTTTCTGGATTTCCGCTTGCCATGTTCGCTAGCCGCGGCCAATGTTCAGACTCTTCGGGACTTTCGCCCGCGACTACATTGGAAATACGCGCTAAACTTGGCATTTTTTTCGATTTACGTCGCGCGCTCGCTTCACCATGGCTACCCGTTTTTCTGGAAATCCTGGCTTTTCTTCAGTTTTTCGTCCATCAGTTTATTTGCCTATACCTGTCAATCACAACACAAACACTAGAACCCAAGACCGTGAGACTGTTCTAGACAAAATAAAATAAACTAAAGACAGGAATTAAAATAACATAATTGAAAACGTTGGGTTGCATCCCAAGTAGCGTTGTCTTTAACGTCTTTTAGCCGGACGCAAGTTCCTTAGTTTAATAAATGTGGGGTGGGTCAAGCCCGCAACTAATCCATTTTCTCCACATTTTAGGTTTTCTTTTTCTTCTTTTCCTCTTAGCATTATCAGTAAGGGGGAGTTCAGGAACACATACCTGCTTTAGTGGAGGTTTGGCAAACCATGCTTGCTTTCGTGGGCTCATCTCCCTTTGGTTGACTTGTAGTAGCTCACAGGGGGGCTTGATGGTGCTTACTGCAAAGCACCTACTCATGGTTGGTGGCTCAATGATGTGTTTAAATACTTTAAACACCATTTCTTCTTTCTCCACCCTTAATGTCAGCTCTCATCTTTCAACATCAATCAAAGCTCTCCCTGTTTCTAGGAATGGTCTCCCCAATATGATAGGGATTTCCGCATCTTCTTCCATGTCAAGAATGAGGAAGTCTGCAGGAAAGAAGAATTTTCCTACTTTAACAATCACGTCCTCAATCTTCCCTCTTGGATGAACCATCGCCCCATCGGCCACCGCAGCTTATCGCGTTGGTTTGGCCTCACCCAACTCCAATCTTTTAAATACTGATAAGGGCATCAGATTTATACTTGCCCCTAAATCACACAGAGCTCTGTTGCATGTCACCCTGCCCACTGTGCAAGGTAGTGTAAAACTCCCTGGATCTTTTAGTTTTGGTGGCAACTTTTTTTGCAAGATAGCACTACATTCTTCCGTCAGTGCTACTATTTCGTACTCTGCCAGCTTTTTCTTCTTCCCCAAGATCTCCTTCATGAACTTGAAATAGGAGGGCATCTGCTCTAATGCTTCTATAAAAGGTATGTTGATATGTAGCTTCCTGAATATCTCCAAAAATTTGGAGAATTGTTTATCAACCGCCTTTCGCTGTAGTCTCTGGGGGAATGGGATCTTCTCTGTATACTCCTTCTCTGGAGTTTTCTCTACTACTGGGCTAGGCTCAATCACCTTCTCTTTTTCTATCTCTGCCTTCTTCTCAACTACTAAATGAGGTGATCACGCTCACTGCTTGTCACTTCTCAATTGTCGCTCGGCATTGCTCTTAGATTTACCTCTGTTGCTTGGCGGTGTACCACGTGGCTCTTTGTTTGCTTTGCTAGCTGACCCACTTGTGTTTCCAAGTTCTCAACAAGGATCTAGCTTCACGAATCGGGTGCAGGCGTTGGTAAGTGCCAACAAAGCTGCTCTCGGCTTCGCCTCGCTTCTTCACGAACTGGTATTGACAATCGCTGGGGCTGAATGAAGGGTTCTTGACTCGTTCTGCTGGTTTTAGTGCATCGCCCTCGTGATTCCCGCCTCGGTCTCCTCTCCATGAGAAATTTGGGTGATTCCTCCACCATGGATTATAAGTGTTGGAGTATGGATTGTTTTGTGGCCTCTGATAGTTACCCACGGCTTGACACTCTGCCTGCTCCATTGGTATATTATTAGGATCAGCTGAAGGACACCTATCGAATGTATGTGGGCCACCACATATCTCACAGCTTTTAGGCATCTGCACCGCATTCACTGACACTGTATGTTGCTGCAACTATTTTGCCAAAAGGGCCACTTGGGCATTCAAGGCAGCAATGACATCTATTTCGTGGACTCCCACTGTTCTCCTCCCACTTGTCGACCTCTCTTCTGTGACATGGTTGTTGGTGGCCATATCTTCTAATAACTCGTGAGCTCGTGGGCTGTTTTCCTCATGAATGCCCCACCTGCTGCTGCATCTATAATGGTTCTGGTTGTACTGCTCAGCCCGTTGTAGAAGATGTGAACCAAGTTCCACAACTCAATGCAATTGTGTGGGCACTTTCTTTGTAAATCTTTGAACATTTCCTAAGCTTCATATAAGGACTCTCCATCTGCTTGGTAAAAGTTATTCAACTCCCCTCTCAGTTTTGCTGCTTTGCAAGGGGGAAAGAACTTGGCTAGGAATTTCTGTGCCAGCTCTTGTCATGTAAAAATCGAATCGGCCGGCAGGGAATTTAACCATACTTTTGCTCTATCCCTGAGTGAGAAGGGAAAGAGCCTCAATCTGACTAGCATCATCGACGCCAAGTTATATCGAAAGTTGCACATAGCTCCAAGAAATTAGCTATGTGCATATGTGGATCCTCGATGGCGATCCTCCAAATTGCACCGCAGGCCGTACTATGCCGTAATCGTCGGTTTTATCTCGAAGTTGTTTGCTCCTATTGCAGGGAGCCTAATGCATGTATGTGCTCCATTCACTCTTGGCAGCACATAATAGTCTCCCAAACTTCTTTCCGCCTGGGCTTGGACTCTCTCCTCTACATCGATGGGTACTTGCCGAGGTATTCCTGGGTTAGGTTGATTTTCACCTAACCCTTCTCTCATCATGTTGTTTTGAGCACCGTCCATCTCTATCAAAGTTGCAATCCGCTGATTCTTTCTGTTCTGTTTACAGGTTTTCTCAATTTCTGGATTGAAGGGAACAAGAGTGTCTGCTCCTCTTCTCCTTCGCATAAATTGATTTCCTGAAATAGATCAAAAACAAACAACAAATCACGGCACCCTGATTTTTACCTAAAATAAAGACAAAAACGTAAAAAAAATAAAAAAAATAAAAATTTAAAAACCAAATTAGAAATTAAAAATAGATAAATTTGATATTGAACTATGCCTATTCCCAGGCAACGGCGCCAAAAACTTGATGAGCGAAAAAATGCACACACTTTAACGCAAGTGCACGTTATCGTGACAAGTAATATAGTCATGGTAAGACCGAACATCGTCCACAAGGATTAGGGTTCAAGTACCAACTATCTATCTTTTGGTATCTATTTGGTAAATTGATATTTGATTTTGTTGTTTATAACTAAGAATTATAAAGACTAATTTATCTAATGAGTTTACTTCAGTTGTGATGGGAATAGGGCTTCCATGTCTCCTCAACTATCCGCTTATGTTATTTATTAATGCAATGAATTATGGTCTTCTTCTCTCGGAGCTAGCAGGTTTACGAAATCGTTTTATATTCCCGTTAAGGATATATAAACACTCAACCCCAGTATTGCACCTTACCTACCTTTCGGTGATAAGGATAACTCTATAGGAGGATTAAGAACAAAAACCTAGTTAACCGTCACGCACCATGCGCAAAATTAGGGTTGTTAAGCCTCTCATTAACGCTACATAAATAATTGAGGTATTTTCATCCCCAATCCAAGAATGTCTACCCAACTTACAGCATATTCACAACCTCCTCCTTTCGAAGTTTGATTAGAAATCATATAGTGGTAATTAGTTGTCAATTAATTACCAAGCATTCATAGCAATTATTGGATAAATCTCTCACAGAAGAATAATAACCATAAACATGCATTAATTCATAACATAAGTTTCTAGTGAATCAACATGGAAAGCCCTATAAAAGAATTAGTTCCTAGTCATTGACATGACAAGAACTAATTCAAAGTTCATCATACAAAAACTGAAATAAAGAAAAGAAAAGGAAAAGAAAGTACTAAATTATGGTCTCCAATCTCCAAGCAAGAAAACCTTGTGTTGTGCCAGAAGGGGAACCCTTAAAATCTGCCTAAGGTTCTCCTTTTATAGGCTGAAAATCGCCCTTAACTTTTCCCTGCAGGCCTGGCCCAAAAAATCGTCAAAACCCTGATTTTTCCCGCGGCCATCTTCGCGAACTTGCTGACCTTCGGGTGATTTGGCGCGCGCCCGATCTCGCTGTCGAGAGCGCGGCCGCAACTCGTAGTCTCTCTGATGATTAGGCGTCGCGGCCCTGTACCTGTTGACATGAGGCGCCGCGGCGCTGGGTCTTCTGCAGCCTCTCTGGATGTTGGGCGCCGCGGCCCTGCTACTGTTGGCATGAGGCGCCGCGGCGATGACCTGCGTTTCCGCCTCGTTCGCCACTTTCTCTGCTTTTACGCTCTGGAACCTCATCTTTTGCCCTCTTTTAGCTCCTTTTCCGCCATTTGACCATTTTAACCACTTTGACTCAAAAGAAAGAAAAACTATCCTAATGCGACACTTATTTGTACAAAAAGGGACAAAATACTAACTAAAACTGACTCGAAAAGTGTATATAAAATACACCGATCAACACGTCACAACATGAAACTAATAAAGTACATGTGACTACATCTGGTGACGCCTCCTGGTCCTGGCGGCTGGACATGGCATAAATGCGGTTCTGAGGACCGCTGGAACTAGGACCCCTGCCACGACCTCTGTCGAGACCTGCTGGCCCATGAACACCTCGCCTCGGGCGAGTAATCGTAGGAGATGAGACCGGCGAAAGACCCCGTAGTGAACCCTACCATCTGCCGCCTCGTCGATGGGCCTCACGCAAATGACCGCCGCCGCAAGTATAACAAACTCCCGAAGTAGTACCACAACTCCCGTAATGGGATCTACCACATCGGACACACTGAGAGGACCTCGATCGGTTAGTACCCTGCTACTGGAAGTCCAAGCCCAGGGCCCCGACGCCTCAATACCTCTCTCTCGAAGGCGGTGTAGGAGTGCTATGAGCTGGCTGAGGTACGAATCTAGTTCTGCCAGGTGTCGCCCGCCTAGAGCTACCAGGACCTGCCCCTAGCCTTCTTCTCGATATCCGACAACGCTACCGCCCCTACGCCTCACATCCTGTCGGCATAAGCTCGCACGCGGCAATGTCCATGCCCGGCTGAAGTGCTACACCCGAGCAACCCTCTACCAAATAGTCATCGAGCCCGATGACGTAGCGGTGCACTCTATCCTCCATGTCTGCCACTAACGCAGGGACATATCGAGCCAACGAGTCGAACTCCACGTTGTACTCCCGAACCGTATGCCTCTCTCGTCTCAAAGATCGTAAATTTGTCGCCCGTGCTCTCTCATCCGTGCGCGCAAGAAATGGCCAAGGAAAGCCTCGAGAACTCGTCCATACACCGAGGCGCATGCTCTCCCGGATAGCTCGCGAATCAAAACCGATCGCAGATCACGCGGCCGATGCGAACCTAAGACCACCGACTCGGTCTCCAAGCCTTGATCACTCGCGATCCGTCAGAATCGCTCGGATGAACTCCTCGCGATCATCCTCGTGCCTCGACCAGAACTTCAGCGGGCCGCAACTCGTAAAATTCAAGTCGCAAACTATCCGATGCGGGTGAACCACGGTGCATTGAATCGCTGCATCCAAATTTATCTCATGTCGCCACGATCACGCTAGTAATCGCCATCTCCTCAGAAACCCATCTCATCTGCTTCCGGTTGTGGGATCGAGGCGCAGTACGTGGTCTCGTGAGCCTCTCGCCGCGCTAAACTCGCTGGGTGGCGTCGTGGAACTCGCCGTCAGAAGCACCACCTCGTAAGGATCGGGCTGTGCCCTCGTGGCCCTCGTGTCCTACTAGCAGCTCTCACCGCTGCCTTCTTCGCCGGGTTGCCTTGCGTGAGGCATAGCTGGTACATAAGAATGTGTTAGAAAGAGTCCAATTTATAACACATTCTAAGGCACGATCTCGAGTGAGAAGAATGGAAACCAATCCTAAATATCTCGCAGCCTCACGATTATTGGTGGTGCACAACACACCGATAATCAAGACTTACTAGATACGGCCTCAGAGACACTTTTCGAGGATTAACTGCTCTGATACCACTTTTGTCACGACCCGTTCCCGGGCCCGTGACTGGTGCCTTACCCGGGCACCCAAGTAGATATACATCAGAGTAACCAGCGGAATATAAACTTACAACCAAAAATAGTGTAAAATAAGAGACAATTTATCCAAGAAAAAGTTGTCTTTCGGCATGTATATATAAACCAAAACTGAACAGTTACATCCCAAATTTACAACAAGACTACATACCTCTAAGAATGTAAACAACTATGACGGGACAGGGCCCCGCCATACCCCAGAATGTACATAACCTACAATGACAGGGAAATCATACCCAAAAGATAAGCCTCCAGAGAAATGAGGCTTTCCCAAAAGCAGAACGGTGATCCTAGGAGCGGGGATCAACAACTGGAGTACCTCTACCTGCGGCATGAACGCACTTCGGGCGAGGTCAAGACAACAGTACCAAGTATGTGAAATCAGAAAGCATCAAATAAAATCATAACATTTTAAAACCAGTTCACAAATACGTACGAAACAACCCAATTTAACCGCACATAGTGCCACAGCATAAACAAGAGCAAAATAGATGTAACGTAACTGGTCTTTTCTAGGCCGCTAATGATCGAAGCAAGGCTAATCACCCATAGTATCATTATGCGAGCCTAATCCTGGAACTCCCGCAGTCCGCATAGGCCACCTAGGCCCGCATGAGGTATTCTCGTGACGGTAGCTAACCCGCGACATCGCCCCGACTCCCGCACCGCACGCACATTGACCGCGTGAGGTATTCTCGCGACGGCGAATACACCCGAGTGATCATCCTGAACTCCGCACTCTGCATAGGTCACGTGGACCCGCACGAGGTATTTCTCGACGGATGGCTAACCCTCGGCATAACAAGTCAGGGGGGTAAGTGATATAATACCAGCACAACTGCTTATCGTTAAACAACATAAGCACAACAAGAAAACCCCCTTACACAAACATCACAAGACACTAACACACGTAACATCATAACATGTTTACTTATCAAACCAACTTACCACACCTATAGAAATCATTGCAAGGCTTTTATAAACAAATAAGTAAACCGTTCCTTTTATCTTTCTTAAGTCGTTATACCTAACTTCCCATAAATCTAGTATAACACTTAAGCTTTTTAAAACCAGGTATTTCTTTTCTTCCAAAAATGATTCATAACTCTTTTTGAAATATTCAAGATTCTTATTATTTAGAACTCAAGTCCAAAGACATCAAAGTGAAACCAAATTTAGTTTAACACACGACGCTCACCAGACTATATATATTTCACAAATATCATGCTCAAAGGGATAGAAAGAATCACATACCTCCTCGGCTAAATCCACTTGCCAAGTCGGATATATCGCGCGCAGAGTGTCAACCTATAATAGTCAAAACACGCCTATCAACTTCTAGTTCTACGTAGAATTCTTCTAAGTAAGATCTCTTATTCTACGGAAAATTGGGCAGCATTTCCCCCGTTTCTACTCACTTTTCCATCTCTTTCAAGGCCCGATAACCGTAATTAACATACTATTTTTAAGGTGCAATAATTCCGAAATTTAAAGAAGGGGATCACACGCCCAAACGGAACGCGATTAACAATCTTCCCCTTAACAACAACAATAATTAAATAAGGGGATCACACGCCCAAACGGAACGCGATTAACAATCTTCCCCTTAACAACAACAAAAATTAAAGAAGGGGATCACACGCCCGAACGGAACGCGATTAACAATCTTCCCCTTAACAACAACAATAATTAAAGAAGGGTATCACACGCCCAAACGGACGCGATTAACAATCTTTCCCTTAACAACAATGTAAATACAGTCCAAAGTAAATACAGTCCTTAAGTTGGGGTCCTTGGCCAACTTTTACAATTTTACTTATCCAATTACTTCATTAGTCTTCCAACTTATATTCCAATCTTAATATAAGTTATAGTTACTTTGTTATTAACTTCTTAGCAAGTAATGGATACATTTTTACCATTTTAATGGCTAACATGCCAATTCTTCTTTTAACAAGTTAACAAGATCCAACTCTTTCCAAACCTTACTCCATATATCTTATATTCCAATATATACTTCCAATATACATAAATATTCAACTTCACAAAGAGGTTAAGGTTCATTACCTCAAATAGCCCAAAAATATCCAAGAACTTAAAGTCGCTCCTAAGCAAGTTTTAGCTCCAAATCTTTATGTTCCAAACCACCAAAAATCACCCTTAGAAGCTCCTAACCAACTTCTAATCAAGAATGAACTCCAAAAAGTGAAGAACACTAAGGTTTCACTTCACCTCACTCTCGGCCAAGGGGGGTATTTAGAGGCTAGGGTGTGAAATCTTGTCTAACTCTTGGTTACTAATCTTCCTAATACATCTAGGAAGAACACTTAGAAGTTTAAGAATTATTGGTCAACAATTGCACAAGACAAAGGGGTGTTGGACGAGAACAATGTAGTGAAGGAGGGAGAGGGAGGATATTTTTCAAGTCTTGAAATATACTAAGTGTGGAAGATTTCATCAACTAGAGGGGTTTATATAGGACAACCAAGGGCTAGGATAGAAGCATGTGTATGGTGTAGATTGGGGACATGTGTTTGTGTGGGTCCCTCTTGCCCACTTGCCCAACAAATATCTAGCAAGACTTGGCCACTTGCCTTGGCCACTTGTCCCTAAATTTTCGTCCAACATGGTGGGCCTAGGGGTGACATATGTCGCCCTCCTATTGGTCCAAAATATTTCATCTCTCGGAAAAAATCCGTAATTGGTTAAAATATTAACAACGTAAAATTTCCTTCACAAGGTTCGGAATCTTTTCCGTTGGAAAAACAAATCTTTCATCCTTAACCTAATTAGGGCTATACATTTGTACGTACGACCTTACATACATACTTTAGAACTACGGGGTATAACAGTTATAATGCTGAAAATTTAGTTGTCATTATGCATGTTTAAATGTGGAAATTGCTAACGTAAGTCCTAAGAGATTAAAGGTGTAGAAAGGCTTCACCTCTTACCCTCGTTGTGTTGGATTATGGACTGTTTTATATGAATTAAGAGGCCGGATTAACATAAGAAGTAGGTGTGTGAATCACCTTGGTTGCTGTTTTGGTTGTTCCCTTAATTGGTACTTGGTTATTGATGATATTGGCCTTATTGGTAAGGTGGAAACGTATGTATAAATAGGGGAGGTGCTTCCCAAATTTTTATATGAAAAGAGAACCTTTACTTGATATATGTCCTACACTAGTAAGCATGAAGTTGATAGACGTGTTATCGTTATTATAGGTTGAAGTACTACTTGAGGCGTATTCTACTTGTCATGTTGGTATAACCGATAAGGTATGTGAACTATCCTTCTTCTTTTGACATGTTTATATGAAGTAAGTGTACGGTGGACATATATAGTTTTATTGGATCTTAATCCCAAAATGATACTTGATATGATAAGTTCTTTGATTTTCCAAATGAGGATCTAAAATGAAAGTTAATTTTTATAAAGTAAGTGTACGGCGGACGTACATAGTTCTTTTGGATCTTAATCGTTAATGACATGATAGTGCCTTGAGTTTTCTAAATGAAAGTTGTTCTATTTTATTCCATTGAGAGTCAAAATGATTTCACCGTGTCCCAGAAAGGGGCCGGGCAGTATATGATTTTATTGAGAGTCAAAAGATGATTTAAATTGCATAAGGTTGCTCATGATAACTATTCGTGCAAGTGTTATATTCCATTCATCGCGCCTTCACTAAGCGAAAGTAGCTACAGCGTCGAGCGGTCGGGCAAGATATGATTTATCGCGACGACCAAACCGCTCGCGATCGTGCCTTACCCGCACCCAAGTAGTCAAACAACATCGAGAAAATCACGGAAATTAAAACTCATACATGATAACCAATGAAAAGAGAAACAAAGCAACCAATCTGTTACCTTTTCCGAAAATAACTAACACCGAACGATTCATAATCCTCGCCACATCGCATTACAGACTTAAGAATTTTTATAACATCTCTGACGACGGGGCCCGCCATACCCCGAATGTACAAAAGTTCTACAACTTCGTGGAACTGTACCAAATGACAAAGTCTCCGGCGAATGGAGCTTCGAGAATCGAGCAGCGATCCAAAGTGCGGATCAACAAGCGATGTATCTCAACTCGCGCAGATGAACGCAGCTTCGGCGGGTCACAACAGTACCGAGTATGCGAAATGCAAAATAATACATCAGAAATGAAATCATAATAGTCTATAAGGAAAACAGAGACATGTATGATAACCAAACTACAAGACACCACGATATACTGATTACCAAATCAAATCACATCAAGTCGAGGACTCACGCCCGAAAGATCATTACTCGAAGTGGGCGCATACTCGCATGGCTACCCAACGTGTCGGTATGTCCAACCCAATAACAAGATAGTACTCGCAGTGGACGCATACTCGCGGCTACCCAACGTGTCGGTATGTCCCAACCAATAACAAGATAATACTCATCAGGACGCATACTCGTGGGCTACCCAACGCGGTCGATGTCCCAACCAATAACAAGATAATACTCATCGTGGACGCATACCGCTGGCTACCCAACGTGTCGGTATGTCCAAACAAATACCCGTGATAATACTCATCGTGGACGATACTGTGGGCTACCCAACGTGTCGGTATGTCCCAACAAATACCCATATAATACTCATCGCGACGATACTGCGGCTACCCAACGTGTCGCATGTCCAAAACCAGATTTACAAGATAACACTTAATAGAAGCATACCCGTGGCTACCCAACGCGGTCGATATGTCCCAAAGGATCAATATAGCGGAAGATACCCGTGGCTACCCAACGCGGTCGATATGTCCATCATACCACCCGATATCCGGCCCTCCGTCGAGAGACTCGGTAGCACAAAGTCAAACACTTGCACAAAGTCAAACACTTGCACAAGCAAGTTACACACAACTCAAAGTACCTTCGTTTAAGTCGACAAACCGGGTTCCAACCCCAAAATACTACATTCTTTCCTACCTTCAAAGACCTCTCTTTACGTAGAAACCATACGATACTATCACACGTAGTATCACACACATTCATGTTTAAAACACGTACTTCAAACACAATTAACATAACGTCAAGTATACCTTTTAAAAGTCCAAGTAATTAACTCCTTTAAGGTCAAGTATTCCTACCTTTTAAAACCAAGTCATTTACTTTTCCTTAAGAAAAGTTCGATATTTGAAAACAAGTGATTTATACTTTCAAACTCAAGTTACTTCTCTTTTCCAAAATCCAAAGACATTATCCTTCGCGATCCATTAAGTTCATTCTTTGGAATTTTAAGAAAAGTCGAACTTGTTATCAATGATTCTCATTTAAGCGGCCGTGATCTAGGAAATGTAATATCATTTTGTCTTATCTTAGTTTCTATGCATGGAGGTTTCTAATGGTTTTAATATAATCAATTAGTCGAAACCATTTCCTTTATTAATACTGCGATGGTGTGTTCGATACTTGTTCCCACTTTCGAAATCCATTTCACATTCTTATGCCGTTATACCTAACTTTACATAAAGCTAGTATAACTCTTAAGTTTTCAAAAACCAAGTATTACTCATTACTCACGAATGAGGTTTTACAACTTTTGAATACATTACAAAACTTTCACAATTCTAAGTTAAGTCTCTTATCTTACAAGATCAAGTCTCTTAACTTCCACCAATCAACAACCGTTCTTTTACTCACATAAAGTTGTTATAACTAACTTCCCATAAAGCCGTTATAACCCCTTTATGTTTTAAACCAACCAATTACCACATAAACATTTATGAGACCAAGAGGACTCATTCTTTAAGACCGAGTGCCCATTACTAACTGATAAGACTTACTACTCTTACACATAACGAAGCCCTTTACACTTCATAACAAGTCAAGACACAATTTGGAAAATCAATTTCCTTTAACACACGCGGCCAACCGCACTATATATTTCACAAATAGTCATGTCAAGAGGATAGGAAGAATCACATACCTCGCGACGATTGCCGACAAAAAGCAAAACGCCCACAAGATTGAACCTTCAGTAGGATACGCTACTCGTAGCGCCTCAATCCTATGGGTCATAAGACATCTATTAACTTCTAGTTCGAACGTAGAATAAGCTAAAAGCAAAGCCCCGGTTCTACTTAACTTACTACCTTTATCCAAGGTCGAAACAAGAACCCATTCTAAACCCTTTTCAATTCTCTTTCAATTCAAGTTTTAGGTTAACATGATGTCTAACCCTAAACATCTTCAACTACCACAATTTCCTTCTATACAACATGCAACGACTAACTTTGTCACCAAAAGGTAGTTCTGATCTTAAGGCTAATACGCCCACTTTGGTTTCCACAGACAACAAGATCCAAATCCATGCAATATAAACAAAATTTCTGTGCTCAACTCTAAACTACTAAAATAAAACAAACCTCTGTGCTCACATCTATACTACTAAAATAAAACAAATCAGCTCACATCTATACTACTAAAATAAAAGCACCTTAGGCTCATAACCAAGAGAAAGGGAAACTTTTACCTTAAGGAATAGCCCACAAAGCCCCTTTTTCTTCCACCTCTTCCACAAAATCGCCCACCAGCTACTCCACGAGTTTACCCACACTTTTTCTTCTTGCCGCCGCCCCAACAATCTCTCTAAAGCTAGGTTTTCTTCCAAAACTAGAGAGAAGGAGAGGGTTTCATGGAAGGGTTTTGAAATGAAATGAATGGAATGGCCAAGTCTTCCAAGACTTGCCCTAAAATAGGACCACTTCATCGATAAAAGGATGGGAGGACACTTGTCACCCTCCCATAGGTTATAAACGAAATATCCTGTTTTTCGTCACTTATCACAAAAATCCGCTTCGCCGCGCTGCCACGGCCAAGCGGCCCACTTCCAAAATAAATCTTCCGTGACGTTTGCCGCTGCCCAGATTCGGTGGCCGCGCGCTGAACCCCGTGACTTCTCAAGATAATCGCGCCGCGTCTCAGTCCGGCCGCGGCTGCACTGCATCGAGAATCGCCACTGATCAAGCACCAAACTTGAAACTTCCATAACTTTTGACTCGATGTCCAATCGATTTAACGGTTTGTCATGGGATCTAGATTTAACCTGCCACATTAGGCTTTTTAAACACCTCGAAATTCTTAACAACTGGGTACAACACTCCAAGGTAAACTAAAAATCCGCCCAACACATGTTGTCAACTTATCTATCTTCTAGAATTTACTGGTGTAACATTCTTCCTCTTAGAAACATTCGTCCCGAATGTTCCTTCTAAGTCTTCGAACACACGCGTAGATAGTCTTCACTACTATACCTACCAAAAACTCATTTATGCCTCTCATGGCCATAATATAGAAATCACGCATCTCCAAATTCCAACCTAACTGGAAATCACCTCACGTGCAAACATCACTATTTTCTCCTCCTCGTCTAAAGGATACTCTCCTTACTCTGCCGCACCTTCCTCGTACACTCACACCCCTCTCTAGTACACGCCCACAATTCACCATCGCCTGCTTTCTACCACCTCGAGTCACTACCTCCAACTCGTCCATCTTACTAATCCACGCCATAAGCTACCACTTCCATCACAAACTACCCATGGAATCATCACACAAAACTCCATGTATACCATACACTCAGGCAAGGATTAACAAGAAGGCTTCTACCCAAGACTACTTTACATCTAAGGTCTCAACTCATATAAATTCTAAGGTTCAAAATTTTTCTCATCCCCAAACTTACCCTCTTTATTAACCATGCTTCCAAAACACATTATATACACACAAAGCTACCCAACATAGCACTCAACACATCACCACAACATCAAAGCATACAATACTCTGTAGGTTAAGAACATACTGCTACTATTGCTTCACCTCCTTCTTGTCGCTTCTACTCATGTTCTTTCCCAAGACGACGCACAAAAGGAGGAGGTGAATCGCCCACCGATCCCGAAGGTCAATCTCAACCTCCGCGCTATCTCTGGTGGGACAATTCCTTGCAAAATGGCTACCGGGCCGCATGTAAAACAGATTCCCTATTAGCACGACACTCCCATCGCGAGCCTACCACAACGGCCACAACGAGGTAAGGGTGGTCCCATCTGACTAACATCCCCGATCCCCAAAACCGAAACTCGAGCCCCGACCGCCCCGAATTTCTCGAACGCCCCGACGATCGAGGTGGAGCACTGCATCGGAGGAGGCGATAACTAACCTCGCCGAGGCCGCCGCCTGGCGTCACCAGCGACCTCGCCGCTTGGCCCTACTCGCCGATTCGTCATTCCGCTGACTCACGTGCCTCACATCCAAGCGCATGAGCTCGCACGCGGCAATGTCCATGCGGTGAAGAGCTACTCCCGAGCAACTCTCGCCAAATAGTCATCAAGCCCTCGTGACATAGCGGTGCACTCGCCCTCCATGTCGGCCATTAACGCGGACGCATCGAGCTAGTGAGTTAAACTCCACGTTGTACTTCAACCGCACGCCGCCCGCCTCAACATCAAAAATCGTTTACCAGTCCTCTCATCCGCGAGGCAAGAAATGTGCAAGAAATGCCTCCAAAACTCGCCCCATCTCGCTGGAAGGCATGCCTCCCGACGCCTCCCACGAATCAAACTCCGATCGCGGTATCACGCAGCCGATGCGAACCTAGACCACCGACTCGGTCTCCGATGCCTCGATCACTCTACGATCCGTCAGAATCGCTTGATGAACTCGCGGATCATCCTCGGCCTCGACCAGAACTCAAGCGCACAACTCGAAAGTCCCGCACCTCAAACTATCCGATCTCGTGAACCATCGGTGCATCGAATCGCAGTGTTCAAATTTATCCTCGTGTTCGCCACAACCTCGCCAATAATCGCCAACTCTTGTAACCCATCTTCTCCGCCTGCATCGGATGGAGGCTCGTGCATCGTGGTCTTCAGAGACTGCCGCCGCTTTACTCGCAGCCTCCTTCGCCGCTTTGCCTGCTCGCCCCGTTGCTTTCGCAGAGGCATAATCGTAAAAACGAAACACGCCGAGGGTCCAACTTACAACATTTCTAAGGCACGATCTCGTGAGTGAGAAGAATAGAAACTAATCCTAAATGTCTCAGCCTCCTCGATTATAGATGTGGTGCGCAACACATCGATAATCAAGACTCTACTTAGACACGGCTCAGACACTTTCCGAGGACTAATCGCTCGATACCCTTCGTCACGACCAAACTGCTCGCGATCGTGCCTTACCCGCACCCAAGTAGTCAAACAACATCGAGAAAATCACGAAATTAAAACTCATACATGATAACCAATGAAAAGAGAAACAAAGCAACCAATCGGTTACCTTTTCTCAAAATAACTAACACCGAACAGCCATAATCCCCGCCACATCAAGCATTTCATGCACTTCTAAGAATTTTTATAACATCTCTCGACGGACAGGCTCCGCCATACCCCGAATGTACAAAAGTTCTACAACTTCGCGAACTGCACTAAATGACAAAGTCTCCGGGCGAATGGAGCTTTCGAGAACCGAACAATGATCCAAAGTGGCGCGGATCAACAAGCGATGTATCTCAACTCGCAGATGAACGCAGCTTCGGCGGGTCGCATAACAAAAATTTATGCGAAATGTAAAATAATATCAGAATGAAATCATAATAGTCTATAAGGAAAACAGAGACATGATAACCAAACTACAAGACACCACGATATACGCTTACCAAATCAAATCACATCAAGTCGTGGACTCACGCCGAAGATCATTACTCAAAGTGGACGATACTGCTGGCTACCCAACGGCTCGGTATGTCCAACCCAATAACAAGATAGTACTCACAGCCGACGATACTCGCGGCTACCCAACGTGTCGCATGTCCCAACCAATAACAAGATAATACTCATGGGACGATACTGCGTGGCTACCCAACGTGTCGGTATGTCCCAACCAATAACAAGATAATACTCACCGCGGACGATACTGCGGCTACCCAACGTGTCGGTATGTCCAAACAAATACCCAGATAATACTCGTGGACGATACCGTGGCTACCCAACGTGTCAGTATGTCCCAACAAATACCCATATAATACTCACTGTGGACGCATACTCGTGGGCTACCCAACGTGTCAGTATGTCCAAACCAGTTTACAAGATAACACTCCTAATAGAAGCATACCCGTGGGCTACCCAACGTGTCGATATGTCCCAAAGGATCAATATAGTGGAAGCATACCCGTGGGCTACCCAACGTGTCGATATGTCCATCATACCACCCGATATCCGGCCCTCCGTCGAGAGACTCGGTAGCACAAAGTCAAACACTTGCACAAAGTCAAACACTTGCACAAGCAAGTTACACACAACTCAAAGTACCTTCGTTTAAGTCGACAAACCGGGTTCCAACCCCAAAATACTACATTCTTTCCTACCTTCAAAGACCTCTCTTTACGTAGAAACCATACGATACTATCACACGTAGTATCACACACATTCATGTTTAAAACACGTACTTCAAACACAATTAACATAACGTCAAGTATACCTTTTAAAAGTCCAAGTAATTAACTCCTTTAAGGTCAAGTATTCCTACCTTTTAAAACCAAGTCATTTACTTTTCCCTTAAGAAAAGTTCGATATTTGAAAACAAGTGATTTATACTTTCAAACTCAAGTTACTTCTCTTTTCCAAAATCCAGTACATTATCCTTTGCAATCCATTAAGTTCATTCTTTGGAATTTTAAGAAAAGTCAGAACTTGTTATCAATGATTCTCATTTAAGCAGCCATGATCTAGGAAATGTAATATCATTTTGTCTTATCTTAGTTTCTATGCGGATGGAGGTTTCTACCGGTTTTAATATAATCAATTAGTCGAAACCATTTCCTTTATTAGCGCAGCGGCGTGTTCGATACTTGTTCCCACTTTCAAATCCATTTCACATTCTTATGCCGTTATACCTAACTTTACATAAAGCTAGTATAACTCTTAAGTTTTCAAAAACCAAGTATTACTCATTACTCACTTAACGAGGTTTTACAACTTTTGAATACATTACAAAACTTTCACAATTCTAAGTTAAGTCTCTTATCTTACAAGATCAAGTCTCTTAACTTCCACCAATCAACAACCGTTCTTACTCACATAAAGTTGTTATAACTAACTTCCCATAAAGCCGTTATAACCCCTTTATGTTTTAAACCAACCAATTACCACATAAACATTTATGAGACCAAGAGGACTCATTCTTTAAGCACCGAGTGCCCATTACTAACGGATAAGACTTACTACTCTTACACATAATGAAGCCCTTTACACTTCATAACAAGTCAAGACACAATTTGGAAAATCAATTTTTAACACACGCAAGGCCAACCGCACTATATATTTCACAAATAGTCATGTCAAGAGGATAGGAAGAATCACATACCTCGCGATTATTGCCGACAAAAAGCAAAACGCCCTACGATCGAACCCTTCATAGGATACGCTACTCGTAGCTACCAATCCTATAAGTGGTCATAAGACATCTATTAACTTCTAGTTCCGAACGTAGAATAAGCTAAAAGCAAAGCCCCCGGTTCTACTTTAACTTACTACCTTTATCCAAGGTCGAAAACAGTAACCCATTCTAAACCCTTTTCAATTCTCTTTCAATTCAAGTTTTAGGTTAACATGATGTCTAACCCTAAACATCTTCAACTACCACAATTTCCCTTCTATACAACATGCAACGACTAACTTTGTCACCAAAAGGTAGTTACAATCTTAAGGCTAACATGCCCACTCTGCTTCCACAGGACAACAAGATCCAAATCCATGCAATATAAAACAGCCTCAGGCTCAACTCTAAACTACTAAAATAAAACAGCCTCAGGCTCACATCTATACTACTAAAATAAAACAGCCTCAGGCTCACATCTATACTACTAAAATAAAACAGCCTTAGGCTCATAACCAAGAGAAAGGGGAAACTTTTACCTTAAGGAATAGCCCACAAAAGCCCCTTTTTCTTCCACCTCTTCCACAAAATCGCCCACCAAGTACTCCACGAGTTTACTCCACACTTTTTCTTCTTGCCGCCCAACAATCTCCTCTAAAGCTAGGTTTTCTTCCAAAACTAGAGAAGGAGAGGGTTTCCATGGAAGGGTTTTGAAATGAAATGAAATGGAATGGCCAAGTCTTCCAAGACTGGCCCTAAAATAGACCACTTCATCGATAAAGGATGGGAGGGACACTTGTCACCCTCCCATAGGTTATAAACGAAATATCCTGTTTTCGTCACTTATCAAAAATCCCGCCTCTGGCGCGCCAGCCACGGGCCGCGGCCTTACTTCCAAAAATAAATCTTCCGCATGCGGCGCCGCTGCCAGATTCGGCGGGCGCTGCAACCTCGTGACTTCTGGATACCGCGCCGCTGCCGGCTCGCGCGCCATACTGCATCGAATCGCTGCACTGATCGCGCACAAACTTGAAACTTCCATAACTTTTGACTCATGTCCAATCGATTTAACGGTTGTCATGGCTGGGATCTAGATTTAACTGCTACACATTAGGCTTTTTAAACACCTCGAAATTCTTAACAACTGGGTACAACACTCCAAGGTAAACTAAAATCCCCAACACATGTTGTCAACTTATCTATCTTCTAGAATTTACTGGTGTAACATTTACTGCCCGTACTGGGGCAGTTCGCGGCGTATCTCCCATCGCATCGCGCCTTCACTGTAAGGTCGCGGAAGATGATCGTGGTTCCATGGATACTATGACAGTATATGTTCATCGCGTCCTTCACCAGAGGCCGGGCAATATATGGCTAAGTGTTTACCGCGTCCTTCACCAGAGGTCGGGTAGTATATGGCTAAGTGTTTATCGCGTCCCTCACTAGAGGCCGGGCAGTATATAGCTAAGTGTTTACGCGCCTCCTCACTTACCGGAAAGATATGATAAAGTGTTTACCGCGTCCCGCAGGATCGGCAAGATATATGTTCACGCGCCTTCACTGAGGGTCGGCAAGATGTATATGATTCCATGAACATGTATCCATGATGCGGGTATACCTATGACATATATGATTCCATGGACATGTATCTATGATGCGAGTATAGATACTCACGACAGTATATGATTCCATGGACATGTATCCATGATGCGGGTACAAATACCTATGACTGTATATGATTATATGAACATATGTGTTATACCCCGTATTTCCAGAGTATGTACGTGAGGGTGTACATACAAAAGCTTAGCCTTAGTTAGGCATTATGGACGAAAAAGTTTGTGCACAACTCACTTAAAGAATCGTTTTTCGACGAAACGTTTTACTAAACTCGCGTAGGGTAAATTCCGGCTATGTCATTTATTATTTTTGCGGATTTTTCCGAGAGATGAAATATTTTGACCAACGGGAGGTGACACTTGTCACCCTCATCGACGCAAAGTTGGGCAAAGTTGGGCAAAGTTGGCACGCTTTGTGCCTTCTCCTAGTCGAGTTGGTAGGATATTTGTGTAGTAGATGGATAAGGACACTTGCCTAAATCCTCACCCTACACTGCATAGCACTTGGCTTCATCTTGGCCATTGGTTGGCCATTTCGACCTATAAATACCCCTTAAGATGAAGAGTTCTTCATCCACAAATCAATTTCCAAGTCTTGAAAAATCCTCCTCTCTCTTGTAGTGTTTCGTCCAAACACTCCTCCCTCAGGCCCTTGAAACACCCCCTCTAGCCTAGTAGTCTAAAAAACCTACCCCTCCCTTGGTAGAAAGTTGTCTTCCAAGTATAGTCACTATTCCAAAATACCCTAGCACAAATCCCTTATAGTATGTTAGAAGTTGTGTAGAACTTCTAAGGTTTCTAGCTATCTGAGCGCAAATTAGGAGCTAAACCTTCGTCAGCGACTTTAACTTGGATAATTTTGGGCTTATCGAGGTAAATACTCTTCCTTCTATTGTAATTGGATATTACATATAAGAATAGTTAAGACTTGAGTATAAGATATGAAAGAATATTAATGAATAGTAATGAACTGCTATCACAAGTAGGCGGTATAAAAGAAGAATAATTGAACAGATTTTTACATGTGACTCACAAAGTAGACTCGGAGTAGCTGCGGGTAGGGAAGTCGCCAATTTTCCGTAGAATAGAACCCTACTTAGAATCGCATGTAATAGTCTAGGCGTTGATAGGCGTGTCGACTATTATAGGTTGATTCTCCGCGCGACATATTCGACTTGGCGGTGGTTTTCGAAGGTATGTGATTCTTCCTATACTCTTGAGCATGATATTTTAAATATATATAGTACTGAGACGTGCGTGTGTTAATCGAATAATAATTACGCAATGTCTTTTGACTTAAGCTCGAATAATAACTACTGCAATGCTTTTGACTTAAGCTTTGAATAATAAAGATCTTGAAGCATTTCAAAAGAATCAATCATTTTTAACAGAAGAGAAATTGGTTTTAAACAAAAGCTTAAGAGTTATACTAGCTTTGGGAAGTTAGGTATAACAACTTAAGAAAGATAAAAAGAATCGCTACTTAATTGCTTATAAAAACCTTGTATTGATTTCATTTAGGTGTAGTAAGATTGATTGATAAAAGACATATTACGCTACGTGTGTTAGTGTCTTGTGATGTTGTGAAAGGTCATTCTTGCGGCTTACGTTGCTAAACGGTAAGTCGCTTGCATTATTATATCACCTACCCTCGACTTGTTATACCGAGGCTTGCCACTGCGCGTCTATACGGCCATGCAGTTTATGTGACTACGCGAGTCGCGGAGTTCCGAGATTGATCATTCGGTGTTTTATCCCCGGGGATGCCCTATGCGGTCGCGTGACTACGCAGTCTATTGAGACTATGCGGTGCGCGAGTCCGGAGAGGCAGGGGTTAGCTACCCCACGCGAATACCTCATGCGGTTCCTCATGTGACCTGATCGCGGTGCGAAGTCGTGATTAGGCACGCATAATGATACTACGGGCGATTGGCCTTGCTTGATCATTCGCGCCTAGAAAAGACCTGATACGATTTACCTTTTATTGTTCTTGTTTGTGATATGGCACTGTGCAATTGAACCGATTGTATTTGCAAATGGTTTTAAATACTTTGATTTCATTTAAGTACTTTACGCTTCATATACTTGGCACTGTAATCGACTCTCTTCTGCCGCTCATGCCGCGGTAAGGGCAAGCAGTGCTAGATCCACATCCTTAGGATATCTTTGCTTTGGTGTCGTGAGCTCCATCTTCTCCTGGAGGCTCGACTTTTGGGTATGATCTCCTGTTGTTGTATATAGTTTTGTACATTCAGGGGTGGCGGGCCCCGTCCCGCCATAGTTGTTATCTTCTGAGGTCTCAGAGTCCTATTGTACAGTTGGGATGTAATCGCAAAACTATGTTTATATATATATGCCGAAAGGCGACATTTTTCTCACATAAAGCGTGTCTCATTTTACAACTGTTTATGTCTTGTTCTTATATTCCATTGATTACTGATGTATGACTACTTGGGTGCCTGTAAGGCACCACTGCCCCGAACGTCGTGACAAAAGTGGTATCGGAGCGCTAATCTCTGAAAGTGTCTACGCATCGTATCTAGTAGTTCGATTATCGTGTGTTGTGCACCACACCAATAATCGTGAGGCTATAGGATATTTATGATCGTTTCCATTCTTCTCACTCGAGATCGTGCCTTAGAGCCGTGTTATAAGTTGGACCTCTAACGTATTCCTTTTAGAATGATTATGTCTCCACGTAAACCCGCCCGGCGGCAAGGCGCCAGGGAGTCGCTAGTAGACACCGAGAGTTACGAGGCTCTGCCCGCCTACACCCGAGACGGCGAGTTCCATGACGCCGCGCCCAGCAGAGACCACAGCATTCGCACCTCGCTCCCACGGCTGGGCGGGGAGTTAGGCAAGCGAGATGGCCCACCATCGCCGATCGTGGCGCATGAGACAGTCGACGCAGAAGCCCAGCCGATCCAGAGTACCCGTGGTTCACCCGAGGCGATAGTTTGAGGCTACGGGACTTCACGAGTTGTAGCCCGCCGCAGTTTTACGTCGAGGCCGAGGATGATCCGCAGAGTTCATCCGTCGGCTGAAGAGATTATGAGTGATCGTATCGGAGACCGAGTCCGTGATCTTCGTTCGCGTCGCGTGATACCGCATCGATTGGTTTGATTCGCGAGTTATCCCGGAGAGCACGCATCCCCGCCTACTTGGGATGAGTTATCGGAGGCTTTTCACTCACTTCGCCTCGCGGATTTGCGAGGGCACGCCGAAGATTTTTGCCGAGAGGCAGGACGCACGCCAGGAGTACAACGTTGAGTTTGATTCGTTGGCTCGATATGTCCCTGCATTGGTAGCAGATACGAGGATCGTGCATCGCTACGCCACCGGGCTAGATGATTATATGGCCGAAGTCTTGCGCGGTGGCTCTTCACGCATGGATATTACCCGCACGCAGCTCATGCACCAGGATGCGAGGCGTAGACCGCCGGGTCGACGATATCGATCGAAGAAGGCCAAGACGGCCGGATTTTTGGTAGTTCTGAGGACGGCTCAACAGACGTCTCAGGTTTGCACCACGGCTCGAGCACTCCTACATCGTTTTGGTACAGCCGAGCATTCGGCGGTCGGGCCCCGTGACTTGGACTTCGGGGTGCGCGGTACTAATCGATCGAGGTCCGCTCGGTGTATGCTGTGGTAGATTCCATTAAGGGAGGCGTAGTACTACTCGGAGCTTGCTATACTGTGGCCGCAGAGTCATTTGCGAGGCCTGTCCGACCGGGGCGCGCCGGTGGTAGGCTCACCTACAGGTGGTTCGGCTCATCATCTCCTGATTTCGCCCCGAGGCGCGGGTACTCACGGGCGGCCAGGTCGCGGCAGGTCGCGCGGTCCCAGCCTAGCGGTCCTCGAATCGCATTTATGCTTGTCCCTGGGCAGACGTGAGGCCTCACCGATGTCGCTGGTGTACCTTATCGCCTCCGACATGATGTATGCCTTGATAGATCCGGTTCTACTGGCCCCATATATCTCCCTTGTTGCTAGTAGGATAGGGATAGAGCACGAGTCCATGAACCTTTTCGAGGTAGCTACGCCAGGTGGTGATTCGGTGGTAGCTCGGCGGGTATATAGGGCTTGTCCAAATGACCTTATGCGATCGCCGACCTGGCCTTGACTTGATAAGTGGACATGACCGATTTCGACGTGATCACGGGCATGGATTGGCTAGCTTTCTATGCCAATGTAGATCGCAGGAGAGAGTGCGGTTCCGCTTTCTGAGGCCGTTATCGAGTGAGGGGAACACCAGACGCCGGGTAGGTTTATTTCCTACCTCGAGGCTAGGAAGATGGTGCGGAGTACATCTACCATCTCGTCGTATTTGATAATCGAGGTCGCGCCGATTTTCATCGGGCCCAGAGTCGAGTTCCCGCACGTGTTCCCGCACGTGTTTCCACGACCTCCTGTATCCTCCCGAGAGGAGAGATGAGTTTTGTATTGATGTGCGGTAGACACTCTACTATTTCCATTCCGCCATACGTGACACTGCGAGTTGAGAGAGTGAGGACGGTGAGAGATTTCTTTGGAGAAGCGGCTTCATCAGCCTAGTGTTTCTCCCCGGGAGCGCCAGATTGTTCGTGAAGAAGAAGGGCGGACGCTGCGTGTTGTTGACATGACTAAACAAAGTGACCATTAAGAACGTATACCCTCCCAGATTGATGATTTGTTCGACCACCGCAGGTGCGAGATGTTTCTCAAGATTGATCTGCGATCGCTATCATCAGTACGAGTCGAGAGGTGGATTTCCCTAGATCGCATTCCGACACAATGCACGCATTATGAGTTCGTGGTCATGTCTTTTGGGTTGACCAATGCTCGCCAGATTCATGGATTTGATGAACCGAGTGTTCAAACCATTTTTGACACGCTTGTGATAGTGTTCATCGATGATATCTTGGTTTATTCTCGCTTAGAGCGAGAGCACGCGAGCATTTGAGGATCTTGCTGACAGCTTCTCGGAGACCAGCTTATACGCCAAGTTTTCCAAATGAGTTTTGGTTAGCCCGTTGGCTTTTCTTGGGCATATTGTCGGTCGATGGTATTCGTGGATACGACCAAGATCGGCGATCAGACTCGGCCTGACCTACTACTCCGGCAGGTGCGCAGCTTTTGGGCCTTGCGAGTTACTATCGTGATTCGTGGAAGTTTGTTTCTATCCCCGCACCATTGACTCGGTGACTCGTAAGGCGCTAAGTTTGAGCCGATCACGCCAGGAGGGTTTTCGATTCGGGCGAGATCGACGACCGCCCGTTTACTCTTCGGAGGTCCGCACGCTATGTCGTGTATTGTGATCGCGGACATCGGGTTGGGATGTGTTGACGCAAAGGGCAAGGTTATAGCGTCACGTCCCGACGCCTGGGCAAGCATGAGGAACTACCCCACCCATGATTTGAGTTAGCGCGTGATTCACGCCAAGATCCTGAGGCACTATTTGTATGAGGTTCATGTGGATATTTATACGCACCACAAGAGCCTCCAAAGATATCTTCACCGGAGGAGCCGAACTTACGGCAGACGGTGGTTAGAGTTGCTTAAGGATTATGGCGTCGATATCCCGTACCACCCGGGGAAGGCCAATGTTGGCGGATGCTTAGTCGTAGATCGATGGGCGACCATCGATGTGCGCAGAGAGGAGGGGCATGGTTCGCGATTTGCATCGCTAGCGAGCCTCGTGTCCGCTTGATTGATTACGAGCAAGCAGGTTCGAGTTCGAGAGGTCCGAGTCTTCCATCGTCGGCGAGCAAGAGGCAACATTTGAGGATCTGGTTTTGATTCGTTATCGTGATCTGACTCTTCGTGAGGAAGGGTCCTTGAGGTAGCACTCATGGGGTGCTAAGGTTTGAGGGCGTGTGTGTTCCGATGTTTGAGGACTTCGGCAGCGGTTCTGGGAAGCACACAAGCGTTACTCATCCATCCGGTCGACCAAGATGTACCACGACCAGATACGTGTATTGGTGGGATGGCTTGAAGAGGGCGTTGCGAGTTCGTAGCTCGGCGTCCGTGTTCGCAGTGAAGGTAGAGCACCGCAGGCCGGTGGTTTGTTGCGACGATAGAGATCCCGACTGGAAGTGGGAGGTGATCAACATGGACTTTATCACGGGATTACCTCGCACTCGGAGGAGACATGATTCTATTTGGGTTATCGTCGATGGTCGATTTAAATCAACCCACTTTCTTCCCGTCGATGACTTTTCTACCGAGGATTATGCCGGACTTTACATCCGAGAGATCGTCGATCGCATGGAGTCCCTATTTCGATCATATCGCATGCAGAGCCCGGTTCACGGCTAACTTCGAGGTCTTTCCGAAGGTTTAGGGACGCAGTGAGCACGAGCAATCGCATTCCATCCACGCATGCGGACAGCAGAGCGCACTATCCGGACTCTTGAGGATATGTCGCGAGCACGTGTTATCGACTTCGTGGTACCGAGGATCATTTGCCTCTAGTTGAGTTTGCATATAATAATAGCTACCACTCCAGATTCGGATGGCGCCTTATGAGGCCTTGTAGGAGGAAGTGCGATCGCCGATAAGCTGGTTCGATGTGGGCGAGTGCGATTAGTGGGACCAGATTTGGCGTAGCAGTGGATAAGTGAAGCTTATCCGGTGAGCGGCTACAATGGCTCGTAGTCGACATAAGTCATACGCAGATCATCATCGCTTGATCCGAGTTCGAGGTTGAGATTGGGTTTTCAGGTGTCACCCATGGCGGTGTGATGAGATTCGGAAGAAAGAAACTCACCAAGCGTACATCGGGTCGATCGATTGTCCTCGTGGCAGTGCGCGTTGCCTATGAGTTGGATCTGCCGTCCGATCCGAGGCAAGCGCATCCGCCTTTCACGCTTTATGCCGGCGAGGTGTATCGGATCCATCTAGGTACACCCGATTGACGATGTCCAGTGACCGGCGGGTTATCGTATGAGAGATTCCCATACGATAATCGATCGTCGGGTTAGCGTCTGCGGACAGGACGCGCTTCCACAAAGTCTTGTGGCGAACGAGCTCGAGGAGATGACGTGGGAAGGCGGCGAGGACATGAGGCAGAAGTATCCTCACTTATTCCCCACACCTCCAGGTAATTCACTTTCCTACTTGTAGATTTTCATTGTCATATATGCCTAAGTGTTGTTTTGTGGCCATATGTGGCATTTGTAAACTGTTTTAGTTATGAAGAACCTTATCGTTAACTGTCTTGGGAAGGAACATTCGGGACGAATGTTTCTAAGGAGGGGAGAATGTTATACCCCGTATTTCCAGAGTATGTACGTGAGGGTGTACGTATAAAAGCTTAGCCTTAGTTAGGCATTATGGACGAAAAAGTTTGTGCACAACTCACTTAAAGAATCGTTTTTCGACGAAACGTTTTACTAAACTCGCGTAGGGTAAATTCCGGCTATGTCATTTATTATTTTTGCGGATTTTTCCGAGAGATAAAATATTTTGGACCAACGGGAGGGTGACACTTGTCACCCTCATCGACGAAAGTTGGGCAAAGTTGGCACGCTTGTGCCTTCTCCTTAGTCAAGGAGTTGGTAGGATATTTGTGTAGTAGATGGATAAGGACACTTGCCTAAATCCTCACCCTACACTTGCATAGCACTTGGCTTCATCTTGGCCATTGGTTGGCCATTTCTTGACTTATAAATACCCCCCTTAAGATGAAGAGTTCTTCATCCACACATCAATTTCCCAGTCTTGAAAAATCCTCCTCTCTTGTAGTGTTTTCGTCCAAACACTCCCTCCCTGAAGGCCCCTGGCCGAAACACCCCCTCTGGCCTAGTAGTCCTAGCCGAAACCTACCCCCCCTCCCTTGGTAGAAAGTTGTCTTCCAAGTATAGTCACTATTCCAAAATACCCTAGCCCAAATCCCTTATAGTATGTTAGTAGAAGTTGTATAGAACTTCTAAGGGTTTCGAGCTATCGAGCGCAAATTAGGAGCTAAACCTTGCTCAGGAGCGACTTTTAACTTGGATAATTTTGGGCTTATCGAGGTAAATACTCTTGTCCTTCTATTGTAATTGAATATTACATATAAGAATAGTTAAGACTTGAGTATAAGATATGAAAGAATATTAATGAATAGAATTGAATATTATCACGCAGAAGGGTATAAAGAAGAATAATTGAATCAGATTACATAGAATCGTTTTCACAATGAACTGAGTAGCTTGGCGGGTAGGGAAGTCTTGCCGCCCAATTTTCCGTAGAATAGAGAACCTCTACTTAGAATCACATGCAATAGTCTAGACGTTGATAGGCGTGTCGACTATTATAGGTTGATTCTCGCGCGACATATTCGACTTGGCGGTGGTTTTCGCCGGAAGGTATGTGATTCTTCCTATACTCTTGAGCATGATATTTTAAATATATATATAGTACGGTAGACGACGTGTGTTAATCGAATAATAATTACGCAATGTCTTTTGACTTAAGCTCGAATAACTACGCAATGTCTTTTGACTTAAGCCTCAATAATAAAGATCTTGAAGCATTTCAAAGAATATCAATCATTTTTAACGTAAGAGAAACTGCTGGTTTTAAACAAAAGCTTAAGAGTTATACTAGCTTTATGGGAAGTTAGGTATAACAACTTAAGAAAGATAAAAGAATCACATTTAATTGCTTATAAAAACCTTGTATTGATTTACATTAGGTGTAGTAAGATTGATTGATAAAAAGACATATTACGATGCCACGTGTGTTAGTGTCTTGTGATGTTGTGAAAGGGGTCATTCTTGTCAGGCTTACGCTGCTAAGCGGTAAGTTAGATCTTGTTATTATATCACCTACCCTCGACTTGTTATACCGAGGGCTTGCCACCCTGATGCGTCTATACGGCCATGCACTATGTGACTACGCGAGTCGCGGAGTTCCAGGATTGATCATTCCGTGTTTTATCCCGACGAGGATGCCATGCGATGCAGTGTGACTATGCGTCTATTGAGACTATGCGATCGCGAGTCCGGTGAGGTAATGGGGTTAGCTACCGTCGCGAAATACCTAAACGCGGTGCATGTGACCTATGCGATCGGAAGTCCGTGATTAGGCACGCATAATGATACTATGGGCGATCGCCTTGCTTCGATCATTCGCGCCTAGAAAAGACACATTACGCTTACCTATCATTGTTCTTGTTTGTGATACGCACTATGTGCAATTGAACCGATTGTATTTGCAAATGGTTTTAAATACTTTGATTTCATTTAAGTACTTTACGATTTCATATACTTGGTACTGTTGTCTCGACCTCCTTGGCCGCTCATGCGCAGGTGGCGGCAGTGCTAGATCCACATCCTTGATCTCTTTGCTTTGGTGTCGTGAGCTCCATCTTCTCCGAGGCTCGATTTTGGGTATGATTTCCCACGTTGTTGTATATAGTTTTGTACATTCAGTATGGCGGGGCCCGTCCCGCCATAGTTGTTTATCTTCTTAGAGTGCAGTAGTCCTATTATGCATTGGGATGTAATCAAAACTATGTTTATATATATATATGCCGAAATGCGACATTTTTCTCACATAAAACTGTGTCTTATTTTACAACTGTTTCATGTCTTGTTCTTATATTCCGCTGATTACTCTGATGTATGACTACTTGGGTGCCCGGGTAAGGCACCAGTCACGGGCCCCGGAACGGTTTTAAAATGACTCTCACTTTTTAAAAGGCAGTTGATTCTCTATTTCTGAAAGGTACAATTGACTCTATTTTATATGGCATGGTAGGATCTGGTATTTTGATTATTATACTTGTCCCTGTCATTCTTTGGCCAGTTATGATCTTACTTACTGTACTTTATGTTACATACTTAGTACATTATTGTACTGACTCCCTTCTCCGGGGGCTGTGTTCATGTCCGCACGTATAGGTACTCAGTTTGGTGATCCTCGAGCTTAGGATCCTTTCTCAGCTTTTTGAGATAGCTCCACTGTTCCGGAGCTTGTCATTTTGGTACAGTCTTTGTTTTTAGACTTATGTACATTCGTGTGGCACGGGGCTTCAGACCCACATGTCTTTATCAAACTCTTAGAGGTCTTGTAGACAGGTGTGAGTTGTATATGTACTTGGACATATGTGAGTTGTACTAGTTTGGATATTTCTATATACAGTGGCGGCCTTGTCGGCTTGCCTATTTTTTTTTAAAAAGAGTTATTCCTTAGCTTCCGTTGATTATGTGTAACATGTGAGTATAAGGGTACCTAGGAAGAGTACCAGTCGAGGCCCGTCGGTTCGGGTCGTGACAATTCTGCTGAGTATTGGGTCTAGATGGCAGGGCCCGATTCGATTCCAGGGTCGAGGGCGGGCCACCGCGATTGGCCCATGTCGATTCACGGCCCACCGCCGAACTACCGGCGCCTCGTTCTCCGCCTCCGTTACCACCACGTCCGCCATTTTTATTCCTATTTTTGTGATTCAGACCTTTCTTGTCGCCACCGTTGTTATGATGTTGGCCCGAGTTGTCATAATATGCTTGATAACTTGGATGTGGCCATCATGGCGGAGTTAGCACCGATAGCTGCCTTTTTAGCCAAACCGACTTCTTCCAACGTAGGCATGAAGTGAGTTTGATAGAATTCCGGTAGAGGGTTACTTTGACAAAGGATCGAAGCAACGCCGCTATAGGCCTCGGACAGGCCTGCAACCATCTGTAAGATGAGACGACTATTGCTAACAGGAGCACCCATGTTGCGAAGTTGATCCACCAAGTCCTTGAGTCATTTGCAATAAGATGAAACATTTGGAAAATTCTCAATAACAACTTGAGAAAATTCATGTTCAAGGGTGACAATGCGAGAAGGACAGTTATCCTAGAATATATCACATAATCTATTCCAAACAGTCATAGATGAAGAGTTAGGTTCCATAATCGTCTGTAAGAGGTCCAGGGAGATAGTGACATAAATCCACCGGAGAGCTTTTGCGTCAAGAGTGATCCATAATTTTGGATCATCCTCTTTGGTGGGCACACCCTCCGTATTAGGAGCCGGAAGAATTATGTGGTGAAGAACTTGATGTGACATCACATGAATGTTGAACTACTCCGCCCACGTCCCATATTGGACGTTTTCTAGGTCAAAAACAATAGGAAGAACGCTCTTGATGTTAGAAACTGTGAGGGCAGGATAAAACGTGTTCTTATCAGTCATAGTGAAAGAGAACAAAATTTGGACAAGAAACTTTTTAGGGAGGGGGGTCTCGGGTTATGAAGAAACCGAGAGGGGGGGGGGTAGGATTTGCACGGAAATCAAGAAGAAGATAAAATTTTGCGGAAGCAAGAAGAAGTACCTAGACTTCTCATACCATGAAAGAAATAATCCATTGATTATTCTCATTAATGAAAGAGGTATATATACAAGTTACATATAGGAAACTCCTTTTCCTATTCTACATCTAAAACCCTATTCTATTTGGAGACTAAATATACGATTATGGTAAGACTACAAGACTAATTAATACCTTACCATAATATACAATATATACTAAATATATACAATGAAACCGAGGCTGCTGCACCCGAGATGGGCTGCACCCGAGATGGGTTGCTTCAGCCCGTAATGATGTATATTAAATATATATTCCATATACATGTATATTGCGTATATACTGAACTTATTTATCCCAAAATAGTGTTTTAAAATAATAATCTTAGAAGTTTCATTTCTTTCTGGAACATAAAAAAGGCTTTTCCAGTCTGTGTAGTCCGATGCCCCAAGTCAGTTGAAATTTTCCCTCTCTGAATGAAAGAAGGAAACAGTTGTCACGTGTCCAACACTAGGCCCTTGGGAGACAATTTCAAGATTGTGGAGGAGCGATGGCAAGGAAATGTAAGGCGGAGATTGGTTGTATTCCAGAAACTAAAGAGTGGCTCAACTAACAACGCTCTGGAATTTCTCAACTACTCCTTATGTCTCTGCGGATCACTACTCCTCCTCTGCCTCGGTTGGTCACAGCGTCTAGTCATGTTACTACTACTACTACATCACCAGTTTGCTTATTCAAATTCAAGCAACCGACCGACTATTTCCGTCTTATTGAAACAAAACCCAGCAGCACTAGCACTTCAGATGAAGGAATTTCTGGAATTGAAATGCCCAGGCAAAGATATATTGCTGCTTCAAAGTCTCAGCTGTTGGATGTCATCACTACCACTATGTTTAACTCACCCGATGAAGCCCATCAATTTCGTCATCTATCATTGTATATTTCTCAACTCCTGTCTTTTCATTTGAGGAAAAACTTGTACATGTTTATTGTGTCTTTTCATTTGAGGAAAAACTTGTACATGTTTATTGGGCAGATAGAGCGTTCCACATCTTTTTTTCTTTCTAGGCTAGCTATTCACATTGGTGGGGAAAAATCCTACTTCAGTATTTATCGACCTGCTAGTTTATCTTATGGTTTAAAAAATAAGCCTTTCCCTATAGTGTAAACCATTTCAATTTATACCAGCTCAACTGTTGGCTGTCACATGGATGCTTTAGATCCAAATATTCCCCTTTTTTTTTTCTCCTTTGGAAGTTAGAGCATTAATTGTTGAATGCTTTTTGGTGTTCAGTTTCAGGTTTGTGCTAATAGAATTTCTGTAATTGCAGATGTCTGGACCTGATTCTCCATGCTGAACACAAAGTTATCTTAGAGGAAATGCGAGTTGAATATGATCGTTCTCATACCAATGACAGTAGTAATAATAGTACTGCGGTTTCATCTGGCCAAGAAAGAAATTTCACCCCAAATGGAAGGGGTTCCGACATTATCACTAGTGATGTTGAGAAGGTTGAAAACATGGATAAATATGGCGGGGACATGGAACTGAAGAATATATGGCCTTCAGGTTCTAATCAATCCTCAGGATCTCCCTATGTTTCTTTTCTCAAATTTGTCAACAAAGACTCTCGTAAGGAGTCTAGGTATGTTTCTATCTTCTGAAATAGCGTGCAATATCATAAAGTTCAATAATTACTTTAAGCTGCATCACTATATAAGATCGAGCAAAAGGAAATGAGATTTCAAAAGGACTGACAACTGAGGTAAAACATAATTAAACAAAATAGTGTGTAGAACTGTCTATTGGTCAGAAATTGCTATTTCATGATGCTCAATCGAAGTTCTTCATGAAGGGTCACAAAGTTCTTTGCCAATCTTTGATCCACACAAAGTACTGATTCAGCATGAAGATACACTGTAGAGAAAGGAAAAAAGAACAAATTTATAGTATTGAAGGCTAGGGAATTGTGAAGATGCCTTCTAAATCAAAGTTTGATTATAACCATAACAAAGTGTTAATTTGGTAGGGGTTGACAAGTCAGCGAAGGAGATTCCCTAGTTTCCATTGACAAGGTTAGTTGTGGGAATTCTCTTAAAATTCCGTAATTTTGTTAGTCTAAAAGCTGAGTCTTATAATGGATATATAGAAAAGATGAACGTAGCTGAGGAAACGTGATATGGGTTTAGACTGCTTCAAATTTAGGCAACATGACAAAAGACAAGGACAGATCACTGACGATTTTATTTAAAAATGCTTTAGGAAAATGAGAACTATGTGAACATAAAAACCAGTGCTTTGTTGAGCTCAAGCAAGAGCTCTATGATAACTGCAAAAATGACCACAACTATAGTACTATACTGAAAATATCTATTAGTGGTGTCTAGTACTATATGCTTTTGGTTTTTACACTGGTCTTCTCATGATAACAATTAGTGGACATTGATTTTTCTTAACTATATATGACTTACCATCTGAAATTTCCTGTAGAAGTGCTGTTTCCAGTCGTTTTCAACATGCTTTCCTGCAGCTGCTTTCCAACGCGGGGTTTGAAGAATTGTCTGCTAGAGATCTGAGGCTGACATCTGCTCTAAATACTGATTATCTTCTTACTTTGCCAATAGCTGTTGACTGGAAGAGTGCATCTCAGTCCAGTGCCATATTATTCAGGTTCGTGTAAATAATTTTTCTGAAATAGAAGAGAAAAGTGAATATCTTATTTAAATTGGTTGTTAACAACATTACAAAAGGGCTCCTTATATAGGAGCTTTTGGCTATACAATTAATATCTTGACTTTCAAATAATCGACAATAATGTTTTACATAATAACCTTAATGATTTTTCTTGACTTTCTCTTCATCCACTCAACCTCAAGGCGGTGAGCGATTTGGGTTTCACGCTCCAAAATGGGATGAGAAGTGACATGGTACCCGATACCTTCCAACTTGCAAAGCAAACCGATTTAGTGTAGTAACTACCCACCTTTCCTATGTATCTCAGTTCATTAATTTATTCTAGGAAAACAAACAACTTTCGAGTGTGGTACAAAAGTAAATCTTCTTTTTTTTTATTGAAACATTTAGAATAACAAGCTGGCCTTAATGGCCAAACATTCCCTTCAAACGACAAAAATGTAAGTTATTCGCGATGTCAAATGAATACCAAACCCCAAAAGTATAACTCGACACTATTTATGGAACTTTTATGACACTTTAAGAATAATAAGAATAAAGTTACGGGCTTAACCCGACTATACAAGAATGGAATACTCAATGTGCTCCCATGATCCAAAGTCGGCTCAACAATAGGGGAGATGAAGCAGGATCCTACTAGCACGTGGACCGCACTGCTCTGACCAACGCCTGGACTTGACATCATGAAAACGATGCTCGAGTACTGGAATACTCAGTATACATCATAGCCAAGCTATTCATGGTGGGACTGTAGTTACAAGCAACAAAATATAAATCAAATATGTGAGAGATAAATCTAATGAGCAGATGCAATCTATCAAAACATATAAAGCAAGCATTTTTCAAGGCATAATAAGATATAAGATTTAATTAAACTTTCGCAAAGGACAGAACAGTAGACAATCATTCCACCTGTATTTCAACGTTATACAATAATGTACATAATTCGTCCATCTATGTTTCAATGGTACAACAATAGTGTGCATAACCCTTATGTCTATGTGTCGATATTTCTCAAAATCGTGACACTTTGACTGAATTTTTATTTGTGTAATGCATCAAGGATCCAAGAAGTCCGATCTACTCCTCGACTGGATAGGTAAAATACATTTCATTATTTCTCAAAATCATGGCTTGTAGTTGAATCTCATTTCTCTGTAGTGCATCAAAGATCCAAGAATCCGATCTGCCAGGATAGGCAACATGCAACGTTTTTCGTTATTTCCAAATCATGAGTTAATTTGAAAAGGCATAATACATAACTAGGCACTCAAACTTGGCCTCACCTGTCAAGTAAGCACTCCAACTTTGGGAGTATACAGATTTGGAGCAGAATGCCGATAAAATACGGAGTGATCAGTTTCACTATGAGTCATGCCGAACTCCTGAATTACTATGCTTCCCAAACCATGCTCAAGGAGACTGTTTCAGATCATAGAGTGACCAGCGCAATCGGCACACCAAGCTAAGACTCCCTCTTAGCAACAAAACCAAGTGGTTGCTCCATTTAAACTTCCTTCTTAAGGTCACCATGGGAAAAATCATTTTTAATGTCCAATTAATAAAGAGGCCAATGACGTACAACAACCATAGATGGAAAAAGACGGACAAATGCTATTTTAGCCACGGGAGAGAAAGTATCACTGTAATCAAGCCAAAAAATTTGAGTGCACCCCTTGGCAACAAAGTGAGCCTTAAGCCGATCAACTTGGCCGTCCAGATCAACTTTGACTTCATAAACCCAACGACAACCAACAATAGATTTACCTGAAGAAAGAGGAACAAGCTCCCAAGTATCACTTGTACGTAAAGCGGACATCTCGTTAATCATAGCATGTCGCCATCCTGGATGAGAAAATGATTCACATGTAGACTTAGGGATGGAGACAGAGGTCAAAAATGATACAAAGGCATAACGAGGTGATGACAAACGATAACAACAACATACCTAGTTAAATTTCACAATGTGAGATCTGAGGAGGGTAGAGTGTACACAGACCTTACCCCTTACCCCGACTAAGGTAGGAAGGCTGTTTCGAAAGACCCTCGTCTCAAGAGAAATCATAGAAAGAGGTCAGATATGAACAAGAAATTCAAAGCAGTATGAAATGAAAATAACTAAAGCAACTAAGCCATGATAAAGCCATTTGAAAAAGGCACAGTTGCTAACACACATATAATCGAAGTACAAGAAATATCAATAGTAGCAGAAATCAGAACACATTAAACTATAGAGCAATACTGCGACTACTAATATGAAAATATAAGCGAGACTACCTACTAGCCTTCTACCCTAATACGAGTCCTCCATAACCTTCTATTTAATGTCATGTTTTCGGTAAGCTGTAACTGCGCCATGTCCTGTCTAATCAACTCTCCGCAATACTTCTTCGGTCCACCCTTATCTCTTCTGAAATCATCCATAACCAGCCTCTCACACCTCCGCACTGGGGCATCTGTGTCTCTCTTCACATGTCCAAACCATCTCAGTCTCACTTTTCGCATCTTGTCTTTCACCGAGGCCACTTCACCTTGTTTCAGATAGCCTCATTCCTAATCTTGTCTCTCCTCGTGTGCCCATATATCCATCGCAACATTCTCATCTCTGCAACTTTCATCTTTTGAACGTGAGAAATATTAACTGGCCAACACTCTACCCCATACAACATAGTCGGTCTAACTACAACTTTGTAGAACTTGTTCTTAAGTTTTGGTGACACCTTCTTATCACATAGCACTCCAAATGCGAGCTTTCATTTCATCCACCCTGCACCAATACGATGTTTGACATCATCATCAATCTCTTTGTTACCTTGTTTATAGACCCAAGATACTTGAAACTATTTCTCTTCTGGATGGCTTGGGTACCAAGCCTCACTTCCACGTCAACCTCATAAGGTGCGTCACTAAACTTACACTTCAAGTACTCTGTCTTGGTTCTACTAAACTTGAACCCTTTAGAATTCAGAGTTTGTCTTCAACTCTTTAGCTTAGCGTTAATTTCACTGCAAGTTTCATCGATCAGGACTATGTCATCCGCAAAAAGCATACACTATGGCACCTCACCTTGAATTTTCCGCGTCAATCCATCCATCACCACCACCACCAACAACATACCTAGTGAAATCCCACAACGTGGGGTCTGGAATGGTAGAAAATACGCAGACCTTACCTTGAAGGTAGATCAGCTGTTTTCGAGAGACCCTCGGCTCAGGACAAGCAAAGCAAAAACAATGACAGGTCAAAAATTAAAGCGAAGCGAAGAAAATGCTGATAGCAAACGCGAATACGCTCCCCAGACCAAGGAAAATAAAAACGAACTAAGAGCTGATCCTTGATGCAATCCCATCACAACTGGAAAGTGCTCTGAATCTCCTCCTACTGTCCTTATCCTTATCTTGGCTCCATCATATATGTCCTTGATCGTCCTAATGTACACCACAAATACACCTCTAACCTCCGAGCTATCACGCCCCGACTTTTCCTAAGTCTTTACTTAGGGCGTGATGGCACCTGGACAACTATCTTCCACCAGGAGCACCATTTAATTCTCTTTATTTAGAAATTTAAACTTATATTCAAATACGGAGCTATTAATAAAAATAACAATAAAGAAATTTGTTTATGACTTTATTGAAAATATAACGCGAGCCCATGCTCGTACAAATATTGTTCTAAGTTGGAAGGGAAATCATTCTACACGAGCATTTCCCGAGACATTGGAACTGACATTCTGAACCTGACGAGTACCAAGCCCGAAACAATGGACTTGGTATGACAAGAGGCTGCGGGACGATCGCTAGCCTTGGCGTTGAGCCTTTCCTCTATCACGCTTTCCTGAAACATGTTAAATAAAGAGTCAGCCCTACCATCCAATGGTGAGAACCTTACCCTGCAATTCAAAGTAACACCACAATATTTCAAGCGCAATCACATTATAACGTAATAAGCATATTGCAAAAACATATCAGGTTACAACATTTTTAAATATGCAACAACTCCTCATAGGAAATTCTCGGTTTAACTAACACTTCATTTTATCTCAGATATACGTTAAGACATTCCCCTGCATTTCCATATATTTATTACATTTATATATTTGTGAACGCGTATTCACTTTTCATATTTATATATAGGTGAACATGTATTCATCTTTCATATTTGTTGCGGCGTGCAACCCGATCCATTATATTTACGTATTTGTGAACACGTATTCACTTTACGTTTTGTTGCGGCGTGCAACCCGATCCATTATATTTACGTATTTGTGAACGCGTATTCACTTTATGTTTTGTTGCGGCGTGCAACTCGATCCATTATATTTACGTATTTGTGAACGCGTATTCACTTTACGTTTTGTTGCGGCGTGCAACCCGATCCATTATGTTTACGTATTTGTGAACGCGTATTCACTTTACATTTTGTTGCGGCGTGCAACCCGATCCATTATATATTTATATATTTATATATTTATGTGAACACGTATTCACTTTTCATATTTTTCAGAAGATCGAATAAATAATATTCTCTTTCCCAACATTCTGAAAAATATGAAAAGTTGATATGGCAGGGGAACAATGGTGAACCTAGTACTACTTGATATGGTAGACTTCGACGTCATTTTGGGTATGGATTGGTTGTCGGCATGTTATGCCATGTTAGATTGTCGGCGAAAGATAGTGAGATTAACTTTTTCCGGAGAACCAGAAGTTGTTATAAGGGGTAGGATTGGAATATCCTCAGGTCAGTTTATTTCCTACCTTGGGGCTCAAAAGTTATTGAGAAGTCACAGTGTGGAGTATGCATATCTGACTAATATAGTGGATACCCAAAAGGAATCCCCAGCAGTGAATGATGTTCCTATTGTTCGAAATTTTCCGGAGGTTTTTCCTGAAGATCTTCCAGGCCTTCCTCCGGATAGAGAAGTGGAGTTTGCTATAGAGTTAATTCCGGGTACAAGACCCATTTCTATTCCTCCATATCGAATGGCCCCAGCTGAATTGAGGGAGTTAAAAGAACAATTGAAGAATCTTCTGGATAAAGACTTTATAAGGCCTAGTGTTTCCCCTTGGTGCACGATCTGTTTGTGAAAAGAAAGACGGATCGCTCCGAATGTGCATCGATTATCTACTCAATAAGGTCACGATCAAGAACCGATACCCATTACCAAGAATCGATGATCTTTTTGACCAACTTCAGGGAGCTAGCTATTTTTCCAAGATTGATCTCCGTTCGGGATATCATCAGCTGAAAATAAATCCGAATGATATATCCAAAAAAGTCTTTAGAACCCGATACGGCCATTATGAGTTCTTGGTCATGTCTTTTGGGTTAACCAATGCCCCAACGGCTTTTATGGATTTAATGAACAGAATGTTCAAACCATTCCTAGATTTGTTCGTGATTGTGTTCATAGATGATATTCTAATCTACAGTAAGAGTGTTGAAGAACATGAAGAGCATCTGAGGGTAGTGCTTCAAGTCTTGAAACAGGAGAAACTATATGCTAAATTTTCAAAGTGTGAATTTTGGTTGGAAAAGGTAGCCTTTTTGGGTCATGAACGTCACCACCTTCTCTGCTATGTTCGGGTTTAAACCCTCTACAAATCGCTTGACTCTATCCATTTCTGTAGGGACGACATATGTGTTGTATGCCGATAACCTCACGAACTGTGTATCATATTCTTGTACATTGCGGTCACCTTGCTTCAATTGTTCAAACTCCCGTCTGAGCGCATCCTTGCGCATATTAGGCATAAATTTCTCAATGAATGCTGCTCTGAATCCTCCCCAAGTCATTGGTGGTGACATCGGGGGACGATTTCTTCTAAAATTTCTCTACCACACCCGTGTGTCGTCCACTAACCGTGCGATTACCAAATTGACGTCATGCGTCTCCACACATCCTCGTGTAAACAGTAGGTTTTCTACCTCATCGAGAAATACTATTGGGTTAGACTTGTAGTACTTCCTCAGATAGATATGTTCCTCTTCTCACAAAATTTGCCCCATAGTTTATCTCGTACCTCTCCTACCTTTTCTGGCCATGTGCAATACATCCGTTATTTTATCGTTGTACACTCCCTTCCACAATCCTTTGAAGGAGGTAGTACGAGAACCAAATCTTTGAAAAGACTCAAGATAGGCACGAGAAGAGTATGAAAGAAGTGAAACTTTAGGATGTTATTCCGTTTACTTATTACTAAGGTGGCGCGCACACCGTCGCAATAAGTAACCGTTCAAACACCCGACTCGAAGAAACTTCCTAGAATCTCCTAACCTGGTTTAGCTTTGATACCAACTTATCACGCCCCGACTTTTCCTAAGTCTTTACTTAGGGCGTGATGACACCTGGACAACTATCTTCCACCAGGAGCACCATTTAATTCTCTTTATTTAGAAATTTAAACTTATATTCAAATACGGAGCTATTAATAAAAATAACAATAAAGAAATTTGTTTATGACTTTATTGAAAATATAACGCGAGCCCATGCTCGTACAAATATTGTTCTAAGTTGGAAGGGAAACCATTCTACACGGGCATTTCCCGAGACATTGGAACTGACATTCTGAACCTGACGAGTACCAAGCCCGAAACAATGGACTTGGTATGACAAGAGGTCATGGACGATCGCTAGCCTCGCGCGAGCCTTTCCTCTATCACGCTTTCAAACATGTTAAATAAAAGAGTCACCCTACCATCCAATGGCCGAGAACCTTACCCTGCAATTCAAAGTAACACCACAATATTCCAAGCGCAATCACATTATAACGTAATAAGCATATTGCAAAAACATATCAGGTTACAACATTTTTAAATATGCAACAACTCCTCATAGGAAATTCTCGGTTTAACTAACACTTCATTTTATCTCGTATTATACGTTAAGACATTCCCCTGCATTTCCATATATTTATTACATTTATATATTTGTGAACGCGTATTCACTTTTCATATTTATATATAGGTGAACATGTATTCATCTTTCATATTTGTCATGCGTGCAACCCGATTCATTATATTTACGTATTTGTGAACACGTATTCACTTTACGCTTTGTTGCGCGCATAACCCGATCCATTATATTTACGTATTTGTGAACGCCGTATTCACTTTACGCTTTGTTGCGTGCAACCCGATCCATTATATTTACGTATTTGTGAACGCCGTATTCACTTTACGTTTTGTTGCGCGTGCAACCCGATCCATTATGTTTACGTATTTGTGAACGCTATTCACTTTACGTTTTGTTGCGCGCAACCCGATCCATTATATATTTATGTGAACACGTATTCACTTTTCATATTTTTCGTAAGATCGAATAAATAATATTCTCTTTCCCAACATTCATCATTCATACTTGTAACGATTATAACTTTTAACCATAACTCCAACTAAGGTGTTTCTCAAGCGGAAACTAAGGTAAGACGGGGATCTTTCATTGTACCAAATTTCATTTAAAACTACTTTGGGTAACTAACACAAATTTATCCTCAAAACAGCCACATGAAATTGGTTTCGGCAGAATTTTTATTAAATATAACCCAATCTTAGAATAGTCATAACTCCTAATCTGTAAACCCGTTCAAGCCCCATAAAATCTCAAAACGACGAGAACAGAGAGCTACACGTCTCCATGTGAACCATCCTGTCATATTCTGTACCATTTGGTACAGTTTTACACTTTTATTCGCTGCCCTTCCTGGATCTCGATAGATCCGAGACAGAAACTTTAAACAGCGATAACTCTCAATACGTAAGTCGGATAGACCCCCGTAAGGTCTCAAAATGTCCACAACAGAGAGATCTAGAACTTTCGTTTAGCACAAATTTTCATATTCCCCACGGATTAGTACAGTTTTACGTTTCAACGTCCTGCCCTTCTGGATTTCCGACGAATCCGAGGCAGCAACTTCAAACTACAATAACTCTCAACTCGTAAGTCTGTTTTAACAACTCTTTATCTATATATGTCCGTAACAGAGAGATTTACAACCATGTAAATTTTCATATAATTCCAATAAGTAAAACTCAATAAAAACAGTCCGTAATTATGTCTTTCCGAATTTCGGCCAAATCTAAGGCAGAAACTTTGAACTATGATAACTTTCAAACCGTATGTCCATTTTACCTCATTTTTGGTTCTATATGATCATAATAGAGAGGTGTACCATTCTTCCGAATTTCATCAAATTCTAACAACTATAACTCAGTGAGAACAGTTCGTAAAGTTCATGACGCAACTAGTTGTCTAAACAATCAAAAGTTCAATATTTCTTTTCAACACTCAATTCTTATTCTAACATGTATTGAACTAAAAATAAAGGATGTTACCAAGAATTTCTGAGTGAGAAAACTCACATTGTAAGTGTGAAAATTATTGTTGTGTGGTTGCTAGAATTATCCTTACTCTCTAGTATTTTGATTCTTGTTCTTCTTGCCCTCTTGGTATTTTTTTCCTCTTCTTTTCACTTATTTTTTTCTGATTTTCTAACCTTTATGTTATGTACTTTGTTTGTGTGTAAATACAATATATAAGTGAAGAGTTTTCTATAATCTATGGGAGGTGGAATGACAAGAGTTTTTAGGGGAAATGAAAAGGGGGGAAGGGGTAAAGGGAAGGGGTGTACGTCCACTTTCTGCATGTTTTTTTTTTGTTTTTTTTTTCTTATTTTTATTTTTATCTATCTATTTATCCAACTTTAACACTAACTCTATCCCATGCAATTTATTCTTTGTTTTCTTATATATATATATTTTTATTAACCCAACCACAACTATATATTATTTTATTTTTTTCCGGATTTTACACAAGCATCTCCAAAGGAGCTCGCTTGAAACATTGTCGTAAGCGTTTTCTAGATCGATGAATATCATGTGTAAGTCCTTCCTCTTCCTATACTGCTCCACCAGTCTCCTTACAAGATGAATGACTTTTGTAATTGAGCGTCCCGACATGAATTCAAACTGGTTTTCAAAAATAGACACACCTCTCCTCACCCTCATTTCCACCACTTTTCCACACTTTCATAGTATGGCTTAGCAGCTTGATACCTCTATAGTTGTTGCAACTTTGGATATCACCCTTGTTCTTGTACAAAGGAATCATTACACTTTACCTCCATTCTTCGGGCATCATCGTCGTCTTAAAGATGACATTAAACAACCTAGTCAACCACTCCAAATCTGTTGTGCCTGCGCTCTTCCAAAATTCCCTAGGAATCTCGTCAGGTTTGGTCGCTCTCCCCCTACTCATCCTACGAACAACATTCTTAACCTCCTCAACCTTAATAATACTCATACAATTAGGGGTGCACAAAAATCGGTCCGGACCGAAAAATTGGACCGGACCGAGAAAGTTGGTCCGGTCTTCGGTCCTCATAATTTGAGTTTTCGATTTTCGGTCCGGACCGATTTTTTTTTTAATATATATAATATATATAATACCTAATATAAATTGAATTATATAATTCCTAATATATATAATATATATAATTTATAAATTCATAATATATATAATATATATAATTTATAAATTCCTAATATATATAATTCCTAATTTTCTAAATTTCAAATATATAATATTATATAATTAGCCTGGGTTCCGGGCTTATTTGTTTTATAATTGAATTTCCAATACTGAAATTGACATTCTCGGACGCGGTGCCACGAAATTTTTACGTTGAAATCTATTGTACATCGCGAGATATTTAGATTTGAAAATGGGAAAAACGTAACGATTTGGGGGAAAAGTGAATTGAGGGGCAAGATGGACGTTTTTGGAGAAATCGGCGAATCGCATCGCCAGCAGCTTGCGCCCGTGAAAAAATACGCTTTTTTTTTTTTTTTAGGTAAAACGGACGTCCGAGCGCAAAGTTATGACCATATAAAGTTTGATCAATTTACAACCTATATTTGATATGTCAATACGTCCGGCCATACAATTAGCACACGACGCCTACCGTGACTACATAGTTCACACATATCATGCTAAGAGATAGGAAGAGTTGCGTACATCGCGGCGAAAGTATAACGGTATTTTTCTGCTTGTATACGTGTAACCCTGGAATGTCAAGCAGGGCCAACCAATGGCAAGATGTCAGTGTATAGTAGCAAGTGGTGCTATAGATTTAAATTATAAATGACATAAATTCCCTACGAAAAAAGGTGGAAAAACGTCAAAAAAACGAACTAACTTTGTGGAAATACGGTATAATGGTGGCCGATGCAGTGGTCTTTGGCGGGGCTGGTGCATTCGGTCAAAACCAGGCCGACCGAATGACTGGCGGACGGATCGGACCGAGAAATTCGGTCCGGTCTTCGGTCCTAATAATTCGGATTTTCAGTCCGGTCTTCGGTCCTAATAATTCGGATTTTCGGTCCGGTCCGGTTTTAACCTTTTGTGCACCCCTACATACAATACCCAAAATTCGTGACGCCTCTCGGAATGCTCTAAAATTTCCCAATACAATGTGTTTGTCCCCTTCTTCGTTCAAGAGTTTATGAAAGGGGGTGATGACAAACGATGATAACTTAAAGGGTATAATGTGGGTTAGTATTACGTGTGGACCGTATACCTTTTCAAAGTGCAATCGGTTGATTAGGAGCAGACAAGTTCGCAGTAGGGGCAGGGTCTGACGCAGGACGTGAACCATTGACCTGACGTTGGACTCTGACGATGATGTTAAGTTAGGAGTGGTCGCACTGTGGATGGAGATGTATAAGTAACTGAAGATTGCTCGAAAGTCTGTATGGGTAAGACTGGTGGCATTGTTGATGGAGATGTAGAAGTAACCGTAGATTCCTCAAAAGTCAGTATACATAAGACCTCAGTTATTTCAGAATGATCAGAAGATGTAAAGTATGGTCGAGACTTAAAGAATGTGACATCATCTGACATAAGGCACTGTCAAAGATTAGGCGAGTAGCAACGATATCCCTTTTGAACCCGAGAATAACCAAGAAAGACACATTTGAGAGCACGAGTGACTAATTTATCTTTTCCAGGGGCTAGGTTATGAACATAATGTGTGCTGCCATAGACACGCATGGGAGGAGAGTATAGAGATGATTGAGGAGACAGTATGGAATAAAGAATCTGATTCTGAATGAAAGATGAGGACACTCAATTAATTCAATAGCAAGTCATGAGGACTGCATCGCCCAAAAAACATAGCGGAACATGGGATTCAATGAGTGCGTGCAGTCTCAATCAGATGTCTATTCTTTCTTTCGGCTACCTCGTTTTGCTGAGAGGTGTACGGACAAGATGTCCGATGAATAATTCCTTGGTGAGTCATAAACTGTTGAAATTGGGAGGATAAGTATTCTAAGACATTATCACTACAAAAAGTACGAATAGAAGCACCAAATTGATTTTGTATTTCAGCACAAAAACTCTCGAATATAGAGAATAACTCGGAACAATCTTTCATTAAGAAAATCCAAGTGCATCTTGAATACTTATCAATGAAGCTAACAAAATAACGAAATCCTTAAGGTTGATTTGACTCTACTAGGACCCCAAATATCAAAATGGACCTATGGAAAATGCAGAATCTACACGACTCTCAGCACTGCGTGGAAAGGTAGTGCGGGTGCGTCTCTCAAGTTGACACGACTCATAATCTAATGTGGACATGCTAGACAAATTAGGCACCATCTTTTGTAGCTTGAACAAACGTGGATGTCCCGACCGTTTGTGAATCAAGTTTGGAGGATTTGTAATTGGACATGCTATAGGAGAATTAGGAGAGGTAAGGTAGTAAAGGCCCTGCGATTCATATCCTACGCCAATCGTCTGGCCCGTACTGTGATCCTGCATAACAAAATAATCATCAAGAAATATTATGGCATAATTTAGGGCACGAATCAAATGACCGACCCCTGCAAGATTAAAGGATAAAGAACATAATTTAAAGTGATAGAGGATAGGAGATTAGCTCGTCCAACTTCTTTAGCTTTTGTTTGAACCCATTGGCTAAAGTAACAACGAGAAGAGAATGTGAATAAATAATATTTGATAAAAGTGATTTATCACCAGAAATATGATCAACAATGCTGGAGTCCACAACTCATGATCCAAGGGTGTTAGACTGTGCGATTGAGGCTACTTGTGGAGGTGTCTGCTTACTTCCTCGATACTGAAGGTACACATTATATTCCTCTTCGGATAAATAAACATGTGGTCTGACCAACAGAAGCATTCTTGAGTGGTTGACCATGCAGAGAATAGCATACTTCACGAATGTGTCCAAACCTATTACAATTAGGAACTCATGGAATTCAAAACATGTGTTCATAGATTACAGACATATTCGTGACATAACAATTATAATAGAATATCATGAATACAATAACGAATTGTAATAGACATGATACATAAAACATGCTCTGTAAAGTAGCTTTCGACTCTAATTTTTCCTAAGACCCTTGATTAGTTTTCAAAACACTTCATACACTCCTCATCTTGGTTCCATCATTTTCTCATCGTACGGTTCAAACCATAGCCCGAAGTAACGAGGTGTTACAAGTAGCAACTTTCACATTGTTGGTGAGGGTTCGATTTCCCACCTTGTAATCTCCTCCCCAGTTTCCCCCACCACTACCCCCAGATAAAAAAAACGTTTAGATTCTTTCACATTACTAAGATAATGTGCAATTAAAAAGAAGAGAAAAGAACTCCACTGAAATTGATTGTTAACAACAGAGAAGGCTCCTTAAATATGGGGTTTGAGCTACATGAAGTATGGAAAAATTCTTAATTCTTGAGATAGTAATTATGATGATATAATCATTATGTTTGGCACAGTTATCTTAATGATATACATGACTTTCAACCACTTTAATCCTACCTCATGTTATTCCTCATTTATTTTCTGTTGAAATTCCTGTCTCATTACACTCCCTCTTACACCTCTTTTTTGACTTGTTTTTCTTTTTTGTATTAAAGTCATGAACTTTGCATGCAGGCGTGGTTATGCAACTGAGAGGCAGAAGGGTTTGCTAATTGTTGAAAAACTAGATTACTTGCAGTCAAAGTTCTTACAGGGAGTTTTCTTTCTGATAGTCAAACCTCTGAAGAAAGTTAGTATTTGGTTGACGGAGGTATGTGCTACTGGTAAATAAAAAATTTCCTTTCTGTAGGGATAAACTGAAAAGTTGCTTTCTAAGGGTCCTCAATATTTGTTGGGAGGGGAAATTTTGTTGGTTTGGTGTTTTTTCTCCTGATCCTGATTTCTTGGATTTTATGGCCAATCACAGTTGCAGACTTCCATGTATCTCCAAAAGAATTGGAAACATTAACCAATTAAGGGCGTTTTCTTTAAATGAGCTTTTGTAAATCTGCAAAAAGAAGTGATGTATATAAGGAGGGGAATATGTGGGTAGGTTGGTCTAAGTTGGATTGGAATCGGATGGACACGAAAATGGGAGTCAAGTAGGGGTTGGCAGGTTCAGACGGTTTATCGGGTTCTAGACAGTTGTGGGATATGTTGGTGGTCGATACTTGGTTGATGGTGGTAAGGTGGCGGAATCTGGCTGGGACAGTAAGGTATGACGGTGGAACTCGATAAGGACGGTGGAGTAGTTAGTTGGGGTGTTCTGGTGGTTTTGGGAGGTTTCCGTTAATGGCCTTTTGGGTGGTGGTTGGTGAAGTGTTGTGATGTGTGGTGGTGAAAAGAATGAGGCAGTTTGAACAAGGTTTGAGCACGAAATTGGTGGACAAAATCGTTGGCGGATAAGACAATGAAAGCCGAGAAGACCTTCAATGTATTCGTAACCAAGTAACCGGATAGAACCTTGGCTTGAGTATAGTTAGATCACAAAAGTTCTAACTAGACTTATACCGAGGGTTTGGACCACAAAAAGACCAAGAGGTGACCCAAAAAAGACCGATGACCCACAAAAGGACCCACTAAGGTAAGCAACACAAAGGTTGAATAAGTTAGCAAAGTTGGAGTAAAACTCAAATATATTTCATATAACTTCAATGTCTATTTACATCAACTACATGCCCTATTTATACTAATGCTAGACCTTGAGGCAACAAGACACAAACAATGTACCATTCGACAGAATGGGAAATGGGAATTGGTTCGGCCTATTGGGGGGAGTACCCAACTCTTCATGTTCTCTATGCCACTTTTTTGTGTCATCCATGTAGATAAGTGCATGAACTAGCTAGTTCATGAATTACCTTTTTGGAAGCTAGGTTCGACCGAGAATGGGAAAGGGAACAACCAACTCTTCATGTTTTCTAGGCCACCCTTTTGTGTCATTCATGTAGATAAGTGCATGAACTAGTTAGTTCATGAATTACCTCCTCGGCTCTTGATGGTTCTTGGCCTTGTCACCTTATTCTATTACACGATATATTAATTATGTGGAGAACTAGTAGTTAAGCCAGGAATTAAAAATAAGCTAAAAGATAGTGGTCTCGGCCAAGACCTACATAAAAGCTGAAAATAAACATGTTCCTTCTTGGATCTTCACGTCCAATCTACATACTCCATATTCCATTCCATAATAGACATGTCACCCTAGGACGGTCGACAATATTTGGCACTCCGAGCAAATCACCCCGTGGCTCATTTTGGAAGCTAAAGTTCACGACCTTTCTTTCGTCAATCTCCCCTTCTTTAACAAATTTGCCCTCAAATTCTCGTCAACGCCATGCAATCTTACCACTTCCTTCAATGGCTGGGAGATCAAACTGTAGAGTTCGGTCATCTTCCCTTTCAAGTCCGCAATATGTGTTGCATAATTGGTCTTGTGACAAGCAATGAAGTGAGCCATCTTTGAGAATCTATGGACTTGCTATATAGTAGGAAAATAGTTTAATTTCGAAACCAAAAGAGCAATAGAATCTAAGAAACCACCATGATAGAGTCCTTGCCCCGTTGTGTTCTTGGTAAGCCGAGGATGAAATCCAAGCTCACACCTTCCCATGGTTGCTCTGGAACCGGTAAAGGAGTATACAATACTGTGGAAGAAACTTTTAGCCTTTTGACAAGTGAAACACCTACTTACCACTCCATTTACATCTTTATCCACCCGTGGCCAATAAAGTGTTCTTGTAGAATCTCTGAAGTTTCCCGTATCCCAAAACGTCCAGCGTGCCCACCCGAATGTTTGGGGTGCATTTCATGTACAAGTAATTCTCTCATGGAACATTTGGGTACACACAATTTGTTCCCTTTAAAAAGGAAACCTTCTACTATGGAATAAGAACTATGAACTTCATTATTACATTCTATCAACCCGGGATCTCGTTCATAGAGATTCCTTTGGCACTTCAAATCCCATAAGTTTTTTGTTCAAGCACGGACACCATTACGTACCTCCGGAAAAGTGCTTCCGCCACTATGTTGGCCTTGCCATCTTTGTGCCTTGTAGTGAATGTGAAAGTTTGCAAGTACGCTACCCACTTAACATGCCTTGGATTCAACTTTCTTGGCCCATGTAAATACTTCAAGGATTCATGATCCGAAAAAGATTTTGGCCTCAAATGATGTGCTCATCGGACCAAGGATCTCACAATATAAATTTCCTTGTGACAAGTAGAATAATTGAGCCGTGCATCACCCAATTTTTCACTAAAAAAAGAAACAGGTCGTTTGTCTTGAATCAAGACGGTACCAACACCAATTCACTAGCATCACATTCCATTTCAAATAGCTTCTCAAGGTTTGGAATAGCTAGAGCCGATGCTTCACATATCCTTCCCTTCAAGGTTTTCAAAGCTCTTTATGCTCCTTGGTGCCATTTAAACTCATCCTTTCTCCTTACCTTAGTTCAGTGATAAGGGGCAGCAAGGGTACAACAATCTCGAATGAAACGACGAGAAAAAGAAGTCAAACCACGGAAACTTCTCACTGCACTTACATTCGTAGGCTCGGGCCAACTTCGGATCGTTTCCACTTTGGATGGGCCCACAAGAATGCCCTCGGATGTAATGTATGAAATACATATGAACGGAGGAAGAAAGAGAATTTTCTACTTAAATTGAATTGAATTGGAATTTTCAACAGATACAAATGGAAAGAAATTGATAAAACCTCTCTACAAACTGACTTCTGCTACTTAGACTTATTAATTAAGTTATAGGATTTTGTATAGAATATCAAAACAAAAATGATTCCATTTATACCATTATTATGATAATACATATTCCAACCTGCTTGAATACCGGAAAAATAAATGGATTGGACATTTGATCTGTTCGTTGAGATAAGCATAAAAATAAGAAAGAATATATAGAATTAGAATTAGTTTTTTAGCCTTTAAACCCCCCTTTATGTTATAGAGTTCGTTGTTCAAAAAAATGATTCGCAGATGAGAGATTTTGTTTATGGATTTTTGAGTAGAATACGATTGTGAAGTATTTAAGAAAAGAAGGTTTGTATGGCTTAAACACGTGTGGAGATATCTATAATATACGTCTTTCTTCTCCTTTATTGTTTTATTGTCGTTCTATGTTCTATTCAGGGCAACACATGTTGTGCTCTATGAAAACAAAATTTCAATTTTCTATTCAATTCAATTCAAATTGAAGTATGATACTTTTCTGATATCTGATCTATGTATCTCATGAATTGTTGTAGTACCCCGTGTATGTGCCTTATGAAAGAGCTTGGAGCATTACACAACCCAAATGACATCACAAGCCATTCGTACAAACCATACGGGGTGTTGAAAGCCATCTTCCATTCATCTCCCTTTTGGATCCTCATTTGTTGGTAGTCATTCCTCAAATCTATCTTGGAGAACAACTTGGCCCCACTCAATTCATCCAAGAGATCGTCCAACCTCGCCATAGGCAACTTGTACTCCACGGTTATGTTATTGGCCGCTCGGCTATCCATACATATGTGCCAAGTTTCATCTTTCTTTGACACCAACAAGGCGGGTATCACACATGGACTAAGGCTCCCTCGGACAAAGCCTTTGTTTAGCAATTCTTGCACTTGTCATTGCGACTCTTCTGGATTATATCTATAGTCTTTTATTGGCTGTAATCCGAGTGTAAGATCATCCGTCAACACATCTTTCGATTCCTTCAAGAGTTCTTTCGAGTCGACATCTTCAACCGTATCACCCACAAGACTCTTCTTCTCTTCGCACACCAATATATCTATAGAACTCCCCTTCTTCGACTCCTCTTCTATCTCTATCTCTGATGCATTGAGCAATAGGGCTTCAGACTTCTCCTTGCGTTTCTTGGCATTTTGGATCTTTATTTTCTTCACCTCACTCAGTGTTCTAAAAAATGGTCTGGGCGGCCGCCTAGGCGCCCCCGGACCGGCCCGATTTTGCCCTAGGCGGCCCAGCACAGAATATATATATAAAAAATAGAATAGAGGCAAAAGAGGCGTGTCGACGGACCTTTTTTTGGTACTGATAGGGAAGGAGACGCCGGATTCTCAGGCGAGAATCGAGGGGTATCGATGGCGGGGCTTGGGGTGCGGCGGCGGATGGGGAGACATTAGGTTTTATTTTCTTTTTAGGTTTGGGATATGGGGTGTTGGACAGAAAAACTAAAAGAGCTAGATGGTCTTACGGGTTTGGGCCAGTTATGGAATATGTTTTTGGGCTGTGGGTTTAGGAATAAATCATAAATGGACTGATTTTAATTTGGGTTGGGGTAGGTGTTTTATTTTAGATTTAGTGGAAACAAAAAAAGAGAAGTCATGTATTTTATCGTTTACCTACAAAATTTGTTTGCCACTAATTTCTTCTTTTTTAGTAGTGGCATATATGCGCAATGCACCTCGTAACTAAACTTTACCCGTAGTATGGGTAAAGTCACAAGACTATCCATTATTTCATTAAAATCAATGTATGTGTTAATTTCTCAAAAGTTACAAATTATCTGAATGTCAAAATTTCAGTATTTGAAAAACATGATTTATGAATTTATTAACTACTTAAGAATGTATTGATTTTATGATTTATATATTTTATGCATATATGATATATATACAATTGATGTAAAATATTAAAAAAAAGAAAATAAAATACATCCGCCTAAGAATCCATCTAGGCGCCCGCCTAGCCGTCTAGGCGCTAGGCGGCCAGGCTCCGCCTAGCGTCTTTTAGAACATTAACCTCACCAGGTGACAATGGTATCAACCAAATCTTCTTATCATCCTTTTGAAAAGAATAGACATTATTTCTCTATCATGTTGCACCTTCCGATCAAATTGCCATGGCCGACCCAATAAAATATGACAAGTATCCATAGGTAGGATGTCACACCATATTTCATCTTCATACCTGCCAATCCGAAAACTAACAAGAGTTTGTTGCATTACCTTTAGCTCTTCGTCTTCGTTCACCAATTGGAGATCATATGGTTTAAGATGGTTGCGGGTAGGCAATTTCAATTTGTCCACCATTTCCACGGAGGCCATATTGGTACAACTTTCTCCATCAATGATCACATTGCATACCTTGTTATTTACCTTGCATCGAGTTTAAAATAGTAGCTCTCTTTGCGTCTCCTCATGTTCTTCAAGTTGAACACTCAACGCACGTCGGAGTACTAAACTTTCACATTTCTCCGCAAGATCAACATTTTCCTCTAAGACCTCCTTGACTTCGAGTTCTTAAAAAACAAAGGAATCCCCACACTCATTCTTTCCTCTCATGCCTTGTGCTTTTTTGTACAACCCCGGACTCAACATTATTAATCACGGTACGCCCGCAAATTCTCTTCTCAAGATTTGTCCTTGTTTCGCAAAAAGGTCACTTACGATCCTCCAAAGTTCTTTTATGTTAGCCATAACGTTAAGGCGTGGGATGGGTACACCTTGCTCTGATACCAAACTGATGTATATAAGGAGGGGAATATGTGGGTAGATTGGTCGAAGTTGGATTGGAACCCGATGGACATGAAAATAGGAGTCAAGTGGGGGTTGGCGGGTTTGGATGGTTTACCGGGCAGTGTTGTTTGGGTGGGTGGGTGCGGGTAGTATAGGGTTGTGACGGGTTAAGGCGTTTGGAGGGGGTGTTCTAGACACGTGGGATATGTTGGTGGTCGGTACTTGGTGGTTGGATGGTGGTAAGGTGGCGGAATTTGGCCGGGACAGTAAGATATGACGGTGGGGTAGTTGGTTGGGGTGTTAGGGTGGTTTTGGGAGGTTTCAGTTAATGGCCTTTTGGGTGGGGGTTGGTGAAGTGTTGTGATGCGTGGTGGTGAAAAGAATCAGGCAGTTTGAACAAGGTTTGAGCACGAAATTGATGGACAAAATCGTGGGCGGATAAGACAATGAAAGCCGAGAAGATCTTCAATGTATTCGTAACAAGTAACCGGATAGAACATTGGCTTGGTTATAGTTAGATCACAAAAGTTCTAACTAGACTTACACCGAGGGTTTGGACCACAAAACGGCCAAGGGATGACCCACAAAAGGACCAAGGGATGACCCACAAAAGGACCCACTAATGTAAGCAACACAAAAGTTGAATAACTTAGCAAAGTTGGAGTAAAACTCAAATATATTTCATATAACTTCAATGTCTATTTACATCAACTACACGCCCTATTTATACTAATGCTAGACCTTCTAGAAGAGGCAACAAGAAAGACACAATGTACCATTCGACCGAATGGGAAAGGGGAATTGGGAGGGTAGTACCCAAACTCTTCATGTTCTCTAGACGACCTTTTTGTGTCATCCATGTAGATAAGTGCACGAACTAGCTAGTTCATGAATTACCTCTTTGAAAGCTAGGTTCGGCCGAGAATGGAAAAGGAACGACCAACTCTTCATGTTTTCTAGGCCACCCTTTTGTGTCATTCATGTAGATAAGTGCATAAACTAGTTAGTTCATGAATTACCTCCTTGGCTCGTTCTTGGCCTTGTCACCTTATTCTATTACACGACATATTAATTATGTGGAGAACTAGTAGTTAAGCTAGGAATTAAAAATAAGCTAAAAGATAGTGATCTCGGCCAAGACCTACATAAAAGCCGAAAATAAACATGTTCCTTCTTGGATCTTCACGTCCAATCTTCATACTCCATATTCCATTCCATAATAGGCATGTCACCCTAGGACGGTCGACAATCTTTGGCACTCCGAACAAATCACCTCGCGGCTCATTTTGGATGCTTCAATTCACGGCCTTTCTTTCATCAAAAAGCTAAACAAAAAAAAGTTATTAAAAAACATATATAGAGCATATATACCATCGTTAAAAAGTGGTGCATATATACCCCTGCTTTTACACAACTGGAGCAAATATACCCTTTTTCGGATGGAATATTTTAAAAAATTATCTAGCTTATGTTTTAATTAAAAATATGCCACGTGGCTTTCAAAAAAATGTCTACACATTTGTTTTTGTGTTGACTTATTTTTTGTAAAGCAATGTGATAAAAAATATTTCCTGGTGGATTGGGTTTGGTTCATTTAAAAAAATGGGTACACTTATTTTTTTAAGCCACAGAGATAATTTTTTAAACGAACCAGACACGACCCACCAAGAAAAAATTACCAAGTGACTTTAAAAATAGAAATCTACTAAAAGAAAATAAGTAGACTTAATCTTTTATAGCCTCGCGACATTTGTTTTAATTTAAAAATAAGCTAAATATTTTTTTAAAAAAAATTCTGTCAGCGAAAAGGATATATTTGCACCATTTGTGTAATGGCAGGGGTATATTTGCACCATTTGGGTAACGGCAGGGTATATATGCACCATTTTATTAACGAGGGGTAGGTATATTTGCACCTTTGCCCTTGTTTTAATTTAGACAGACGACAAGATTACTAGAAATCCTAAAGTCATGTGCTAGGGAAGCATGAACCAGTGGCAGAAATAGTCAGTACATGTGAAGGCTGCTGCCAACTAATTGTCAAGCTGAATCATTCTGGTCTTTGTTTATTTATGATTGCATATATACCTGAAACCATATTGATTTGATTTATGATGATGATTCGACTTGATGTGAAATAATTCTTTTTGCTAATACATTTAGTGGTTTGATGTAGATGCGAAAATCTCATTAGTTTTGAAGGTCGTTAGAATCATTCTAAGATTTCTATATATTCTTGAGCCAGGTTTTGGAAAGATCTATCACAAAAGACAATGCTCAAATTTGGGCCAAAAATATCAAGCTTTGGTTGAATCATTTCCCAATTTTCCAGCAAACATCTAGTGACAGCCAGCGCATATCAAATAAGCCATTTGAAGTTGACGCATTATCAGAAAATGACCTTCCCCTTCTGAAAGCTGCACAGAATGCAGTAACTCGTTATGAAGAAAATCTTTCAGCAGCCGGGCCTCGTGGCAAGCTTCTAAAAAAGCTGCTGGTGTTGATTGGAATTCTACCTTCAACAGATAAACAGCAAGTGGAGCTTGAAATAGATGTTACTGAAACTGAACCTCATTTAAGGTTTGTCCACTTGAGTATTAAATTCTATATTGTTGTGTGACTGAGTGTATGTGATAGGACTTGCATATGCTCTTATGTTTAAGAAAAAACTCATATTTTACATCAATCTGTGAAAGTTTTTTTTTGTTCTTGCTGCTGCTGCTGTTGTTATTTTCTTTGGTTAAAGAATGAGACTTAAATTTTCGTTGGTTTTTGAAATGACTATTTCATCAAAGAGAATTTTCTGTCTAGGCCAATCTTTTTGTCGAGGATATCACTTAGCGATATATGGGAACCCGCATCACGCAAACTATGTGGAAATGATTCTTGGAGAATGTTGAGAACTTCTATTTCCATTCTTCTCTCAAAATCAACTCTCCAGGTAGCTTCAGTTACATTCAAGTTTTGTTCTTATAGCATATGGCATTAATGCTTAGTATCCTCTCTTTGTCCTCATAATTGCTTGAAACAATGAATTTCATGGGTTTACATGATCCTCAATTCAAACTACTTAGAAGATATTACAATTTTATTCCGTTTCCACTAGTCTTCCTTTCTTTTCTTTTCAGATTGCCTTACCTATAATCTTATATATTGTTCATAAGCGCAATTCATTTATACCACCTAGACAACTGCAAATCATTCTTTTTCTCTTCCATTTCCCCTTCTTAAAACTGTACATTTGCGGCCTCAAGTTACTCCTGTATCCTTTCATCATGAATATTACATTTTTTTTTCATGGTGCAAATATTACATATGACTGTAGTGCTTGAAATATTGCAACTGTTGCATCCCCTATGTTACTCTCTAGCAATAGCAATGGAATGCTGCACCTTAAGAATACTTGAGCCTTTAAAACTGTTCTTAGTCAAGTAAACTGTCTAAGCAAACATTTAAATACTTATGTGTTCATCTTTTGCTAGAAAACCTTATTCTCAGGATCTGCATCCTCATATAACGTGATAGTTTCTTCTGATAGGAGCCAGCTTACCAAGAGTTGATTTTGCTATACATCAAGGAAACTTGTGAAGGAGTTGACGGGGATAAAACCGAGTTTCCCTCTTTACAACTGAAGATCTATGAGAAAATCCCCATTCCAGATCTACCAGTAAATCCTTGAACATGGAATATACTTGATCAACTATTAAATTACATTGTATTTGTTCTCCGTCCACATTTTGATTTAATATGTACTTCAGCTAATTATGTTTGTTACTTCTATAGGTTGTTTTTCCACACAAGAAGTTGTCTTTCCGCATACTAGACTCGGTATGACCTGAAATTGATTTTTTATATTCAATTTCAAGTGTTTTTATTAATTTGCTTAAATTTTATATTAAATATAAAGGAGCTCTGAAAATTGCAATATCATAAGGTTAGGCAAGCAAGCCTGGTGGTATTGGGCTTAATATATGCTACAGACCAATGAGTTCTTGGTAAGTTTGGTAACCAGTACTCAGATTGGATGCTTAATTGCTTATCATAATGCCTTGCACATTTCCTAATTTGTGAAGTACAACGAACTTTATATAATCCATGACATAGAAATCATACACTAAAATTCTGCATTAAGGACCTTGAGATGAAACCTTAAACTATTACATTTTGGTATCAAGAAAAAGAGGGTGAAAGGAAAGCACACAAGTTCTCATCAGTTGTACCATAGGCCCTCTAGGAATTAGCTGTTTCTGTGGTGCGGTAAGAGGGTGAAAGGAAAGCACACCAGTTCTCTTCAGTTGTACCATAGGGCCCTCTAGGAATTAGCTGTTTGTGTGGTGCGGTAAGAGGGTGAAAGGAAAACACACAAGTTCTCATCAGCTGTACCATAGGGCCCTCTAGGAATTAGCTGTTTGTGTGGTGCGGTTTGGATATGGATATTAAATTTGGAATTGGGGACAATGTCAATGTGTAGCCTGAAATTACGTAGAAGTTAGTATCCATGTTTTTTTTTTTGATAATGGTAACATTGGAGTTAGTATCCATGTTCTTGGATAACCATTGTATTGTAGGCATCAAATTTTCTGTTAATTTTAGTTGGTTTCCAAGTATTGATCTGACATGATTTCTATTGCGATCTTGTGACATTTTTCTGGGCAGAAATTTAAAAGAGAAGAATGAAAAAGATATAATCCAGCACATCTTTGAATTGGATAAATAAATGAAAGACATAAGCACATTAGGAAAACCAACAATGCCTAATGTAATCAGTAAATCACATATAAGAAAGGCATATCATATGAAAAAAATAAAAACTAAGAGGGAGTTCTTAGTAGAAAATTTTCGGCTAGAGCTGTATTAGATTAGCCACTATAACCGCTTATTGAAGTCTTTTTCTTTCTCATGACCGAAGCCATGGAACTTTCTAGTTGTTTAATTGTTTAATTCATCCATGTGACCACTGTACATGCATTCTCGCATGCAAGTCTGATTTTTTTCATGGGTTAAGCATACAACAACAACAACAACAACATACTCAGTAAAATCCCACAACGTGAGGTTTGGGAAGGGTAGAGTGTACACAGACCTTACCTTTACCTTAGTAGGTAGAGCCTTACCTCTATCTTGGTAGGTAGAGCGACTGTTTCCGAGAGGCCCTCGGCTCAGGCAACACAGAACAGAAGCAAAAATAGAAAACAAAAAACAGTAAACAGAAACACAGAAAAACAAGGTCAGACCCAGTCTAAAAACTAAAGCTTTAAAGCAATAAAGCAGTAAGAAAATGCTGATAGCAAACTCGAATACGCCATGATAGCGCATCCTGAAGAGGAAGCAATACTCACACAGATAAATGAAATAAGTCAAGTACATTACTGAGAGTATAACAGGAGAAATATGGCTACAGAAGACTATAAAGCATCACTACACCTATTCATATGATCTGCTAGGCATGCCTATAGTAATAACCCTACCCTACCAGATTGTGAGTGTAAGTAGGACTACGCTCGACTACCTACTACCCTAATTTGTGCCCTCCACAACCCCTATCTAAGGTTATGTCCTCAGTAAGTCTCTCCTGCTTCATATCCCGTCTGATCACCTCTCCCCAATATTCTTCGGCCTGCCTCTACCCCTTCTGAACCCGTCTATAGCCAATCACTCACGCCTCCGCACTGGGGCATTCGTGTCTCTCCTCAGCACATGTCCAAACCATCTCAACCTCGCTTCACACATCTGATCCTCCACCGAGGCTACTCCCACTCTGCCACGTATATCTTCATTTCTAATTCTATCTTTCCTCGTATGCCCACACATCCATCTTAGCATCCTCACCTCTGCCACTCTCATCCTTTGGGTGTGTGACGTCTTGACTGACCAACACTCTGCCCCATACAACATAGTAGGTCTAACCACCACCCTATAAAACTTGCCTTTTAGCTTTGGTGGAACCTTTTTGTCGTACAAGACTCCAGACGCAAGCCTCCATTTCATCCACCCTGCCCCAATACGGTGTGACATCATCATCAATCTCTCCACTCCCTTGAATAATAGACCCGAGGTACTTGAAGCATTCTTGCTTCGTATGACCTGTCTCAAGGCATCACTTCCCCGTCTGTTTCACAGTCGCTCTCGTCGCTGAACTTGCACTCCATGTATTTTGTCTTGGTCCTACTCAACTTGAACCCTTTAGACTCCAGGGTCTGTCTCAAAACCTCCCGCTTGTCGTTCACCCCGCTACGAGTCTAGGACTGTCGTCTGCGAATAACATACATCATGACATCTCCATTTGGATTCGTCGCGTCAGTCCATCAATGACCAAGGCAAATAAGAATGGGCTAAGATCTTTGCTCCATCATATCCTTGATCGCTCTAGTGTACGCCACTGGTACACCTTTAGCCTCCAAACATCTCCAAAGAACCTCTATCATATGCCTTCTCGAGATCGATGAAAATCATATATAGGTCTTTCTTCCTTTCCCTATACAACTCTATCAACCTCCTAATAAGATGGATGGTTTATGTAGTCGAACACCCCGACATGAATCCAAGGAAATTGTGGTCAAGCCCTCCCTTTATTCATCGGAATCGAGCGGGCAGCAAGAATTAGAATCAATCTATATAACATATGTTCCCATGTAGTCGGCATTCTAGAAGCAAAGCTTCCCGGTTGCCTGCCTCCTTGTGTGAAGATGTTTTTCATGTGGTTCTCGGAAATAGATACGCCTCTTCGCACCCTCATCTGCACGACATTTTTCCAAACTTTCATAGTGTGACTCAACAGCTTGATACCCCTATAGTTGTTGCAACTTTGGATATCGCCTTTGTTCTTCTACAGAGGAATCATAGTACTCCACCTCTATTCTTAGGACATTCTCGCAGTCTTAAAAATGACGTTGAACAACTCAATTAGCCACTCCACGCCTGCGCTGCCTATGCTCTTCCAAAAATCAACTGGGATCTCATCTGGCCCGGTCGCTCTTCCCCCAAGCATTCTGCGAACAATTCCCTTAACCTCCTCGATATTAATGCTCCTGCAGTACCCGAAATCCCGGTACCTGCCCGAATGCTCCAGTTCTCCCTACACAATGTCTGTATCTCCTTTTTCGTTCAAGGTGCAGTGAAGTATTTTTCATGGAGGGTGGTGGTGAGATTTACATAGTATCGATTGACGAGACGCGAGGCTGGAGGTTCGGAGGCAGACTTTAGAGTCAAAAGGTTTCAAGTTGAGAAGGACCAAAATAGAATACTTGGAGTGAAAGTTAAGTAACGTGACCCGTGGAGCGAACGTGGATGTGAGACTTGACACACAGGTCATCCCCGAGAGAGGAAGTTTCAAGTACCTGGGGTAAGTAATCCAAGATGGAGAAATTGACGAGGATGTCACACAATATATTGGAGCGGGGTGAATGAAATGGAGGCTCACATCCGATGTTTTGTGCGATAAGAATGTGTCGCCAAGACTTAAAAGTATGTTCTATAGAGTGGTGGTTTGACTGACTATGTTATATGGGGGGAGAGTGTTTTTATGTCATATAGAGTGGTGGTTTGACCGACTATGTTATATGGGGCAGAGTGTTCGCTAGTCAAGATTAGAGTTCCAGAGACGAGGATGCTGTGATGGATGTTTGGACATTACTAGGAGAGATGAGATTTGGAACGAAGATATTCAAGACAAGGCGGGAGCGCCCCTGTGGAGGATAAGATGCGGGAAGTGAGGTTGAGATGGTTAGGGCATATGAAGATGAGATGTGCGGATGCCCCGGTAAAGAGGTCTGAGAGGTTGGCCGTAGTGGGCTTGAGCAGGGATAGAGATAGGCCTAAGAAGTATTGGATGAGGTGATTAGAAAAGACATGACTCAATGTCAGCTCACCGAGGACAATGACCCTTTATAGAAGGGTGTGGAGATCGAGGATTAGGATAGAAGGTTAGTAGGTAGTCGGACGTATTTTTCTCCCATTCCCGGAGTGTTAGTATTATTCTTGTATTTTTGTATTCTTAGATTTCTACTATTGCCAGTTGTTTCTTTAGCCTCGATTATTGTACTATCTCACTTGTTTCTACTGCCTTATTTTTCATCTTTCGTTGAGCCGAGGGTCTATCTAAAACCTCTCTACCTCTCAAGGTAGGGGTAAGGTCTGCGTACACACTATCTCCCCAGACCCTACCCGTGGGATTATACTGGGTTGTTGTTGTTGTTGGTGGTGAGATTTGAAACCAGGACTTCTGTATACTATAATACCTTCTTTAAATTATGTGGCCATGTCATCTTAAGCTTGAAAATGTCATACTTTTATTTATGTCTTCAATTTAGGGAATTCTAGAAGTCAAATGTTAGAAGGAAACTTTAAAAGAGAACAATCTTATCTATATCATTGATCCAAGCACACACTATTTGTGGAGTGAATGCAATTGTCATAGCCTTTTCCATCTCGAACTTATTTGTATTTGAATAAGATACAGCTATTTCCCTTTAGTCAGTGGACTGAGAATGCTTACTCTTAATTCTAATAGTTACAGTGACTTATGGAGGTTTTCTAGTGTATTCAATGAGGGGTGCGGTTTTTTTATATTTCACTGGTTATCCTGAAGTACTTAACTTTTGTTTGTAGGTACGCCTGGACATTGCCTCGGGTCTTGGACTTCTGGCATATTTCATAAACTACAAGTTTGAAAACATATTTTCACCGTATGATTGGTCAACCTTTTCGTAATCTGTACACAGTTTTCGATCCATGATGCAGTTGTCAAAATAATGCACGATGTCTTGTTAAGACATCTTCTTTTCTTTAATCTCTCTAACGGACTCCAAATTCTTTTATAAAGAGAGGCAGAGAGTACTTTCAAGGCACTGCGCTCATCCAACTCCTCTCTTTTCCTTATCATGGGTTCTTAAAATAAGTAGTGTGCTCGGCAAATTTGTCTGAATTTTACTTATCTTCATACATCAGTAAAATCATATCTAACATGCTTATTTCAAACTTATCTAGTTTTATTCTAATTGTTTTTGCTTGATATTAAAATCGTTGTAAACACTAGTCTGATTACTCTGTGTGCTTCAATTGTACAAAGTAACTTGATGACCTGATTACAGATCCGCAATACTTTTAGATGTGGTTGCAGTCACTGCTCTTGTGATATATGTGAGCCGTGTGGTCTTAGGTTACAAGCAAACATGGGATAGATATCAAGTGAGTCCATCACTTCCATTCTCCATATCTTTTTATGAAGTTTGAATTTTTTTGTACCTACTCATTTCTTTTAGCTATATTTAGCTTCTGGTCAACAGGACACTTAATGAGAAAACAATAGCAAGTGGCTTTGGTTCTGTTTACTTTCTCCTGGATGCTTCTGAACAACATCAGGTAACAGAAGCCTCTAACACTTGTATCCGTTTTGTCTACACAAGTGAAGGTAGTTGGTTTCCTGAGGGAAAATAGAGGCACCTTATTCTTGCATTCTTCCCTTCTTGCAGTACAAACTAGCCATTTTGGCATATGCAGTCCTGCTGAAAGAAAACAGTCAGGTTTTCCTTCATCTTATCAATACCCCTAGCACTATGTTCTCCTTTTTAATTGTTGTACTATTTTCTTTTCAATGATTCATGTTTTTTCTGTATTAATAAAATCTTTTTATAACTACTTATTATGCATTCTAAGGCTTTCTTTTCTTTAGTATACTTTGTTTAGCTTATTTACCTGCCCTAGTTACTGCTTACTTTTTCGGAATGCTCTATTATGGCTTATTCGCTTTTGATACCAACACATTTTCGTACTGCTTTAAATTTTATCTGACTGAGTCTGACCGTTTCTCTTGCTTTGCTTGTGCTGTTGCTCTGTCTTGAGCCGGGGGTCTCTCGAAAACAACCGCTCTACCTAACAAGGTCGAGGTAAGGTCTGCGTACATTCCACCCTCCCCAGACCCCACATTGTGTAATTTCACTGGGTATGTTGTTGTACCAGGACACAATGCCCTTAAGGGAAAATAACAAGCACAAATTCTGTTAACTTTATTTTTTCTCGGTGCTTCTTTTATCCTACTTGCTCGTTTCTTTCCAGATTATTTCACTTCTTAGGATTGATCAATATATAAACTAAACCACGTCACCGCGATAGCCTACGCTACAAACAGTAGTGGCTGATTCGGTCTTCCTTTTTAAAATTTTCATATTTCTCCTCCATCATTATATTCCCCTACAGCTACTTAAAGCTGCAGCTTATAGCTTTTACAGTCAAATCCTTACTACCTAGGGCATCACCACTTTTGATATCATCCACTCTTGCTGTTTTCATCTGAAATGAAGAATGAAATGTCCATGTTCGAAGTAGGGCTTTTAATGATCTGCCCACTTAGGGGTCGTTTAATTGTTGGTTAGAGTTATAAAGGGTTTAGTTATTCCATCTTCAATCTTGTATAAAGTAATACATAGATTTTCTCATAACTTATACACATCTTAGTTATGCGGGAAAAAAACATGAACCAAATATTGTAGTAGCAATGTTATATTTAATGTGAAGAAGAGAAAAAATCAACCAAACATTGTATAGCTTATGCTTGATTCTATTTGAAAATTATTTTTCCTCATTTTTATAACCAAATCATGTATTAAGTTATGCTAGCTTTAATACATGTATAACTCCTCTCTAAACCAACAACCAAACGACTCCTTAATACCTTATTCATAAGTTATCTTGTATATAACGAAGTGTTGTAGTACTTTATGATGAATATGTGTGGCATAAACCCAAAATCAAACCAAATATGCAATCATCATATACTTCTTGGCCATAGGTGTATAGTCGAAGCATCCAAGAGATTGACCAAATGCGGTGGAGATTCATACTCACACTCACATCCATGTCAGATTGACTTGGTGCAGAAGGAATTTGAAGGTTCTTAGCAACATAGGCCAAACTGAAGGAACTAATCTTCTCTAAGTTTGTAAATCGTTGGGACATTTCTGCCTGGCTTCTCTTTAATTGGTCTCCACGGTTTGGTAACGTGGAGACGTTTCCCCTTGTCTCTAGCTGCTCCCAACATTTTCAACTCCACATTTTCAAATGGGAAGTTGTTCTGGTCCACGATTTGCCCTCCATATTCTTCTTCACTCCAAAGCAATCCTTGCAATTCCTTCCACTCAAGCAATGGTGTAGCATGGGGTGAAACTTCTCCAACTGGTCCATTGATGCTTCCCACTCATCACAAGTAAGCCAAATGCTTGTAGCTCTTTAGCTTGACTACGAGTGGAAGGCCTTGAAGGTGTAGGCACGTGCTTGTAGTTATCACTTAGGCAAATGTTTCCAATTGATTACGTACTTCTGTAGAATTTAACCATCTGAGATCTTGTCAAAAATTATTTGAATGCAGGAAAGTTGTGCTAGAAATGTCGGAGCCAGATGTGAGAAGTTTATTTATGATCTATTAGACGAAAAGGTTAGTTGGTGATTGATGTCCTTTGTAGTTATATTTTTCCATCTTGACACTCTTGCACTGTGTGCAGGTTGAAATGCCTGTAGACAGAGCCATAAGTACATTGGTGAGGTTAGGTATTGTAACGGAGAGTTCTTCAAATGGCCACACTGTGTTGCAGGCAGTCCCTTGCTTCAAGGCATATGTGATTCTACAAAAACATTGGAATAGCCTGCTTGGCTAGGTTTTACTGCATAGAAAGTTAAATTAGTTGTAGAAATTTAGCTTCTAATTCTCAAACAGTTCAGTGCAAGTGGGCTATGGCGATTTCCACAGAAAGTTACTATTCTATACAATGAAGTATGTATTTGGCAGTTTTAATTATGTTTGTCCAACGGTGCGGTCCCACATTATCGGTAACGGGATTTGAATACCGATAACGGTATTCGAATCGGAACGGTAACTGGGGTAGTCCCGCCAGTCCCGCCCCAGTCCCGCCCCTATCCTGCCCGACCCCTCCCCTTTGCACAAAATAGTCGTTGCACAACAACCATTTTATATTTTGGCTGTTGTGCAACGACCATTTTTGGTCTCCCCCTCCCTACTCCTACCCCTTAATATTTCTTTTTAACCCTTTAAGTTATTATATTTTCACTTTAACTCAATTTTTTTCAATTATAAATGCCTCATTTTCTCTTCATCTTCCTACAATCTCTCTAATCTTTCAATTTATCTCTCTACAAGTACATTTTCTACTAAATATTCAATTTTATTTATTCATTTGAGAGTGAAGTTGACAACTAGATTGAAGATTATTCATCGAGCAAAGTTTTAATTTTCAACCTATCGATTACACGTCGACGTTTGATACATTCGTTCCTTCATTTAATTATTATTGTTTTTTTATTTTAATTAGTGCACTTAATTTCATTATCTTTAATTATTTATTAGCATAATTAAAATGAAAGGATTAAGAAGTATGTTGGTAATGGTAAGGGTTAGACTTATTCTAGTAGGGGTAACAAGGACAATGGTACTTCTTTTAGTCATCTTATTCCTCCTAGACAAGACGATTTCGTTGATACTGAATTTTTCCTGAAGTACCATTAGATTTAGACGTTGAGATATTTTCTAGAACTCAACAAAACTTTAATTTAAAAGATAATCTAGATAACACACCGACTAATGTAGATGACACATCTCAAACTGAAACGCCTCCTATTCCCCCAAGTATGAGATGAGATCCAACACAACGAAAATTAGAATCAGATGCATGAGCTTTTTTTTATAGGGACCAAGAGAATGAAGTAGTTCGATGTCAAATTTGTAAAAATGTTTATAAATTTTAAAAGGGAAAGAGTCAGGGTGGGATGTGAGGTTTAATTAAGCATGTACAAAGGTTTCAAATAGCTAAGTGAGAAGAATACGAGGCTAGAAAGTTGGGTGGGCCAATGCGCTCTCAGTCGGGGCAAGGTTCACATAATGTCCATGTCCCGGATCAAGTACAAGGTCAAATTAATCCTATGACGGAGGAATTGTAGGCCCTAAATACGATAAACATAGTGATAGATGAGCATTATCAAAATTAGTTGCGGTGGAGGGTTTGCCTTTTTCATTTCATTTCTCTCCTGGTTTTATTCATTACATTAGAGAAATGTATAATTCGGCTTTTAACGATTTTCCTAGATCATCTATTAGCAGAGATGTTTTAAAATTTGCACACGAATATCAACAATATTTACATTATTCATTATATCATTTTTCTGGAAAAGTATTTCTCACGTCTGATATAGGTTGTAGTACTAACGTTCATGATTATTTAACGGTAACATGCCATTGTATAAATTATAAATGGATTATGGAAAAACATATTTTAGCGTATAGATAGATAGTAGACACACTGGTATTTTTTTGTTCCAGAAAATAATTATTCAGTTTGCGATTATTTTGACATACTAATAAAATCATGACTATTACTTCAGATAATGTTTCTAATAATTATGTTATTAGACTCTTAAAAATGTTTTAATTCCATCTTTTCAAATAATTTTCATAGAAAATGTGCATGCTATATTTATAACTTAATTGTAAATGACAATCTATTACTTTTTCAAGATATTCTTGATAAAATACAATTTGCTATAAACTATATTTTTAAAAGTAATAGAATACAACGAATAAAAGAATATAAAAATTTTTGTCACGATTGCGAACTACCTTATTGAAAAGTTCCGACAGAGGTGTAAGCGACGACGATGAATTTTACCAACAAATTTCAATTTCAACCGAAAAACCACAAGATATTGTGAAGAAACTAGAACAAGTGTTTTTAAATGGTAATTTTTTTAATTACAATTTTACGATGTTATTTGCAACTTTTAACACCACAAAGTTGCAATTTGAAATTGTATTACAAAAAAATTATATTTCTATTAAATAATATAAGAGACACAAAAACAGTTTTGAGATGTTTTTATTAAACTATCTTGTTCAATTATTGAGTTATTTTTTTAATTTAATTGCAAAAAAAAAACCCGAAAAGACGACCCGACCCGATATCACCGGCCCCCTATTCCGACGTGATGGAGATGGGACATCGGCAGAACATGATCCTTGGCTAATGCCAAGTACCGTGCACCGATTCCCATACCCGCACTCGTCAGAACGCCCGCCCGCTTAGTTTTAATGCAATAAGAGATAGCGTACCTATATTACACTTAGGAAGAATGAATTGGACGAATACTCAAAGGTGTTTGGCCCAGTGGCTATTTCACTAAGTGTATGCTGGGAGGAGTTCCGTGTTCGAGTCTCCTCTCAGCGAATTGTTCCCCGGGGCATATTTCAGTGGCAAAGGATGGACGCTAATGTTACACCCCGTAGTTCCAGAGTACGTATGTGAGGACATACGTACGAATGTATAACCCTGAATACGAAAGGGATGAAGATTTTGAATTTCCGACGGAAAATATTCCGAACCTCGTGAAGGAAAAAGGTTTATTATTGAAAATTGGATTCTTAACTTTGGTATTTAAGACTTTAAGAATTTATAAGAATTATGGATTTTATTTTCCGGAATTGGTCACGTGGGGCCCACGGGAGAAATTTACGGTTTTGTGGGGCCCACATTATTTTCAAGATTTTTGGCATTATGGATATTTTCGGAAGATGAAATATTTTGAACGAGTAGGAGGGCGACACATGTCACTCCCATGTGGCCCTATGGCCGAAATAGGTGTGACACTTGTCTTGTGGCCGAAATGAAGAGACATGTGGCAAGCCACATGTCTCAAGTTTGTGTGGGACATGTGGTTTGTGGGGCCCACACACACATGTTCCAAATCTACACCACACACTTGCTCACATCCTAGCCATTGATTGTCCTATAAATACCCCCCTTAAGCTTGCAAGGCTTCATCAAACACTTAAAGATTTCCAAGTCACAAAATACTCCCTCCCTTTTGTTGTGCTCTCGGCCACCCTTCCACTTTGTGTAGAAAAATTCTTCAATTGTTGTTGTATAATCCCAAATACCTTAGCCTAGTGTCCCTAGTAGTGTTCTAAAGTAATCCCAACACAAAGATCCAAGAAATACTACATTTTTCCAATAGTCGCAAAATGAAACCCTAGGGTAATCTTCATAGTTTGGATGAAGTGTTAAGAGAAGTTGTTTAGAAACTTCTAAGAGTTGCTTGGAGTGGATTGAAGCGTAAGGAATATGAGCTAAACGTTGCTCAGGATCGACTTATTAATCTTGGATAATTTTGGGCTTATCGAGGTAATGATCTTTGTCCTTCTATTGTAATTGGAGATTACATATTGTACTAGTTTATAATTGAGTATATGATATGTGGAAGGAAAATTGAAAAGAAATAGACTGTTGGTATACTGTGGGACAGAATTGTACACGTCCAGTTAGGCGTGTAATCCCTTTTGAGTTGTTGGCTAATGGTAGCGGGCCTTGATATAAGGGGAAATATATGTGGATACGGGGGAGGGGGGGGGGAGGTGCTGCCCAATTTTCCGTAGAATAAGGAACTGTATACTTAGAATATTCTACGAAGAAGTCTAGACGTTGATAGACGTATTTGATTATTATAGGTTGATACTCTACGCGCGACATATTCGACTTGGCAAGTGGATTTAGCCGAGGAGGTATGTGATTCTTCCTATCCTCTTGAGCATGATTGTTGTGAAATATATAGTACGGTAGACGTACGTGTGTTAAATAAATTTGGTTTCACTTTGATGTCCTTGATTTGAGTTCTAAATGATAAAAACCTTGAAATATTTTTAAAAGAGTTATGAAGCATTATTCGGAAGGAAATTGGTCCTTGATTTTAAAAAGAATAGGTTCTCCTGGTTTTCCAAACAAATATGGTTGTTTTGAATTATTAAAAAGTATAAGTGTTATGACAACTTTATGGGAAGTTAGTTATAACGACTTAAGGATGATAAAAAGAACGGTTTACTTACTTGTTTATAAAAGCCTTATTGTGATTTCTGAAGGTGTGGTAAGTTGGTTTGATAAGTAAACATGTTATGATATTACGGGCGTTAGTGCCTTGAGAATACCAATTATCTGTTCCTAGAATGCGTTGCTAGAACTCTGCTCTAGAAAGCGCTCTAGTTTGTTTGACAAAAATGAGAAAATATGCTTTGTAAAGGAAAAATGATTAAATAATAGGTTCTCATATATGTCAAAGGATATGAAGTTTAATTTCAATTTTGCTATGCAGAGATAATATCTATTTTTAATAAATAACTGAATATTGCTTTTCCCGGTAAATAATTTAGTTATCCAACAATAAGAATGATACTTTTTCAAAAGAGACAATTTATTTCCTGTTGGGTTGTACGTTATATTGTAGTTCACAAGTTGGAAGACCCAAAGGAGTCCCAATCTAGAGAATCGTAAGTAAGGCCAAAATCCACATACAACCAAGCAAACGGTATGGACAAAACAAAATGAAACAGAATAGCAACCGTCAGAAGAAATGAAATTAAAGGCAGTCACCAGGCAATCACACATATAAAGAGCTGGAAAGTTAAGTAAAAAAACCAAGATTTTCAAGCCTAAGGATAAATTAATTCAAGAATGTTTAGCTTCAGTTTAAGTCCTTGATTTTCCTATTGTTCACCTAACGGCCAAAGAAGTAGATTTCAGCAGAAGCTCGACATCGATTATCCCACATATCGTAGCTTTTGTTATGTTGTTTCTTTGTTGAAGTTACCTGTTCGAATGGCACTAGTCTATCTTTACCTTTGGTTCTTGTTCATCCAGCCGTCCATTTAGAAAAACTCCAAACAAAGTTGGTTGTCGACAAATAGTTATGGCCTATTGTGTAGCTTTTAGACTGTGACTGTAACTTGCTACCTTCAATTTTAATATATAATATAGTTTCTTATCTGATTTTATGATTAACCTCGACTCCACCATTCTTTTAAGAAGCTCTAGGGAGATATATATTTTTAGCTTTAGTTATTAGAATAGATATAAGACAGCTCTTATAGTTCAGTATATAAAGAGTCAACTTACACACATTAATCAGTTTCCTTGGTTGCAGATATATTTGCTACTTTGTGTATAGTCGGCAATAAAAAACTATGAAGGCCAAATTTCTTACCAGCTTTTTTATATTGGTTAACGTGGAACAAATAATCTTCTACTCAACTCAACATGTAAAAGCTATCCTTACAAATGGTAGAGAAGACAGGTAGGGGATAAGATAAGAAAACTGGAGAAAAAGAATTGTTAGGTAAGAACAAATGATGGTATTTCTGCCGAAATATAGGCAGCTAGTGGAGGCAGAAAGAAGCAGTGTAGTAGTAATCCCTTATTCAACGGAACTAAGCAGCCAAAATAGAACCATAAACAAATGTCCATATCGAATACCATAGGTATTTAATGTCCATAGCTTGTGTGCAAATTGGACGTACATGTAAATGTCCAGTAAGAAAATATCCAAAAGAATAGAGAAACTATCATGTACCACAGAAAAATCTTATTCGCAATAATAGGAAGCTAGCTACAAGTGTTAAACTTTTATTAAACCTCCATTAACAAAGTCATGGTAGTAATGTGTGTCAAAAAGTTAAATGAAGGTGAAAACAAAATTTGCAGAAGAAAATTGTATAAGTTTTCCACCTCTTAAGCAATCAATTGAACATAAATAATAGGTTTCCCTAAGGATGAACAAGCTAAATTATTCATGCAGCAAAGACAAATTCAAGTAGAAAAAATACGCAGCTTGTTAGTTCCAGCCATGTCTTAAGAAATAAGCGTATCAATTTGTACCACTTACAGATCTGCACATCTAAGGAAACAAATGAACAGGAAAAGAATTTAGTAGGAACATCTATTGGTATAATAATCTGTATTTGGCTAAATAATGTTTCAACACAATCTGTTAATCACTTAGTGAAACAGATTACACGATATAAACATTACTTAACAGTAAATTGATCATGAAACAATAAACGAAAACAGAATTTGTTTTGGAAAATAATTCAGAATGTAATCGAGTCCACTTAGTTCAAAGTTTGTCATTAAGGAAATTATTCCCCTCACAGTACTCGAGGTTAACGGAATATCATCTCCCAGGATAGAACGATTATCTTACCAGAATAGTAGTACTCCAAATTCCGGTAGCAGCGAACCACTCAACGGCAGTATATCACAAATAAAATTTTCGAGTTGAAGATGAAATTCAGAATTGAAAAAAAAATTAATGAATAAATTCTTGGAACAATCACCGAGGGGTCCTCTCTCTTCCTCATTCTATTTATGACAAAGAATTTATAGGTTTGGAGGTACTGATTCTGAATGTTTGCAACCATTCAGAATAGTCACCTAATTTTGGAGGGAAATTCGAAAAAGAGAGGGAGAGCCGGACGGGTCGGGTCGATCGCGGGTTGATCCGTTTGGATTTATTTTTTAATTAAATAATTAATTAATTAAAGAAACGTTTGTCCAAAAAGATTATCAATCAATCAATCGATCCAAATCCAAATCCAAAGCCAAAGCCAAAGCCGAGCCGAGCGAGCGACGACGACGGCGCGAGGGGTCCTTGCCCTCTCAACCCTTTTAGCAACTAGAGAAGGTGTAATGTAATATATACATCGCTCTTTCCTTCTCTTTTTTTGATGTGGGACAAAAGAGCCTTTTACTCCCTTTAATTTTCATCCCATCATTTTCCATTCACCAATATCAAAACCCAACAATCCCCCACATGAATGGGGAATGGCTATAAGATAAAAGAATGTACGGACGAGTGTGATATACAAGCGAGAATTGACTGCATCTGGATAAGTAGGTTTCCCTTTGAACTTTCCGTAGTGAACTTATATCGGATATACTCGATCAATCGGTAGATTTGATATCTTTGAACCGTCGAACTTTGTTGTATACCTAGACAACATAAGACACACAATCAACCCTCAACCGTTTATGGTTCTCACGGTTGTGTTCGTTTCAGCCATGAACACCGCCTGGTCTCATGAGTGCATAGAGAATGGGCCTTTACTGTCATTCCCCTTTAAAGCGGCTTACACTTAACACTCACATAGATGATTTCTAAACATGTGGTCCTATAGCCACATTATCTGGTCATACATTGCCAGATTTAGATAACCATTAAAAAACCTTAATGCTTTATTAACTCATTAACAAGCCATAAAGTCTTATCCTTATTTCTGAACATTGTCTTCATCCGAGAATGGGTTGAGTTATTTGACAATGTTGAACCGTCAGTCACAACTTTGTTTGATCTCCTTGAACTTAGCTCTTGGGATCTCCAGTCTACTAGGTAGAGTTACCGCCATGATGACTTGTCCTTGGCCTTAACCTCATTCCCATTGATGATCTACTAACTCCCTCTCTAGATAAGCCTTTTATAAGCGGATCCGCCACGTTATCTCTTGACTTTACATAATCAATTGTGATAACGCCACTAGAGAGGAGTTGTCTAACGGTATTGTGTCTCCGTCGTATGTGACGAGATTTTCCGTTATACATTACGCTCTCTGCCCTACCTATTGTTGCTTGACTGTCACAATGTATACATATAGGAGCCAAAGGTTTGGGCCAAAATGGAATTTCTTCTAAGAAATTTCGGAGCCATTCAGCTTCTTCACCGACCTTGTCTAAAGCTATAAATTTGGATTCCATTGTAGAGCGGGCGATGCATGTTTGTTTTGATGATTTTCAAGACACTGCTCCTCCGCCAACGGTGAAAACATATCCACTCGTGGATTTAACTTCAAACGATCCGGTGATCCAATTTGCATCACTATATCCCTCAAGTACTGCGGGATATTTATTATAATGCAAAGCATAATTTTGAGTGTGTTGTAAATATTCCAAGACTCGTTTCATTGTCATCCAATGAGTTTAATTGAGATTACTCGTGAATCGACTCATCTTACTTATAACACATGCTATATCTGATCGTGTACAATTCATAATATACATCAAACTTTCCAAAACTCGTGCAAAGTCCAATTGTGAGTCACTTTCACCTTCATTCTTTTGAAGTGCAAAACTTACATCAATTGGAGTCTTTGCAACATTGAAATTTAAATACTTGAACTTGTCAAGTACTTTTTCAATATAATGTGACTGTGATAATGCTAGACCTTGTGGAGTTTTATGGATTCTAATTCCTAAGATCAAATCAGCAACCCCTAAGTCTTTCATGTCAAATTTGCTAGCGAGCATACGTTTCGTAGCATTTACATCGACAATATCTTTACTCATTATCAACATGTCATCAACATACAAACAAACAATGACTTCATGATTTAAAGTATTTTTAATGTAAACACATTTGTCACACTCATTAATCTTAAATCCATTTGCCAACATTGTTTGGTCAAATTTCGCATGCCATTGTTTGGGTGCTTGTTTAAGTCCATAAAGTGACTTAACAAGTCTGCACACTGTTATACCCCGTATTTCCAGAGTATGTACGTGAGGGCGTACGTATAATAATTTAAGCCTTAAGGATTGGCAAGGATCGAAATTTGGGCACAAGTGCCGAAAAGAATCGTTTTTCGACGAAACGTTTTACAAGACTTGCGAAGGGAAAATTCCGGCTATGTCATTTTTAATTTTTGCGGATTTTTCCGAGAGACGAAACATTTTGGACCAACGGGAGGGTGACATGTGTCACCCTCACATTGGAAGGAATTGTGGGCGGTAATGGACGAAATTGGTGGCATTGGTTAGGTAGGATATTTTGTGCAAGTTGGTGTGGTAGATGGATAAGGTACACATGGTTAAATCCTAGCCCTACACTTGCCTAACACTTGGATTGATCTTGGCCATTGGTTGACCATTGCTTGACCTATAAATACCCCTCTAAGTTGAAGACTTTCTTCATCCAAACTTGAGCATTTTTCTAAGTCTCAAAATACTCCCTCCCTCTTGAGGTTTCGTCCAAAGCCATCCCCCCCTCCCCTTTGAGAAAGGCCCTCGGCCGAGCACACCACCATCCTAGTTGTTTTGAAATACCCTTTGGTAGAGAAATACTCTCCAAGTATTGTTATAATGCCCTAAATACCTTAGCCCATATACCTTGTAGTACTTTCCAAAGTTACCTCTATACGTAGAGCCCGGAAATACTATTATACTTTCCCTCAGTCGCAAAAACGAAACCCTAAGGAAAACCTTCATAGTCGGTTGAAGTGTTAAGTAGAAGTTGCGTAGAACTTCTAAGGGTTGTTTGGAGCGGGTTGGAGCGCCCAGAGTAGGAGCTAAACGTCGCTCAGGATCGACATTTATACTTGGATAATTTTGGGCTTATCGAGGTAAATAATCCTATCCTTCTAGTGTAATTGGAAATTACATACTGTAGTAGTATTGAAATGAATATAAGATTCATAGAAGAGAATTGAACTGTAATAGAAGGATATTACTGAAAGACTTGAATCAAATCGCATCGTAAGAATATTAAAGTAGAAGATTAAACTGTACTTACATAGGACCGTATTTACAGTAGACTAATAACCTTTATTGGTTGAATGTTCTGCGAGTAGCATGAACTACTTGGAAGGTGGACAAGGCTAGCCGGGTTATATCCGTGGAGCGTTTTTGCTTATAGTCGATAATCGTCGCGAGGTATGTGATTCTTCCTATACTCTTGAGCATGAAGTATTTTAAAGGAATATATATATAGTACGGTAGACGTACGTGTGGCAATGTCTTTTGACTTAAGTTTGAATAATATATATATATAGTACGGTAGACGTACGTGTGTTAACTGAATGTAGTGTTACGGCAATGTCTTTTGACTTAAGCCTGAATAATAAAGAATCTTGAAGTATTTCAAAAGATTAAGAAACCGTTTTGAAAGAAGAGTAATACTTGGTTTTGAAAACATAAGAGTTATACTAGCTTTATGGAAGTTAGGTATAACGTCTTAAGAGTGGTAAAGAGAATGGTTTACTGATTTTTAGAAGTTAAGAGACTTGATCTTAAAAGATAAGAGACTTGACTTGAATGAATTAATATAAATTTTGTGTGAAACCTCATTCGTGAGTAATGAGTACTTGGTTTTTAAAAGGAGAAATGTTTCTTGATTTGAATCGAATGAGTATCGACAAACCACTGCAGCGTTAATAAAGGAAAATGTATTGAATAATGAAGTATTATTAAAACCAGTAGAAACCTCCATCTGCATAGAAACTAAGATGAGACAAAATGATATTACATTTCCTAGATCATGGCTGCTTAATAAGATTGTTTATAAACAAGAATAAACTGCTCACACCTATGGCATATGTTACTCAATTGTTTTAAAAGAGATTAAGACATTGAACTATGAAACTTTTCTAAAATAAAGAGACTTGAGTAATTGAAATTGGGCAAACTGGAACTTTAGGGAAAAGAAAGGCATTGTTTTAAATTGGTTTAAAACATAAAGTGTTATAACAGCTTTATGGGAAGTTAGTTATAACGACTTTATGAAAACAAAAGAAGGGTTTTATCATTGGTTTTAATGTGGTAACTTGACTTTAAAAAGAGAAGTGTTTTGGTCTAAAAATAAGGCATGGTATTACCTTAATTTGGTTTTAAAAAGGAAAGTATGGAAGTTGTTTTGGTTTACTTAAAAGATGTAAGTCACTTTTTTTTTATACTAAGGGTATCGGGTGACTTTTATAAAAGGAATGGATCTCTTAAAAGGAATTTAACGTACGTAGTACTTTAGGGTTAGAACCCGGACTTTGACATAAAATGAAAGTACCTTGAGTTGTGTATAACTTGCATATGCTTGTTGTTGTGATAGCCTTTGTTGTGCAAGAATTGTGTTTCTATACTACCGCGTCTCTCGATGGAGGGCCGATTGACTTGTTGAGAACTTACTTGGACGTACCGACGGTGACGGAGAATTCCGCACGCCTCGCGTTGATAGTGTTATTCCACGGACTAGCTCTCCACGAGGTTTCTTCGTTCGACCTTGGTACACGGTGGTCGGCTTTCGTCTTTGCCGCCTCGTGGTGATTCGGCCTTGGTACTGGTAGTTAGCCCTCACACTTGCCCGCTCGGTGTAGTGGGAAGTCTCGTGATACGGACTTGGTACACTGGTAGTTAGCCCTCGTACTTGCCCGCGGCCACGTGGCGGCCTTGGTATCCGTAGTCGGCCGTACTTGCCCGTGTCGCCTTCGTGGTTTGGTTGTATTGTATTGTTAGTACGGCTTTGGCATCAGGTAGGACTTGGTGTTCATGTGTACTTCTTGGTGTTATCATATCATAGACTGCCGGCAGTGAGGAAGGTATTCCACGGGCATGATTGATGTTATGGGCGTGAGACCCATCGTTATATTTGAGTAATGACTTGGAGCGCGTGAGTCCATGACTTGATTTAAATGTTATATGTGTGTACTGTAGTTTGGTTATCAGACATGTCTCCTGCTTTAAATAGACTATTATGATTTCATTTACTGATTTCTGATTTCACATACTTGGTACTGTTATCGACCTCGCCCGAGCTGCGTTCATCTGCGCAGTAGAGTACATCTACCGTCGATCCCCGCGTTGAGGATCACATTTCAGCGTATTGGGAAGCTCCGTTCCTTCGGAGGCTTATCTTTTGGTATGTTACCACAGTCAGCAGGTTCTTGTACATTCGGGGTATGGCGGGGCCCCTGTCGTCATAGTTGTTGTATAAATCTTAGAGTGCATGCCTTGTTGTAGGCGGGGTTGTAAGGATTAAACTGCTCAACTTTGTAATTATTTATATATATCCGAAAGCGATTTTCTTCAGTAAAATGTGTCATTTCACATTTTGTTTCATGTATTGTTTTTATGTTCGATTACTCGATGTATGACTACTTGGGTGCGGGTAAGGCACGATCCACGTCCGGTTCGGTCGTGACAAAAGTGGTATCGAAGCGATTAGTCCTCGGAAAGTGTCTGAGCCGTGTCTAGTAAGTCTTGATTATCGGTGTGTTGTGCGCACCACATCTATAATCGTGAGGCTATAGGACATTTAGGATTGGTTTCCGCCTTCTCATTACGAGATCGTGCCTTAGAGCCGTGTTGTAAGTTGGACCCCTCGACGTATCTCGTTTTTACGATTATGCCTCCGCCAGGCAACCGGGCGGAAGGGCAAAGCGCGAGAGGAGGCTGCGAGTAGAAGCGGCGGTAGTCTCTACGAGACCACGATACTGAGCCTCGATCCGCGATGCAGGCGAGAGGATGGGTTACAAAGTGGGCCCGATTAATGGCGTGGTTGTGGCGGACTTGAGGATAGGCTGGGCCAGCGATTCGATGCCGATGGTTCACCCTAGATCGAGATAGTTTGAGGCTACGGATTTTTACGAGTTGTAGGCGCGAGTTTTATGGGTTGAGGCACGAGGATGATCGCGAGGAGTTCATCCGAAGCGATTCTGACGGATCGTAGAGTGATCGAGGCATCGGAGACCGAGTTAGTGGTCCTAGGTTCGCATCGCGTGATACCGCATGATCGGTTTGGTCGTGGGAGTCACGGGGAAGAATGCTTCCGGATATGGGGGACGAGTTCTCGGGGCATTTCTTGCACATTTCTTGCCTCGCGGATGAGAGGCTCGGGTAAACAATTTTTGGTGTTCGCGGCGAGCGCGTGCGGTTCGGGAGTACAATGTGAGTTCGACTCATTGGCGACGTCCGCGTTAGTAGCTAGTATGGAGGATCGAGTGCACCGATATGTTCTGAGGCTCGATGATTACCTAGCGAAGTTGTTGGTGTAGCTCTTCAGTGGGCATGGAAATTGCCGCACGCAGCTTATGCCCCAGGATGTGAGGCGGAGAAATCGACGGAATGACGAATCGCGAAGAGGGCGAGCAGCAGGTCCTTTGGTGACTTTCGAGGCGGACCGCCTCAGCCAGACTAGTTATGTACCTCGCCCGATCTGAGTGGTCCTCCACGGCCTTGGGACGCCGGGGTATTGGGAAGCGGTCGTGGCTCCCGTGTTTGATTTTCGGGAGTAAGTGCTCGCCGGATGAGGTCGCCACTTGTCTCGGTGTGGCGTTGTGGAAAACTTCATAAGGGAGAGTGTCGTACTAACTTGGGAGATTGTTATTCTTGCGGCCAACGGGGCCATCTGGCGAGATCGTCCGAGGCGGGTAGCGGTAGGATAGCACGCAGACTACGGATCGATTGCGGGTTCTTCACCTTCCATAGCTAGGCAGGATGTTCATACACCGGCAGGCCACGACAGAGGTCGCGGTGGAAGTTCCCAGTTTTAGCGGTCCTTTGAACCGCCTATTTTCAGGTATATCCTTAACCCTCTAGAGACTTGTATGTTTTAATGTATGTTGATGTGTTTAGTGTTATGTTCGGATAGCTTTGTGCTAAAATGTGATTTAGAAGCCTGGTTAGTGAAAAGGGTAAGCACAGGGTGAGAAAATGATGAACCTTAGAATATTACAGTTGAGACCTTAGATGTAAGGCCGTCTTGAGTACAAGATTTTGCGGGTGATCTTTGTCAGAATGTATAAGTATACGTGGAGTAATTGTGGGAAAAATTCCTTGGGTGGTGTAAAATAAAGTGGTAGCTTTCATGACCTGTATAGGTAAGATTGTTCCGGATCGGGAAACAAGAGCTTGATGCGTTAAGTGGGTCGGGTTGGGGCCATGTTGCGGGCCAACCCGCGGCCTGTTTCGAGGTAGGGTCAGCTCTGGGTGGTCCCGCCAGGTGGTAGGGTCACGAGGGTGCTAGGCCCAAGTTTAGATGACCATCGTATGAGTTCGTGGATATGTTCGACCAGAAGCGGATCGTGAAGGCCGGGAATGGCCTTAAGGAAGATTGAGGCTAGTAAGATGACCAAGTTTGGAGGTGGTGACTCCAAAGTTTTGGGAACTGAAGCGATGACTGAAGTGTGGTACGTATACTAGAAGAGTTCAAGTGTTCGAGAAGGGCACGACGAGTAAGGAAGGAAGAGAACGTGTGTTATTTCGTGGCCAGGTGTGGCGTTGGCAACTTGTTAGAGGAACTTTATCGTTATCCGTCTTGAGAAGGAACATTCGGGACGAATGTTTCTAAGGAGGGGAAAATGTTATACCCCGTATTTCCAGAGTATGTACGTGAGGGCGTACGTATAATAATTTAAGCCTTAAGGATTGGCAAGGATCGAAATTTGGGCACAAGTGCCGAAAAGAATCGTTTTTCGACGAAACGTTTTACAAGACTTGCGAAGGGAAAATTCCGGCTATGTCATTTTTAATTTTTGCGGATTTTTCCGAGATACGAAACATTTTGGACCAACGGGAGGGTGACATGTGTCACCCTCACATTGGAAGGAATTGTGGGCGGTTGTCACGACCCGAACCCGGGCCCGTGACTGGTGCCTTACCCCGGGCACCCTAGTGATACAACATCAGAGAAAAACCAGCGGAAATAAAAACTCAAGAATGAAAACAGTGAAATAAGAAAGTAGGCTAACCCAAACGGTTACCTTTTTTATACATAATTTAAAACTTGAACAGTTACATCCCATACAAACACACTTGTGAGCATGCACCTCAAGAATTTGAAACCATAATGACGGACAGGGCCGCCATGCCCCTGAATATACAAAAGTCAACTACTTGAGGCCGTACCACGTGACAAGCTTAGGAGATATGGAGCCTTTCGAGAACCGAACAGCGATCCTAAGAGAGTGGATCAGCAAGCTATGTACCTCAACCTGCGGCATGAACGCATCCCCCCGAAGGAGGTCAGTACAACAGGTACCAAGTATGGCGAAAAATCAGAATGAAATCATAATAGTTTATTTAAAGCAGGAGACATGTATTATAACCAAATTCTGAGACCACAACATATAATCAGTCATATCAAGATAGGGACTCATGCCCATTAAATCATCACTCAAATACAACCCGGGAATTTAACCCGCACAAAGGCCGCATGCCCCGACATCTCACCTCGGTATAAGCATGGCCACGAAACATCCTAGTGGGCCCATACGTGGACCATCCAACGTGTCGGTATGCCCAAAGGAGATAACAAGATAACAATCCACAGTGGAAGCATACGTGGGCTACCCAACGTGTCGGTATGTCAAACAACTAGCAAGAGAATACTCACGTGGAAGCATACGTGGGCTACCCAACGTGTCGGTATGTCGATCAAATAACAATAATAACACCCCTAATGGAAGCATACCCGTGGGCTACCCAACGTGTCGGTATGTCCATCAATCAACCAGATAGCCGGCCCTCCAACGAGAGACGCGGTAGCACAGAAATACAACACTTGCACACAAAAGCTATCACTACAAGCATAGGCCCGTTACACACAACTCAAGGTGCTATAAATACTTCTTAACACAACGTCAAGTATACCATTTAAAACCCAAGTACTTAACCCCTTTAGGATCAAGGTACTCCTACCTTTTATAAACAAGTCACTTATGTTTTTCCATCACAAGGAGTTCAATATTTGAAAACGAGTTACTTCCCTTTTCCCAAAATCAAGTTACCATTTTAAATCTAATAATGAAACCATTTCTTTATTTTCCTAAAGTCGTTATAATTAACTTCCCATAAAGTTATTATAACACTTTATGTTTTAAAACAATACAAGACAAAACCATGCCTTTCTTTTAAAACAAAACACTTCCAATTCTTAAGTCTCTTTTCTTTTAGAAATCGAATTCCTTACTTTGGAATTTTTAAGAAGATCAAAACTTGATTTCAATAATTCTCATTAGAGCAGCCATGATCTAGGAAATGTAATGTCATTTTGTCTTATCTTAGCTTCTATGCAGATGGAGGTTTCTACTGGTTTTAATATGATTAATGTCATTACTATTTCCTTTATTAACGCTGCATTGGCTTGTTCGATTCTTCTTCCCATTTCCGAAATTTGGGTAACATTATTCCTTTTTAAAAAAAACCACGGACTCATTTCTCACGAATGAGGTTTCACACTCTTTTGACACCATTTAAGTCAAATCACTTGTCCTTTGAAATCAACAAAACATTCTTTTACTTACATAAAGTGGTTATAACCAACTTCCCATAAAGCCGTTATAACACTTTATGTTTTAACCCAACCAATTACACTATAAGCCCTTATGAGATCAAGAGGACTTATTCTTTAACAACCAAGCACTTATTACTAACGAATAAGATTTTCCTACTCTTTTCTTCAAACAATCAAGACCCTTACACTTCATATCAAGTCAAGGCACAAAAGGGAAATTTAATTCCTTTAACACACGTGCGTCTACCGCACTATATATTTCACAAATAGTCATGCTGAAGAGGATAGGAAGAATCACATACCTCGCGACGATTGTCGACAATAAGCAAAATGCTCCACCGTATTATCGCCCTTAAGTAGAATATGCTACCGTAGTACTTCAATCCTATAAGGGTCATGAAACGTCTATCAAACTCTAGCTTCGAACGTAGAATAACTAAGTGCAAAGTCCCCAAATTCTACGACAATTTGGACGGCACTTCCTTTGTCTTTACTAACTTGCCACCTTTGCTAAGGTCGAATTCAATAACCCAACGCCCCATACTAAACCAACCTTAAACCCCTTTCAAATCTTTCCAATCCAAGTTCTTAGGTCTAATCATGATATCTAGCCCTAGACATCTTTAACAATTACAATCTCCCTTTACAACATGCGACGTCCCAATTAGAAAACCAATTGAAGTTAAAATCTTAAGGCTAACATGCCCATTTCAGTTTTTAACAAGACAACAAGATCCAAATCTATACAATATAAAACAGCCTCAGGCTCAATTCTATACTACTATAACATAACAGCCTTAGGCTCAACTCTAAACTACTAAAATAAAACAGCCTCAGGCTCACATCTATACTACTAAAATAAAACAGCCTTAGGCTCATAACCAAGAGAAAGGGGAAACTTTTACCTTAAGGAATAGCCCACAAAAGCCCCTTTATCTTCCACCTCTTTCCGTCAAAATCTCCCACCAGCGTTACCCACAACTTTACCCACACTTTTTCTTCTTGCCGCCGCTCCAACAATCTCATCTAAAGCTAGGTTTTCTTCCAAAAACTAGAGAGAAGGGAGAGGGTTTTTCTTAGGAGGGTTTGGAAATGAAATGAAATGGCCAAGTCTTCCAAGACTTGGCCCTAAAATAGGACCACTTACTGATAAAAAGGATGGGAGGGACACTTGTCACCCTCCCATAGGTTATAAACGAAATATCCCCTGTTTTTCGTCACTTACTGCGCAAAATTCCCGCCTCGGCGCTTCCACTTCCAAAAATAAATCTTCCGCATGTCGGCGCCGCGGCCCTGCATTCCGGCGCCGCGGCGCTGCAACCCCTGTGACCCCCCAGTACAACTGGCGCCGCGACCTGCGATCCGGCGCCAGCTGCACCGCATCGAAATCTGCGGCGCACTGCGCGCACCAACTTGTAACTTCCATAACTTTTGACTCCGATGTCCAAACGACGAACGGTTTGTTGCGTTGGGATCTAGATTTAACGGACTACACATTAGGCCTTTTAAACACCTCGAAATTCTTAACAACTGGGGTACAACACTCCAAGGTAAACTCAAAATCCGTCCAACACATGTTGTCAACTTATCTAACTCCTTGAATTTACGGGGTGTAACAGCGGTAATGGACGAAATTGGTGGCATTGGTTAGGTAGGATATTTTGTGCAAGTTGGTGTGGTAGATGGATAAGGTACACATGGTTAAATCCTAGCCCTACACTTGCTTAACACTTGGATTGATCTTGGCCATTGGTTGGCCATTGCTTGACCTATAAATACCCCTCTAAGTTGAAGACTTTCTTCATCCAAACTTGAACATTTTTCTAAGTCTCAAAATACTCCCTCCCTCTTGAGGTTTCGTCCAAAGTCATCCCCCCATCCCCTTTGAGAAAGGCCCTCGGCCGAGCACACCACCCCATCCTAGTTGTTTTCGAGAAATACCCCCCCCCCTTGGTAGAGAAATACTCTCCAAGTATTGTTATAATGCCCTAAATACCTTAGCCCATATACCTTGTAGTACTTTCCAAAGTTACCTCTATACGTAGAGCCCGGAAATACTATTATACTTTCCCTCGCAAAAAGCGAAACCCTAAGGAAAACCTTCATAGTCGGTTGAAGTGTTAAGTAGAAGTGCGTAGAACTTCTAAGGGTTGTTGGAGCGGGTTGGGCGCCCGAGTAGGAGCTAAGCGTCGCTCGGGATCGACATTTATACTTGGATAATTTTGGGCTTATCGAGGTAAATAATCCTATCCTTCTAGTGTAATTGGAAATTACATCCTGGAGTAGTATTGAAATGAATATAAGATTCATAGAAGAGAATTGAAGCGTAATAGAAGGATATTACTGAAAAGACTTGAATCAAATCGCATCGGAAGAATATTAAAGTAGAAGATTAAAGCGTACTTAGATATGACCGTATTCTGATGAACTAATAACCTTTATTGGTTGAATGTTCTGCGAGTAGCATGAACTACTTGGAAGGTGGACAAGGCTAGCCGGGTTATAGCCGTGGAACGTTTTTGCTTATAGTCGATAATCGTCGCGAGGTATGTGATTCTTCCTATACTTTTGAGCATGAAGTATTTTAAAGGAATATATATATAGTACGGTAGACGTACGTGTGGCAATGTCTTTTGACTTAAGTTTGAATAATATATATATATAGTACGGTAGACGTACGTGTGTTAACTGAATGTAGTGTTACGGCAATGTCTTTTGACTTAAGCCTGAATAATAAAGAATCTTGAAGTATTTCAAAAGATTAAGAAACCGTTTTGAAAGAAGAGTAATACTTGGTTTTGAAAACATAAGAGTTATACTAGCTTTATGGGAAGTTAGGTATAACGTATTAAGAGTGGTAAAGAGAATGGTTTACTGATTTTTAGAAGTTAAGAGACTTGATCTTAAAAGATAAGAGACTTGACTTGAATGAATTAATATGAATTTTGTGTGAAACCTCATTCGTGAGTAATGAGTACTTGGTTTTTAAAAGGAGAAATGTTTCTTGATTTGAAATCGAATGAGTATCGACAAACCATGCGGCGTTAATAAAGGAAAATGTATTGAATAATGAAGTATTATTAAAACGGTAGAAACCTCCATCTGCATAGAAACTAAGATGAGACAAAATGATATTACATTTCCTAGATCATGGCTGCTTAATAAGATTGTTTATAAACAAGAATAAACTGCTCACACCTATGGCATATGTTACTCAATTGTTTTAAAAGAGATTAAGACATTGAACTATGAAACTTTTCTAAAATAAAGAGACTTGAGTAATTGAAATTGGGCAAACTAGAACTTTAGGGAAAAGAAAGGCATTGTTTTAAATTGGTTTAAAACATAAAGTGTTATAACAACTTTATGGGAAGTTAGTTATAACGATTTTATGAAAACAAAAGAAGGGTTTTATCATTGGTTTTAATGTGGTAACTTGACTTTAAAAAGAAAAGTGTTTTGGTCTAAAAATAAGGCATGGTATTACCTTAATTTGGTTTTAAAAATGAAAGTATGGAAGTTGTTTTGGTTTACTTAAAAGATGTAAGTCACTTTTTTTTTTTTATACTAAGGGTATCGGGTGACTTTTATAAAAGGAATGGATCTCTTAAAAGGAATTTAACGTACGTAGTACTTTAGGGTTAAAACCCGGACTTTGACATAAAATGAAAGTACCTTGAGTTATGTATAACTTGCATATGCTTGTTGTTGTGATAGCCTTTGTTGTGCAAGAATTGTGTTTCTATACTACCGCGTCTCTCGATGGAGGGCCGGTTGACTTGTTGAGAACTTACTTGGGCGTCTGGCGGTGTGGAGAATTCCGCAGTGCGCTCGCTGATAGTGTTATTCCATGGACTAGCTCTCCATGAGGTTTCTTCTTGTTCGCCTTGGTACCGGTGGTGGCTTTCGTACTTGCCGTCTGCGTGGTGATTCGGCCTTGGTACACAGTAGTTAGCCAGCACTTGCCCGTTCGGTGTAGTGACGAAGTCTCGTGATCTGACCTTGGTACACAGTAGTTAGCCCTCGTACTTGCCGGTCGGCTACGTGGCGGCCTTGTATCGGTAGTCGGCTTCGTACTTGCCTCGTGTCGCCGTGGTTTGGTTGTATTGTATTGTTAGTACGGCTTTGGCATCGGTAGGACTTGGTGTTGGTGTACTTCTTGGTGTTATCATATCATAGGCTGCCGTGATGAGGAAGGTATTCCACGCATGATTGATGTTATGGGCGTGAGACCCATCGTTATATTTGAGTAATGACTTGGAGGCGTGAGTCACGACTTGATATAAGCGTTATATGTGTATCTTGTAGTTTGGTTATCGGACATGTCTCCCGCTTTATATAGACTATTATGATTTCATTTACAGTATTCTGATTTCACATACTTGGTACTGTTATCTTGACCTCGCCCGGCTGCGTTTCATGCGCGTGTAGAGTACATCGGTTGTCGATCCGCATTTAGGATCACATTTCAGCGTATTGGGAAGCTCGTTCCTTCGGAGGCTTATCTTTTGGTATGTTACCACAGTGCAGCAGGTTCTTGTACATTCGTGGTATGGCGGGGCCTGTCCGTCATAGTTGTTGTATAAATCTTAAGTGCAGTCTTTGTTGTGGCGGGGTTGTAAGGATTAACTGCTCAACTTTGTAATTATTTATATATATGCCGAAAGGCGATTTTCTCTCAGGTAAAATGTGTCTCATTTCACATTTTGTTTCATGTATTGTTTTTATGTTCCGCTGATTACTCTGATGTATGACTACTTGGGTGCCCGGGTAAGGCACCAGTCACGGGCCCGGGTTCGGGTCGTGACAACTTTCCTTTCTTTACCAGGAACCACAAAACCCTCAGGTTGTTCCATGTAATTTTTTTCCTCCAATTCTCCATTTAAGAAAGCTATCTTGACATCCATTTGATGGATTTCAAGACCATATACGGCTGCCAGTGCCACTAACACCCGAATAGATGTTATTCTTGTTACCGGAGAGTATGTGTCAAAGTAATCAAGGCCTTCTTTTTGTCTATAACCTTTGACCACAAGTCTTGCCTTATATTTGTTAATAGTGCCATCAGCTTTCATTTTCCTTTTAAAATTCCATTTTGATCCTAAAGGTTTATTTCCAGGAGGAAGATCAACTAATTCCCATGTATGGTTGTTTAAAATTGATTTAATCTCACTATTGACTGCTTCTTTCCAAAATGTTGAATCAGAAGATGACATTGCTGCTTTAAATGTTTGAGGCTCATTTTCAAGCAAGAATGTTACAAAATCTGGTCCAAAGGAAGTAGATGTCTTTTGATGTTTGCTACGCCTTGGATCCTCTTTGCTTGGTATATTTTCCTTTGGTTCTTCCCGCGGTCGTTTAGATCTTTCATTTGACGACTCACATTCAGTTTTATACGGATAGATATTTTCAAAGAATTCAGCATTATCTGATTCAATTACCGTATTAACATGAATTTCGGGATTGTCCAATTTGTGAACCAAAAACCGACAAGATTTGTTGTTTGTAGCATAGCCAATAAAAACACAGTCCACAGTTTTTGGTCCGATTTTTACCCTTTTGGGCAAAGGAACTTGGACCTTCGCTAAACACCCCCACACTTTGAAATATTTCAAGTTGAGTTTTCTTCCTTTCCATAGATCATATTGAATATATTGTGTTTTGATGTGGGGTACTCTGTTGAGTATTCGATTAGCTGTAAGGATAGCTTCCCCCCACTCTGCGATGGCGGAACTAATTAGTAAGACATTCATCATTTCCTTTAATGTTCGGTTTTCCTTTCCATGATTCCATTTGATTGTGGTGTGTAAGGGGCAGTAGTTTGATGAATAATTTCATATTCCAAACATGTCTCTGCAAAAGGAGATTCGTACTCTCCACCCCTATCACTTCTAATCATTTTGATCTTTTTATTCAATTGATTTTCCACTTCGTTTTTGTATTGCTTAAATGCATTAATTGTTTCATCCTTACTATTAAGCAAATACACATAACAGTATCGAGTGCAATCGTCAATGAAAGTTATAAAATATTTTTCCCCACCACGAGATGGTATTGACTTCATATCACATATATCTGTGTGAATTAAGTCTAAAGGATTTGAATTACTATCAATAGACTTATATGGATGTTTAACAAACTTAGATTCAACACAAATTTCACATTTTGATTTGTTACACTCGAATTTAAGCAATACTTCTAAATTGATCAATTTTCGCAAGGTTTTGTAATTGACATGTCCTAAACGAACATGCCATAAATCATTTAACTCCAATAAGTAAGATGAAGCTGAATTTTCATTAATACTGTCAACAACCATTACATTAAGTTTGAAAAGGCCCTCGGTAAGGTAGCCCTTTTCTATGAACATATCATTCTTACTTATTACAATTTTCTCACTAACCAACACGCACTTAAACCCGTTTTTGACGAGTAGTCCGGCTGAAACTAAATTCTTCTGAATTGTTAGAACGTGCAGAACATTGTTGAGAGTCAGGACCTTGCCGGAAGTCATCTTCAGAAGTATCTTCCTATATCCTTCAACCTTGGCTGTTGCAGTATTTCCCATAAACAGTACCTCTTCGGGTCCAGCGGGAGCATATGTTGCAAATGCTTCTTTTGCAGCGCAAACATGTCGAGTGGCACCAGAATTCAGCCACCACTCCTTTGGGTTTCCAACCAAATTGCACACAGATCATTCAGATCATCATTCATTTCCACCATATTGGCTTGTCCTTTTCCCTTGTCCTTTTTCGGGAGACGACAATCTGGGCTTTTGTGGCCAGGTTTCCCACAATTAAAGCAGTTGCCCTTGAACTTTTTCTTGTTAGAACCCTTCTCTTTTCTTGTGAGTGGTTTTGCCTCGACAGAGATGAAATATTCTGCTATGGCAATAACAAAATTATCATCAATTTTCTCTCTACAAGGCTAAATGACCAAATGTAACATAAAGTATTAGTATAATCTCAGTTAATTGTGGTAGAGTAGAATCTTAGCATACATGTTGGAAATATTTAGTGAAATAAAGTAAATCCTATTAATTATGAATCGAATAATTGGGGCCCCACACGTAGGAAACCTTGTTTCCACACACGTGCACACGTAGTGCCAAGGATCAAAATTTTCTTAATGGAAGAGATATTGGTACGTATACGAATTGTTTGAGACGTAAGATAATAGACGGTTATTGGCCAAATGACGAATGATTTTACGTTGGTAAATGAAGGAAAAAGTGTATAATGTGTAAAGATGAAGTGAATCAGAAATCACCACGAAACCGAGAAGGGCCGCGGCTCTAAATGACGTTTCAATTCCAGTAACTCACTGGAATTGAAGGGCCGCAGCTCTAATTGACGTTCGGTTCGGTGAGTTCAGGCCCGGAAGGGCAGCTCTCTCCGAAGGGCCGCGACTCCTCGACTGTTTCGATCCGTTGGAGGTGAATTAAAAATTGATTCTTGGCTGACTTTAGAGTATTTACTCTCCATTATTTTGCTCATGAATTCAGCCATTACTTGGCTGAATCGTAACTCTAAATTCAAGGCATTAACATGGCATTTATGGCCATTACTTAGTCATTTTGGAGGGTCACCATCTACACACTATAAAATGAGACACAAGACTCATTTGGAAGAACACTTGACACTTCACACTTAAACAATTCTCTGAAAATTGTCTTCCTCTCTAGCAATCAAAATACACTCAAAGATCTTTCTTATCTAGCGAACACTTGAGTCCCTTTGCTCACTTGTTTGATTGTTGTTTTATTTTGGAAGATAAATTGCTAACACAATCGTTGAAAGGACATACGGGGGAAATATTATTTTAAGGAAGATTGAAACTTCAATCGACTCAGCAAGACCTTTTACTTATTTAATTTCCAGATTTATTATTTACTTGTTGTTGTTGTTATTTTCCCGTTCTACACATTAATACTCACAAACTTAAGATAATATTTGCTATTTCAACGACAACATGACTGGAAAAGATCAAATCAATGCTGAAAATTCGAACACCACTCAAGGCAATCCTAATGCTTTCAACTCCACTGGTTTTGACACTACTAGTGTTAATCCTACCACTCAAGGTAACACCACTGTTCTTGGCACCACAAGTGCTAACACTGCTACTCAAGGCGTTCCAAACGTCTTTGCTCCTTCTCAAGGAAACACCACTGCTTCAACTCTAGTTGGTTTTCACCATGAACGTCCTGAAAAGTTCATGGGTACTCACTTTAAGCGATGACAACAAAAGATGTTGTTTTTCTTGACGGTTATGGGAATGTCACATTTTCTAACCGAAGACAATCCACAAGTTGGGGAAGACACAGACCCTCAGCCAAATGATATGGCGGGAGGGGGCCAAGGTATCCATGTCATTAACGGCATGAAGATAGTTCAAGATGCATGGAATCATAGTGACTTCATGTGCCGAAACTATATTCTGAATAGTTTGTCCGATCCTTTGTACACGGTATATTACAACATTGGGACAGCCAAGGAATTGTGGGATAAATTGCAAAAGAAATACAACACCCAAAATGCGGGTGCCAAAAAGTTTGTCATTGGGAAATTTCAGAAATTTCAAATGGTGGACAACAAAAGTGTATCATCCCAAGTCTAGGAATTTCAAATGTTAATACATCACCTAGACTTGGAAGGTTTGAAGCCCAACGAGCAATTCTTGGTTAGGGCATTGATCGAGAAACTGCCTCCCTCATAGTCTGAGTTTATGAACTACTTGAAACTCAAGACGAAGGAGATGACGTTAGACGAACTTATTGTCAAACTCCAAATTCAGGAGGACAATAAGAAGCCCATATCAAAGGGGAAACAACCCGCCGAGGCTAAGGCAAATCTGACGGAGGTTAAAGAGAACCCAAGCAAAAGCGAAGTTCGGAAGGATGGCGATCCACAATGAAATGTTTAAGGGAACATGCAACTATTGTGGTAAAGTTGGTCATATGACCAAAGACTGTCACAAGAAAAAGTATGACAATGCCAAAGGAAAGGATAAGGTAAACGTCGTTGAGGACACGCTCTTAGACGATATGATTGAAGAGTTCTCAGCCGTTGTGCTAGAGGCCAACCTCGTTGAGAATCCAACGCAATGTTTGCTAGACACAGGTGCTACACGCCACATCTGTTCCAACAAAGATGCCTTCTCCACATATACATCAGTCACATATAAAAAGTTGTTCATGGGCAACAATTCTTCTTCCGAGGTACTGGGGGTAGGAAAGGTAGTCCTCAAGATGACGTCCGGAAAAGATCTGACTCTAAAAAAAGTGATAAATGTCCCGAAAATTCGAAGAAATTTAATCTCCGGACCTGTGTTGGTCAATGCTGGTTTTAGGCTAGTATTCGAGGCTAACAAATTTGTAATCACGAAAAATGGAACTTTTGTAGGTAGGGGCTTCGTCTGTCAAGGTCTCTTTAAAGTTAATGCTAAACCTGTAATGCCTTCTACTTAGAGAGAGGCTTCGCCTGTGAAGACCTCCTTAGGAGAATAATGCACTTGCAATGCCTTTCTTTTAACTATCAATAAAACTGAGTCTTCCTTACATGTTGGAATTTTCTAATTTATTGCACCATAGATTAGATGTGTTAACTATCAATTTATACTGAAATTGGTAAAGTTGAAATCATTGTCGTCTATCAACATAAACCCTCAACATAAGTATGAGGCAGACATAAAGGAAAATAATCTCCAAAAATCTCTCCTTAGATCTATCTAAAGGGAAACCGCTCCTCTAGGACTCACACATATATCAACATATATGTCTTGAAGTTTGCTCAAGCTAGAGGGGGAACAAGTACTTTGTGACTTGCTTAAATGATGACACAAGGTTGTTCTACTTTACTTAATTAAAAGTAAAGACGAAGCTTCTAAATCATCTAAGCGCCACAAACTAAAGGTTGAGAACCAACAATGTCAATGGGTCTATAGACAAGTATAAATCTAAGACATTCATACGTATGTTCATAACTATCACCGTCTTGCGGGATCTTGAAATACATCAAATGAATGTCAAGATAGCCTTCCTCAATGGTGATTTGGAAGTATAAATATACATAGACCAACCTAAGGGGTATGTGGTTCCAAAATAAGAGACAAAAATTGTCGATTTGTCAAAATGTAGTACGAATTGAAATAAGCCCTAAACAATGGCACTAAAAATTAGATAGTACTGTACTACTGGAAAATTTCGCCATTAACAGGTGTAACAAGTGTGTTTACATGAAAGGAATCTCATCAGGATATGCCTCTATGAAGACAACTTGTTGATCACTAGAAAGCGTTGATTTCTGAAACTCACGCTAAAGTTCGGGATACACGACATGAGATGTCTAAATGTACTAGAGGGGTACAGCAGTACAAACTGGATATCTGATAGCAAAGACATCAAGTCCACCAGTGGATACAATCTTACAATTGGTGGTGGAGCTGTTTCTTGGAAATCCTCTAGGAAAACCCTTCTTCCCCGATCCACGAGAGAGTCGGAATTTATCACTTTGGACAAAGTGGGAGAAGAAGATGAATGGCTTCATGGTTTCTTAGAGGATGTCCCATGTTGGGATAAACCCATGTCTTCTGTAATGATCCACTGCGACAGTCAGTCGGCTCTAAGAAGGGCACGAAGTTCAATATACAATGATAAATCTCGTCATATTCAACGGAGACATGAGTCTGTTGGGCAGTTGATCACCTCGGGTATTATTTCCATTGATTACATAAAAATCTAAGAAAAATATCGCAGATCCCTTGACGAAGGGAATACCCAAAGATCAGTTGTTCTGCCTGTCTAAGGGAATGGGCTTAAAACTCAAACAATAAGAACCGATATAGTGGACACCCAACCTTACAGACTGGAGATCCCAGGAATAAGGTTCAATGGGAAAACTAAACTGTAAAGGTTCCGTGAGCGCTTCGGTGGAAGCAAGAGCACTTCAGATAATGTGTATTTCTTAAGAAACATAATCCAAAGGTCGTTCCCGTGATAGACAAAAAGTTCTACCTGTAAGAGGGGTAAAAGGATAAGTTTCCAAACCTTTAATGATCCTCAAAAGTTGAGGTTAGTGTCACGACCCGAACCGGACGTGGCCAGGTGCCTTAACGGGCACCACTAGTGACCTGGCATCGAGAAAACCGGCGGAATATAAACTCAAGATAAACAACCGTTAAGATATAGAATAGTCTAGCCCAAAATGGCTAACCCGAAAGTACATAAACGACGATTACATCCTTAACGAACCAAGTTACGACAAGACTACGGGCCTCACAGAATGAATAACACTATGGCCGGGACAGGGCCGTCGTACCTGAATGTACAAAATATCAACGACTCGGGAGAACCATACCAAAAGTCGAGCCTCAGAAGAAATGGAGCTCACGACACTGAGTACAAGATCCTAGGAATGAGGATCTACCACCTTTCCTTACTGCGGCGTGAGCGGCCAGGAAGAAGTCGATTACAACGTACCAAGTATGTAAAGCGGAAAATCTTGTCACGACCCGTTCGGGGGCGTGGTAGTGCCTTACCGGGCACCCTGGTGACCTGACATCCAGTGTCAGCGGAACATAAAACACATCGTGAAACAAGTGAAGTACAAAACAATAGTCGAGGAAAACTTGCCTTTACGGTATAAAATTAACAACTTTTACAAATGAGCAGTTTAATCCTTTTACAAACCACGCCCCTTGCGACTACGGACCTCTACAGAAAGATCGACAACAACGGCGGACGGGGCCCGTCGTACCACGAATGTAAGCACACAACAGGGGACTATACGAATAAGCCTCGGAGAAGCGGAGCTTCCCAGTGACTGTGACCACTAGGCGAGGATCGGCGGCGGTGTACCTCGACTGCGGCATGAGCGGCCCGAAGGAAGTCGATCAACAGTGCAGAGTATGTGAAACTAAAAATCGTAAATGAAATCATAATAGTCTATAAAGCGGGAGACATGTATGATAAGCAAACTACGATTCACAACAAATAAGCGATCGTGTCAAGTCGAGGACTCGCGCCTCAAAGTTATCACAATAAAACCGTGCGGGGCAAATGCGAAGGCATAGCCGACTACTAAGACCCACGATGCCAAAAATACCCAAAGCGTATCCGAGGTCTTTCTAGACCGCACCATGTCGAAGCGGCCTTTCGCCGCAATATCAATGTCTTGCGTCTATCCACGGAACTCTCGCGACTCGCATAGGTCACGCGGACCAGCGTGAGGTATTCCTCGAATCATGGTCCCGGACCGCTGAGGTATACCCGCGTCGAAGGCGGTAACCCTCGGTATCCGCTAGGCTCCGCGACCCGCGTAGTCTCGAAAGACCGCATAGTCTCAGCCAGACCGCGCCAGAATCCCGCGTCGGGCTAAACACCGGAATGATCAATCCACGGAGCTACCGCTCCGCGCGTAGTCACGAGGACCGCATAGGCGTAAAGACCGCGTCAAGGGTGGCAAGCCCTCGGTATAATAAGTCAAAGGGTATGTGATACAATAACGATTACAGCGGGCTTAACGTTTAACAACGTAAGCCAACAAGAATGACCATACATCATGATCACACAAGATACTAACACGCGTAGCATCCTAACATGTTTACTTATCAATCAACAAGAAAGTATTACAAGGAAATCACAAAACAACACAATCAATTTATACACACAAGGTACTTAAAGCTAACAATTTAGGGTATCTACCACTAAAGTACTAAATACATTAAATCTTTTAAAACATCAGTTGCTTTCACATAAGTCACCTGATACGTAGTATAAAATAGAGTATTTGTCTTTTAAATAAACCAAAACACTTACCTTCGTAAAATCAAGTAACAACGTTATTTTCCAAGCGTCGAGTTTGCCTAATTTCAAATGTTCACGTTTCTTATTTTAGAAAGGTTTAAATAGTTCATGGTCTTATTCATTTAAGAATATAATTCTCTTTTAAACCATGTGAGAAACATAAGTCTTATATGTGAGTAGGATATTCTTGTTTATAACAATCTTATTCTGTAGTGATCTAGGAAATATCATTTTGTCTTATCTTAGCTTCATGCGGATGGAAGTTTCTCTGGTTTTAATAATACTTAACTAGTCAAAACATTTCCTTTTATTAACTTATTTGCGGTGGTTTGTCGATACACGTTCGATTTCCGAAATCGATAAAACATTCTTAAGCGTTATACCTAACTTCCCGTAAAGCTAGTATAACTCTTAGGTTTGTCAAAAATCAAGTATTACTTCTTCTTTCAAAATGATTCAAAAATCTTTTGAAATACTTCAAGTTCTTTATTAACACATAACAAGCGATTATAGTTCTAATCGATTTACCTTTTAAAAACCACATGTATTTTCTTACCAACGTAAAGTATTATAACCAACTTCCCATAAAGCGGTTATAACACTTTATGTTTCAAACTAATCAAATACATTAAACACGTATCGTCTCCGTACTACATAGTTACACACGTATCATGCTAGAAGAGATAGGAAGAGGTTCACATACCTCGCGACGAGTATCGACTAATAGCAAAAGCGCTCAATACTTCCAACCGTCGGCTACTCCTTAAGTCAAGTAGATCGCGCCACCGTAGTCATCAACCTATAAGGCCACAAGTGACTTATTAACATTTAGATCTCATCGTAGAATATTCTACAGAAAATTGGCGACACTCCCCATGACAGCGTAAATCTCCTCTATCGGAGTGACTCTGAAGCCAACCGGGGGTTATACATCTAACCTAGCGGTGCAATTCTACTCCACGGTACTACTACAAGTCTCTTTGTGTCTGACCTATGTAATTCTGATTCGGTACCACTCTTTAAATTCGGGCTTAAGTCGCGAGACATTGCCGTAAGTTTTTAATCGGGCTTAAGTCAAAAGACATTGCCGATAACTACGTTCGATTCTATTATATAGTATCTTGACTATATATTCAATCATGTAATTTCCAATTACAATAGAGAACAAGATAATTACCTCGATAAGCCCGTAATTATCTAGTTAAAGTCGATCTGGGCAATCGTTTAGCTCGACCGTGCGCTCGACCGCTCAAACCACCCTTAGAAGTTCTAACCAACACACAATACTCAACGGACTATGGAGATTTTCCTAGGGTTTCGGTTTTGTGGTAGCGGAAGTATAATAGTATTTTACGGGCTTTTAGTATAGGTATAACCTTAGAATACAACAAGGTATATGGCTAAGGTAAATTGGGCATTATAACAATACTTTTGAGAGTATTTCTACACCACAAAGGGGTATTATCACGAAAGCAACAAGGCTAGGGGTGCCCACGCCACTACTAGGAGGCGCTACTCGGCCAAGGGGGCCTCGCGAAATGGGAGGGGCGAGAACAATAGAGGAGGGAGAGTCTTTCAAGACTTAGAGATTTTTAGGATGAATAAGTCTTCCAAAGAGGTGGGTATTTATAGGACAAGCCAAGGCCAACCAATGGCGAAGATCTTGCCAAGTGCATAGCAAGTGTAGGGCGAAGATCTTGCCAAGTGCACCTAACCAACTAACACAAAAATATCCTACCAACCCTTGACTATTTCAACCACACTTTCGGCCAAGCCCTTTACCGTCAAGCCTAACCAATGAGAGGGTGACAAGTGTAAGCCCTCTTGTTGATCCAAAATGTTCGTCTCTCGGAAAAATCCATAAAAATTAAAAATGTCATAGCGGAAATTCCCTACGAAAATTTGTGAAAGCGTTTAGTCGAAAGCGACTCTAAGCGGGTGTTGTGAACAAATTTAATTCGGCCAAGCCACTTTGCCTACTCGAGGCTTTAAACTTTTATCGTGCCCTCACGTGCATACTGCGGAAATACGGTATAACATTCTCCCCTCCGAAACATTCGTCCGAATGTTCTTTCTAAATCTCAAAACAAGCGTTGCGCCCGGTATAGTCTTCACTACTATACTTACGAGAACAATCCTTGCCACGCATGGCCACGAAACAACTTGCGCAAAAAGCTCACATCCGAGTCCACGAGAAACACCTCTAACATCACCATAACACCTCTCGGGTCTAAAATATACTTCCTTCGCACCTACTTTACACAAAAAGAAAATGATCACATCAATGCTCGCGATACCAGCGATACCACTTTTGTCACTTTGCGCGAGGTTACGGTGTCACTCGGCGACCCAACAAATGGCACCGGCTGCATGCGATCCCGGAGGAGGTCGTACACTCGAACTCTTACCACATTCTGATACGGCTTCAGTTTCCAAAACTCGGGGTTACTATCCCTAACGTGGTCATCATTAACTGGGAACACTCTGGATGGATCTCCGATACTTTCCCGATCATATCAATACGAAAGACCGGACGTACTGCCTCCTAAGTCGGACGGCAATTGCTAACATATAGGCAACCTGGCCTATTCTTCACATGAACTCAAAAGGGCCCAAAGTAACTCGGGCTAAGTTTTCCTCTGCTTTCCAAAACTCGTCACACCCAAACCGGGGTGGTACCTTCAAGAAGACCGACTGTCAACCTGAACTCTAAGCGTCGTCGCCGATTATCCGCACGATTTCTGGTGCGGAACCTCTTCTAGACAAGCCGCTTTATCCACGTCTGCGAACGCGTATCAACCAATTTTACGAACCTTGCCAACATCAGACCAATCGGCCAGGCAACACCCTTCCGCCCCACAAGGCTTCATAAGGCGGCATCCGAACATTGAAATGGTAGCTTAAACACTACATCCACGAGACAACAATCCCCGCGACTATCCACGAAATCCGAACAACGGCGAGGCGAATGCGGTCGAGACTCGGCGAGTTCTTAACACATGCACAGTAAAACTTCCGGAAACAAAAACAGCCATAACACGGGCTCCAGCATGCGCCATAAGGTGAAGGTAGGCACCCGTGCAGCCTTACAGCCTTTACGATAACTCAACACTGCCAAATAAGCGGTCGACCGAAGAAGAACGCGATGGGTTGCCCCGTCGGCCCGACCAGCTGGTCGAGCGCATCCACGAGTTAAATGCAGGTTAACTAAACTTGGGCCTAACACCCTCACAACCTAACACAAGCGGGACCACCGCGGCTGACCCGCACCAAAACTACGCGGGTTGACGCAGCGGGCCTCAACCCGACCCGTAGCGTATAAAACTAGCTCCGTCCGGAACAATCTTACTAATCACGTTTGAAAACCTAGCGGTCTTCTTAGCTCAACTAACCTCTTTCATATCACGCTACTCGAGGACTTATCCCACAACCATAGCCCACGTGCACCATGCACTCTGATAAGGATCAAACATAACACTACACCTATACTCGAGATGGCGCACCTCTAAGGTATCTCGTAAAACATTCTAAGGCTCACACCTTATCTATCCCCAAAATCTTACTCGGTTAACCCACCATGATTTCTAAACACAACTAACACACTATCGAACATAGCACTTAAGGTATACTCACCTTATCACACATCTGATCTACGGGGTTAAAGATATATCTATATCTGCTTCACTCCCCTTAGTCGTTCTTAATCAAACACCTTGTGAAGCGCGTAGCTAGGAAGATGACGAACTACCCGCGATCTGAAGGCTAAGTCCTCCTCAAGGACACTCTATCGACATCGGACCACGGCGGTCGTGGAATGACAAGTACTAACTAAAAGGCGACATTCCGGGATGGCGTGCATCGCCTTAATGAGCCGGAAGCCACAGAGTTCGACCAACTCCTGCGTACTCGAACATCGATATCCGTGGAAGACCACTCTGTCTTGGTGGGCGTGCGTAATCAAATCTTTGGTGAGGTGACTCGCCTCGAAAGTTACCAAAGGACCTTCTTTGCTCTGGCCTTAACCTGCTGTCCTTGGTTAACGCGTCGATCTCTACGCTTCTCGACTGCTGCGCATGCCCGTACTGCAGGCCATGCTCGAGCCCGACTAAAGAATTACTCTTGCAACGCTTTTCTTAGGTAGTCATCAAGACTCGCGATACATCGGTATACTCTGCGGTAGTCAAATCCATAGTTAATGCGAGTCGCCTCCTTGAAATCTATATTCACTGTTCGATCGTGGGCCCGAAGGTTCAAATGTCATGGCGCGATGAAGCTGCGCGCCGTGCTAAACTCTGTTGGGGTTAGTGGCGTGCAAAACTCCCGAATGAAGCACCACCCGGTGATGTTTGGGCTGTGCCCACGTAACCCTCTGTACTCTGCTCGCGACTCCTCGGTGCCTTGCCCTCTGGGCGGGTTGCCTCTGCGGAGGCATAGCGATAAGGAAATAATTTGCGTCGGAGGGTCCGACTTACACGGCTCTAGGCACGATCTCGGAGTGAGAAGAATAGAAACCAATCCTAAATACCTATAGCCTCACGATTATTGGTGTGGTGCACAACACACGATAATCAAGACTCTGCGGATACGATGCGTAGACACTTTCCAGAGATTAAGCGCTCGATACCACTTTTGTCACGACCCGTTCGGGGCGTGGTGGTGCCTACCGGGCACCCTAGTGACCTGACATCAGTGTCAGTGGAACATAAAACACATACATGAAACAAGTGAAGTACAAAACAATAGTCGAGAAAACTTGCCTTTCGGCGTATAAAATTAACAACTTTTACAAATGAGCAGTTTAATCCTTTTTACAAACCACACTTGCGATTACTCTGACCTCTAAGAAAGATATCGACAACAACGGGGACGGGGCCCGTCATACCCAGAATGTAGCACTTACAACAACGGGGACTATACGAATAAGCCTCGGAGAAGCGGGCTTCCCAAAGTGACTGTGACCACTAGGCGAGGATCAGCGGCGGTGTACCTCGACTGCGGCATGAGCGCGGCCCGAAGGTCGATACAGTCATTAGAGTATGTGAAACTAAAAATCGTAAATGAAATCATAATAGTCTATAAAGCGGGAGACATGTATGATAAGCAAACTACGATTCACGACAAATAAGCGATCGTGTCAGTCGGGGACTCGCGCCCTCAAAGTTATCACAATAAAACCGTGCGGGGCAAATGCGAAGGCATGGCCAGACTACTAAGACCCACAGTCCCAAAAATAACACAAAGCGTATCCGAGGTCTTTCTAGCCGCCACATGTCGAAGCGGCCCGCTGCGCGCGATATCGATGTCGCGTCTATCCACTGGAACTCTCGCGACTCGCGTAGGTCACCTGCGGACCCGCGTGAGGTATTCCTCGAATCATGGTCCCGGACCGCTTTGAGGTATACCCGCGTGGCGGCTAACCCTCGGTATCGCGCTTTGAAGCTCCGACCAGCGTAGTCTCAAAAGACCGCATAGTCTCAGCCGGACCGCGTAGGAATCCCCGCGTCGGGCTAAACACCGAATGATCAATCCTGGAGCTACCGCACTCCGCGTAGTCACGAGGACCGCGTAGGCCGTAAAGACCGCATCGAGGGTGGCAAGCCCTCGGTATAATAAGTCGAGGGTATGTGATACAATAACGATCTGGCGGGCTTAACGTTTAACAACGTAAGCCTGACAAGAATGACCCCTTACATCATGATCACACAAGATACTAACACCGTAGCATCCTAACATGTTTACTTATCAATCAACAAGAAAGTATTACAAGGCTATCACAAACCAACCTGATCAAGTTATACACACAAGGTACTTTAAGCTAACAAGTTCGGGTATCTACCCTAAAGTACTTCATACATTAAATCTTTTAAAAGATCCGTTGCTTTCACATAAGTCACACAATACGTAGTATAAAATAGAGTATTGTCTTTTTAAATAAACCAAAACACTTACCTTACGTAAAATCAAGTAACAACATTATTTTCCAAGCGTCGAGTTTGCCTAATTTCAAATGTTCACGTTTCTTATTTTAGAAAGGTTTAGTAGTTCATGGTCTTATTCATTTAAGAATATAATTCTCTTTTAAACCATGTAGAAACATAAGTCTTATATGTGAGTAGGATATTCTTGTTTATAACAATCTTATTACTGTAGTGATCTAGGAAATATCATTTTGTCTTATCTTGGCTTACATGCGGATGGAAGTTTCTCTGGTTTTAATAATACTTAACTAGTCAAAACATTTCCTTTTATTAGCAGCTGCGATGGTTTGTCGATACACATTACGATTTCGAAATCGATAAAACATTCTTAAGCGTTATACCTAACTTCCCATAAAGCTAGTATAACTCTTGGGTTTGTCAAAAATCAAGTATTACTTCTTTCAAAATGATTCAAAAATCTTTTGAAATACTTCAAATTCTTTATTAACACATAACAAGCGATTATAGTTCTAATCGATTTACCTTTTAAAAACCACATGTATTTTCTTACCAACGTAAAATGTTATAACCGACTTCCCATAAAGCGTTATAACGCTTTATGTTTCAAACTAATCAAATACATTAAACACGTATGCGTCTACCGTACTACATAGTTACACACGTATCATGCTAGAAGAGATAGGAAGAGGTTCACATACCTCGCGGCCAGTATCGACTAATAGCAAAAGCGCTCAAGTACTTCCAACCGTCGGCTACTCCTTAAGTCAAGTAGATCGCGCCACGCGTAATACGTCAACCTATAAGGCCACAAGGCGCATTAACATTTAGATCTCATCGTAGAATATTCTAGAAAATTCGTGCCTCCCCCACAGCGTAAATCTCTCTCTATCGGTAGACTCTGCAAGCCAACCGGGGGTTATACATCTAACCCTACGGTACAATTCTACTCGCGGTACTACTACACAAGTCTCTTTGTGTCTGACCTATGTAATTCTGATTCGGTGCCACTTCTTTAAATTCGGGCTTAAGTCGCAAGACATTGCAGTAAGTTTTATTCGGGCTTAAGTCAAAGACATTGCCGATAACTACGTTCGATTCTATTATATAGTATGCTTGACTATATATTCAATCATGTAATTTCCAATTACAATAGAGGACAAGATAATTACCTCGATAAGCCCGTAATTATCTAGTTAAAGTCGATCTGGGCAATCGTTTAGCTCCACCCGTGCGCTCAACCGCTCTAAACCACCCTTAGAAGTTCTAACCAACCTACACAATACTCAACGGACTATGGAGATTTTCCTAGGGTTTCGGTTTTGTAGTGAGTATAATAGTATTTTACGGGCTTTTTCGTATAGGTATAACCTTAGAATACAACAAGGTATATGGCTAAGGTAAATTGGGCATTATAACAATACTTTTGAGAGTATTTCTACACCACAAAGGGGGTATTATCAAAGCAACAAGGCTAGGGGTACCCACGCCACTCTACTAGGAGGGGCTACTCTCGGCCAAGGGGCCTCGCGAAATGGGGAGGGCGAGAACAATAGAGGAGGGGAGAGTCTTTCAAGACTTAGAGATTTTTAGGATGAATAAGTCTTCCAAAGAGGTGGGTATTTATAGGACAAGCCAAGGCCAACCAATGGCGAAGATCTTGCCAAGTGCATGCAAGTGTAGGGCGAGATCTTGCAGTGCCTAACCAACTAACACAAAAATATCCTACCAACCCTTGACTATTTCAACCACACTTTCGGCCAAGCCCTTTCTGGTCAAGCCTAACCAATGAGAGGGTGACAAGTGTCGCCCTCTTGTTGATCCAAATGTTTAAATCTCTCGGAAAAATCCATAAAATTAAAAATGTCATAGTAGGAAATTCCCTACGAAAATTTGTGAAAGCGTTTAGTCGAAAAAGCGACTCTAAGCGGGTGTTGTGAACAAATTTAATTCGGCGAAGCCACTTGCCTACTCGAGGCTTTAAACTTTTATCGTGCGCCTCACGTACATACTCTGGAAATACGGGGTATAACAAGCGTAGTAATATCATAAGTCCAAAATACAAAGTTATAGATAAAACCAAATTATGTTGCCGTGCCTACTAATAACGAGAGTAACAAGTATACATTTTATAGCATAAAAATAGGAGGCTCATGATCAAAGCAGGTACCTCGCGTAGTATCATTAAGCAATCCTACTCTTGGGACTATTTCACCCGCATAGGTCCCGTGGACCCGCGTAGAATCATCCGCCGTCGTAGGACTATTTCACCCGCGGGACTATTTCACCCGCATGGATCTGTGGATCCGCATGAATCTCATCGCGTGCTCGCGTGGGACTATTTCACCCGCATGGATCCTATGGTCCGATCCGCGTGAGTACAAGCGCCGCGCTCGCATCATGGGTAGCAAATCCATGGCATAAATAATAACCCGGTTTACAGTAACAATATAAAGATATATATATATCATAGCTCATCCGGCTATTAAACATAACATAAGCACTACGGCCTATCACATCACAGCATAAGCACTACCGGCTATCATAACAAGCAAGTTAAGAATCACCTAACTTCTTATTAATAGTACTAATACATCCTCTCATTTTAGTATACCAGGCGCGATCATGTCTTTTAATAAAAATCAGAATTTAACCCAAGTATCATGTACCTCTAACCTTTTAAGAAATAACTCTTTTTATACAAAAATTCCAAGATACTAATCACCGTAGTATCAAGTTACGATTTCTTTTCAAAACAAGTCACATTTCCTTTTAAAACTATCTCAAGCTTCTAAATTAATTGACTTCATTTCTTGTAAAACCTTAGGCAATTCATGCCTTAAAACCATTTTCCTTCCACAAGTTCAAATCATCAAAACCTTTCTCCATTAAACTTTCACAAACTAATATAACCAACTCCCATAAGCCGTTATATTAGAGTTAAACAATAGTAAAACACATTCCCTTAAGTCGAGGATTCTTATACTTTTCTTTTAAAGCGAAGCAAGTATCAAATACTTATAACAAGCGAAGATTTCCAAATCTTATCGTCACCGTACTACATAGGTACGACTAATCATGCTCGAGAGATAGGAAAGCTCCATACCTCTTGGTCAATCCACAAGCTAAGTCCAATTTACCGCACGTAGTATGTCAACCTAAAATGACCACAATCGTTTATCAGCTCTAATTACAATGCAGAATTTTCCAAGTTAAAGTCACCAATTTCCTACGGAAAATTGGGCAGCGTTTCCTTTGTTTCTACATGCATTGCCACCTTTCCAAGGTCGATTTTTAACGCTCAAATGCCATGTTTAAGGCTCAACAACCAACCAACACCAAGAGGATTACACACCAAACTTTGGTGTGTAAAATTCAGCCCCACAAGTTACAACAACTAACCTGACAAGTCTAATGTAGTATTTAGGCAACAACATGCTCATAATATCCCCAACCAATTCTTTCATAATCACACCCCATTTTTACATGCAACTACTCTAAGTGCATTTTTCCAACTACAAGTTCTTCCTATTAAACATACAACACCCAATACCAACTACAAGAGAAGAAATGTTACCTTAAGTTTTAGCCAAACTTGTTCCAAAACCTTGCTAGCCTTTTCTCCAAGAACACCACCACAATAGTCTTCACAAGCTTGTAACAACCTTTCCTTCCTATTACACTTTTCGATTTTTCCCTTAGGCTAGAATTCCTCTTGGGAATTTAGAGAAGGATGAGCTCTTTTTTTTTACTTAGAGAGATGGAGTGTAAAGATGAAAAGTTGAAAGAAATGACCAAGTCTTGGTCAATATAATGCATGTAATCGGATGGGGACACTTGTCACCCTCCATGGCCTCTTTAAAACAAAAATCGGACTTTCTAAGTTTTAGCCCGAATTTCCCGCCTCGGCGCGCGTACCGCTTCCGGCGCCGCGGCGCGCAATCTGCGGACCTCGGATCTTTCGGCCGCGGCACATTTCCGGCGCTTGGCGCTGGAACTCAGCGCCTCACGCCCAACCGCGCCTTGGCGCGCCCTACCTCCGGCCGCGGCTCTCGAGCCCACGAGCGTGTTTCTCTAATTTCTCGCGCGGCCCACGCACGCGGCGAACCACGAGGGTATAACAGGTTAAGTTGGTGAAATTTTTAATGCATTCCTAACGCGTATGGGGTATTACGGGATACCTTGTAGGAGACCACTGTATCGAGTGCGAGGACGAGCCGCCTGAATGAACTCACTTAGAATCTGGCGATTGTCCACGACCCGCGCATGGAATGACTTAACACTAGAAATATTTGAGTAGAAATGTGTTCAGTTGTCATACTTATTGTCTTGGCATATACTAAAGCATCGGCGGTTCAAGACATCACGCTCACCACGTAGCGATAAATATAAACCTGGATGGTATTCTCTACTATGGAAGGTTCAAAGTCCGCTTACCTCGGATCGCAACATCGCCCGCCAAGCCGTGATTAGCTAGAGCGCACGGTAATAAATTTGCACCAAAATCTCTTCCAAGAGGAATTGTTGGAAATATTTATTAAATCGTGAAATAAAAAGTAAATCATTAATTATGAATCGAGCAATTAGGGCTCTCGCACGAGTTAAAGAGCCTTGTTTCCACGCACGTGCGCACCACGCGTGGTGCGAAGGATCAAAATTTCCTTAATGGAAGAAGATATCGATACATATAACAATTGTTTCGGAGACGTAAGATAATGACGGTTAATGCGAATAGCATTTAATGATTTCCACGTTGGTAAAATGAAGGAAGAAGTGTATAATGTCACGACCGAACCGGGCGGTGGATAGTCTTCCAGGAGCAATCTAGTGATACAACATCGTGAGTAATCGTTGCTGAACATAAAACAATAAGATGCAAACCAATACAATAAGACAGGTGAAATAAGAAAGTGACAACAGCAACTCAAAACTGTTACCTTTCATAATATATAACCTGAAATTTGTTTGATTACATCGCTTTTCACAACTCTCGCACTTGCGGCAATAAAGTCTTTGCACTTCAAGAATGATCATTTACCCCAGCAATGGCGGGGACCGAGGCCCCGCCATAAACTCCACAATGCAAACACTACTACTCGGCGGACCCATATAACATCGTGACAGCCTGGAGAAACGGAGGCTGGCGCCAGCCCGACACCGAATCCGTGCGAGAGCTGGGGATCAACGATCATGATTTACCTCGCGGCATGAACGCAGCCTGGCGGGGTCGCATTGGTAACAGTACCAAGTATGAATGGCCCGAAAAATATCTTGTAAATGAAATCATAAGCCGGTCTATATAAAAAGCGGGGAGACATGTATGATAACGAAACTACGAGTTCCACGATAAATAAACAAATCGTATAAGCCGAGTTGTGGACTCGGCGCTCAAAGTCATCACTCAGTATAACGTATGGGTCTGCGCCCACAACATGGCAATCATGCCCGTGATGAATACATTGCTCACTGTGGCTAGGTCTGTGATATAATCACACCAAGAAAGATACGACTTCAACACCGAGGTCCCACCGGTGTCATCATAAAACCGAATGCGAGGGTAATTACGAAGGCATAGCGGAGCTACTAAAACCAGCAGCATCAACCAGCCAGGTCATAGGAGCTACATTATGTGAGATCAAATACCAAGGCCGGGCCACATGATCAAAGGCGGCCACTACGCCCCGCAAAGTATCTAATGCGCGCCGATAGCCTCGAACTTCCCGCGACTCGCAGATAGGCCAACCTAGCCAGGCGCGTAGGTATTCTCGCATCGGTGGTAAGCTAACTCCCGTCGTCCTGGACTCCGGTCCGCATGGCCCACATAGACCGCATGACCATAAAGGGGCCGCAGAAACTAACACTGGAACTCTCCTACAGTGCTCGCATGGGTGTCCCGCACAAGTGCATGAGGTGATTCTTCGAATCATAGGTTCACTTAAACCGCTGAAGTCTCCCAGCAATCCGGGGCGGCTAACCTCGGAAAGCAGTCGGAGGTGGTGGTATAATACCAACATAGCGGATGATCGATTAAACAACTTTAAAGCGCAATCGAGGAAACCCTTACACAAAAACATCACAAGATAATTAACACATCGCGTAGCATCCTGGCGTGTTTACTTATCAAAATCCCAATGCAAGAAAGAGTATTCATAGGCTATCCACTTTGAAACCAACAACACAATCAAGTTTATACAACACAAGGTACATTCTTAATATATGATTAACAAGATCAGGGTATCTATTCCCAAAGTACTTCATACATTATCTTTTAAAGATCACGTTACATTTACGAAAGTCACAGCGATAAAGTAGTATATGAAAATAGAGTGATTATCTTTCAAGTAAAATCAAAAAGCACGCCCTGTATCAGAAATCAAGTAAATAACATTCTTTTCCGGAAATGTTTCAAAGTTTTCTAATTTCAATTACTCAAGTTTTCATTTTCAAAGGTTTAGTAGTTGTCATAATTTCAGAATCACTTAATGATATAATAATTCTCATTGCTAAAAGCAATTTGGAGAAACATATGTCACGATCGCGTCATACGTACAGAGTTATTCTTGATACATAACTTGATCTTGATTTAGCGATGATCTAGGAAATGTAACATCATTTTGTCTCATCTTAGTTTCTATCTGCGTGATGGGTTTCTTGGTTTTACTTGAGAATACATTATTAGTCAAACATTTCCCTTTATTAAGCGCCATTTGCGTGGTTTGTTCGATACTTATTCTCGATTTCAAATGGGTAAAACATTATTGCTTTTAAAATCAAGTACTCATTACTTCATGCGAATGTAGGTTTTACAACATTTTTAACAAAAAATGTTAATTACCAAGTAAACAAGTTAAGAAGTGCTCTTATCTTTTCAAGATTAAGTCCTGCTAACTTTTAAAATCGTGAAACCATTCTCTTTACTCTCTCTTAAAACGTTATACCTAACTTCCCGTAAAGCTAGTATAACTCTTCTTTCTGAGAATCGATTAACTTTATTATCACACATCAAGTCGCGCTTTACCTTTTTACAACCTAATATTAAAGCGTTTTACACGTGTACGCTACCAGCCCGGGGTACTAGTTATTACACATATCCATTGCTAGAAAAGATATGAAGAGGCACCACATACCATCGCGACGCATTATCGACTATTAACCCAAAAGCGCTCGGCACTTGCCATAACCTAGCTAGCGCTTGTCCACCTTCCAAAGTAGACATAATGTTGCTGCGCTGCAAGGCATTCAACCTATAAAGGCCCTTATGTCTATCAAAGTCTAGACTACTCCGGTGATAAATCTGATACAAGAATCATCTGTCGGGCAAAGACTGTCCGTCCACAACTACGCACAAGTACTGTTACACAAATTCTACGTAATTGCTAGTTCGCTTCTCTTCTTTAAATTCAGTGCAAGTCCAAAGACATTGTCACCTTGAAAATTATGTTGAGTTACCATATACTTAGTATCACTTCAATTATATATTCCTACAACATGTTCATTTCAATTCTGATAAGGGACAGATATTCACCTGCGATAAGCCCAAAATTATCCTAGTTTAATGTTAGCTCTGAAAGCCATAACGTTTAGCTCCAACTCACGTAGATCCGACTACGCCCAAACCACCCTTGAAGTTCTAACCCAACTTTTACTTAATACTCCGACTATCCATGCGAGATTTTCCTTAGGGTTTCGCTTTGTGACCGAGACGAAGTATAATAGTATTTCGGCTAGATATGTAATCCTCGAATACTACAAGGCATAAGTACATGTAATTGGGAGAAGAACAATACTTTGAGTATTTCTAACAAGATGGTATTTATACGAGACAACACCACAAAGGAGAGCACTTCTCTTTCGGCCAACCCCACTGGGGGTACCCGCTGGGCGGGGGAAGCGGCTCGGCCAAACGGCCCTCTCAAAGTATACTTAGGACGCAGAATCCACACTGTATGTAAGTGGATGAGGATTTTAACATCTAGGGAAATTTTAGGAATGGACGGCAGTTCTCCTGTGCAAGTGGGGTATTTATAGCACAATGGTGCCAACCAACGCCAAGATCATGCCGTTGGGCAAGGCAAGTGTAGGGCCGCGATTCACCCACGTGTCCATCCATCTACCACCAAAATATCCTACCAACCTCTTGACCAACAAGCCACCAACTGGGCCCACTTTACGCCACCAATGAGGGTGCCAAGCACGTTTCTCTCGCTAATCAAAATGTTACGCCTTCAAAAATCCGCAAAATTAGAACGATATAGCCTAATTTTCCATCGCGTTAAGGAACGCTTGGCCGAAAACGACTTAATCAAGGTGTTGTGCACAAAGTAAAATCGCCGCTACCTTTAAAAGCCCAAACTTTTCACGCACGCCTTACGCATAATTGAAATACCGGCATAACATTCTCCTCTTAGAAAACATTCATTCCAATGTTCCTTCTAAGTCTCAAACGAACGCGCAAGATAGCCTTCACTACTATAATCACGAACAAACCCGCCACACCGCCACAAACACCAAGAAAATATTTACATCCATCACCTGCCTAGAAACACTCTAACATCACCACACAAAACACCTCCTAGGGTCTTAGAATATACTTCTTCGACCTTCTCTTTTACAAAAAGAAACGATCAACATCTACGCCGCTTAAGCACATGCTCGCTTCTTCCCGATACTCACTTTGTCACTTTGTCATGAGGTTCTAGTGTCATCCACACCCAACAAATGGTACCGGATCGAGTGCGATCCTCGAGAGATGTCAGGATTCTTCTTGTACATCAACTCTTTCTCATAACCTACTACATTGTTATCAGTCGCTTTCCAAATCTCAAGTATATTCCAACTTGGTCAATAATAATCGAACACTGATGGATCTGCATTTCTTCAACATAACACGAAAAGATCGACGCATCGCTTCCTAAGTCGGACGACAAATGCTAATATAGGCAACCTCGCCTATCTCTACATGAAAAAGTGCCTAGTGCAACTCGTGTTAAGCCTTTGCTTTTCCAAACTCACACTCATCCATACCGGAACAAGCCCGACCAATTATCCAATCCAACATCGGTAACCAATCGACCGACAACTACACTTCCGCCCTACATTTCATAAGGCGACATCCAACACCGGCGGTAGTTTAAACACTTCTCCACAGAGACAACAATCCGCACACCACCCCAAAATCCACACACCCGGCCCTGGCGGCGCACGCGACTGACTCACCTCGAAGTTCTTAACCCTCGCTCGGTAAAATTTCCAAAAAGAAACAAATGCACTGGCCCACTGTCACGCAGGTGAAGGTAAAGACCTGCAGTCTACAAATCTTCGGAGCAAACAACATCGCCGAATAAAACGGCCCGACCGAAACACGGCGGGTCGCCTCATCGCCCAACTACGGTTGAACGATCCCCAACTCGTGACGGGTTAACCAAAACTTGGGCCTAACACCGCGACCTACCTCAAGGCGGACCACCACAAACAGACCCACCACCATACAGCGCCGCGTCGACCAACGCGGCCTCAACCCGACCGCATCACGCAAAAATACTAAATTTTCCCATCCGGAATAATCTCTACCAATCACGTTACAAAACCTAGTGGTCTTCTTTAGCTCAACTACCCTCTTTCATTCCATACACTACCAGGACTTATCACACACATATCTCACGGCACTATGTAATTCGATAAGGATTAAACATAACACTAAGCACCCTTTATCGACGGCCTTACCTCTAAGGTTTTGTACGTGATAAAACTCTAAGGCTCACACCTTCTCTATCCTCTAAATCTTACTTGGTTAACTAACCAAGATTTAAATCATCGATACACATGCCATCGAATGTAACATCGTAAGGCATATCAAATTCTATCACATACTAACTCAGGTTAAGATCTAATCAGATTTATCGCTTCACTCCCTAGTCGTTTAATCAAATCCCCGCCTCTGCAGGCGAGACAGTTGGCGAAGTGCGACGAACCACCATCGATCCCGGAAGGCTAAGTCCTCCACTTCACAACCTCCTACTAGGTCACCCATTCGACACATGGCCCCGACGGCCACGGCATACGAGCACCAACAAAAGACGACGCCTCCCGGATTTATCGTCACGATCGCAACCGAAGCCCCGAGTTCTCGACCAACTCCCGCATACCCCGAACGCCCGAACCCCGTGAGGACCTTCGCATCGTGGATGTGCAAATCTAATCACGCGAGGTGACACTGAAGTTACCAGCGACCTTTGCCGCCCGACCTTCCGCCCTTCAAGCAACCCGCCGATCTCTACGCGTTCGCTCGCTGGGCGCGATGCCGCACGTGCCATGCTCGCTTCCAATCGAAGAATTACTCTTGTACAACCCTCTCTGGAGTAGTCATCAAGACTCGCGTACATCGTGGTATACTGCAGCTAAATCTGCGCTAGTAAATGGTCGCTTTCTTGCACTCCACCATCGTTCTCGCCGAATCGAATGCTCAAATATCATGGCGCAGAGGAATCGCCGCCGCGGTTAAACTCGGCTGGGTCAGACGTGAGCATAATCCCCCGAATGAAATACCACCTGTGTGATGATTGGGCTCAGGCTCGTAGAATCTCTCTCGGTCCCCATCGCAGCCTCGATCGCCTTCTTGCCCGCTCCGGTTTACCTCACGCGAGGCATAACGGTGAAAGAAATACGAGAGGTCCAATCTCCACAACACGCCTAAGGCACGACCGTGGAGAAGAAGGAACTAACCAAATATCCTATAGCCTCCCCTGACATATGTAAGACAACAAACTGATAATCAAGACTTTACTCGATACTTAATATTCTCAGACACTTTCCAGGATTAATCGCTTCGATATCACTTTTGTCACTTAACCGAACCGGGTTCGTGGTAGTGCATACCGGGCACCTGGTGATACAACATCGAGTGTCAATGAACATAAAACAATAAGATGAAACCAATGATAAGACGGTGAAATAAGAAGGCGGTAACCCAGCGGTTACGCCATAATATATAACAATTTGAGCGATTCGTCCCTTTCTACAACTCTGCCACACTTGATTTTTACTGGACCTCTACAGAATGATCGACAACAATGGCGGGGCGGGGCCCCGAAACCACGAATGCAAACACCTACTACGACGGACTATACCGATAAGCCTCGGGAGAAGCGGAGCTTCGAATAACTGAGCGTGACCACGAGCTAGGATCAACGGCGGTGTACCTCGACTGCGGCGTGAGCGCGGCCCGAAGAAAGTCGATGCAACAGTACCAAGTATGTGGCCCGAAAATCAGTAAATGAAATCATAGCGATCTATATAAAGCGGAGACATGTATGATAACCAAACTACGATTCCTGATAAATAAACATGTATCGAGTTAGGGACTCGCGCCTCAAAGTCATCACTCGAAGTATAACTATGGGTCTCGCCCACAACATCAATCATGCGTGGAATACATTCTTCACGCGGCGATCTATGATATAATCACACCGAAGTACACATGAACACGGGTCCCACTGTGTCATCATAAAACCGTCACGGTAATTACGAAGGCATAGCCGACTACTAAAACCAGCGGTACCAACAAGGTCATAAGTATCATGAGATCTGTCTGCAGCCGTCACATGATCAAAGCCGCCACTACGCGCGATATCTAATGTGCGCGTCTAACCACGGAACTTCCGCGACTCGCGTAGGCCAACCTCGTAGGCCGCGTGAGGTATTCCTCGCGTCGAGGGTAGCTTACTCCCGGCGTCGTCACGGACTCGCGATCGCGTAGCCACATAGACCGCGTGACCGTAAAGGCCGCAAACTAACACGAACTCGTAGCTCGCACGGGTGTCACACGGTACCGCGTAGGTATTCTCGAATCATAGGTTCACCGACCGCCGAGTCTCGCAACGGAGGCGACTAACCTCGGAAACAAGTCAAGGTGAGTGTTAAAATACCAACATATGGGATGATCGTTAAACAACTTTAAGAGCAATCGAGGAAAACCCCTTTACACAAAACATCACAAGATACTAACACACGTAGCATCCTAGCATGTTTACTTATCAAATCAACAAGAAAGTATTACAAGGCTATCACAAACCAACACAATCAAGTTATACACACAAGGTACATTCTAATATATGATTAACAAGATCGGGTATCTATTCCCAAAGTACTTCATACATTATCTTTTAAAAGATACGTTACGTTTACAAAAGTCACACAATACGTAGTATATGAAAATAGAGTGATTATCTTTTGAAGTAAATCAAAACACTTCTCTTCGTAAAATCAAGTAACAACATTCTTTTCCAAATGTTTCAAGTTTGCCTAATTTCAATTACTCAAGTTTCTCATTTTGAAGGTTTCGTAGTTCATAATTTTAATCACTTAATGATATAATTCTCCTTTAAAAGCAATTTGAGAAACATATATACGATCGTGAGTAGGTTATTCTTGTTTATAACAATCTTATTTAAGCGACCATGATCTAGGAAATGTAACATCATTTTGTCTCGTCTTAGTTTCTATGCGGATGGAAGTTTCTACTGGTTTTACTAATACATTATTAGTCAAAACATTTCCACTTTATTAAGCTACTGTGGTTTGTTCGATACTTATTCGATTTCGAAATCGGTAAAACATTATTGCTTTTAAAATCAAGTACTCATTACTCGCGAATGAGGTTTTACAACATTTTTAACAAAATGTTAATTACCGAAGTAAAACAAGTTAAGTCTCTTATCTTTAAGATTAAGTCTCTTAACTTTTAAAATCGATAAACCATTCTCTTTACCTCTCTTAAAACGTTATACCTAACTTCCCGTAAAGCTAGTATAACTCTTCTTTGAGAATGATTCTTTATTATCACACATCAAGTCGGTTACCTTTACAACCACAAAGCATTTTACACGTATGCGTCTCAGTACTACATAGTTATACACGTATCATGCTAGAAAAGATATGAAGAGGTTCACATACCTCGCGACGATTATCGACTATTAGCAAAAGCGCTCACGGCTATAACCCGGCTAGCCTTGTCCACCTTCCAAGTAGCACATGCTACTCACAGAACATTCAACCTATAAAGGTTATACAAGTCTATCAAAGTCTAGACTACTCGGTAGAATAAATCTAGATACAAGATCATACGAAAAATCGGGCAGCACTTCCCTATCCGTCAAACTACACAATCTGTTGTCTGGTCTACGTAATTACATTCGATTCTCTTCTTTAAATTCAGGCTTAAGTCCAAAGACATTGCCGCAAAATTATGTTCAGTTCTATATATAGTATACTTCAACTATATATTCCTACAACATGTATTTCCAATTACAATAAGGGGACAAGATATTACCTCGATAAGCCCAAAATTATCCTAGTTTAATGTCGCTCCTAAGCAACGTTTAGCTCCAACTCCGTGAGCTCCAACCCGCTCCAAACCACCCTTAGAAGTTCTAACCAACTTTTACTTAATACTCCAACTATCTATGGAGATTTTCCTTAGGGTTTCGTTTTTGTGACTGACGGGAAGTATAATAGTATTTCTGGGCTTTTCGTATAAGTGTAACCTTGGAATACTACAAGGTATAAGGCGAAGGTAATTTGGGTATAATGTGATACTTTTGAGAGTATTTCTACCGAGAGGGGTATTTATACGAGACAACACCACAAGGGGGTGTATACCCCTCGGCCACCACTGGGGGTACTCGACCAAGGGGAAGGGCTCTCGGCCAAAGGGCCTCTCGAAGGGGAGGGAGGCTGGGGCGAGAACCACACTCTGAGGGAGGAGGATTTTAACACTTAGGAAATTTTAGGAATGGATGAAGAAGTCTTCCAAAGGGGGGGGGGGGTATTTATAGTACAAGCCAAGGCGACCAATGGCCAAGATCATGCCAAGTGCAAGGCAAGTGTAGGACAAGATTCACCCATGTGTCCTTATCCATTACCACCAAAATATCCTACCAACCGCTTGACCAACAAGGCCACCAATCGTCCACTTTACGCACTGATGAGAGGGTGCCAAGTGTCGCCTCTCGTTGGTCCAAAATGTTACGTCTCTGGAAAAATCCATAAAAATTAGAAATGACATAGCGGAATTTTCCCATCGCCAGTTATGTAAAGCGTTTAGTCGAACGACTCTAATCGGTGTTGTGCACAAAGTAAAATCGGCCAAGCCACTTTAAAAGCCCAAACTTTCTCACGTCTTGCGTGCATACTCTGGAAATACGGTATAACATTCTCCTCGCTTAGAAACATTCGTCCGAATGTTCCTTCTAAGTCTCAAAAGCGAACGCGCCAAGATAGCCTTCACTACTATAATCACGAGAACAAACACGCTGCCACGCCACGAAACACCCGCGCAAAATACTTACATCCACGTCCGAGAAAACACCTCTAACATCACCACAAAACACCTCTCTCCGGGTCTAGAATATACTTCAAGCGCCTTCTCTTTACAAAAGAAATGATCACATCTATGCTTGCCATACATGCTCGCTTCTTCCGATACCACTTTTGTCACTTTGCCGCGAGGTTCTAGTGTCACTCCCGACCAACAAATGGTAATGCCGCATGCGATCCCGAGGATGTCGTACCCTTCTTGTACACTCGAACTCTTTCTCATAACCTACCACGTTTTTATTCCGCTTGGTTCCAAATCTGGGTTATTATCTCAACTTGGTCATCATTAAGCGGGAACACTCTGGATGGATCTCGATTTCCTTCTCGAACATAACACGAAAAGATCGGCCTTGTTGCCTCCTAAGTCGGACGACAAATGCTAACATATAGGCAACCTGGCCTATCCCTCACATGAAAAAAAGGCCCAAAGTAACTCGGGCTAAGCTTCCTTTGTTTTTCCAAAACTCGTCACACCCTATCCACAGTCTGCTGGAACAAGCCTGGACCAATTATCTGAACCTTGCCAACATCGAACCAATCGACCGACAACTTACACTTCCGCCCCCTACAAGGCTTCATAAGGCGACATCCGAACACTGAAGTGGTAGTTTAAACACTCCCTCCACAGGAGACAACAATCCGCACTACCGCGAAATCCACACACCGGCGAGGCGAATGCGGTCTGTGACTCACGAGTTCTTAACCCCGCTGGTAAAATTTCCAAAAAGAAAGCGGCGTACCACTGGCTCCATGCGTCATAAGGTGAAGGTAGGCACCCCGTGCAGCCCTACAACCTTTCTGATAAAACAACACTGCCGAATAAACGGTCCTGACCGAAAAACACGATGGGCTGCCCCCATCGGCCCAACTACGGGTTGAACGCATCCACGAACTCGTACGCTGGTTAACTAAACTTGGGCCTAACACCCTCGTGACCCTACCTCAAGGCGGGACCACCACAAACAGACCCCACCACCATACGGGCGCGGGTTGACCCGCGTGGCCTCAACCCGACCCGTGCAACGAAATACTAGCTTCCGATCCGAATAATCTCACTAATCACGTTACGAAAACCTAGTGGTCTTAGCTCAACTACCCTCTTTCATTCCACACTACTCGAGGACTTATCACACAATATATCTCACGTGCACTATGTACTCGATAAGGATTAAACATAACACTACACCTTTACTCGAGATGGCACTTACCTCTAAGGTTTCTACGTATAAAACTCTAAGGCTCACGCCTCTATCCCCAAATCTTACTTGGTTAACTAACGAGATTTCTAATCATCGTATACACAATGCTATCGAATGTAACACTTAGGTATACTCACCCTTTATCACACATACTAATCCCTGAGGGTTAAAGATCTATCAGATTTCTTTGCTCCCTTAGTCGTTCTAATCAAACTTGCCCCGTAGGGCGCATAGCTAAGGAAGGTGACGAACTACCCATCGATCCTGAAGGCTAAGTCCTCCTACTTACAACCCTCCTACTAGGTCACCCATTCGACACATGGCCGACGGCGCCCGGTATCTGGCGCACCAAAAAGCGGCGTTACGGGATGGCGTGCATCGCGTGAACGGAAGCCACGGAGTTACGACCAACTCCTGCGTACCCGAGCGTCCCGAACCCGTGGAGGACCTCTGCACCGGTGGATGTGCAAATCTAATCCGGTGAGGTGACTCGCCGAAAGTTACCAAAGGACCTTGCCGCTGCGGCCTCTTCTGCGTCGCCGTTAACCCGTTGATCTCTACGTTTCTTGGCACGCTGCGCATAAGCCCGTACACGAGCCATGCTCGAGCCTAAGCAAGAATTACTCTTGTACAACCTCTCTTAGATAGTCATCAAGACTCGCGGTACATCGGTATACTCTCTGGTACAAATCCATAGCTAATGTGGTCGCCTTTCTGCGATCTAAATTCACTGTTCGATCGTGGGCCCGAATGTTCAAATATCATGGCGCGATGGAATCGCTATGCGGGTGCTAAACTCTCTTGGGCTGGTGACGTAGCATAACTCCCGAATGAAATACCACCCGGTGATGATTGGGCTGTGCCTCGTAACCTCTCGAACTCTGCTCGACTCCGCCATTGCGCGCCTCACGGGCGGGTTTGCCACGCGGAGGCATAGCGGTAAGGAAAGAAATACGTGAGAGGTCCGACTCACAACACGACTCTAAGGCACGATCTCGGTGAGAAGAATAGAAACCAATCCTAAATATCCTATAGCCTCACGATTATTGGTGTGGTGCGCAACACACCGATAATCAAGACTTCTTCGATACGATGCGTAGACACTTTCCGAGGATTAAGCGCTCGATACCACTTTTGTCACGACCGAACCCGGGCGTGGTAGTGCCTTACCGGGCACCTGGTGATACAACATCGAGTAATCAGGAACATAAAACAATAACATGAAACCAATACAATAAGGCGGTGAAATAAGACAAAGCTAACCCAAAGCGGTTACGCTTCATAATATATAACAATTTGAGCGATTCATCCCTTTCTACAACTACGCCCACAAGATTACTCTGACCTCTAAGAATGATCGACAACAATGGCGGGACGGGGCCCGCCAAACCCACGAATGCAAACACCTACTACGACGGAGACTATACCGATAAGCCTCGAGAAAGCGGAGCTTCCCAATGAGCTGTGACCACGAGAGCTAGGATCAACGGCGGCGTGTACCTCAACTGCGGCGTGACGCGGCCGAAGAATCGATAACAGTACCAAATATGTGGCGAAATCGTAAATGAAATCATAGCGATCTATATAAAGCGAAGACATGTATGATAACCAAACTACGATTCACGATAAATAAGCGAATATGTCAAGTTAGGGACTCGCGCCTCAAAGTCATCACTCGAAGTATAACTATGGGTCTTACGCCCACAACATCAATCATGCCGTGGAATACCTTCTTCACTGGCGATCATGATATAATCACACCAAGAAGTACACATGAACACCGAGTCCCACTGTGTCATCATAAAACCGTCTGGTAAATGCGCATAACCGACTACTAAAACCCACAGTACCAACAAGGTCATAAGCTGTATCATGAGATCTGTCTATACCGTCACATGATCAAAGCTGGCCACTCGCGCGATATCTAATGTCGCGTCTAGCCACAGAACTTCCGCGACTCGCGTAGGCCAACCTCATAGCCGCGCGTAGGTATTCCTCGCATCGAGGGTAGCTACTCCCGGCGTCGCCTGGACTCGCGATCGCGTGGCCACATAGACGCGCATGACCATAAAGGCCGCGAACTAACACGGAACTCGTAGCTCGCGCATGGGTGTCACCTGATGCCGCGTGAGGTATTCTCGAATCATAGGTCCACCGACCCGCTGAGTCTACCCATGACGGAGGCGACAACCTCCGGAAACAATTCAAGGTGAGTGGTACAATACCAACATAACGGCTGAGAGTCAAACAACTTTAAGCGCAGTCGAGGAAAACCCCTTTACACAAAACATCACGAGATACTAACACACGTAGCATCCTAGCATGTTTACTTATCAAATCAACAAGAAAGTATTACAAGGCTATCACAACCAACACAATCAAGTTATACACACAAGGTACATTCTAATATATGATTAACAAGATCGGGTATCTATTATCAAAGTACTTCATACATTATCTTTTAAAAGATACGTTACGTTTACAAAAGTCACACAATACGTAGTATATGAAAATAGAGTGATTATCTTTTGAAGTAAATCAAAACACTTCTCTTACGTAAAATCAAGTAACAACATTCTTTTCCAAATGTTTCAAGTTTGCCTAATTTCAATTACTCGAGTTTCTCATTTTGAAAGGTTTAGTAGTTCATAATTTTAATCACTTAATGATATAATTCTCCTTTAAAAGCAATTTGAGAAACATATATGCGATCATTGAGTAGGTTATTCTTGTTTATAACAATCTTATTTAAGCGACCATGATCTAGGAAATGTAACATCATTTTGTCTCGTCTTAGTTTCTATGCGGATGGAAGTTTCTGGTATTACTAATACATTATTAGTCAAAACATTTCCCTTTATTAAGCGCTTTGTGGTTTGTTCGATACTTATTACGATTTTTGAAATCGAGTAAAACATTATTGCTTTTAAAATCAAGTACTCATTACTCGCGAATGAGGTTTTACAACATTTTTAACAAAATGTTAATTACCAAGTAAAACAAGTTAAGTCTCTTATCTTTAAGATTAAGTCTCTTAACTTTTAAAATCAGTAAACCATTCTCTTTACCTCTCTTAAAACGTTATACCTAACTTCCCATAAAGCTAGTATAACTCTTCTTTCAGAATGATTCTTTATTATCACACATCAAGTCAGTTACCTTTTACAACCACAAAGCATTTTACACATGTACGTCTACCGTACTACATAGTTATACACATATCATGCTAGAAAAGATATGAAGAGGTTCACATACCTCGCGACGATTATCGACTATTAGCAAAACGCTCCACGGCTATAACCCGGCTAGCCTTGTCCACCTTCCAAGTAGCACATGCTACTCACAGAACATTCAACCTATAAAGGTTATACAAGTCTATCAAAGTCTAGACTACTCGGTAGAATAAATCTAGATACAAGATCATACGAAAAATCGGGCAGCACTTCCCTATCCGTCAAACTACACAAGTCTATTGTAATACAGTCCTACGTAATTACAGTTCAGTTCTCTTCTTTAAATTCAGGCTTAAGTCCAAAGACATTGCCGCAAAATTATGTTCAGTTCTATATATAGTATACTTCAACTATATATTCCTACAACATGTATTTCCAATTACAATAAGGGGACAAGATATTACCTCGATAAGCCCAAAATTATCCTAGTTTAATGTCGCTCCTGAGCAACGTTTAGCTCCAACTCCGTGCGCTCCAACCCGCTCCAAACCACCCTTAGAAGTTCTAACCAACTTCTACTTAATACTCTAACTATCTATGGAGATTTTCCTTAGGGTTTCGTTTTTGTGACTGACGGGAAGTATAATAGTATTTCTGGGCTTTTCGTATAAGTGTAACCTTGGAATACTACAAGGTATAAGGCGAAGGTAATTTGGGTATAGCAACAATACTTTTGAGAGTATTTCTACCAAGAGGGGGGGTATTTATACGAGACAACACCACAAAGGGGGGGGTGTATACCCCTCGGCCAACCCCACTAGGGGGGGTACTCTCGGCCAAGGGGAAGGGCTCTCGGCGAAGGGCCTCTCAAAGGGGAGGGAGGCTAGGGCGAGAACCACACTACTGAGAGGAGGATTTTAACACTTAGGAAATTTTAGGAATGGATGAAGAAGTCTTCCAGGGGCGGGGGTATTTATAGTACAAGCGAGGCGACCAATGGCAAGATCATGCCAAGTGCAAGGCAAGTGTAGGGCCAAGATTCACCCGTGTGTCTTATCCATCTACCACCAAAATATCCTACCAACCCGCCCGACCACAAGGCCACCAATCGTCCACTTTATCACGCTGATGAGAGGTGCAAGTGTCGCCCTCTCGTTGGTCCAAAATGTTCGTCTCTCGGAAAAATCCGCAAAAATTAGAAATGACATAGCGGAATTTTCCCGCCATCGAAGTTATGTAAAGCGTTTAGTCAACGACTCTAATCGGGTGTTGTGCACAAAGTAAAATCGGCCAAGCCACTTTAAAAGCCCAAACTTTTCTACGTACGTCCTTACGTACATACTCTGGAAATACGGGGTATAACATATAATATGTAAAGATGAAGTGAAACAAAAATCACCACGAAACCGAGAAGGGCCGCGACTCGCTCGTATAAGGGCGCGCGCTCCCGAAGCGCGACTCTAATTGGCGTTCGGTTCGGTGAGTTCTTTGGGCGAAGAAGCCGACTCCTCTCCGAAGGGTCGCGGCTCCTCGACTGTTTTAATCCATTGGAGGTGAATTAAAAACTGATTCTTGGGCTGCTTTTGGAGTATTTACTCTCCATTATTTTGCTCATGAATTCAGTCATTACTTGGCTAAATTGTAACTCCAAATTTAAGGCATTAACATGACATTCATGGCCATTACTTAGCCATTTTGGAGGGTCATCATCTACACACTATAAAATGAGACACAAGACTCATTTGGAAGAACATTTGACACTCCACACTTAAACAATTCTCTGAAAATTGTCTTTCTCTCTAGCAATCAAAATACACTCAAAGATCTTTCTTATCAAGCGAACACTTGAGTCCCTTTGCTCACTTGTTTGATTGCTATTTTATCTTGGAAGATAAATTGCTAAACAACCGTTAGGACATACCGGGGCAATATTATCTTAAGGAAAGATTGAAACTTCAATCGACTCAGCAAGACCTTTTACTTATTTAATTTCCAGATTTATTATTTACTTGTTGTTGTTGTTATTTTCCCGTTCTACACATTAATACTCACAATACATTGACATTATGATTTTATTTAGAACTGACTTAAATTTAAAGGTGCAATAATTACCAACTTTCGAACTTTCATTATTCATAATGTAATAAGAGTATATAATAAACTAATGAAGTAATAATAATTTTATTTACATATTATGCATCCTTTTAACAAGTTCTTCGTAATTTATAGGTTGATTCATAGCCTCTAAATCTGGAGTATTAATTCCAGTCCCGCTTCCGCTACCGCTTTCCCTTTCCAAAATATTATCGATTTCTTCATCTTCCGGATAATCAATGTCTACCAATCCTTGATTTCTTCTCTCTGATATAATCCAATCCCTTAAGCAGACTAACACTTCTAATGTGCTTCCACCCAATGAGTGACGTGTGTCTCCTATTTGATCTCGTGCTTGGCTGAATGCACTTTCAGAAGTCACTGTTGAGATAGACACATTAAGAACATCCTGTGTCATAGCTGCAAGTATCGGAAATTGTCTTTTGTTATCCTGCCACCATTGTAAATGTTGAAAGTTTTTCTTCGGCTCCGCTGACTTTTACAAATAAAATTGCATCTCATCACAAGATCGACTTGTGATTGCTTGTGTTGTAAAAGTGTTCCATATGTCTAAAGATTCATTATCATCGTCTTCATTGAATCCTGAAGGTGTAGACACAGAAGCAGAACTAGAAGGAATATTAGTAGCATAGTTGTTGTTTTCATGTAATGAAGCTTAATATTCATATAATTTAGTTAAATTAGTATCAAGTTTAGTTATGCAATCTAATGAAGATTGAGTTTCTGTTGCACCTACTTCCATATAAATATATAAACTAAATATTAAATTATGACAATGTACTTTTATAGAAGGATTTAAGACTGCACCAATACAATAAATATCAGGAATAGGGGAAAAATATTTTTTAAACTTTTCAAACATAAATGTAACTGCATCTTTATATTTTATATTTGATTTTAAACCATAAAGTAAAGATGAAATTTCAGCTATATGAGCTAAAACATTACAAACTCTTGGGTAATAAGATCCTAAAAATTCAACAGTAGCAGGGTAAATTTTTCGTAAATTTTTTAAAAGTTCAGCAATTGATTTCCAATGTTCGTCAGTTAACATATAAATCACGTTCTTACAATGTCCATTTGCAATATGTGTTATGTGGTCTTTATACTTAAACATTCTTTTAAAAATAAATAAGTATAATTCCACCGTGTAATAATCTCATCTGGCATGAATTTAGGTCTCAAATTAAATTGTTTACATTTTTCTTTAAATTTTATAATTCTATTTTTCCTATTATTACCCTGAATAAGTCCAACAACACTTTTGACAATTTTTATTTCACTTGCAAATAAATCAAGACCACTTTTAACAATTAAATTATAAATATGACAAGCACAACGAACATGAAATATATCAGGAAGTGGCAGTTCTAATTTCGATTTTAAAAGATCTACAGCAGCAGTATTATTAGATGCATTATCGAATGATATACAAAGTATTTTTTATAAAGATTATAATGTTTGGCATAAGCACAAATAGTTTCGCTTATATATTTTTCAATATGACGTTGATCCTCGTCATACGCAAAAATAATAATACGTTTTTCCATTTTAAAATTTTCATCAATTCAATGACAAGTAATTGTTAAATAATCATAACCGTTTAAAGCATGCCCAATGTCTAAAGTAAAACTAACTAGGCATGAAGGTTAGCGAACAAATATTGCAAAAAAATAACATAATCATTATGAAGTCTAAAAATATCAGCTCTACAAGTACTACGCGGAACACCTTTAAATAAAGGATTATATACTCTTTGAATATATGTAATTAAATATGAAGAATAAGCAAAAGAAAAAGGTAAACAACATCCGACAGTCATTTTTTTAATTCAATGCGATCCTTCTTTGGATCGTACTTAGCCAACCCCCCCGTTAATGGATTAAGTTGTTGTTGACCAGGTTCTAAATCAGAGGCAGCACCCCATTGTGTCGGATGATCTTTCCATAAATGTCTACATATAGTGCCCGTCCCCCCGTCGCCACCCCCTTTCTTATGTTTATAAGTTTTTCCACAAATATTACATCTAACTCTATCAGTGTCCGCAACTCTATCATAAAAGAGTCTCTTTACTCATTTTTTTCCTTTCTTCTGGTTCTGCTAAAGGAGGTCTACGACTACCACTAGTAGTGCCAACATTGACAGAAGGAACACTAGTAGGTGTAGGAGGTTCAGTTTCAAGTTCAACAATATTATCTATATGAACGTTATCATATTCATTATCTTCTATTCCAAAATCTTCTTGCATTTGATCATAATCTATATTTTGATTAGATGATGAAGAACCTCTAGATTTTTTACCTCTTGAACTAGATTTACGCCGTCCTAATCCCCTTAGCAAATCCATTATAACATATTTAATTTAAAATGTAACTTAAATAATCAACAAATAAATATGATAATTTAATAAATAATTAGAGAATTAAACGAGTGTACCAAACTTCAGGATTCAGAACTCAATTAAAACTCGAAGCTCGAAGTCTTGCGTCTTACTATTTTGAAAATTAATAATAATAACTTGAGAATTGATAGTAGAGAGAATTAAGAGAGTATGAGAATTGAGAATTGAGAGAGTTATAGAAATAATTGTGTGATAAAAACGAGAAGAATATAGAGTATTTATAGATTTTTTAAAGGGTAAAAATATAATTAATAAATAATAAATAATAAATAAACAAAAAACAAGCCAAACGGTCCACTGACCGTTGGAGGCCCAACCCCTACCCCCCACTCCCCATCCCCAATGGTAACATTAACGTTGGGCAACAACCCTTTTAATTTTATTTTTATTTTTGTTCTTATCGGTTTGGACCGGACCGGTTAACCGGTAAGGTTATCGGGTTCCGTTACCGGTTCCAACACAGTTCGGTCCTTACCAGATTTTTATATAACCCGTGCGGGTTGGGGTCAGTGGCCAAATCAACCCCCAACCCGGTAAGTCTAACCAGTCCGGATCGGACCGGATTTTGTACCGGGTCGACTGGTTCGGTTCCGGGTCAACCCGGACCGTTAGACAGGTTTAGTTTCTTTACAATATTTGTAACCTTTGTTTCTGCCCATCAAAAGAATCATTGTTGCATTGTAGTTTGCTAGTGTTATTGGAGTATTGACACTTCTAAAAAAAGTTCATCCATCAATGGATCCTCGACAAACAAAAAAGCATGCTCGCACAACGACAGAGGTTTATGATAAGAATGTCAAACAGTGTGAAATGTATCTTGATATGCCTGCAGCTGAAAAGAATGCACTTTTGCTACAGTAGCGCCTCAAAAACAAGAGAGACAACAACTAAGCGTCTTGTTGCAAATACAAACTCCGTAAATCCTGTTGAACTAATATATGAAAGTATGTATGTCTTAGAAATAATCATTTTAGGGACAAATGTACTTGAGGACATTCACATTATTAATGAGATTAATATATTTTGGCATTTGCAATTATTAAATTATGATTTGATTGCTTGTGATTATTCATTATTGTGCATCTCTTGAGCTTACGCTGTCATTGATAAAGTGAGTTATTAATGATAGAATGTAACTCTCAAAATAACATTGACTGATGATTATTGAGAATGAGATATCAATGATATATTATTAATCAATATGTGGTCTGCATCACATTCTTAGAGAATGTAGTATGTCTCACTTACTACTAGTATGATTACTAGTAATGGACACATGGATACTCTTAGAGGTTATTGGTATACCCTGCTGATAAACTATGTGTTATACATGTCTAGAGTATTATCAGTATGTGGGATATAAAAGTCCTTTGACTTGAGGTCAATACGCACCTAATTTATAGAGTAATGTACTTTGACCCTGTCCTAAGCTTAAATTCCTTATAGGATAAGACATGACTTGTGTTGGGTACATTGAGATGTGAACTAAGGTGGTAGTTGAGCCAAGAATAAGATTCAGTCCGACTGGTTTTAAACCTAATCCTAATCTGATTTGTAATCTAACCTCCCCTGTATATTCAACACTTAACCCCATTATTTGGTTACTGAAATTGATAATTTAATTCTTACTTTCTTAACTCATAGTTCAGAGAATAAAATCCTCTCAAACCTCTGCCAAGATTTCCTGACATAGGAATATATCACAGCTAGGCTTGCGGTTGAAAGGACAGTCGCGACTCACGTGCGCTCCCTATAGTAGAGACTCCAGAGAATAACAACTGTAAGTTAATTCTTCTGTCTTTGCAGATTTCAATTGTAACGTAATCACACCAGACGAAATTGTTGGGATAAGTAAGTTGAACAAAAATTTAAACTTCCGATGTGCCTTACTTACATGTTTTAGACCCAACAAAACCCTTCAGTGGTATCAGATCCCAGTTTGGTTCAATGGTTACGTAACAATTGAAAGATATAATAATATGGGTTAAACGTAAAAATTGATTTTAATCTGAATTGAAGCAAGGCTGTATGAACTCCGACATACCTTGACTGAACGATTGACCTTTGTAGTCACCCTAAATTATCAAATACACTAAATCAAGGAAGTCACTCCGCTCTAAGCTCGAACTAAGCCAAGTGCAGAAATTGGTTCATTGCGAACGTGCACGACGAAGAACGAGTGGGAATGGATGATAGTCGACATGTGCGTTATTGATATTGGTGGGTGATAATAAAGGATTTATGATCTGATCCCTAAATTAGATTTAGGGTTTGGACGATTTTGAAAATCAATATAAAAACGTTCTGACAGGACATCAGCGCCGCGACCCTATTGCAGGGCACCGCGACACTTGCGAGGATTTCAGGGAGGCGTCGTGGCGCCGGTCACGGTAATCGGTAGGGGCCGTAGCTCCAATCCGAAATCGTGATCAAAAGCCTCGTTTTAAAAATTCACAACCTACTGGAACTAAAGCACCGCGGCCCCATGGTGGAGAGTCGCGGCTCTAACTCACAAAATAAAATCGAAAGGTTTTTGCCCCACAAGCGTCGCGGCGGCTCCGCAACGCCAGATGTCCAGTAAGTAAAAAAAATCAGTTTCAAAAAGTTAACCCATGATTATTATTATACAGTATATTTAATATACTGTTTTATGTGCTAAATGATCGTCATTTATTATACTAGAATAGCGTCCGCAAATAATGCTTGCATAGGTGGCGCCCAATACTAGTTTAGCGTCCGTAAATTATGGTTGGGTAGGCGGCGCGCAAGACATGTTTAACTGCTTAATATCATGCTTTGAATGATGTTTGAAACATGTTAGAGTTGATCTTGATTAAAACCCTGAATTAAAATGTTCCCCAAATATTAATACAAGTCTCATTTAAAATGAATGTGTCGTTCGTTATAATTAATTGTAGTGCAAAATCCTTTTCGGTGAGATGAGTATTTATGCCCTAGAATTTGCTCTAAGTCTACGAAGACTCAGACTAATTCATAGATGCATGTTAAATGTATAAGTAAGTGATAAACCTTCATGGGTATTTACACCCAGTGTTTGAGCTATGAAGGCAAACCCCACTTAGATACATAATTGCAGTCGCATAACGGGGTTGACTTGCTAGGCTGTCTTGGCGCCTCAGTGTCGGACAAGTCGAGGGACGCAAATCGTTTTATTTAGAACACTAGATCAACCAAGAGTTGCAAATTGTTTGTAATTAGTTTAGAGACCTACTAGATCATGTTGTTGAAGTTATCAGCCTCAACAAATGCAGAAACAACATGAGTCTGGATCTTGGCCCATTATGACCATATTTGATATAAGTCTGTATTCTTTCATGGGGTAAAAGGATATGTTAAAATAGTGGGAGATAATTAAACTAAAGGCTATGATTAATTAGTTAACGAATGTGTTCAGATAGAAATTATATATTAGGATGTTAATTTTCAGGTCTATCTTTTCTTCAGTTTACAATGTCGAATCTATCACTTAAAATGTTGGTTGAAACAAACAAGCTAACTGGATCAAACTTCCCTGGCTGGCTAAGAAATCTGTTGTTACACCCTGTAATTCCAAGATATTAATATGAGAATGTACGTAAGGAAATAAGATTGGAAGGTTGGTATAATTACATTTTCTTATGGAAAATTTTTGGAAAACTGTGACGACGAGAATTAATATTAGTGGTTGAATTCTTTCCAAATGGAGTTATGGATTTTGGATAGTATTGTTAAATCTTGGGATTAAGAATATGAGCCAATTAAAAATTTCACAATTTGGGGGGGGGGGGGGGGTTCCATCGAAAATACTATGATTTTAGTTAAGTGTTGGATTAATATTTTGTGAAGAGATTAGTATGTATTAATTAAGTCTTGGTATTGTAAAGGGAGGTTATCGAAAATATTGGGTGTATGACTAAGTGTGGGGGATATTTTTCATACAAGTGGACAAGTGGGTCCCCCATCCACTTGGCTTGTGCACACATTAAATGTTCAAGTCTTGAAGACTTAAGCTCACAAATATCTATATTCTTCAACCTCTCTTATCCTTTCCTTAGATCTAAGTCTCGAAATTTTCTAAGCAAAAGTGAAGAACAAGAGTTGATTATTCTCCTAGATTAAGCACCTTGATCAAGTTCTAAGCCAAGTTAACTCTCCAAGTATTCTCCAAAAATAGTTTTAGTCGAAAAGGGTGTTGAGACCCTAAACTTGTTTATGAACTTTTTGGAAGTAAAACAAGAAGAGAAGATGGTTACAAGCTTGTAGAGGTTACATGTGTGTGATTGAAACTTGAAGAAGTGGAGCTAAGACAAAACTGTGGGCTGAAAGTTAGTGGACTGTTTTGGGCAAATTTGAGGTAATATTTCTTCCTTCTTTTGAAGTAATTGGATATTACATGTTGTTATAGTTAATAGATGAACTTGTGCCAAGAAGAATGGAGAATAAGAAATGCATGTGACATTTTTGGTGTGTTGACCGAGAATTGACAGTTTTGGCGTTGTTGGATTCGTTGGTTATTGTTGTTGATATCTTCACCTATTGCGTGTTAAAATGAAGTAATCTTGTTGTTGATAAGTTTATATAGTTTGTATAAAAGTATTGGAATTTGAATTGAAATATATAGGATTATTGAAAAGGGCTTTGGTTGTAGTTGTTTGGCCGAGACTTGTATAAAACTGTTGGATATTGTTATGCAGTTTTAAGGGACTGTTTTGTAGCGTATAATGCTGGAAATTTAGCCACCTATATGCATGTTTAAATGTGGTAAAATCTAATGTAAGTCCTAAAGGAATAAGAGTATAGAAAGGTGTTGAAAGGCCTCACATTTTACTCTCGTTATTGTTGGATTGTGGACTGTTTTTATGGACTATTTTGCCGAGATTGTGGACTGTTTTATGTGAGAAATAGGTGTGTGAATAACCTTGGTTAACTGTTAGGTTGTGCCCTTAATTGGTGTTTGGTTATTGATGAATTTGACCTTCTTGAAAGGTGGAAAAAATGCGTATAAGTAGGGAAGTCTTTGCTAGAATTTTTAGAGGAAAAGAGAGTCATTATGTGGTCTATGTCTTATACTAGTATCATGAGGTTGATAGACGTGTTGTTGTCATTATAGGTTGAAGCACCTATTTGAGACATATTCTACTTGTCGTGTTGGTTAGTCGTCAATAAGGTATGTGAACCACTTCCTTCCTTCTTTTGGCATGTTCTACGTATGAAATATACATGTGGTATTGTTTCATGATTCATTATACTCTTAGAAGTTAAGGAGTATTCATGTTATTGATTCTACGCTAAAGGCATGTCTAAATTATTCCTAAGTCCTTACCAAGTCTTATGGGAGATGTTGGTAAGAGTTTTTAGGAAGTATTGGAGTCGAGTTGATCTTGCTAAGTTACAGCACTAACGAGAAAAGGTATCGACAAGCCATTGCAACGTTAAATGAAAAAGGTATCGACAATCAATTATATTGAAATGAGTAGAATTTCCATCTGCATTTCCATCTGCATAGAAGCTAAGATATAACCAGTTCGTTTTACACTTTCTAGGTTCACAACTGATTAGATAAGATCATTATTAATATATAACCTGCTAAAGGCTCATAAAATGGATTAATTTGACAATTCGGAACGGTTATCACTATGCAAATGTTTCCATAATGTTATCCAGAGTAGCGAGACGAATTTAGATTATCGGGTTGGACAGACGACAAGCGGAATGTGAATTATCCTTTCTTCTTTTGAAAGTTGTTTATTTGAAGTAAGTGTACGGTGGACGTACGTGTTTTAAATTGTTACACCCCGTAGTTCCAGGGTATGTATATGAGGACGTTCGTACGAGAATACGACAGTAAAATTGGAAAGGAAGAAAGATGTGATTTTTCGACGGAAAAGTTTCCGGATTTTGTGAAGGAAAAAGGTTCGTTAATGAGAATTGGATTCCCAGATTCGGTATTCGGACTTTTTGGGAATATTTGAGAATTATGGAATTTTATTTCCGGAATTGGTCACGTGGGGCCCACGGGGAAAATTTACGGTTTTGTGGGACCCACTTTATTTTCGGATTTTTGGCATTACGTATATTTTCGGAAGATGAAATATTTTGGACGAGTAGGGGGGCGACACGTGTCACCCCCATGTGGCCATGTGGCCGAATTGTTGTGGGACACACTTGTCGCGGGCGGTTGGTAGTGGACAAGTGGCTGTACTTGTCCAAATTTTGTGGTGGACATGTGGTTGGTAGAATCCACACCCACATGTCCCCAATCTACACCACACACTTGCCTAGATCTTGGCCATTGATTTCCCTATAAATACCCCTTGTGTGCAAGACTTATTCTTCATCCACTTAAGAGTTTCCAAGGCAAAAATTCTCCCTCCCCCTTTTTGTGAGTTCTCGTCCAACACCCCCCCCCCCCCCCACCTTGAGTAGAATTCTTCAAGTGTTGTTATTATCCCATTTACCTTAGCCAAAAAAATCCCTTGTAGTATTTCAAGTTATCTTTATACTAAGAGCCCGGAAAAATACTACTTTATTCCAATAGTCGCAAAATGAAGCCCTAGAAAAATCTTCATAGCTTAGATGAAGTGTTAAGGAGAAGTTGTTTAGAAACTTCTAAGGGTTGCTTGGAGCGGGTTGGAGCGTAAGGAATTGGAGCTAAACGTTGCTCAGGATCGACTTATATCTTGGATAATTTTGGGCTTATCGAGGTAATGATCTTTATCCCCCTATTGTAATTGGAAATTACATGTTGTTGTGGTTAATAATTGAGTAGAAGATTTATTGGAAGGATGATTATAAAGAATTGAACTGTATTTACATTGGACTGTATTTACAGTAGACTTGTAGTATTATTGTGAGGCAGAATTATACACGTCCGGTTAGACGTATAATCCCCTTTGAGTTGTTGACTTGGTAGCGGGCCCTGATGTTGGAAGTTATAGCTGTGGTTACGGGGGGGAGGTGCTGCCGAATTTTTCCGTAGAATATGGAGCCTTGTACTTAGAAATATTTTACGAAGGGATCTAGAAGTTGATAGACGTTTTATGACCATTATAGGTTGAAGTACTACGAGTAGCGTATTCTACTTGAAGGGTGGACAAGGCGAGCAATGTTAGAGTACTTTGGAGCGTTTTGCTAATTGTCGATAATCGTCGCGAGGTATGTGAACCTCTTCCTATCCTTTCTAGCATGATAGTTGTGAAATATATATAGTGCGGTAGACGCATGTGTGTTTAAAGGAATTTGATTTTCCTTTTGTGTCCTTAACTTGATTCCAAAGTTAAGCGACTTGTTATGATATATTAAGGACTTAAATTATGTTAAAAATTTGTAAAACCTCACTCATGAGTAATGGGTGTGTGGTCTTTTAAAGAATAAAGTTATCTTGATTTCGAAAATGAGAATAGTTGTCCTTGGTTGGTTTAAAACATAAAGTGTTATAATAGCTTTATGGGAAGTTATTTATAACGACTTTATGAAAACAAAAGAATGGTTTTATCATTGGATTTAAAATGATAACTTGACATTTTAAAAGTTGGAGGTTGGTTTCCTTACAAGATATGATTTAAAGATTAAGAGACTGATTTTTGAAAGTAAAGGGATTTGACTTATAAACAACTTGATTTCGGGAAAGGAGAAGTAACTTGATTTAAGGGTATAGGTTGCTTGTTTTTTTAAAGAGTAAGACACTTGGTTTAAAAAATATATTGCTACTTGACTTTAAAAAGGAAAAATTGTCTTTGTTTTAAAAAGAAGGTATGGAAATTGTTTTGGTTTACTTAAAAGATAGTTACTCTATTTTGATACTACGGGTATCGTGTTACTTTTGTGTGAGTAACTTGACTATGTTGGCTTGTGATAGCCTTGTAATACTTTCTTGTTGGTTTGATAAGTAAACATGTTATGACGCTACGTGTGTTAGTGTCTTGTGACGTTTGTGTAAGGGGGTTTTCTTGTTGTGCTTATGTTGTTTAACGATAAGCCCGTTGTACTGCTATTATATCACATACCCCCCTGACTTGTTATGATGTCGAGGACTTGCCACCCTCGATGCGAGGAATACCTCATGCGGGTCCATGTGACCTATGCGAGTCTGCGGAGTTCGTGATTGATCACTCCGGGTGTGTTACGCCGATGCGAGGGATACCTCATGCGGTCCATAGGACTATGCGGACTTCGGGGGTCCAGGATGATGCCGCGGGTTAGCTACCCCCGATGCGAGGAATACCTCATGCGGACCTAGGTGGTCTATGCGGACTGCGGGAGTTCCAGGATTAGGCTCGCATAATGATACTATGGGCGATTGACCTTGCTTCGATCATTAGCGGCCTAGAAAAGACCGATTCGTTATATCTATTTTGCTCTTGTTTATCTTTGTGGCACTATGTGCGGTTACATTGGTTGTTTCGTACGTATTTGTAATTGGTTTTAAAATGTTATGATTTTATTTCAGTACTTTACAGTTTCACATACTTGGTACCTGTTGTACTGACCTCCTTCGGGGGGCTGCGTTCATGCCGCAGGTAGAGGTACACCAGTTGTTGATCCTCGCTCATAGGATCACAATTCAGCGTTTTGGGAAGCTCCGTTTCTCCGGAGGCTTATCTTTGGTATAGTCCCCTGTCGTTGTAGGTACTTACATTCAGGGGTATGGCGGGGCCCTGTCCCGTCGTTGTTGTTATAACATTCTTAGAGTGCAGTAATCTTGTTGTGGGCAGGGTTTGTAAGGGATGTAACTGTTCAAGTTTTTATTTATATATACAGAAAGGTAACCGTTTTGGTTAGCCTGTTTTCTTATTTCACTGTTTATCTTTTTCTTATGGTATATCTTGTTTCATGTGTAAGTTTTTATTTCCGCTGATTTTCTCTGATGTTGTATCACTAGGGTGCCCGGGGTAAGGCACCAGTCACGGGCCCGGGGTCGGGTCGTGACATAAATGAATACGAAATCCTTGTGGTATATAAGGTGGTAATGTCTTGATTTGAAAAATAGAAGTTGCTTGGTTTGAAAAGTATAAGTAACTTGATTTGAAAAATATACTTGTCTTGATTTGAAAAGTACAAGTTACTTGGTTTGAAAAGTATAAGTAACTTGATTTGAAAAGTATACTTGTCTCGATTTGAAAAGTATAAGTTACTTGGTTTGGAAAGTATAAGTAACTTGATTTGAAAAGTATACTTGTCTTGATTTAAAAAGTATAAGTTACTTGGTTTGAAAAGTATAAGTGACTTGATTTGAAAAGTATACTTGTCTAAATTTGAAAAGTATAAGTTACTTGGTTTGAAAAATATAAGTTACTTGATTTGAAAAGTATAAGTTACTTGATTTGAAAAGAGTAAGTAACTTGATTTAAAGTGATACTTGATTTGATAAGTGTCTTGATTTTTCAAATGAGGATTTAAAACGAAAGGTATGAGAGTGCCTTGTTTTTTCTAAAAAGGAAGGCATAGTATTGTCTTGGTTATTCTAAAAAGGAAGGCATGGTATTGTCTTGGTTTTTCTAAAAAGGAAGACATGATATTGTCTTGGTTATTCTAAAAAGGAAGGCATGGTATTGTCTTGGTTTTTCTAAAAATGAAGGCATGGTATTGCCTTGGTTTGTCTAAAATGAGAGGCATGGCGTTGTCTCGGTTTTTCCCGAAAAATGGAAGACATGGTATTGCCTTGGTTTTTCTAAAATGAAAGTTCGTTTTAAAGATGATGTTATTGAGAGTCAAAAGGTGATTTAAATTGCACTGGGTTGCCATAATAGTTATATGTATATATATTGGGACGGGTTGCACGATCCACAACACTTATATACATATTGGGACGGGTTGCACGATCCGCAACACTATTATATATTGGGACGGGTTGCACGATCCGCAACACTATTATATATTGGGACGGGTTGCACGATCCGCAACATTATTATATTATTTACATGGACATGCTTACATGATGCAGGAATTCCATAGGCATGCTTCCTTTATATATTTCATGGATTAGCTCTCATGACGCGAGTAGATATACTCATTGCGGGTCTAAAGGGCTCATGCGGGTTCAACTCCCAGGATATTATTCCGTGGACTAGCTCTCCATGATGCAGGTATCGCGTATAGATACTCATTGCGAGTCCACAAGACTCATACGGGTTCAATTCCGATGCGGGTTCAATTCCCATGCGGGTTCAATTTTCATGCGGGTTCAATTCCCATGAATAGGATATGCATAATGATCCTGAGGGTAGGCGTCCATGATTTTGACATGACTTTCATATTTTGAAAAGGGACAGTTGATTTTCTATTTTGAAAATGTAGGGTTTGCGGTCGAGTACAAGAGGCTCAAGCAGTTATAATTGATTATATATATGTTGGTTATAGGGTCAGGCATGCATAATGATTCTATGGACCGAGTCCCTCACTAAAGGACCGAAATACGTTATATGAAAACAGATACGATGACTCTCATTTTTATAAGGTATAGTGTGTCACGACCCGACCCCGGGCCCGCGACTAGTGCCCTACCTGGGCACCCTTACAGGTAACCATTAGAGAAAATCAGCGGAACATACATAAACACACAACTTAAATCAATAAGAAGTAAACAACAGGCTAGCCGATAAGGCTGTCTTCCTGGATATATATATAAATAACTAAAAGCAGTTACATCCCTTTTTCTTTATAAATCGACCCACAAGATATGACTACAGACCTCTAAGAGTTTTGACATAACAACTGTGACGGGACAGGGCCCCGCCATACCCCTGAATGTACAACAACCGACAATACCAGGGATCTGAACCAAAGATAAGCCTCCGGAGTAATGGAGCTTCTCAACAACTGAACAGTGATCCTAAGAGTGAGGATCAGCAACCTGTTTAACTCTACCTGCGGCATGAACGCAGCCCCCGGGGAAGGGGGCCAGTACAAAATATGTACTAAGTATGTGAAACTAAAAGTACTGAAATGAAGTCATATAGTCTAAAATAAAGCTGGAGACATGTATGATAACCAAAATAACAGTACACTGTGCCTTACTAATAATGAGAGTAAACAAGAGTACACCTTACTGCATAAAAATAGGAAGCTCATGATCAAATTAGGGCCACCCGCCCATAGTATCATTAAGCAATCCTACTCCTGGGACTATTTCACACGCATAGGTCCTGTGGACCCGCAATGGAGAAATTTGCTCCGCATGAGACTATTTCACCCGCATAGGACTATTTCACCCGCACTCGCATCATGGATAGCAAATCCATGGAATAAGTAGTGACCCGGGGGTTTACCCCGCAAGAAATAGTATAACACTAGCACAACCGGCTATCATAAATATCATAACATAAGCACAACCGGCTATCATAAATATCATAACATAAGCACAACCGACTATCATAAATATCATAAGCAAGTTAAGAAATCCCTTAACTTCTCATTAGACTTAATTAGCATGTACTCTCATTTAGTTGACTTAAGGCACTAACACGTCATGAAAAATCCGAGAATTTAACCCAAAGTACTACGTGCCTTATCTTTTTAAAAAGACTCTTTCTCGTATAAAACCCCCAAGATACTAACACCCGTAGTATCAAGGCTTGTATGCTTTTCAAACAAGGCACTACACCTTTAGAAATACATTTTAGACTTTTAAACCAAGTGACTTCTACTTTCAAAACTTAGGCAACTTATGCCTTTAAATCAAGTTGTCTTTCTTAAAACCAAGTCGTTTCTCATTGTTTAAATCATTTGAGTAAACCACTCATTTAACTTTCCATAAAATCGTTATAATTAACTTCCCATAAAGCCATTATAACACTTTATGTATTTCTAAACCAAGACAATTACGTTCCTCTTTGAAACCAAGAGACTTATACTTTTGAAACCAAGTATCATATATTTTCAAATCAAGTTTCATAACTTTCAGAATACTTCAAGTTCCTTGACTTTAGAAATCAAGTCTCTTAACTTTAAAAATAGTTCGAGTAACCCATACTTTTTCAAATCAAGTGTTCTATTCTTTTCAAGTCAAGTAATCTTTACATGTAACATAAAGTAACATATACTTTTAAAAGCCGAGTTACTTCACTTTTTGAAATCAAGGCAAGGATACCGAACTGAAACCAAGTTCACTAAAAATACGTACTTCTACCATACTATACCTTTGTAAATACTCATGCGAAAGAGATAGGGAAGAGTTCACATACCTCTCCGACTTAATCCACTTGCCAAGTTGAATATGCCGCACGTAGAATGTCAACCTATAATGACCATAATACGTCTATCAACTTCTAGCTTTCCAACGTAGAATATTCTAAGTGTAAAGCTTCCTATTCTACGGAAAATTGGACAACACTTTCTTTGTTTCTACGTACTTTTCCACCTTTTTCAAGGCCCGAAATCAATAACCAACATGCCACATTCAAGGCTCAATAATTTAGCTAACCAAAGGGGATTACACGGCTAACAGGGCGTGTAGAATTCTTCCCCACAATTAATATAAAAACTGTTCAATCCCTTAAGGCAATTCTCGACTCAAATGTGTAATAACATAAAGTTCATTCCAATCCCTTTTCAATCCAAATTGTTATTCTAACATGTTATATAGCCGCAATTGATTATAACAACTATAATACTTTCTTTCTATAACATGCGACGATCGTAACTAACAATTAAATTGAATTACAATCTTTATGGATAACATGAACTTTTTCGGATTTTAGGCTTCCAATATCCCATAACACTTATCAATCTTCATACTATATATCTCATGATCATCTATCAATCCTATAATATGCATTCTCTAATTACATTAAGAAGATGAAGATTATTACCTCAAAAGCCCAACTATCATCCAAAACCTCAAGTCGATCCTTAGCAACTTTAGCTCCTCTTCTGGACATTCCAATCCACTCCAAGCAACCCTTGGAAGCTTATGAAGAACACTTCTTCAAGTTCTAACTCAATCTATGGGGTTTTCATGTTGCGACTAACGTAATAACGTAGTTTTTTCGGAATTTTTGTATTGGGATATCCTTAGAATACCTCTAGGGATCTTAGGTTTGAATATTGGGATTTATGAAGCAAGATTGCAATTTTTTTTTTTATCCAAAAGGGCTCATGGCCGAGAGCAATATCTAAGAACACATAAGTTCTTCATTTTTTTTTCTAAGTCTTGAAGACTAGTCTTGCACTAGTAGTTAGTATATATAATTAAATCAAGGGCTAGGATTAATCCAAATAGATGGCTAAGATTGGTCCATTATGTCAAGCCTCAACTTGCCCTTTGACTTGGTCCATTTTATCAAGCTAATATTTGCTACACTAGCATACTATTTCGTCCTAGATGATTCATGTGGATGGTGACACGTGTCGCCCTCCCATTGGTCCATAATATTTTGTTTTCCGAAATTTCCATAATTGGTCAAAATATCGAAAGCCTCGTGGGCCCCACAAAAACGTAAAATTTCTCGGGTGGGCCCCACGTATCCAACTCTGAAAATAAAATTCCATAATTTCGATAAACTCTTAAAAGTCTTAAATAACCAATATGAGAGCCCAATTCTCATTAACGAACAATTTTTCCTTCCCGGGGTTCGGAAGATTTTCCTTTGGAAAACAATTCTTTCTTTCGTTCAAATGTTTAAGTCATGTGTTCTCCCGTCTATTCTCTTATACATGTCCTGGAATTACGGGGTGTAACATTCTCCCCCCCCCCCTTAGAAATATTCATCCCCGAATGTTCTTTTGAGGTTTCATCTAAACAGATATTGGCATAGTCCCTCGACTATACCCAACATAATCACACTTGCCACACATGGCCACATAACAATACTTATGCTAACATGTCAATAAAAATCGACAAGTAGGGAACAAGTGAGGGTACTTCTTTATCATGCCCTCCTCTGTTTCCCACGTTATTTCCTCTCTATTAACTTTCTGCCACAAGACTTTGACGGAAGCCACGTCCTTAGTCCGTAGTCGCCTGACCTGGTGATCAAGTATCGCTATGAGACTCTCCTCAAACGATAACCCCTGTGTCACTTGGACATCACTAACCGGAAAACTCTGGATGGATCTCCGATACACTCCCATAACATAACAACATGGAAGATCAGATGAACATGCCTCCCAAGCGGACGCATATCTAACTCATAGGCAACATTGCCTACTCTACGGACAATATGATAAGGCCCAATGTACCTTGGGCTTAATTTCTCTTTCTTACCAAGCCTCATCACACTCTTCATGGGTGATGCCTTAAGAAGATTCCATTGTCAATCTGAAACTCTAAGTGTGGACGTCGATTCTCTTCATAAAGCTTCTGTCGACTCTGAGCTTGCTAATAATCTTTCCTGGATAAGCTTCTCCTTATCCACAACCCACTGAATCAAGTCTGGGCCAATCAACTGAACTTCGCCTACGTCGAACCAACCAATCGGCGATCTACACTTTCTTTCATACAAGGCCTCATACAGGGTCATCTAAATACTTGAATGGTAACGGGTATTATACGCAACTCAACGAGAGGCAAAATACCATCCCAGCTACCCCTGAAATCAATAACACAAGCCCGCAACCTATCCTCAAGTGTCTGGATAACATGCCCTGCCTGTCCGTCGGTCTGAGGGTAAAACGCACCACTGAGACTCACCTGTGTCCCTAATCCCTTCTAGAAAACCTCCAGAAGTTAGCCGTAAACTGAGCACATCTGTATGACATCACAATTGTAGGAACCCTGTGCAGTCTCACAATCTCCCTGTTATATAATCTAGCATAATCCTCAGCCGAGTAAGTGGTCCTGACCGGAAGAAAATGGGTTGATTTCGTCAGCCTGTTTACTATGACCCTCAGGGAGTCGCACTTCCTCTGAATACGATGTAACCCTGTAACAAAATCCATATTAATCACCTCCCACTTCTAAGTCGGGATCTCAATCGCCTGTAATAGCCCACTGGGCTTCTGGTGCTCAACATTCACCTGCTACTAATTCGGACACTAAGCAACAAACTCTGTTACGTCCCTCTTCAGGCCATCTTACCAATACATACATCTGAGGTCATGCTACATCTTAGCCAACCCCGAATGAATAGAGTAACGAGCACTGTGTGCCATCCTTAAAACCTGCTGACAAGTCCTGCAACATCGGGTACACACAATCTGCCCTCATATCTTAGCACCCCCCACCGGTGCTACCTTGGATAAACTCTTCTCTTCTCGAAGAGCCATATCTCGATTCCGTACTAAAACTGGATCCTTATATTGTCGCCTCTTCACCTCCTCAACGAGGGAAGACTCGGCAACCTCTCGAATCTGAGCTCCACTATCCTGCTCCCGTAGCTTCCAGGAAATATAGGTTGTTACCTTATCGTATTGCATCCGCACACAACCCAGCCAAACACTTAAAGTGTTACCATAATAACCTAACCCTCTAGTCCCTCAGGCCTCAGGAGGGGTTAAAACTGCAGTCGTAGTCAGCTTATCTTCCAATAACTGGAAGTCTTTCTCATACTTCCGAAATAGTCGGGGATATAATCTCAATTATGATTCTTGTTTCCATTTCTCTGTTGCAACCAAACTTGGTCACTATACTTAGATTCGATTCCTTTGCTTGTTTCATGGCTAAGACTTCCTGCCAATCACAATTTAGGGGGATATTTCCTTGATCTCGTCAAGTAGTAATCCTATTACTCTTCCCAACTCATAGAGTTTATAGTCCGGTGTTCAACCTCAATGCATGGTATTACATAATCCAATGGTTTGCCAAGATTTCTTATCTTGTCATGATTAGGTCTCTCATCGTCCGAGTGTCTACTCGTCTTACCTTTATTTTTCATTTCAAGTTGCCCTGGGGTCTCTTACCTCCCCGTATTTTTCCTACTATCTTTCTTGTCTGTACAGATTTTGCCACCTTTTATCGAGGTGTTCTTACTGCCCATCATTCACTAATGTTCTTTACACTAGTCTGGGGTAATCATATCTCGTGCAACTTACATAACCATAGTTGCATTCTCTTTTATCATTCTGGACATAACCCTCAATAATACGTAAAACTATCCTTTTACGTGGGGGAGAGAGCTTATCTCCCTTTCAGCATCTTAATCATCAAGTGCCACCTTATAATCGTATAGATTTTTAATACCTACCAATGATATCTTCTGTTTTCCGTAGGCAGCACTCGTACTTATCTTATTCTTGCTTTGCGCATTTTTCCTGAAATCATTCGGAAAGTCGTGGCCCTGACCGCCACACTAAAAAACTCCACGTACCTCCAAGGGCACTTAACATAAAATCCTTCAATGATTGTACGTTCTTATCTCCGTCTCTTAGCTTTCAAATTCAAGTACTACATACTTTCAACATCAATTTATTTACTGCAAATGAACAAATCACATAGACTTACTAAAATCAAGTCTACTAGGGTCTGCCAATTGTATATCATCACCGGGCAATCCTTATGTACCCACTCAGCTACAACCCAATCACCCACTGGTGTAGCTACCTCGAAAGGTTCTTATGGACTCCGGCTCTATTCCTTTACACTTGTTTGCTCTCTTTCTTACTGGTTGTACTCTTCCCGTACTTCCAAACATTTCTAACATACGTGCATAATTTCTATCACTGCTCTACTTTCCAATCCTTGGAGTTACTACATCCAATATTTAAGGCCATTTTCGGCTCACCATCCGGTTCCGGTGGAACGCGTCCACGAACCCGTAAAACGATTAACTAGACTTGGGCCTTGCACCCTCGTGACCCTGTCACACAACAGGACAACTCTTAACCGACCCTGCTTCATTACAGGCTCTGGGTCTACCTGTAATAGGTCCATACCCGACTCGGCGGCTACGTTCTAAGGCTCACAATTTCCATGCCCCAAGCCTACATTATCCTTCCCCGCATACGGGTAAGATAGCTTCTTATAAACCCACAATCGTGTTGTCTTGATCACAACACCCATACTTACTTCATACGGATCTCATCCGTATAATTCTCTTAAGCATACTACATGGCTTAATCTATTAACATAGTCTTCCATTAAGTCCCTTAACATAATTTCTTAAGGGTTCATTACCTTCTCAGACAGCTCATCATCTCCTAATTTTCTCAAATTATCACGTAAAACATTGATGAGAATTCATTAAGTTGTTTCATACCTTCTCGGTATCTAATTAGTCTTTACCAATTCTTGGTAACCTATAATCATTCTAGGCAACACGCGTCGGACCCTCATACATAAATTCGTATATCTGTATGTCATTATACCAACTATACAACAATTATTACCAACCTGGATACGCAATCCACATAGTCCTTCCTGGGTCACTGCTGCCTTTCTCGTAGCTGCAACCAACATAACTCGTTAGGGAGAGACGACCCTAATAACATATCTCTATCGCACGATCTAAGAGTGAGAAGAATTGAAACCAATCCTAAATGTCCTGTAGCCCCTGGTTATAGATGTGGTGCACAACACACCGATAACCAAGACTCTACTAGACACGGTCTATAGACACTTTCCGAGGACTAATTGCTCTGATACCACTTTTGTCATGACCCGACCCCGGACCGCGACTGGTGCCCTACCTGGGAACCCTTACAGGTAACCATCAGAGAAAATCAGCGGAACATACATAAACACACAACTTAAATCAATAAGAAGTAAACAACAGGCTAGCCGATAAGGCTGCTTTCCTGGATATATATATAAATAACGAAAAGCAGTTACATCTCTTTTTCTCTATAAATCGACCCACAAGATATCACTACAGACCTCTAAGAGTTTTGACATAACAACTGTGACGGGACAGGCCTCGCCATACCCCTGAATGTACAACAACCGACAATACCAGGGATCTGAACCAAAGATAAGCCTCCGGAGTAATGGAGCTTCTCAACAGCTGAACAGTGATCCTAAGAGTGAGGATCAACAACCTGTTTAACTCTACCTGCGGCATGAACGCAACCCCCGAGGAAGGGGGTCAGTACAAAATATGTACCAAGTATGTGAAACTGAAAGTACTGAAATGAAGTCATATAGTCTAAAATAAAGTTGGAGACATGTATGATAACCAAAATAACAGTACACTATGCCTTACTAATAATGAGAGTAAACAAGAGTACACCTTACTGCATAAAAATAGGAAGCTCATGATCAAATTAGGGCCACTCGCCCATAGTATCATTAAGCAATCCTACTCCTGGGACTATTTCACCCGCATAGGTCTTGTGGACCCGCAATGGAGCAATTTGCTCCGCATGAGACTATTTCACTAGCATGAGACTATTTCACCCACATGGGCCCTGTGGACCCACAATGAGTACATACGCCGCACTCGCATCATGGATAGCAAATCCATGGAATAAGTAGTGACCCGGGGGTTTACCCCGCAAGAAATAATATAACACTAGCACAACCGGCTATCATAAATATCATAACATAAGCACAACCGGCTATCATAAATATCATAAGCAAGTTAAGAAATCTCTTAACTTCTCATTAGACTTAATTAGCATGTACTCTCATTTTAGTTAACTTAAGGCACTAACATTTCATGAAAAATCCGGGAATCTAACCTAAAGTACTACGTACCTTATCCTTTTAAAAATACTCTTTCTCGTATAAAACCCCCAAGATACTAACACCCGTAGTATCAAGTCTTGTCTGCTTTTTAAACAAGGCACTACACCTTTAGAAATATATTTTTAGGCTTTTAACCAGGTGACTTCTACTTTCAAAACTTAGGCAACTTATGCCTTTAAATCAAGTTGTCTTTTTTAAAACCAAGTCGTTTGTCCTTGTTTAAATCATTTGAGTAAACCACTCATTTAACTTTCCATAAAGTTGTTATAATTAACTTCCCATAAAGCCATTATAACACTTTATGTCTTTCTAAACCAACACAATTACGTTCCTCTTTGAAACCAAGAGACTTATACTTTTGAAACTAAGTATCATATATTTTCAAATCAAGTTTCATAACTTTCAGAATACTTCAAGTTCATTGACTTTAGAAATCAAGTCTCTTAACTTTAAAAATAGTTCGAGTAACCCATACTTTTTCAAATCAAGTGTTCTATTCTTTTCAAGTCAAGTAATCTTTACATGTAACATCAAGTAACATATACTTTTAAAAGCCGAGTTACTTCACTTTTTGAAATCAAGGCAAGGATACCGAACTGAAACCAAGTTCACTTAAAATATGTACGTCTACCGTACTATACCTTTGTATATACTCATGCCCAAGAGATAGGGAAGAGTTCACATACCTCTCCGACTTAATCCACTTGCCAAGTTGAATATGCCGCACGTAGAATGTCAACCTATAATGACCATAATACGTCTATCAACTTCTAGCTTTCCAACGTAGAATATTCTAAGTGTAAAGCTTCCTATTCTACGGAAAATTGGGCAGCACTTTCTTTGTTTCTACGTACTTTTCCACCTTTTTCAAGGCCCGAAATCAATAACCAACATGCCACATTCAAGGCTCAACAATTTAGCTAACCAAAGGGGATTACACGGCTAACATGACGTGCAAAATTCTGCCCCACAATTAATATAAAAACTGTTCAATTCCTTAAGGCAATTCTCGGCTCAAATGTGTAATAACATAAAGTTCATTCCAATCCCTTTTCAATCCAAATTGTTATTCTAACATGTTATATAACCGCAATTGATTATAACAACTATAATCCTTTTTTTCCATAACATGCGACGATCATAACTAACAATTAAATTGAATTACAATCTTTATGGCTAACATGAACTTTTTCGAATTTTAGGCTTCCAATATCCCATAACACTTATCAATCTTCATACTATATATCTCATGATCATCTATCAATCCTATAATATGTATTTTCTAATTACATTAAGAAGATGAAGATTATTACCTCAAAAGCCCAAATATCATCCAAAACCTCAAGTCGATCCTTAGCAACTTTAGCTCCACTTCTTGACGTTCCAATCCACTCCAAGCAACCCTTGGAAGCTTATGAAGAACACTTCTTCAAGTTCTAACTCAATCTATGAAAACCCCCTTAGGTTTTCATGTTGCGACTAACGTAATAACGTAGTTTTTCCGGGATTTTTGTATTGGGATATCCTTAGAATACCTTTAGGGATCTTAGGTTTAAATATTGGGATTTATGAAGAAAGATTGCAAATTTTTTTTTATCCAAAAGGGCTCATGGCCGAGAGCAATATCTAAGAACACACAAGTTCTTCATTTTTTTTCTAAGTCTTGAAGACTAGTCTTGCACTAGTAGTTAGTATATATAATTAAATCAAGGGCTAGGATTAATCCAAATAGATGGCTAAGATTGATCCATTATGTCAAGCCTCAACTTGCCCTTTGACTTAGTCCATTTTATCAAGCTAATATTTGCTACACTAGCATACTATTTCATCCAAGATGATTCATGTGGAGGGTGACACGTGTCTCCCTCCCATTGTTCCATAATATTTCGTTTTCCGAAATTTCCATAATTGGTCAAAATATCGAAAACCTCGTGGGCCCCACAAAAATGTAAAATTTCTCGGGTGAGCCCCACGTATCCAACTCTGAAAATAAAATTCCATAATTCCGATAAACTCTTAAAAGTCTTAAATAACCAATCTTGAGAGCCCAATTCTCATTAACGAACAATTTTTCCTTCCCGGGGTTCGGAAGATTTTCCTTCGGAAAATAATTCTTTCTTTCGTTCAAATTTTTAAGTCTTGTGTTCTCTCGTCTTTTCTCTTATACATGTCCTGGAATTACGGGGTGTAACACAGTGGTACAGTAGTACAGTGGTACAGTTCTACAAGGTACAGTTGACTCTTATTTTATATGGCAAGGTAGGATCTGGTATTTGATTTTCATATTTGTCCCTGTCATTCTTTTGTACAGTTATGATCTTGTTTACTGTACTTCATGTTAACATACTTGGTACTTGTTGTACTGACCCCTTTCGGGGGGCTGCGTTCATGCCCACAGGTATTAGGTACTCAGTTGGTGATCCGTGAGCTTAGGATCCGTGGTCAGCATTTTGGGATAGCTCCAATGTGCATGTCATTTTGGCACAGGTCTTCAATTATGGCTATGTATATTCAGGGGTACGACGGGGCCTTGTCCCGTCATAGTTTTGTCACGCCCCGAACCCCGGGCCCGTGACTGGTGCCCTACCTGGGCACCCTTCTACTTAACAACTAAGCAAACTGCGGAATTTAAATAACGCCCCCTTTTTTTTTAAAAAAACCAACATACGTACAAGGGCAAAGCCGATAAGGCTGCCATATAATATACATAATAAAAGACACTACACTGTACATGAGTCCAATCCCACACATGAATACAGACCTCTAAGAGTTATACTGAACTATGATGGGACAAGGCCCCGCCGTACCCATAATCGTATAAAAGCTCATCGAAAGAACTTATACCAAAATGATAAACTCCGAACGAAGGAGCTATCCAAACTCGGCGGTCCTACACCTGCCGATCACCAAACAGCGTACCTAAACCTGCGGCATGAACGCAGCCCCCCGAAGGAGGTCAGTACGAAGAATGTACCAAGTATGTGAAACAGTAAGTACTGCAATGAAATCATAACAGTCTAAACAAAACAGGAGACATGTATGATAGCCAACCTACAGTACACAATACATAAGCAGTCATATCAAGTCAGGGACGCATGCCCTCAAAGTCACTACTCAGATAACAGTACACAGTGCCTTACTAACAATGAGAGTAATCAAAAGTATAGGTAGCAAATCCACGGAAACAGGTGGTATAACGATCTTTGGGGATTTACCCCTCATTTATACTCTTACCCTGAAGAAGGTGGTTAAGCAGGTGGTATAACGATCTTTGGGGATACACCCCTCATTTATACTTTTACCCTGAAGAAGGTGATAAAGTAGGTGGTATAACGATCTTTGGGGATACACCCCTCATTTATACTCTTACCCTGAAGAAGGTGATAAAGCAGGTGGTATAACGATCTTTGGGGATACACCCCTCATTTATACTCTTACCCTGAAGAAGGTGATAAAGCAGGTGGTATAACGATCTTTGGGAATACACCCCTCATTTATACTCTTACCCTGAAGAAGGTGATAAAGCAGGTGGTATAACGATCTTTGGGGATACACCCCTCATTTATACTCTTACCCTACCTCAACTGGCCATCATACATAACATAAGCACTACCGGCTTATCACACAATAAGTAAGCAAGTTAAGAAATCCCCCTAACTTCTTATTAGTCTTATTCATATACACTCTCATTTTGGTTTACTTAAGGCACTAATAGAATAATTCTCAATTAAACAAGCCAAAGTACTTATCAAGACACACATAGAATAATTCTCAATTAAACAAGCCAAAGTACTTATCAAGGCACACATAGAATAATTCTCAATTAAACAAGCCAAAGTACTTATCAAGGCACACATAGAATAATTCTCAATTAAACAAGCCAAAGTACTACGTACGTACATTCCTTTCAAAAGACTCATTTTTATGTAAAACCCCAAGATACTAACACCCGAAGTATCAAGGTGTGTCTATTTTTCAAAGTAAGTTACTACACTTTTTAGAAAACTCTTTTCAAAGCTTGAAATCAAGTAACTTCAAATTTTCACAATCTAGGCAACTTATGCCTAATAATCAAAATAGACAACTTTCTTAACCTTCCATAAAGCCGTTATAACCAACTTCCCATAAAGCCGTTATAACCCTTTATGGTTTTAGACATATTCATTCCTTTTTATAACCAAGAGACTTATACTTACAACCAAGTATCACATACTTACAAATCAAGTTTCTTAACTTTCAAAATACTTCAAGTCTCTTAATATTTAGAAAACAAGTTTCTTCTACTTTTAAACCTCAAGTAACTCACACCTTTAAAACAAGTTACTTCTCTTAAATCATGTCATTTCTCCTCTCTTAAAACAATTTAGTAAATCACTCCTTTGACTCCCCTAAAGTCATTACAACAACCCTTAGGTTTTGTAACTAAGGCACTAGCCAAAAGGTTTGGAAACCACTTCCTTTTCAAGACTCTATGTACTTTAAGTACAATACTTTCACTCTTAAGAATCCAAACTCCACTAAGGCAATGGATTATACAACTTACAATTTAAACATCAAAGTACAATCAAGGAAGCACATAGAACAAATTCTACTTTAGGCAATCCAAATACAACCAAGGAATGGATCATTTAAGGAGTAGGACATACTTTCTTTATCTTAAGGAATCATGCTAGAAGAGGAGATAGTTCACATACCTTTCGCTCAAATCCACAAGCTAAGCCGAATACGCCGTACGTAGAAGTGTCAACCTATAATGGTCACAACAAGACTATCAACTTCTAGTCTCAAACGTAGAATAATACTAAGTATACGGTCTCTAATTCTACGTAAAATAGGGCAGCACTTCCTTTGTTTCTACTCACTTTGCCACCTTTTTCAAGGCCGAATACAATAACCAACACGCCACATTTAAGGCTCAAAACAACAACCAAACAAAGGGGATTACACGCCTTACAATACGTGTAAAATTCCGCCCCACAATTAATACGAAGTAGTTCCATATTCAAGCCATTCTCGGCCAACAACATAACCAACAATTCAAAGTCTTTTCCAATCCTTTTCCAATTCCAAGTTCTAAGGTAAATATGTTATATAGTCATAAACAACTTCAACAACTACAATTTCCTTCTTTCTACAACATGCGACGACTTAAACTAATAATCGACTTGAATTGTAATCTTAAGGCTAACATGCTAGTTTTCGGATTAGTGTTCCAATAGCCAAAATACTTATCAAACTTCATACTATATAACTCATGCTTGCTAATATCCATAGCTACAACAATAAGTAAGTCTTAACTACTAAAACGACAAAATTTATACCTTTATAAGCCCTTAAAATTTCCAAGATTCAAAGTCGCGCCTTAGCAATTCTTAGCTCCTTTCCTTAAGTTCCAATCCGCTCCAAGCACTCCTTAGAAGCCTATGAAGAACCCATCTTCAAGTTCCAACTTCAAAGTTGAAGAACTCCTTAAGTTTCCGCCTTGCGACTAATACGAAAACGCCGTTTTTCCGAAATCTTTCTATTGAGATATCCTTACAATACCCTTAGGGACATTGGGTTTAAGTCTTGTGAACAATGGATCAAAACTACAAATTTTTCTTGTGGCAAAAGGTGCAAACTCGAGAGCTATTTGCTTGAAGAACAAAGTGTGAAATTTTTCTAAGTGTTGGAAGACCTTGTCTTGCACTAGTAGAATGCTTATATAACACATTGGATGGCTTAGATTAATACACTTGTGGGCTAGGATGAAGGGCAATTAATGCAAAGCCAAGTGGACAAGTTGACTTGGTCAACAATCTCAAGCTTGAAGACTTGATCTTCCTTGATGGTAAATGACCATTTTACCCTTACATAAAACGTCCAAGACCATATGTGGGGGTGCCACGTGTCGCCCTCTCACTCGTCCATAAAATTCCGTAACCCTCGTGGGCCCCACAAAACGTAAAATTCCTCGGGTGGGCCCCACGTGACCAAATCCCTAAAAATAAATTTCCATAATGTTAAAAAGTTCCATACTCTTCAAATAATGCATTTTGAGAATCCAATTCTCAACAACGAACATTTTTCCTTTACGGCGTTCGGATGATTTTCCGTCGGAAAAACAATTTTTCCTTTCGTACCAATTTCCAAGTCTTGATTCCTTACATACCTTCTCTTATACATGTCCTGGACTTACGGGGTGTAACATTCTTCCCCCCATAGAAACATTCGTCCCCGAATGTTCTTAGTCGGTTTTCAAGCTATACACACTCCGGCACAATCTCTATACTATGCCTATCAATCAATACTCCACAAGACTAACGATGCCACACATGGCCACCACATAACATACGTACAAAATCTCAATATTGTTTCTTGTTCCCCAATCCTTGGATTTACTATCCAAACTTGGCCATTATGCTACTTACATTCCCATTAAGGCTCTTCTCGGTCCTTACGACCTAGTTCCGGTAGAACGCATCCCCGAACTCGTACAACGATTAACTAAACTTGGGCCTTGCATCCCCGGGACCTTATCACATAGCGGGACTATTACCAACTGACATCACCCCATTCCATACTACCGGTTGACCCGAAATGAGTCCATAACCCGACCCGTCGTCACACTTAACTTCTCATTCTTAGTCTGAAATAAATCTTTCTCTTATCTCAAGGTACTTCTCACCCTATCCCCCTAATCACTAGAGGTTCGTCACATAAGCCGAAGTATTTCTACTGTACAATCTTCCCTATTGGTCTTACACTGTTATGGGGAAATTACAACTTGTGAACTCTACACAACTATAGTCTCAGTTCACTTGTCATTCTTGTCAACATTCTTAACTTTTCACTTTACTAATCAAAGTATTCCTACCTCTGGGGTACTATCACTTACAACTGCTAGCAACAAAGGGAAAACATATATGCTAGGGCGAAATCTGAATCTATCAATGCACGTATGATTCAAAAGAATCGAGATATACCTGTAACCCCATGCGATGTCGCCTCCTGATCATGTCCAGTAGTCACGTCATCTATGCGGTTCGAAGGACCGCCAGAACTATAAAATCCACCATGACCTCTACCACGACTGGCTGACATCCGACACCGCTCGGGGCGCCGCGTGTGGAGAAAGGAAACCAACCATCGGCCTCATAGGCTGAGCCACCTCACCAGTGCTCTTTCTAAAAGGACATACCCTCAGAATATGGCCCGGACGGCCACAATGAAAACAAACACCTGTGCCATAACGACATTTCCCCGAATGACGCTTACCACATCTGATACACTGAGGAATAGGTGGCCTCGACCGAGAAAGTCCTCTGCTCCTCTGAGAACCTCGACCCCTGGAGCTTGGACCGGCTCCTAAATACCTCGTGGGGTCAAATCTCCCACCTGTGAGCTGCGGGGGTATGTACTGGGTAGGCTGGGACGAATATCTCACTCGCTGCTGAGGCTGCTCGTCCAAAAACTCACCGGGATAACCAACCGGTCTAGCCCTCTTACGCTGATTTCCGCGTTGGCCCTCTACCCTCTGTACACCTGTCGGTACTGGCCGAATAACCTCCTGCTGATGAAACTGTAGCACCGCTATCTTGGTCAATAACATAATCGCTACCTCGCGACCTATAGTCTTCTCCTAACTGAGAAACTGGAGGCTCTGGTGCTGGGGCCTCAAAACCTGGCGCAGAAGAACTCGCCGACTGCGGAACAACATCCGGTATACCCTGGGCATAAGCCCTATCAACTCTCTGAGTCTGACTAGTAGCTCCTACTACTCCTTTGCCCTTCTGGGCGGCTGTTGCCCTCCTTGGAGGCATAATCAGAACACAAAATTACGTCGAGAGGAATTATCTTACTAACACGGCTCTAGGGCACGATCTCAGAGTGAGAAGAATAGAAACCAACTCCTAAATGTCCTGTAGCCTCCTGTTTATGGGTGTGGCGCGCAACACACCGATAATCAAGACTCTACTAGACACGGTCTGTAGACATTCCGAGGACTGACTGCTCTGATACCACTCTGTCATGCCCCGAACCCCGGGCGTGGATCGTGCCTACTACAGGCACCTTTCTACTTAACAACTAAAATGCGGAATTTAAATAACACCTTTTTTTTTTAAAACCAACTTACGTACAAGGGCAAAACGACAAATTTGCCATATAATATACATAATAAAAGACACTACATCGTATGAGTCCAATCCACACATGAATACGCACCTCTAAGAGTTATCTTGAACTATGACGGACAAGGCCCCGTACCCATAACTGTACAAAAGCACATCGAAAGAACTTATACCAAAAGATAAACTCCGAGCGAAGGAGTTATCCAAAACTCGGCGGTCCTACACGCGATCACCAAACAAGCGTACCTAAACTGCGGCATGAACGCAGCCGAAGGAGGTCGATCGAAGAATGTACCAAGTATGTGAAGCGATGAAATCTGATGAAATCATAACAGTCTAAACAAAACAGGAGACATGTATGATAGCCAACCTACAGTACACAATACATAAGCAGTCATATCAAGTCAGGGACGCATACCCTCAAAGTCACTACTCAGATAACAGTACATAGTGCCTTACTAACAATGAGAGTAATCAAAAGTATAGGTAGCAAATCCACGGAAACAGGTGGTATAACGATCTTTGGGGATTTACCCCTCATTTATACTCTTACCCTGGAGAAGGTGGTAAAGCAAGTGGTATAACGATCTTTGGGGATACACCCCTCATTTATACTCTTACCCTGAAGAAGGTGATAAAGCAGGTGGTATAACGATCTTTGGGGATACACCCCTCATTTATACTCTTACCCTGAAGAAGGTGATAAAGCAGGTGGTATAACGATCTTTGGGGATACACCCCTCATTTATACTCTTACCATGAAGAAGGTGATAAAGCAGGTGGTATAACGATCTTTGGGGATACACCCCTCATTTATACTCTTACCCTGAAGAAGGTGATAAAGCAGGTGGTATAACGATCTTTGGGGATACACCCCTCATTTATACTTTTACCCTACCTCAACTGGCCATCATATATAACATAAACACTACCGGCTTATCACACAATAAGTAAGCAAGTTAAGAAATCCCCCTAACTTCTTATTAGTCTTATTCATATACACTCTCATTTTGGTTTACTTAAGACACTAATAGAATAATGCTCAATTAAACAAGCCAAAGTACTTATCAAGGCACACATAGAATAATTCTCAATTAAACAAGCCAAAGTACTTATCAAGGCACACATAGAATAATTCTCAATTAAACAAGCCAAAGTACTTATCAAGGCACACATAGAATAATTCTCAATTAAACAAGCCAAAGTACTACGTACGTACATTCCTTTCAAAAGACTCCTTTTTATGTAAAACCCCAAGATACTAACACCCGTAGTATCAAGGTGTGTCTATTTTTCAAAGTAAGTTACTACACTTTTTAGAAAACTCTTTTCAAAGCTTGAAATCAAGTAACTTCAAATTTTCACAATCTAGGCAACTTATGCCTAATAATCAAAATAGACAACTTTCTTAACCTTCCATAAAGCCGTTATAACCAACTTCCCATAAAGTCGTTATAACCCTTTATGGTTTTAGACATATTCATTCCTTTTTATAACCAAGAGACTTATACTTACAACCAAGTATCACATACTTACAAATCAAGTTTCTTAACTTTCAAAATACTTCAAGTCTCTTAATATTTAGAAAACAAGTTTCTTCTACTTTTAAACCTCAAGTAACTCACACCTTTAAAATAAGTTACTTCTCTTAAATCATGTCATTTCTCCTCTCTTAAAACAATTTAGTAAATCATTCCTTTGACTCCCCTAAAGTCATTACAACAACCCTTAGGTTTTGTAACTAAGGCACTAGCCAAAAGGTTTGGAAACCACTTCCTTTTCAAGACTCTATGTACTTTAAGTACAATACTTTCACTCTTAAGAATCCAAACTCCACTAAGACAATGGATTATACAACTTACAATTTAAACATCAAAGTACAATCAAGGAAGCACATAGAACAAATTCTACTTTAGGCAATCCAAATACAACCAAGGAATGGATCATTTAAGGAGTAGGACATACTTTCTTTATCTTAAGGAATCATGCTAGAAGAGGAGATAGTTCACATACCTTTTCGGCTAAATCCACAAGCTAAGCCGAATACGCCGTACGTAGAAGTGTCAACCTATAATGGTCACAACAAGACTATCAACTTCTAGTCTCAAACGTAGAATAATACTAAGTATACGGTCTCTAATTCTACGGAAAATTGGGCAGCACTTCCTTTGTTTCTACTCACTTTGCCACTTTTTTCAAGGCCGAATACAATAACCAACACGCCACATTTAAGGCTCAAAACAACAACCAAACAAAGGGGATTACACGCCTTACAATACGTGTAAAATTCCGCCCCACAATTAATACGAAGTAGTTCCATATTCAAGCCATTCTCGGCCAACAACATAACCAACAATTCAAAGTCTTTTCCAATCCTTTTCCAATTCCAAGTTCTAAGGTCAACATGTTATATAGTCATAAACAACTTCAACAACTACAATTTCCTTCTTTCTACAACATGCGACGACTTAAACTAATAGTCGACTTGAATTGTAATCTTAAGGCTAACATGCTAGTTTTAGGATTAAGGTTCCAATAGCGAAAATACTTATCAAACTTCATACTATATAACTCATGCTTGCTAATATTCATAGCTACAACAATAAGTAAGTCTTAACTACTAAAACGACAAAATTTATACCTTTATAAGCACTTAAAATTTCCAAGATTCAAAGTCGCGCCTTAGAAATTCTTAGCTCCTTTCCTTAAGTTCCAATCCGCTCCAAGCACTCCTTAGAAGCCTATGAAGAACCCATATTCAAGTTCCAACTTCAAAGTTGAAGAACTCCTTAAGTTTCCGCCTTGCGACTAATACGAAAACGCCATTTTTCCGAAATCTTTCTATTTAGATATACTTACAATACCCTTAGGGACATTGGGTTTAAGTCTTGTGAACAATGGATCAAAACTACAAATTTTTCTTGTGGCAAAAGGTGCAAACCCGAGAGCTATTTGCTTGAAGAACAAAGTGTGAAATTTTTCTAAGTGTTGGAAGACCTTGTTACACCCCGTAAGTCCAGGACATGTAAAAGAGAATGTGCTTAAGGAAACAAGACTTGGAAATTAGTACGAAAGGAGGAATTGTTTTTCCGACGGAAAATCTTCCGAACGCCGGAAAGGAAAAATGTTCGTTGTTGAGAATTGGATTCTCAAAATGCATTATTTGAAGAGTATGGAACTCTTAACTTTTTGGAAATTTATGTTGACGGATTTGGTCATGTGGGGCCCACCCGAGGAATTTTACGTTTTGTGGGGCCCACGAGGGTTACAAAATTTTATGGACTAATGAGAGGGCGACACGTGGCACCCCCACATGTGGTCTTGGACAAAATTTAGGGAGGGTAAAATGGTCATTTACCACCTTGGAAGATTAGTCTTGCTAGCATGACATTGTTGACTTGTCAACTTGTCCACATGGGCTTGATCCTAGTGAAAACCATCCAAGCCACACATTTGTTGTAATCTAAGCCCTCCAATGTGTTTTAAATACTACACTAGTAGCAAGACGTGGCATTTCTACACTTAGAAAAATTAGAGAACACCTTGTTCTTCAAAGGAGGCTCTCGGGTTTGGTACTTGTCCAACACAAAATTTTTGTAGTTTTGATCCATTAGACACAAGACTTTAAGCCAATGTCCCTTAGGGTATTTTAAGGATATCTCAATAGAAAGATTTCGGAAAAACGACGTTTTCGTATTAGTCGCAAGGCGGAAACTAAAGGAGTTCTTCAACTTTGAAGTTGGAACTTGAAGATGGGTTCTTCATAGGCCTATAAGGAGTGCTTGGAGCGGATTGGAACCTAAGGAAAGGAGCTAAGAATTGCTAAGGCGCGACTTTGAATCTTGGAAATTTTAAGGGCTTGGAAAGGTATAAATTTTGTCGTTTTAGCAATTAAGTTTACTTATTGATTGTAGCTATGGTTATTATCAAGCATGAGATGTATAGTATGAAGTTTGATAATTGTATTGGCTATTGGAACCCTAATCCGAAAACTAGCATGTTAGCCTTAAGACTACAATTCAAGTTGATTATTCGTTTAAGTCGTCGCATGTTGTGTAAGAAGGAAATTGTAGTTGTTGAAGTGGTTTATAACTATATAACATGTTAGACCTTAGAACATGGAATTGGAAAAAGGATTGGAAAAGACTTAGTGTTGTTGGTTTTATGTTGGCCGAGAATGGCTAGAATATGGAACTACTTCGTATTAATTGTGGGGCGGAATTTTACACGTATAGTAAGGCGTGTAATCCCCTTTGTTTGGTTGTTGTTTGGAGCCTTAAATATGGCGTGTTGGTTATTGTATTCGGCCTTGAAAAAGGTGGCAAAGTGAGTAAAAACAAAGGAAGTGCTGCCCGATTTTCCGTAGAATTAGAGACCGTATACTTAGTATTATTCTACGTTGGAGACTAGAAGTTTATAGTCTTGTTGTGACCATTATAGGTTGACACTTCTACGTACGGCGTATTCGGCTTAGCTTGTGGATATTAGCCGAAAAGGTATGTGAACTATCTCCTCTTCTAGCATGATTCCTTAAGATAAAGAAAGTATTTCCTACTCCTTAAATGATCCATTCCTTGGTTGTATTTGGATTGCCTAAAATAGAATTTGTTCTATGTACTTCCTTGATTGTACTTTGATGATTAATTTGGAAGTTGTATAATCCATTGCCTTAGTGAAGTTGGATTCTTAAAAGTGAAGGTATTTCTACTTAAAGTACATGGAGTCTTGAAAAGGAAGTGGTTTCCAAATCTTTTGGCTAGTGCCTTAGTTCCAAAACCTAAAGGTCATTATAATGACTTTAGGGAAGTCAAAGGAGTGATTTACTTAATTAATTTAAAAGAGGGGAAATGACATGATTTAAGAGAAGTAACTTGTTTTAAAGGTGTGAGTTACTTGAGGTTTAAAAGTAGAAGAAACTTGTTTTCTAAATATTAAGAGACTTGAAGTATTTTGAAAGTTAAAGAACTTGATTTGTAAGTATGTGATACTTGGTTTTAAAAGTATAAGTCTCTTGGTTATAAAAGGAATGAAATTGTCTAAAAACCATAAAGGGTTATAACGGCTTTATGGGAAGTTGGTTATAACGGCTTTATGGAAGGTTTAGAAAGTTGTCTATTTTGATTAATGGGCATAAGTTGCCTTGATTGGGAAAATTTGAAGTTACTTGATTTCAAGCTTTGAAATGAGTTTTCTAAGAGTGTAGTAACTTACTTTGAAAAAATAGACACACCTTGATACTACGGGTGTTAGTATCTTGGGGTATTACATAAAAAGGAGTCTTTTGAAAAGAATGTACGTGCGTAGTACTTTGGCTTGATTAATTAAGAATTATTCTAAAGTGTGCCTTGATAAGTACTTTGGCTTGATTAATTAAGAATTATTCTAAAGTGTGCCTTGATAAGTACTTTGGCTTGATTAATTGAGAATTATTCTAAGTGTGCCTTGATAAGTACTTTGGCTTGATAAATTGAGAATTATTCTAAGTGTGCCTTGATAAGTACCTTGGCTTGATTAATTGAGAATTATTCTAAGTGTGCCTTGATAAGTACCTTGGCTTGATTAATTGAGAATTATTCTAAGTGTGCCTTGATAAGTACTTTGGCTTGATAAATTGAGAATTATTCTAAAGTGTGCCTTGATAAGTACTTTGGCTTGATTAATTGAGAATTATTCTAAGTGTGCCTTGATAAGTACTTTGGCTTGATAAATTGAGAATTATTCTAAGTGTGCCTTGATAAGTACTTTGGCTTGTTTAATTAAGAATTGTCTATATGTGCTGGTGATAGCCTTTGAGTGCAAGTATTATGTTTTATTACGTTGTCGCGACTTTCGATTGGAGGGCCGGCTGTCTTGTTGTAAGTTACTTGGACGTACCGACAGTGATGTGGGATTCCACGGGTATGCTTCCGTTATTTGTAGTACTTGGGTTAAATTCCCGGATTTTTATAAAAGACCTGGTAGTGCTTATGTGTTGTTTGACGGCCGGTCGAGATAGGGTAAGAGTATAAGTGAGGGGTAAACCCCCAAGACGCTATACCACCTTCTCCAGGGTAAGAGTATAAGTGAGGGGTAAACCCCCAAGACATTATACCCCCTGCTTGTTTTGTTTGATGGTCGGTCGAGATAGGGTAAGAGTATAAGTGAGGGGTAAACCCCCAAGACGCTATACCACCTTCTCCAGGGTAAGAGTATAAATGAGGGGTAAACCCCCAAGACATTATACCCCCTGCTTTACCACCTGCTCGTCTTCCTACTTGGCCCGTACAGTTTTTAGGACACAGGTGGGACTTGGTGTTCATGTATGCCTATTGGTGTTATATTATATCATGATCGCCGTGATGAGGAAGGATTCCACGGGCATGATTGATATTATGGGCGTAGACCCATGGTTATATTTTAGAAATGACTTGAGGGCATGCGTCCCTGACTTGTTATGACTGCTTATGTGTTGTGTACTGTAGGTTGGCTATCATACATGTCTCCTGCTTTGTTTAGACTGTTATGATTTCATTACAGTACTTACTGTTTCACATACTTGGTACATTCTTCGTACTGACCTCCTTCGGGGGGCTGCGTTCATGCCGCAGGTTTAGGTACGCAGTTTGGTGATCGGCAGGTGTAGGACCCTGCTCAGAGTTTTTGGATAGCTCCCTCTGTTCAGGAGTTTATCTTTTTGGTATAGTTCCTTGATCAGGCTTTTATGCGGTTATGGTGCAATGGGGCCTTGTCCTGTCATATTTCAGTAAAACTCTTAGAGGTCTGTATTCATATGTGGGATTGGACTCATGTACGATGTTGTGTCTTTGGTCTATGTATATTATATGGCAGCCATGTCGGCTTTGCCTTGCACGTACGTTGGTTTTAAAAGAAAAAAAATGAGGTGTTATTCGATTTCCGCAGTTTACTTAGTTGTTAAGGTAGAAGGGTGCCCAGGTAGGGCACCAGTCACGGGCCCGGGTTTCGGGGTGTGACAGACCTTGTCTTGCACTAGTAGCATGCTTATATAACACATTGGATGGCTTAGATTAATACACTTGTGGGCTAGGATTAAGGGCAATTAATGCAAAGCCAAGTGGACAAGTTGACTTGGTCAACAATCTCAAGCTTGAAGACTTGATCTTCCTTGATGGTAAATGACCATTTTACCCTTACATAAAACGTCCAAGACCATATGTGGGGGTGCCACGTGTCGCCCTCTCACTCGTCCATAAAATTCCGTAACCCTCGTGGGCCCCAAAAAACGTAAAATTCCTCGGGTGGGCCCTACGTGACCAAATCCGTAAAAATAAATTTCCATAATGTTAAAAAGTTCCATACTCTTCAAATAATGCATTTTGAGAATCCAATTCTCAACAACGAACATTTTTCCTTTCCGGCGTTCGGAAGATTTTCCGTCGGAAAAACAATTCTTCCTTTCGTACCAATTTCCAAGTCTTGATTCCTTACATACCTTCTCTTATACATGTCCTGGACTTACGGGGTGTAATAAGTTTACTGTCCAAACTCTTAGAGGTCTGTATTCATATGTGGGTTGGACTTGCGTGAGTTGTATATATATTGTTGGCCAGTTGTACTACTGTGTTGTCGGGATGTTCCCGTTTATATATAGTGGCAGCCTCATCGGCTTGCCTGTTTTTATAACATGAGTTTTCTTCGATCTTCCGCTGATTTTTATGTGATGTATGGGTAGAAGGGGGCCCAGGTAGGGCACCAGTCACGGGCCCTTGGTTCGGGTCGTGACATCTGTTTCTGGTGTTACGATTGGAAACGATTGAGTATGTGTTAGATAAAGCATTCCCAATAGTCCCTGCTGAAGATTCTGAAGAGTATGCCCTGTTTGACAAGGCAACCTATTAGAAATATCTTGATGACGCTATTGCGGCACAATGTGTTATGTTGTCTTCTATGACTCCAGAGTTACAAAGACAACATGAGAACATGGGTCCCAACGAGATGCTAGAACATTTGAAGAGTCTCTAGACTCACAGTCTCAGTCAATAGAGAGGTTGGCTTCGATTGGAACGAAGCGGCCCGTGAATGTTTCTGTCAACCTAATCTTGAACTCGTTCCCTGGTTCATTTGAGAACTTTATTGTAATTTCGGCATGAATGGAACCAAGGCGAGTCTCCCAGAGTTTCATAATATATTGAGGACCTTCGAATCGTCCACCTCCAAAAGTAAGGTTGTGCTCATGGTGGACTCCTCTAGCAAATTCAAACCTAAAGGTAAGAACATGCAAAAGAAGAAGGGTGTGGCGGCAACCTCGAGGAATTGTTCAGAAGAAGGCAAAAATAGTTGCAGATGTTTGCCTCAACTGCAAGAGAAAGAGGTATTGGAAGAAGAATTTGCCTGACTCAGGGAGACAAAGCACCACTCTCACCGCCCCGCTGGATAAGGTATGTTTGTTATTAAAATAAATATGTCTATAACTAATTCTCACTGTTGGGTATTAGATACATCTTGTGGCTCAAACATTTATAAAAATGTGCAAGGGCTAACTGACAACAGAAAGGTTGGAACGTGGGAAGTAGATATACGCATTGGAAATGGAGCACGAATGGATGTTGAACGCGTGGGGACTTATAGACTAGATTTACCTTCTGGCTTTTATTTAGAACTCAATAATTGTTATTTTGTTCCCTCGTTAACGAGGAGTATTATTTATGTCCCAATGTTAGACGTTGAGGGGTTTTCCTCATTTATTACAAATGGCAAATTTGTGTTAACTTTTAATAGTTTTATTTGTAGAAATGCACCGCTTGTGGATGGATTGTATGTTCTAAACTGTAGTCATGAAACTTTTAATATACAAAATAAAATAGCTAAAATAAGTAATCCAAGAAACCCCGCCTACTTATGGCACTATAGACATAGTCACATCAATGAATCAAGGATAGCAAGATTAAGGAAGTTAGACTACCTAGAACCATTTGACTTAGAATCATATGGTAATTGTGAATCTTGCTTGAGAGGAAAAATGACCATCAAATCACTTTCTGGGAAATGAGTGCGTGCCAAAGAGATGCTTGAGTTAGTCCATACTGATGTATGTAGGCCATTTCGATTCAAGCTAAGGGAGGCTTCCCTTACTTCATCATTTTTACAGACGATTTCACAAGGTTTGGGCATGTGTATCTTATAAAACACAAGTCTGATTTTGAGAAATTCAAAGAGTACAAGTTAGAAGTAGAGAAGCAACTTGAAACAAGTACCAAGACACTTCGATCATATCGAGAAGGTGAATACTTAAGTAAAGAATTTCTAGATTACTTGAGGCTTCATGGAGTTCAAACACAATAGACACCACCCGGAACGCCACAAATGAATGGTGTTGCTGAAAGGAGAAATCGAACCCTATTAGATATAGTTAGATCCATGATAAACTTCTCAGCTCTACTAACATACCTTTGGGGATATGCATTACAAAGCTCAATCTAAATTCTGAACAGAGTTCCTGCAAAGTCATTATGGAAAAATCCATATGATATATGGAAAGGCAAGAAGCCAACACTTAAACACATGCGATCCTGAGGTGCCCTGCATATGTAAAGAAGTTGCTTAATGATAAGTTGGAATCCAAAAGTGAGAAGTATTATTGTTACACCTCATAAGTTTAAGGCGATAATTAAGAACGTTATTAAGGAGGTAAGTGTTACGCCCCATAATTCCAAGAGGATGAGATGAGAACGTACGAAAGGAAATAAGATTCGAATTTGGAAAAAGAAAAAAACGTTGGCAGAATATTTTTGGACATTTTTTCAGTCAAATTGGGAGCAGTATATCTCCTAGTATAATGGGAGTTTTAGGTGTTTCAAAAGCCTAGTACGAATTTCATTGAGTCTAATTTCCAACGCAACAAACCGCTCGTCGATAGGACATCAGAGTAGAAAGTTATGGACGTTACAAGATCCGCTGACAGAAGAGATAGGGTCAGGCGCCGTGGCGCCGGCTGCAGGGCCATGGCGCCGAAAAGCCTGAAATTTTCTGAAGTTGCAGCGCCGCGGCGCCGAGGCGGATTTTTTTGCGGAAATGGGGCAAAATTAGAAGATATTTATGTAAAGGAGCTATGGGAGGGTGACAAGTGTCCCTCCCAACTTGTAGAACAAGATAGAGGCTATATTATGACCAAGTCTTGCAAGACTTGGTCATTTGCAAGACTTCATCCATAGAAATTTTCCTTCTTTTTCTCTAAAAGTTTATGAAACCCTAAGCCTAAATGTGATTTTTGGAAAGGCAACAAGAAGGAAATATGTTGGCAAGCTTGTAGGGGGTTCGTAGAGGTGATTTTAGTGGGAAGAAGAAATTCGGAAAGAGGGCTAAAGTGGGCGAGATTGTTGGTGTCACGACCCGAACCCGGGCCCGTGACTGGTGCCTTACCCGGGCACCCAAGTAGCCATACATCAGAGAAATCAGCGGAACATAAAACAAGACATGAAAATATTATGAAGTAAGAAACAGTAATCTGAGAAAACTTGCCTTTCGGCATATATATAAATCAATTTAAAACCGAACAGTTACATCCTTTTTACAACTCTGCCCACAACAGTACTACAGACCTCTAAGAATGATACGACAACAATGGCGGGACAGGGCCCCGCCATACCCCTGAATGTAAGTACCTACAACGACAGGGGACTATACCACTGATAAGCCTCGAAAGCGGAGCTTCCCATACTGAATCGTGACCCTAAGGCGAGGATCAACGGTGTACCTTACTGCGGCATGACGCGGCCCGAAGGAGTCGATTACAACAGTACCAAGTATGTGAAGCGTAAAATCGAAATGAAATCAAGTATCTAAAACCATTTGCAAATACAATCAGTTAAACTGCACCTAGTGCCACAACATAAACAAGAGCAAAACAGATATACTGTAACTGGTCTTTTCTAGGCCGCGAATGATCGAAGCAAGGCCAATCGCCCATAGTATCATTATGCGTGCCTAATCCTGGACTCCGCGATCCGCATAGGTCACACCTGGACCGCGTGAGGTATTCCTCGCATCGGGGTAGCTGACCCCGGTACCCTCCCGACTCCGCGATCCGCATAGTCTCGATAGACGCGTAGTCCCACGCGCATAGGGCATCCCGCGTCGGGCTAAACACCGGAATGATCAATCCTGGAGCATACCGCTCCGCGTAGTCTCACGGACCGCATAGGCCGTAGAGACCGCGTCAAAGTGGCAAGCCCTCGGTATAATAAGTCGAGGGTATGTGATACAATAACGATCTGACGCTTAACGCGTTTAACAACGTAAGCACAACAAGAATGACCCCTTACACAACAATCACAAGATACTAACACACGTAGCATCCTAACATGTTTACTTATCAAATCAACAAGAAAGTATTACAAGGCTGTCACAAACCAACACAATCAAGTTATTCACACAAGGTACTTTATGCTAACAAGTTCGGGTATCTATCCCCAAAGTACTTCATACATTAACTCTTTAAAAGATCCGTTTCTTTCACAGTAGTCATACAATACCCGTAGTATATAATAGAGTGACTATCTTTTTAAGTAAACCAAAACACTTCCCTTTGTAAAATCAAGTAACAACATTATTTTCCAAACGTTCAAGTTTGCCTAATTTCAAATGTTCAAGTTTCTCATTTTCAAAAGGTTTCGTAGTTTCATAGTATTAATCACTTAATGATATAATTCTCCTTTAAAAATGATTTGAGAAACATATGTCTTATATGTGAGTGGGTTATTCTTGTTTATAACAATCTTATTAAAGCAACCATGATCTAGGAAATGTAATATCATTTTGTCTCATCTTAGCTTCTATGCAGATGGAGGTTTCTACTGGTTTTAATAATACTTAATTATTCAGTACATTTCCTTTTATTAGCGCTGCAATGGTTTGTTCGATACTTATTCTGATTTCCGAAATCAGTAAAACATTATCCCATTTTAAAAACCACGTACTCATTACTCACGAATGAGGTTTCACACTTATTAACAAAATTCATATTAATTCTTTCAAGTCAAGTCTCTTATCTTTTAAGATCAAGTCTCTTAACTTCTAAAATTAATAAACCATTCTTTTTATCTTTCTTAAGCCGTTATACCTAACTTCCCATAAAGCTAGTATAACTCTTAAGTTTTAAAACCAAGTATTACTCTTCTGTTAAAAATGATTCAGAATTCTTTTTGAAATACTTCAAGATTCTTATTATTCAGGCTTAAGTCAAAAGACATTGCCGTAAGTATTATTCAGGCTTAAGTCAAAAGACATTGCTGTAATTATTATTCAGTTAGCACATGTACGTCTACCGTACTATATATATATTTTAAAATATCATTCTTAGGAAGAATCACATACCTCGCGACGATTATCGACTATTAGCAAAACGCTCCACGACTATAACCCGGCTAGCCTTGTCCACCTTCCAAGTAGAACATGCTACCCGCAGATCATTCAACCTATAAAGGTTATACAATTCTATCAATGACCAGACTACTATGTAGATTATTCTTCTGATGTGATTCTAGTTCAAGTCTTTTCTGTAATATCCTTCTATTACAGTTCAATTCTCTTCTATGAATCTTATATTCATTTCTATAACTACAGTATGTAATTTCCAATTACAATATAAGGACAAGAGTATTTACCTCGATAAGCCCAAAATTATCCAAGTTTAATGTCGATCCTGAGCAACGTTTAGCTCCTACTCCGGGTGCTCCAACCCGCTCCAAATAACCCTTAGAAGTTCTCATAACTTCTTGTAATACTCGACCAACTATGGAGATTTTCCTTAGGGTTTTGTTTTTGTGACTGAAGGGAAGTATAATAGTATTTCTGGGCTTTTCGTATAAGTGTAACCTTGGAATACTACAAGGTATTTGGGCCAAGGTATTTTGGTATAGTAACAATACTAGGAGAGTATTTCTACCAAGAGGGGGTGTATTTTTACGAGACAACACCACAAGGGGGGTGTACCCCTCGGCCAACCCCACTAGGAGGGGGGGGTACTCTCGGCGAGGAGGACTCTCGGCGAGGAGCCTCACAAAGGGGAGGAGGCTGGGGCGAGAACACGAAAGAGGGGAGGATTTTTAGACTTAGGAAAGTTTTGTGGATGAAGAAATGTCTTCAACTAAGGGGTTATTTATAGGTCAAGCCATGGCCAAGATCATGCCAAGTGCAAGGCAAGTGTAGGGTCAAGATTCATCCATGTGTACCTTATCCATCTACCACACAAATATCACAAAATATCCTACCAACCCTTGACCCTCAAATCGTCCCATTTCCGTCCCACACTCCACCAACTTGAGGGTGACAAGTGTCGCCCTCTCGTTGGTCCAAAACATTTCGTCTCTCGGAAAAATCCGCAAAAATACTAAATGACATAGCCGGAATTTTCCCTTCGCAAGTCTTGTAAAACGTTTCGTCGAAAAACGATTCTAATCGGGTGTTGTGCACAAAAATTCGAACCTTGCCTACTTTAAGCTTCAAACTTTTCTACGTACGTCCTTACGTACATACTCTGGAAATACGGGGTATAACATTCTCCCCTCCTTAGAAACATTCGTCCCGAATGTTCCTTCTAAGTCTCAAAACATACGTGCGCCAGTATAGTCTTCACTACTATACGTACGAAAACAAACATGCCCCACCTGGCCACAATACAACACGCGCAAATACTTACATTCAAGTCCACGAGGAATCACTTCCATCACTACAAAAGCTCCCACCCAAGGTCCAAAATATACTCCTTTAGCACCCTTCTTTCTGAAAAGAAATGATCACATCTATGCTCGTAACACATGCTCGCTTCTTCCCTTACTCGTCGTACCCTTCTCGTACACTCGAACATCTTTCTCATAACTTACCACATTTCCGTTACTGCTTCTGTTTCCAAAATCTCTGGGTTACTACTTCCAACTTGATCATCATTAACTGGGAACACTCTGGATGGATCTCCGATACTCTTCCGAACATAGCAACATGAAAGATCGGACGTACTGCTTCCTACGCCGGACGGCAAAGCTAACTTATAGGCAACCTGGCCTATTCTTCACATGACCTGAAAAGGCCCAAAGTAACTCGGGCTAAGTTTCCTCTGTTTTTCGAATCTCGTCGCACCCTTCCGGGGTGGTACCTTCAAGAAGACCCACCGTCGGCTGAACTCCAAGCGTCGTCGCCGATTATCCGCGACTTCTATTGACTCGAGCGCCAATAGCCTCTCTGGATAAGCTTCACCCTATCCATCCGTCTGAAACAAGTATGAACCAACTATCCGAACTTTGCTAACATCGAACCAATCGGCCAAGAATCTGCACTTCCGCCCCTACAAGGCTTCGTAAGGCGATATCTGCATACTGAAATGGTGGCTATAATACACTCCCTCAACAGGAGACAACAATCCTCACAGCTACCTCTGAAATCCCAACACCGGCGAGGCGAATGCGTCTTGAGACTTACGAGTTCCTAACCTGCTCAGTAAAACTTCCCGCAAAGAAACGACCATAACTTGGGCTCCACTGTCTGTCATAAGGTGAAAGTAGGCACCTCGTGCAGCCTTACAACCTTACTGACATATCATCTCGCATGACCCTGAGTAAAGCGGTCTTGACTAAAAGACAAGATGGTGACCTCGCCGGCCCGACTCTTGGTCGAATCGTCCACGAACTTCGTGCTGGTTATCTAAACATGGGCCTAACACCCTCGTGACCCTACCACCTGGAGGGACCACCCCGAACTGACCCCACTATAAAATAGGTCGCGGGTTGACCAAAGGCATGGCCTCAACCCGACCCACTCTCGCGTAAAACACTTGCTCCCCGATCCGGAACAATCTCACCAACCACGTTACGAAAACCTAGCGGTCTTCTTAGCTCAACTACCCTCTTTCATTCCACACTACTCGGGGACTTATCCCACAAACATAGCTCACGTGCACCATGCACTCCGACAAGGGTTAAACGTAAAAATATAAATCCTTTACTCGAGATGGCCTTGCTTCTAAGATCTCTACGTATAAAGCTCTAAGGCTCACACTTTCTTCTATCCCCAATCTTACCTTTCTAGCTAACCATGGTTTCTAACCACAATTTACACAATGTTAACTGAACGTAACACTTAAGATATACTCATCTTATCATACGTACCAATCTCTAGAGGGTTAAGGATCTGCACGAATACGGCTTCACTCCTGCCGTTCTAATCAATCACCTGTTGGCGCGTAAGCAGGAAGATGATGGCGGTCGCGATCTGAAGGTGAGTCCTCTACTTGCATCCTCCTACTAGGATACCGCTTTCGACACGTGGCCGACGTGGCCGGTAAAACAAGTACCAACTAAAAGACGACATTCCCCGGGATGACGTCTGTCACACTGTGAACACTGGGGAAAAACTGAATCCGGCTGGCTGGAACCTACGTGTAGCTGTGAACCGGAAGCTCTGGAGCTCTGACCAACTCCGGCTTATCCCCAACGTCCCGAACCCTGTGGAGGACCATTCTGCACTGGTGGATGTGCATAATCAATCTGATGGTGAGGTGATTTGCCTTGAAAGTTACCAAAGGACCTTGCTGTTTCGGCCCTCTTCTGCTGTCCCTGATTAATCTGTCGATCTCTATGTTACTCGGCCTGCTGCGCATAAGCCCGCACGCAGGCCATGCTCAAGCCTAACTGAAGAATTACTCCTGCACGACCCTCTCTTAGATATTCATCAAGACTCGCGGTACATCGGTAGATAATATACTCTCGGTTGCTAAATCCATAGCTAGTAACAGGGTCGTCTCTTTGCAATCTATTTTCTCTGTTTCCGGTCGTGGAAATGAAGGCGTAAATGTCATGGTCGCGATGAAGCACTGCTTGCATTGCGCTAAACTCTGCTGGGGCTGGCGATGTCGCAGAACTCCCCGAATGAAGCACCATATCAGGTGATGATTGGGCCTGTGCCCTAGTAACCCTCTGTACTCAACTCGCAGCTCCCTTGGCTGCCTTGCCCTCATGGGCCCGGGTTTGCCCTACGCGGAGGCATAACGGTAAGGGAAAGAAATACGTTAGAGGGTCCAACTTACAACACAGCTCTAAGGCACGATCTCAGAGTGAGAAGAATAGAAACCAATCCTAAATATCCTATAGCCTCCTGATTATTGGTGTGGTGCACAACACACCGATAATCAAGACTTCCTGGATACGATGCGTAGACACTTTTCGAGGATTAAGCGCTCGATACCACTTTTGTCACGATCGAACCGGGCGTGGTGGTGCCTCACCCAGTAGCCATACATCGAGAAATCAGTGGAACATAAAACAAGACATGAAAATATTATGAAGTAAACGATGTCTGAGAAAACTTGCCTTTCGGCATATATATAAATCAATTTAAAACCGACGATTACATCCTTTTTACAACTCGCCCCAGCGATTACTCTACGGACCTCAAGAATGATACGACAATAATGGCGGGACGGGGCCCCGCCATACCCACGAATGTAAGTACCTACAACGACGGGACTATACGCTGATAAGCCTCGGAGAAAGCGGAGCTTCCATCTGTTGGCGTGACCACAGAGCGAGGATCAACATGGTGTACCTCTACTGCGGCATGAACGCGGCCCGAGAAGTCGATACAACAGTACCAAGTATGTGAAAGCGTAAAAATCTTGAAATGAAATCAAGTATCTAAAACCATTTGCAAATACAATCGTTAAAGCGCACTAGTGCGCAACATAAACAAGAGAAAAAGCAGATATCATGGCCCGGTCTTTTCTAGGCGCGAATAATCGAAGCAAGGCCAATCGCCCATAGTATCATTATGCGTGCCTAATCACGGACTCCGCGATCGCATAGGTCACCTGCGGACCGCGTGGTATTCCTCGCGTCGGGGTAGACCCGGTACCTCACAGACTCGCGATCCGCATAGTCTCAATAGACGCGTAGTCCCGCGGACGCGCATAGGGCATCCCGCGTCGGGATAAACACCGGAATGATCAATCACGGAGCATACTGCGCTCGCGCATAGTCTCACAGACCGCGTAGGCGTAGAGACCGCGTCAAGTGTGACCACCGGTATAATAAGTCAAGGGGGTATGTGATACAATAACAGTACAACGGGCTTAACGTTTAACAACGTAAGCACAACAAGAATGATCCCCTTACACAACAATCACAAGATACTAACACACGTAGCATCCTAACATGTTTACTTATCAAATCAACAAGAAAGTATTACAAGGCTGTCACAAACCAACACAATCAAGTTATTCACACAAGGTACTTTATGCTAACAAGTTCGGGTATCTATCCCCAAAGTACTTCATACATTAATTCTTTAAAAGATTCGTTTCTTTCACAGTAGTCATACAATACCCGTAGTATATAATAGAGTGACTATCTTTTTAAGTAAACCAAAACACTTCCCTTTGTAAAATCAAGTAACAACATTATTTTCCAAACGTTCAAGTTTGCCTAATTTCAAATGTTCAAGTTTCTCATTTTCAAAAGGTTTCGTAGTTTCATAGTATTAATCACTTAATGATATAATTCTCCTTTAAAAATGATTTGAGAAACATATGCCTTATATGTGAGTGGGTTATTCTTGTTTATAACAATCTTATTAAAGCAACCATGATCTAGGAAATGTAATATCATTTTGTCTCATCTTAGCTTCTATGCAGATGGAGGTTTCTACTAGTTTTAATAATACTTAATTATTCAGTACATTTCCTTTTATTAGCGCTGCAATGGTTTGTTCGATACTTATTCTGATTTCCGAAATCAGTAAAACATTATCCCATTTTAAAAACCACGTACTCATTACTCACGAATGAGGTTTCACACTTATTAACAAAATTCATATTAATTCTTTCAAGTCAAGTCTCTTATCTTTTAAGATCAAGTCTCTTAACTTCTAAAATTAATAAACCATTCTTTTTATCTTTCTTAAGCCGTTATACCTAACTTCCCATAAAGCTAGTATAACTCTTAAGTTTTAAAACCAAGTATTACTCTTCTGTTAAAAATGATTCAGTATTCTTTTTGAAATACTTCAAGATTCTTATTATTCAGGCTTAAGTCAAAAGACATTGCCGTAAGTATTATTCAGGCTTAAGTCAAAAGACATTGCCGTAATTATTATTCAGTTAGCACATGTACGTCTACCGTACTATATATATATTTTAAAATATCATGCTTAGGAAGAATCACATACCTCGCGACGATTATCGACTATTAGCAAAACGCTCCACGGCTATAACCCGGCTAGCCTTGTCCACCTTCCAAGTAGAACATGCTACCCGCAGATCATTCAACCTATAAAGGTTATACAAGTCTATCAATGACCAGACTACTCTGTAGATTATTCTTCTGATGTGATTCGGTTCAAGTCTTTTACGTAATATCCTTCTATTACGGTTCAATTCTCTTCTATGAATCTTATATTCATTTCTATAACTCTGATATGTAATTTCCAATTACAATATAAGGACAAGAGTATTTACCTCGATAAGCCCAAAATTATCCAAGTTTAATGTCGATCCTGAGCAACGTTTAGCTCTACTCGTGCTCAACCGCTCCAAATAACCCTTAGAAGTTCTGTGACTTCTTCTTAATACTCGACCAACTATGGAGATTTTCCTTAGGGTTTTGTTTTTGTATGAAGGGAAGTATAATAGTATTTACGGGCTTTTAGTATAAGTGTAACCTTGGAATACTACAAGGTATTTGGGCCAGTATTTTGGTATAGTAATACTAGGAGAGTATTTCTACCGAGAGGGGGTGTATTTATACGAGACAACACCACGAGGGGGTGTACCTCGGCCACCCCACTAGGAGGGTACTCGGCCAGGGTAGGGGACTCTCGGCGAGGCCTCACAAGGGGAGGGAGGCTGGGGCGAGAACACAAGAAGAGGGGGGGGGGGGAGGATTTTTAGACTTAGGAAAGTTTTGTGGATGAAGAAATGTCTTCAACTAAGGGGTTATTTATAGGTCAAGCCATGGCCAACCAATGGCCAAGATCATGCCAAGTGCAAGGCAAGTGTAGGGTCAAGATTCATCCATGTGTACCTTATCCATCTACCACACAAATATCACAAAATATCCTACCAACCCTTGACCCTCAAATCGTCCCATTGCCGTCCACTCCACCAACTTGAGGGTGACAAGTGTCGCCCTCTCGTTGGTCCAAAACATTCGTCTCTCGGAAAAATCCAAAATACTAAATGACATAGCGGAATTTTCCCGCCATGAAGTCTTGTAAAACGTTTCGTCGAAAAACGATTCTAATCGGGTGTTGTGCACAAAAATTCGAACCTTGCCTACTTTAAGCTTCAAACTTTTCTACGTACGTCCTTACGTACATACTCTGGAAATACGGGGTATAACAGTTGGACTATTTTGGGATTATCAAGGTAACCACTTTGTCCTCTTAAGTGATTAAAGGTACTTATTATTGTAGTCATATATGTATATATGGAGATTGAATGTTATGGAATATTTGGATGGAATCCGATAGTTGCATTGTTTAACCTTAAGAGTGTAATTCGATTTTGTTATTAGTTTTAGTCATCGCATGTTATATAAAGAAGAGATGGTAGTTGTTATTATCGATTGCGGCTATATAACATGTTAGACTAAACAACGTGGATTAAAAAGGAATTGGAAAAGACTTTACATTGTTGTTGCATTGTTGCCTTTTGGCATTGAAATATTGGACTATTTGGATATTAATTGTGGGGCGGAATTTTACACGTCCTGTTAAGGCGTGTAATCCCCTTTGGTTAGCTGAATTGTTGAGCCTTAAATGTGGCGTTTGGTTATTGATTTCGGGCCTTGAAAAAGGTGTAAAAGTATGTAGAAACAAAGGAAGTGTTGTCCATTTTTCTGTAGAATTAAGTGACTTTACACTTGGGATATTCTACGTTTGAAGTTAGTAGTTAATAGACGTATTGTGGTCATTTTAGGTTGACATGCGACGTACGGTATATTGGACTTAGCAAGTGGATTGAACCGAAGAGGTATGTGGAAACTTCTTATCTCTTGAGCATGAGTAGTTATAAATGTATAGTACGGTAGGCGTACGAGATTTAAATGAATTCAGTTCATTGATAACCTTGACTTGTTTTAAGAATGTCTAAGTTGGTTGAGTTAGAGAATCAACTCACTTGTTTTTTTAGGATAGAAATGCCTTGGTTTCAAAAGCATAAAGTTGGTTATAATAACTTTATGGAAAGTAAAAAAGAATGGTTTATTCCAATACGGTAAACAAAGATTTTTTGACTTGAAATTGTATAGAATACTTGATTTGGAAAGTATTGATTACTTGAACTATTCTAAAGTTAAGAGACTTGAAGTATTTTGAAAGTATATGATACTTGTTTTTTGAAAGTATAAGTCTCTTGGATATAAAGAAGAATGTAATTGCCTAAAGTATAAAGTTAGTATAACGACTTTATGGGAAGTTGGTTATAATAGCTTTATGGAAAGGTGAAAGAGTGGTTTACTCTAGTAATGTAAATAATGATAAATGACTTGAAATGAAGAAAGACAAATTGATCTGAAGGCATCAATTTCTTAAGTTTTTAAAGAAAGAAGTCACTTGATTTAGAAGCCTATAAATGTATTTCTAAAAGGTATTGTGACTTGTCTTGAAAAGTAGTTATGACTTGATACTACGGTTATTAGTATCTTGGAAGTTTTATATGGAAAAGAGTCATTTTAAAAGAATAGAAGTACGTAGTACTTTGGGTTAAATTCACGGATTTTATAATGACATGTTAGTGCCTTAAGTGAACTAAAATGAGAGTGTATATGAACAAAGCTAATAAGAAGTTAGGGGATTTCTTAACTTGCTTATGTTATGTATGATAAGCCGGTGGTGCTTATGTTATGTACGATAAACTGGTGGTGCTTATGTTATGTATGATAAGCCGGTAGTGCTTATGTTACGTATGATAGCCGGTTGTGCTAGGTTATGTTATTTATACGGGGTAAATCCCCGGGTTACTACTTATTCCATGGAATTTCTACCCATGATGCGAGTGCGGCGTTTGTACTCATTGCGGGCCCACCGGGCCCATGCGGGTGAAATAGTCCCATGCGAGGCGGATGACCTCATTGCGGGTCCACAAGACCTATGCGGGTGAAATAGTCCCAGGAGTATGATTGTTTAATGATACTATGGGCGGGTGGCCCTACTTTGATCATGAGCCTCCTATTTTTATGCAGTAAAGTATACTCTTGTTTACTCTCATTGTTAGTAAGGCACAGTGTACTGTTATTTGAGTTATCATACATGTCTCCAGCTCTATTTTAGACTTTATGATTTCATTCTGATCTTTCGGTTTCACATACTTGGTACATGTTTGTCTTGACCTCGCCGAAGTGCGTCCATCTGAAGGTAGAGTTATACAGGTTGATGATCCTCACTCTTAGGATCACTGTTCAGCTGTTGAGAAGCTCCATTACTCCGGAGGTTTATCCTTGGTTCAGATCCCTAGTATTGTCGGTTGTTGTACATTCAGGGGTATGACGGGGCCCTGTCCCATCACAGTTGTTATTCTTAGAGGTCTGTAGTCATATCTTGTGGATTGGGTTGTAAGAACAAAGATGTACTGTTTTATTTTTGGGTTATGTATATTTCACGGAAGGTGGCCTTATCGGCTAGCCTGTTGATACTTTTACTGTCTAAGTGTTTTATGAGTTTATGTATGTTCCGCTGTTATTCTATGATGTATACATGTAAGGGGTGCCCAGGTAGGGCACTAGTCTCGGGCCCGGGGTCGGGTCGTGACAAAAGTGGTATCAGAGCAGTTAGTCCTCGGAAAGTGTCTACAGACCGTGTCTAGTAGAGTCTTGGTTATCGATGTGTTGTGCACCACATCTATAACCAGGAGGCTGCAGGACATTTAGGATTGGTTTCCATTCTTCTCACTCTAAGATCGTGCGATAGAGCTGTGTTGTTAGGGTCGTCTCTCCCTAACGAGTTATGTTGAGTGCAGCTACGAGAAAGACAGCAGTGACCCAGGAAGGATTATGTAGATTGCGTATCCAGGTTGGTAATAATTATAGTATAGTTGGTATTATGACATACAGCTATACGGAGTTATGTATGAGGGTCAGACGCGTGTTGCCTAGAATGATTATAGATTACCAAGAATTGGTAAGGACTAATCAGATACCGGGAAGGTATGAACAACTTAATGAATTCTCATCAAAGTTTTACGTGCTACTCTGAGATAATTAGGAGGTGATGAGCTGTCTGAGAAGGTAATGAACCCATAAGAAGTCACGATTAAATGACTTAATGGAAGACCATGTTAGTAGATTAAACTGCTTGGTATGCTTAAGAGGATTGTACGGATGAGATCTGTATGGAAGTAATTATGGTTGTTATGATTAAGACAACACGATTATGGGTTATGAAAAGTTATTTTACCCGTTTACGGGGGGACTGATAAGGTAGGCTTGGAGCATGGAAAGTACGAGCCTAAGAATATTGATAACCGTCGAGACCTTAGGTATATAAGGCCTTCTCGGCAATAAGATTTAATTCTGACTTATGGTAAGAGTTAAGTACGACGGTGGGTCGGGTTGAGAACTATGCAGGGTCGCATAACCTAAAATGGATTGGGATCAGTGGTAGTATTCATACGTGGCGAGTCACGAGGATGTCAGACCCAAGTCTAGTTAATCATTTTACGGGTTCGTGGACACGTTCCACCGGAACCAGGTCGTGAGAGCCGGAAATGGCCTTATTTTGTTCGATATTGTAACTCCAAAGATTGGAGGCCATAACCAGTATGAGGGTTATGTACGTATGTTAGCATAAGTTCGGAAGTACAAAAAGAGTACGACTAGTAAGAAAGAGGGCAACCAAGTGTACAGGAATAGAGCCTGAATCCATGAGAACCTTTCGAGGTAACTACACCCGAGAGTGATGGGTGGTAGCTGAGCGGGTATATAATAATTGCCCGGTGACGATACAGTCGTCGGACCCTAGCATACCTAGTAGAGCTGATATGACAGACTTTGGGGTCATTATAAGTACGGGCTAGTTGGCCTCTTGTTATGCCAACGTTGACTATAGAGAGAGATTGGTTCGGTTCCAGTTTTCTGGTAAGCCGGTTATCGAGTGGAAAGGAAGGGAAGTGGTTGTAACCAGTGAATTATCCTTCCTCCTTTGACATCGTTGATTTTAATAAGTCTGTGTGACTTGTTCATTTGAGGTAAATTGATACAGAAAGTAAGTAATACTTGAATTTGAAGGATTTTATGTTAAGTTCCCTTGGAGGTGCTTGGAGTTGTCTAGTATGGAGGTCAGGGCCACGACTTCCCGAATGATTTCAGGAAAATGCGCAAGACAAGAATAATATAAGTCTGAGTCTTTGCTGGAAAAGCGAAAACATCTTTGGTAGGTTTTGAAAATCTACACGATTTTTAAGGTGGTGCTTGATGAATAGATATTTACAGGACCGCAAGAGGACCCCGTGATTAGGGTTGTAACTTCAATGAAAGATTATTAAAGGGAGATAAGCTCTCTCCCCCACGTAAAAGGATAGTTTTACGTATTATGGAGTTATGTGTACCCATGTTATTAGGCGATGGATATGGGACTGGTAAAGTCTCTGGCCTCGTTATGCAATAGGTTACAATAATCTTGGAAAAAGGTATTGGGTTGGGCTAATTAAAGACAACACTAGGAAATGGTTGAAAAAGTGTCGTAAGGATATAAATACAAGTAGTACGCATGAATGAAACTGTACGATCATGAATCAAGATAGAAATACTTTTGCTAATAGTAAGCATAAGGAAGGGTTATGACCCGAATGATAAAAGAGAATGCAACTATGGTTATGTAAGTTGCACCAGATATGATTACCCCAGACTAGTGTAAAGACCATTAGTGAATGATGGGCAGTAAGAAAATCTCGAGGAAAGGTGGCGAGATCTGTACTGACGAGAAAGGTAGTAGGAAAATACGGGGGGAGGGGGTGGGGGTAAACGACCCCAGGACAACTTGAAATGAAATATCAAGGTAAGACGAGTAGACACTCGAGCGATAAGAAATCTTGGCAAGCCATTGGATTATGTAATACCATGAGTTGAGGTTAAACACCTGACTATAAGCTCTATGAGCTGGAAGAGAATAATATGATTACTACTTGACGAGATCAAAGAAGTCTCCCACTAAATTGTGATTAGCAGGAAGTCTTATCCATGAGACAAGCAAAGGAATCGAATCTAAGTATAGTGATCAAGTTTGGTTGCAACAGAAAAATGGAAGCAGGGATCATAATTGAGATTATATCCCCGACTATTTCGGAAGTATGAGACAGGCTTCCAAGTTATTGGAAGTTAAGCTGACTGCGACTACAGTTCTAATCCCTCCTGAGGCCTAAGAGACTAGAGGGTTAGGTTATTATGGTAACACTTTGAGTGTTTGGCTGGGCTGTGTGCGGATACAACACGATAATGTAACAACCTATATTTCCCGGCAGCTACGGGAGCATGCTAGTGGAGCTCGGATTTGAGGGGTTGCCAAGTCTCCCCTTGTTGAGGAAGTGAAGAGGCGGCAGTATAAGGATCCAGTTCTAGGGCGAAATTGGGATACGTCTCTCCAAGAGGAGAAGGACCTGTATGGGTAGCACCGGATAGGGTGCTGTGATATGAGGATAGCTTGTGGATGCCGACGCTGCAGGACTTATCAGCAGGTTTTAGGGGAGGCACGCAGTGCTTATTACTGTATTTGTTCGGAGTCGACTAAGCTGTATCGTGACCTCAGATATATGTGTTGGTAAGATGGCCTGAAGAGGGACGTAGCAGAGTTTTTGCTTAGTGTTCGAATTAGTAGCAGGTCAGGGTTGAGCACCAGAAACCCAGTGGGCTTTTACAGGCGATTTAGATCCCGACTTAGGAATGAGAGGTGATTGATATGGAGTTGTTCCAGGGGTGCATCGTACTCAGAGGAAGTGCGACTCCCTGAGGGTCATAGTAAGCGGTGTGAAATCAGCCCGAGTTCTTCGGTCGTAACCACTTACTCGGCTGAGGGTTATGCTAGATTATATAGCAGGAAGATTGTGAGACTGTACGGGGTTCCTACATTTATGATGTCAGACAGATGAACTCAGTTTACGGCTAACTTCTGGGGGGTTTTCCATAAGGGGTTAGGGACACAAGTGAGTCTCAGTACCGCGTTTCATCTTCAGACCGACGGACAGGCAGGGCATATTATCCAGACACTTGAGGATAGGTTGCGGGCCTGTGTTATTGATTTCAGGGGTAGCTGGGAGGATCTTTTGCCTCTTGTTAAATTTCGTATAATACCCGTTACCATTCAAGTATTCAGATGGCCCTGTATGAGGCCTTGTATGAAAGGAAGTGTAGATCGTCGGTTGGTTGGTTCGACGTAGGCGAGGTTCAGATAATTGGCCCAGACTTGATTCAGCGGGCTGTGGATAAGGCGAAGCTTATCCATGAAAGATCTTTAGCAAGCTCAGAGTCGACAGAAGCTTTATGCCGAGAATCGACGTCGACACTTAGAGTTTCGGGCTGACAATGGAATCTTCTTAAAGGCACCACCCATGAAGGGTGTGATGAGGCTTGGAAAGAAAGAGGAACTAAGCCCAAGGTACATTGGGCCTTATCAGATTGTTCGTAGAGTAGGCAAGGTTGCCTATGAGTTAGGTAGGCGTCCGCTTGGGAGGCATGTATGTCACGACCCGACCCCGGGCCCGCGACTGGTACCCTACCTGGGCACCTTTACAGGTATACATCAGAGAAAATCAGCGGAACATACATGAAACTTATAAAATAAACAACAGAAGTAAAATAACAGGTTAGCCGATAGGGCTACCTTCCTGGACATATATATACAACCGAAGCAATTGCCTCCTTTTCTTTACAAACTGACCCACAATATGTGACTACAAACCTCTAAGAGTTTTAACATAACAACAGTGGCGGGACAGGGCCCCGCCATACCCCTGAATATACATGAATCTACAACCTCAGGGGAACCGTACCAAAAGATAAAGCCTCCGGAGAAATGGAGCTTTCCAAGAACTGAACAGTGACCCAAGAGTGTGGATCAACAAGTTATGTACCTCAACCTGCGGCATGAACGCAGCCCCCCGAAGGAGGTCAGTACGAAATATGTACCAAGTATGTGAAACTGAAAATACTGTAATGAAATCATAGCAGTCTATAAAAAGTTGGAGACATGTATGATAACCAAAATAACAGTACACTGTGCATTACCAAAATGAAAGTAATGAAAGTCCGTTTTACCTTTTAAAGACTATTTCAACACATGAACAATAGTCACACAGGGCTACCGACACAAGCCCTCAAACATCAAAGCGTGCAGTGGAATCCCCATCACCGCGTCAATTTATAAGTGAATAACATAACCATGTGACGCGCCCGTGGCATCCTATCTCACTATCGGCGTACACACATATAACACATACATATATCTATACCCCCTGCCCGTGGAATCCCCATCACCGAAGCGATCGTAGGGTAACATATAACCGTGTGGCGCCTGGCATCCCACCTCACCGTCGTACACACATAAAATACATATATATATATATATATATATATATATATATATATAACGCGGTCGCATGCCCCTAAATCCCTCATCGTATAAGCATGGCCATAACGTGCCCTCGGCATCCCTCATCGTAGGTGCAGGTCTTCATGGGGAGCAAGCCCATGGAGTAATAGTTGTACATAGCATGGTCGCATGCCCCGGAATCCCTCATCGTATAAGCATGGCCATGCGGTAATACAAACAAATCCGGGAATCTAACCCGCCTCCTAGTCACATGCCCCGGAATCCCACATCGTATAAGCATGTCCAAGGAGTAACACAATAATGGAAGCATACCCGTGGAATCCCACATCACCGATGCGTCAAGTAAAATTACAACAAGACAGCCGACCCTCCAACCGAGAGTCGCGGCAACGTAATAAAACATAATGCTTGCACTCAAAAGCTATCACCAGCACACATAGGCAAGTTCATAAAATCTTTAGACTTTCATTTTATAAACTCAAGGAACTTATAGAATAATTCTCAATTAAACAAGCCAAAGTACTTATCAAGGCACGTTTAGAATAATTCTCAATTAAACAAGCCAAAGTACTACGTACGTACATTCTTTTCAAAAGACTCCTTTTTATGTAAACCCCAAGATACTAACACCCGTAGTATCAAGGTGTGTCTATTTTTCAAAGTAAGTTACTACACTCTTAGAAAACTCATTTCAAAGCTTGAAATCAAGTAACTTCAAATTTTCACAATCTAGGCAACTTATGCCCATTAATCAAAATAGACAACTTTCTTAACCTTCCATAAAGCCGTTATAACCAACTTCCCATAAAGCCGTTATAACCCTTTATGGTTTTAGACATATTCATTCCTTTTATAACCAAGAGACATATACTTACAAATCAAGTCCTTAACTTTCAAAATACTTCAAGTCTCTTAATATTTAGAAAAGAAGTTTCTTCTACCCTTAAGCTTCAAGTAACTCACACCTTAAAACAAGTTACTTTTCTTAGACCATGTCATTTCTCCTCTTTTAAACCAATTAAGTAAATCACTCCTTTAACTCCCCTAAAGTCATTACGACAACCCTTAGATTTTGGAACTAAGGCACTAGCCAACAGATTTGGAAACTACTTCCTTTTCAAGACTCTATGTACTTTAAGTCAAATACTTTCACTTCTAAGAATCCAAACTTCGCTAAGGAAATGGATTATACAACTTACAATTTAAACATCAAAGTACAATCAAGGGAGTACATAGAACGAATTCTATTTTAGGCAATCCAAAAACAACCAAGGGATGGATCATTTAAGGAGTAGGACATACTTTCTTTATCTTAAGGAATCATGCTAGAAGAGGAGATAGTTCACATACCTCGCGACGAAATATCGACAAGTAGCAAAAAGCTCCAAAGTACTTCAACCTTGATAGCTATTCCATCCTTCAAGTAGGATACGCTATACTTAGTACTTCAACCTATAATGGTCACAATACGTCCATTAACGTCTTACTTTAAACGTAGAATATTCTAAGTACTAAGTCACTAAATCCTATGGAAAATCGGACAGCACCTCCTTTGTTTCTACTCACTTTGCCACCTTTTTCAAGGCCGAATACAATAACCAAACACACCACATTTAAGGCCTAATCAATGAAATCAACAATAGGGGATTACACGCCTACTAGACGTGTAAAATTCCGCCCCACAAACGATATCAAATTAATACAACTTACTAGGCCAATTCGGCTAACTTGAAGTACTAAAACATCAATTCTTATCCAATTTCCATTTCAATCCAAGTTATTAGCCTAACATGATATCAAGTCGCAATCGATTATAACTACTATAATCTCCAAATAATTAACATGCGACGATTCTAATAAACGACCAATTTGTAATCCAACTTCACATGACTTACATTACATTTCGGATTCTAAGGCTACAAGCAATCCATAATACTTATAAACTTCAACACATATACTTCATGCTAGCAACATGTAAAGCTAACACCAATATAAATAATCTTGTAACACTTTTTAGGGACAAGATTATACCTCAACGAATCTTAATCCAACTCCAATTCCGAAGTCGCTCCTTAGCAACTTAGAGTCTCTTCAAGACACTTCAATCCGCTACTTGAGACCCTTAGAACAACACCAACAAATTTCCTTCAATCTTCCATACAAAACCTAGAAAGACAACTTGGTTTTCGCTTTGCGACTAACCCGAAAACTATCTTTTTCCGAGATTTTTCTATTCAGATATGCTTACAATACACTCAAGAACATTGGTTTAAAGTGGGAAGATTATTGGACAACAAACAAAAAAAATTTCTCCCTTGTTGAACTCAAACCCGAGAGCATAACATAGCTCATCCAATATTTCTTGAAATTTTTTCTAAGTGTTAAGGTTAGTCTTGCTACTAGTACTACTATATAGTTCAATGGAGGGTCTAGATGTGAACAAATGTGAGGCTTGGATGAGTTTCTACTAAATATCAAGTCTTGTGGTCCCATTGACCAAGTCAATTATCTCAAGCTCTTCAAGTTGCAAGACTTAGTCATCCTAGCCAAGGTCAAGTGACCCTTTTTACCTTGCCTAAATCGTCCAAGGCACTCAAAGGGGGGGTGACACGTGTCGCCCTCCCATTCGTCACAATATTACGTTTTCCGACAAATTCCATAATTCCGGTAAATTTTTTTACAAGTCTCAAATCTTAACATTTGGGATTCTTACGTACGTTCTTAAAATATGTCCTGTAAATACGGGGTGTAACATTATTCCCCCCTTAGAAACATTCGTCCCCGAATGTTCTTTCGGAGTCAATCTTATAATTAGCGACATAGTTTCCTTTCACAACCTCGACATACTAATAATGCCACACATGGCCCTAATACCTCGCACACGCATATCCGTCCATCATAAGCCCAAAAGAGGTTATATTTTCGTACTTCCAACTCTTTCTAGCATATACATAGTCTCAATATAATCTGTTCATGACAGTTAAACATACCACAACTTTATCATGCATAAAAGTTTCTAAAGGGCCAAAAACATACTTGAAATCATATAGGCGGTTCAAAGGACCGCTAATACTGGGAACTTCCACCACGACCTCTGTCACGGCCTGCCGGTGCATAAACATCCTGCCCAGCTATGGAAGGCGAAGAACATGGCCCGATCCAGATGGATGCGCTATCCGCGATGCCACCTCTGGTCGGACAGTCTCTCACGAAATGGCCCTGCTGGCCGCAAGCATAACAAGCTGTCGAAGTAGTACGACACTCCCCAAAATGGAATCTACTACAGTGACCACACCGGGGAAAAGGTGGCTTCCCCTGGTTACTATCCTCTGATACCTGTGAACCTGTAGCCCTGGAGCCCTGACCTGCTCCCGAATATCCCCGGCGACCAGACCTCCGGCCAGAAGATCGGGAAGGAGCACTCTGTGCCGGCTGAAATGTAGACCCAGTCTGATGTTGAGGCTGTCCGCCTCGAAAGTGACCCTGGAACTCTGCCATCCTGGCCCTCTTGGGCTGGCCTGAGTCAATCTGATCCTCTCTCTCTCTATCCTCTATCCCCTGCGCATAGGCCTCCATCCTAGCAATGTCCATACCGGGATGAAGATTCACCCCCAAGCATGCAGTAATCATATGACGATCTAGCCCCATAACATAACGATGAACTCTATCTGCCATGTCAGCTACAATGGTGTGCGTGCACGCCAGAGTTAAACTCAGGTGTACTCACGATGGTCCTCCCATTCTGCCTCAATGACAAGAACCTATCAACACGGGCTCTCCTCATTTCAGGAGGCAAAAAGTGATCAAGAAAGGCCTCCGTGAACTCATCCCAAACTGCTGGACGAGCCCCCACACCTCTCGACAGCTCCCAAGACTCAAACCAGTTCAACGCAATATCGCGTAACCGGTAAGAGGCTAGCATAACAGACTCTGTCTCCGAAGCCCTAAGAACCTGCATAGTCCGCTGTAGCTGCCGAATGAACTCCTGCGGATCCTCCTCAGACCTCGAACCATAAAACTCGGGCGGACTACAACCCAGAAAATCCCGAATCCTCAAACTGTCTGCTCTAGGGTTAGCTACCTGCTCCTGTCGGCGCTGCCCTACCACTATGCTAGTCAATAGCCTTATCTGCTCTCCATAATCTCTAAACTCCGCCCCTGGCTGCGGAACTGGAGGCTCGGGTACCGGAACCTCTGGAGCTACTGCCGCTCTCGGCTCCTCTAATACTGCCGGCGTGGCTGAACTCGCCGACCCGCCTACTACCTCAGGCATAGTCTGTGCCTGAGTCCGTGTAACCCTCTGAGTACCGCTAGCGACCTGCTGCTTTGCCTTCTGGGCACAGTGCCGCCTCCGGAGGCATAATTGTTTCATAAGAATAGGTCAGAGAGGATTCAACCTAATAAGACATCTCTACTGCACGATCTTAGAGAGAAGAATGAAACCAATCCTAAATGTCCTGCGACCTCACGATTATAGATATGGTGCCTGACACCGATAATCAAGACTCTACTAGACACGATGCGTAGACATTTTTCGAGGACTAATCGCTCGATACCACTTTTGTCACGACCCAGCCCGGGCATCGTACCTACAGGCACCTACGGTATACATCAGAGAAAATCAGCGGAACATACATGAAACTTATAAAATAAACAACAGAAGTAAAATAACAGGTTAGCCGATAGGGCTACCTTTCTGGACATATATATACAACCGAAGCAGTTGCCTCCTTTTCTTTACAAACTGACCCACAATATGTGACTACAGACCTCTAAGAGTTTTAACATAACAACATGGCGGGACGGGGCCGCCATACCACGAATATACATGAATCTACAACCTCGGGAACTGTACCAAAAGATAAAGCCTCCGAGAAATGGAGCTTTCAAGAACTGACGATGACTGAGCGTGGATCAACAAGTTATGTACCTCAACTGCGGCATGAACGCGGCCCGAAGGAGGTCAGTACGAAATATGTACCAAGTATGTGAAACTGAAAATACTGTAATGAAATCATAGCAGTCTATAAAAAGTTGGAGACATGTATGATAACCAAAATAACAGTACACTGTGCATTACCAAAATGAAAGTAATGAAAGTCCGTTTTACCTTTTAAAGACTATTTCAACACATGAACAATAGTCACACAGGGCTACCGACACAAGCCCTCAAACATCAAAGCGTGCCCGTGGAATCCCCCATCACTGTCGGCAGCTATAAGTGAATAACATAACCATGTGACGCGCCCGTGGCATCCTATCTCACTATCAGCGTACACACATATAACACATACATATATCTATACCCCCTGCCCGTGGAATCCCCCATCACTGCCGACAGTCGTAAGGGTAACATATAACCATATGGCGCGCCCGTGGCATCCCACCTCACTGTCGGCGTACACACATACAATACATATATATATATATATATATAACGCGGCCGCATGCCTCGGAATCCCTCATCGTATAAGCATGGCCATAACGTGCCCTCGGCATCCCTCATCGTAGGTGCATGTCTTCATGGGGAGCAAGCCCATGGAGTAATAGTTGTACATAGCATGGTCGCATGCCCCAGAATCCCTCATCGTATAAGCATGGCCATGGGGTAATACAAACAAATCCGGGAATCTAACCCGCCTCCTGGTCACAGGCCCCGGAATCCCACATCGTATAAGCATGTCCAAGGAGTAACACAATAATTGAAGCATACCCGTGGAATCCCACATCACTGTCGGTACGTCCAAGTAAACTTACAACAAGACAGCCGACCCTCCAACCGAGAGTCGCGGCAACGTAATAAAACATAATGCTTGCACTCAAAAGCTATCACCAGCACACATAGGCAAGTTCATAAAATCTTTAGACTTTCATTTTATAAACTCAAGGCACTTATAGAATAATTCTCAATTAAACAAGTCAAAGTACTTATCAAGGCACGTTTAGAATAATTCTCAATTAAACAAGCCAAAGTACTACGTACGTATATTCTTTTCAAAAGACTCATTTTTATGTAAACCCCAAGATACTAACACCCGTAGTATCAAGGTGTGTCTATTTTTCAAAGTAAGTTACTACACTCTTAGAAAACTCATTTCAAAGCTTGAAATCAAGTAACTTCAAATTTTCACAATCTAGGCAACTTATGCCCATTAATCAAAATAGACAACTTTCTTAACCTTCCATAAAGCCGTTATAACCAACTTCCCATAAAGCCGTTATAACCCTTTATGGTTTTAGACATATTCATTCCTTTTATAACCAAGAGACTTATACTTACAAATCAAGTCCTTAACTTTCAAAATACTTCAAGTCTCTTAATATTTAGAAAAGAAGTTTCTTCTACCCTTAAGCTTCAAGTAACTCACACCTTAAAACAAGTTACTTTTCTTAGATCATGTCATTTCTCCTCTTTTAAACCAATTAAGTAAATCACTCCTTTAACTCCCCTAAAGTCATTACGACAACCCTTAGGTTTTGGAACTAAGGCACTAGCCAACAGATTTGGAAACTACTTCCTTTTCAAGACTCTATGTACTTTAAGTCAAATACTTTCACTTCTAAGAATCCAAACTTCGCTAAGGAAATGGATTATACAACTTACAATTTAAACATCAAAGTACAATCAAGGGAGTACATAGAACGAATTCTATTTTAGGCAATCCAAAAACAACCAAGGGATGGATCATTTAAGGAGTAGGACATACTTTCTTTATCTTAAGGAATCATGCTAGAAGAGGAGATAGTTCACATACCTCGCGACGAAATATCGACAAGTAGCAAAAAGCTCCAAAGTACTTCAACCTTGATAGCTATTCCATCCTTCAAGTAGGATACACTATACTTAGTACTTCAACCTATAATGGTCACAATACGTCCATTAACCTCTTACTTTAAACGTAGAATATTCTAAGTACTAAGTCACTAAATCCTACGAAAAATCGGACAGCACCTCCTTTGTTTCTACTCACTTTGCCACCTTTTTCAAGGCCGAATACAATAACCAAACACGCCACATTTAAGGCCCAATCAATGAAATCAACAATAGGGGATTACACGCCTACTAGACGTGTAAAATTCCGCCCCACAAACGATATCAAATTAATACAACTTACTAGGCCAATTCGGCTAACTTGAAGTACTAAAACATCAATTCTTATCCAATTTCCATTTCAATCCAAGTTATTAGCCTAACATGATATCAAGTCGCAATCGATTATAACTATTATAATCTCCAAGTAATTAACATGCGACGATTCTAATAAACGACCAATTTGTAATCCAACTTCACATGGCTTACATTACATTTCAGATTCTAAGGCTACAAGCAATCCATAATACTTATAAACTTCAACACATATACTTCATGCTAGCAACATGTAAAGCTAACAACAATATAAATAATCTTGTAACACTTTTTAGGGACAAGATTATACCTCAACGAATCTTAATCCAACTCCAATTCCGAAGTCGCTCCTTAGCAACTTAGAGTCTCTTCAAGACACTTCAATCCGCTACTTGAGACCCTTAGAACAACACCAACCAATTTCCTTCAATCTTCCATACAAAACCTAGAAAGACAACTAGGTTTTCGCTTTGCGACTAACCCGAAAACTATCTTTTCCCGAGATTTTTCTATTGAGATATGCTTACAATACACTCAAGAACATTGGTTTAAAGTGGGAAGATTATTGGACAACAAACAAAAAAAAATTCTCCCTTGTTAAACTCAAACCCGAGAGCATAACATAGCTCATCCAATATTTCTTGAAATTTTTTCTAAGTGTTAAGGTTAGTCTTGCTACTAGTACTACTATATAGTTCAATTGAGGGTCTAGATGTGAACAAATGTGAGGCTTGGATGAGTTTCTACTAAATATCAAGTCTTGTGGTCCCATTGACTAAGTCAATTATCTCAAGCTCTTCAAGTTGCAAGACTTAGTCATCCTAGCCAAGGTCAAGTGACCCTTTTTACCTTGCCTAAATCGTCCAAGGCACTCAAAGGGGGGTGACACGTGTCGCCCTCCCATTCGTCACAATATTACGTTTTCCGACAAATTCCATAATTCCGGTAATTTTTTTTACAAGTCTCAAATCTTAACATTTGGGATTCTTACGTACATTCTTAAAACATGTCCTGTAAATACGGGGTGTAACAATGTACATCCGATCTTCCATGTTGTTATGTTATGGGAGTGCATCAGAGATCCATCCAGAGTTTCCCTGTTAGTAATGTCCAAGTGACAGGGGGGTTATCGTTGAGGAGAGTCCCATAGCGATACTTGATCACCAGGGCAGGCGACTACGGACTAAGGACGTGGCTTCCGTCAAAGTCTTGTGGCGGAATGAAATTGAAAGAGAAGATGGTTTGGGGAGCCAAGGAAGACATGAGGAAGAGTACCCTCACTTATTCCCTACACCTTCAGGTAATTCATTCCCCTTACTTGTCAGTTTTAATTTAAGTATTTGTTTAAATGTTGTTATGTGGCCAAGTTGTGGCATAATTGGTATGTAGGGGATGTAAAAGGTAACTATGGCGCTACCTGTTAGATTAACTCCGAAAGAACATTCGGGGACGAATGTTTCTAATGGGGGAATAATGTTACGCCCCTTAATTCCAAGAGGATGAGATGAGAACGTACAAAAGGAAATAAGATTCGAATTTGGAAAAAGAAAAAAAAGTTGGCAGAATATTTTTAGACAATTATTCAGTCAACTTGGGAGAAGTATATCTCCTTGTATAATGGGAGTGTTTAGGTGTTTCAAAATCCTAGTATGAAGTTCATTGAGTCTAGTTTCCAACGCAACAAACCGCTCGTCGATAGGACATCGGAGTAGAAAGTTATGGACGTTACAAGATCAGCTGACAGAAGAGACAGGGTCAGGCGCCGCGGCGCCGGCTGCAGGGCCATGGCACCGAAAAGCCTGAAATTGTCTGAAGTTGCAGCTCCGCGGCGCCGGCTGCAGGGCCACGGCGCCGAGGCGGGATATTTTGCGTAAATGGGTAAAAATTAGAAGATATTTATGTAAAGGACCTATGGGAGGGTGACAAGTGACCCTCCTAACTTATAGAGCAAGATAGAGGCTATATTATGACCAAGTCTTGCAAGACTTGGTCATTTTCAAGACTTCATCCATAGAAATTTTCCTTCTCTTTCTCTAAAAGTTTATGAAACCCTAAGCCTAAATGAGATTTTTGGAAAGGCAACAAGAAGGAAATATGTTGGCAAGCTTGTAGGGGGTTCGTAGAGGTGATTTTAGCGGGAAGAAGAAATTCCGAAAGAGGGCTAAAGTGGGAGAGATTGTTGTACTATTTTGGGCTTATCAAGGTAACCACTTTGTCCTCTTAAGTGATTAAAGGTACTTATTGTTGTAGTCATATATATATATATATATATATATATTATGCAAGCATGATATATATATATATGGAGATTGAATGTTATGGAATATTTGGATGGAATCCGAAAGTTGCATGTTTAACCTTAAGAGTGTAATTCGATTTGGTTATTAGTTTTAGTCGTCGCATGTTATTTAAAGAAGAGATGGTAGTTGTTATTATCGATTGCGGCTATATAACATGTTAGATTAAACAACGTGGATTAAAAAGGAATTGGAAAAGACTTTGCATTGTTGTTGCATTGTAGCCTTTTGGCATTGAAATGTTAGACTATTTGGATATTAATTGTGGGGCAGAATTTTACACGTCCTGTTAAGGCGTGTAATCCCCTTTGGTTAGCTGAATTGTTGAGCCTTAAATGTGGCGTTTGGTTATTGATTTCGGGCCTTGAGAAAGGTGGAAAAGTATGTAGAAACAAAGGAAGTGTTGTCCAATTTTTCGTAGAATTAAGTGACTTTACACTTGGGATATTCTACGTTTGAAGTTAGGAGTTAATAGACGTATTGTGGTCATTTTAGGTTGACATGCGACGTACGGCATATTGGACTTAGCAAGTGGATTGAACCGAAGAGGTATGTGGAAACTTCTTATCTCTTGAGCATGAGTAGTTTTAAATGTATAGTACGGTAGGCGTACGAGATTTAAATGAATTCAGTTCATTGATATCCTTGACTTGTTTTAAGAATGTCTAAGTTGGTTGAGTTAGAGAATTAACTCACTTGTTTTTTTAGGATAGAAATGCCTTGGTTTCAAAAACATAAAGTTGGTTATAATAACTTTATGGAAAGTAAAAAGAATGGTTTATTCCAATAAGGTAAACAAAGATTTTTTTGACTTGAAATTGTATAGAATACTTGATTTGGAAAGTATTGATTACTTGAACTATTCTAAAGTTAAGAGACTTGAAGTATTTTGAAAGTATATGATACTTGGTTTTTAAAAGTATAAGTCTCTTGGATATAAAGAAGAATGTAATTGCCTAAAGTATAAAGTTAGTATAACGACTTTATGGGAAGTTGGTTATAATAGCTTTATGGAAAGGTGAAAGAGTGGTTTACTCTAGTAATGTAAATAATGATAAATGACTTGAAATGAAGAAAGGCAAATTGATATGAAAGCATCAATTGCTTAAGGTTTTAAAGAAAGAAGTCACTTGATTTAGAAGCCTATAAATGTATTTCTAAAAGGTATTGTGACTTGTCTTGAAAAGTAGTTATGACTTGATATTGCGGTTATTAGTATCTTGGAAGTTTTATATGGAAAAGATTCATTTTAAAAGAATAGAAGTACGTAGTACTTTGGGTTAAATTCCCGAATTTTATAATGACATGTTAGTGCCTTAAGTGAACTAAAATGAGAGTGTATATGAACAAAACTAATAAGAAGTTAGGGGATTTCTTAACTTGCTTATGTTATGTATGATAAGCCGGTGGTGCTTATGTTATGTACGATAAACCGGTGGTGCTTATGTTATGTATGATAAGTCGGTAGTGCTTATGTTACGTATGATAGTCGGTTGTGCTAGGTTATGTTATTTATACGGGGTAAATCCCTGGGTTAATACTTATTCCATGGAATTGCTACCCATGATGCGAGTGCGGCGTTTGTACTCATTGCGGGCACACCGGACCCATGCGAGTGAAATAGTCCTATGCGGGTGAAATAGTCTCATGCGAGGCGGATGACCTCATTTTGGGTCCACAGGGCCTATGCGGGTGAAATAGTCCCAGGAGTAGGATTGCTTAATGATACTATGGGCGGGTGGCTCTACTTTGATCATGAGCCTCCTATTTTTATGCAGTAAAGTATACTTTTGTTTACTCTCATTTTTAGTAAGGCACAGTGTACTGTTATTTGAGTTATCATACATGTCTCCAGCTCTATTTTAGACTTTATGATTTCATTCTGATCTTTCGATTTCACATACTTGTACATGTTGTCTTGACCTCGCCTGGGCTGCGTTCACTGCGCAGTAGAGTTATCTGAGTTGATGATCCTCACTCTTAGGATCATTGTTCAGCTGTTGAGAAGCTCCATTACTCCGGAGGCTTATCCTTGGTTCAGATCTTTGGTATTGTCGGTTGTTGTACATTCAGGGGTATGACGGGGCCCTATCCCGTCACAATTGTTATTCTTAGAGGTATGTAGTCATATCTTGTGGATTGGGTTGTAAGAACAAAGATGTACTATTTTATTTTTTGGTTATGTATATTTCACGGAAGGTGGCCTTATCGGCTAGCATGTTGATACTTTTACTGTCTAAGTGTTTTATGAGTTTATGTATGTTTCGCTGTTATTCTCTGATGTATACCTGTAAGGGGTGCTCACGTAGGGCAGCAGTCGCGAGCCCTGGGTCGGATCGTGACAGTAAGACTCGAATATTGGATATAAAGTATACTTACATATGTTTAAAAATACGGAAATTAGTATACAGGAATGCGATCCCGAAATAATTTTGGATGTTATAAGTGTGACTAGGGATGTCAGTGGGGCGGGTAAATGCGGGTACCGCACCGCACCCGCTCCAGTTGGGGCGGGTATGGAGGATGGTTTGGTGGGTGGTGGGGCGGGTATGGGTATCAAAAGTGCTACCCGCCATGGATAGTGGGGCGGAGGTGGATTTCATATAAGACCTGCACCGTACCCGCCCCGCCACGCTACTCCGCATGCACCGCACCGCCTGCATTCGCCTTCTTCTTCTTCCTTTTTAATACCATACATGCATTTCACTCTAAAGTTTAGCATCCTTTCTCCTTCTCCAGTAAGTAAAGTCACTATATTTGCCTTACAAAAACCTCCTCTATACCACTTATTTACAAAGTACCAAACAAGTAGAGATATAAAGTATAGCAAGACGAAGTGTTGCATAAAAAATGGGAACAAATTGGGCACCATCGATAATAGCGGTGGGATTATTCATATTATTGTCACCGAGGCTGCTATTCCAGTTGCCTTCAAGAACAAGATTCTGCGAGTTCAGAAATATGTACACCAGTGGGATTTCAGTACTTGCTCATGCCATCTTATACTTTTGTATATTTACCCTTTGTATTATCGCCTTTAATCTCTACATGGTCCGATTCTTCCTTTCCTCCAATCAAGATTAGTAATAATAGTAACTTTTTTTGTGTTTCTTCCCCGTATAGTTATACTATTTCACAGGTAATTCTAAAAGTGTTTTTCAGGGTGTTATCATGATCAGTTCATGCAAATGAAATCAACATTTTTTGGATGAGCTTTTGATCATGAGATACTCTCTATATCTTCAAGATACTACATAGTATCTTTAAACTAGATACCTAGGTTCATAGATGTTAGAGATTCACTACTAAAAAAAAACAAAATTCTGTTATGAAGTTTCATTCAACTTATTTAGGTGAGTACCCGCCGGGTAAGTGGATACCCACCCGGGGTAGGTGGGGCGGGGGCGGGTGGAGGAATTACTATCCGTGATGGGTGGTGGGGCGGGGATGGGGGTGGGTTTTAGGTGGCGGGTACGGGTAGGGGTACCCTTCCCCGCCCCGCCCCGCCCCATTGACATCCCTAAGTGTGATGATGTGAATTAATAATAATTATGGTGTATATCCCCAAAAGAGGTAATGTACTAATGTCATATTACAAATTATGACATCAAGTATACAAAGATTTTATGAGTTTTTAGTACTTAAGTAAATTGGGATCGAGAATTAATTGTGTGTATAATTGATTTACTGATGGAGGGAGATTAATATTTTATGGGGTGACACGTTGGTCGATCAAATAATTTCTACGGGCACTTACCTAATTTAATAGTTGACTAGTGTAAGTTCTATGGGGTGGCATGTGTAAAGGGGGGAAAAAAGCAATAACTTAGTGGCATGTAAATATGATTTCGTTGAGAATTTTTGTAAAGGAACAATATGCTGCCTCCTTATACTTCTTATCATATTAATTAAGGTTATGCTTAAGAATCTGAGGGAAGTCCCGTGTAATGAATAGCTTGTTTCATACATGTTCTGTGGCCATAATAACACGCGCTACACGTCTTTCCTGGAAGAAATCAATTTGTGGAAATCCAGTGATTTCGTAGAAGATGAGCTTTTGCACATGCTTGAGTTAAAAGTTGATTTCACTTGTTTTTAATAGAGTTAGAATCTAACAAGTGTACTGGAGGTAGTTCTCTTTCGTGGAAGTTTGATCCTACTCCAGTGAAGGGAGAGAGAGTCTGAAATAGTGTAACATTGGAATACAAGTGTAGCAACGTTGATTAAAGTTTCCATCTAAGTTCAATTTCCAGTTATTAAGCTTGGATTCAAGGTATGTGAAACTCTTCCTTCTTTCTTTTGGCATGATTTAATGAACGTACGGCGAATGTACATGATTTCTACACAATTTAATTCCTAATGATATGTGTTATGAGAAGTGCCTTTGATTTTCTAGTAAAAAGTTTATTTAATGATTTCATTGAGAGTCAAGTGATGATTAAGTTGCATATGATTGTTCATGATATCTACTCGTGCAAAGTGTTATTATTTCATTTCTCCGCGTCCCGAGCCGGGCAGATACGCGCGCAGATTCCTTGTATGATTCACTGCGTCCCTCATTAGAGGGCCGAACAGTTTATGTACATATGATGCGGGTACAGATACCCAGGATAGTATATTTCACCGCGTCCCTCACCAGAGGGCCGGGAAGTTTCGTGCACAGTACCTTATATGATTTTACCGAGTCCTAGAATGGGTCGGGCAGTATATGATTTCACCGCGTCCTTCGCTAGAGGGTCGGGCAGTGTATATACAACTCATTTTTTTAAGGCACAGTTGACTCTCATTTCTATATGGCACAACTGTATTGGTATTTTGATTATTACACATGTCTCATGTTATCTTGGCCAGTTATGATCTCATTTACAATACTTCATGTTTTACATACTCAGTACATTATTTCGTACTGAAAAGGTTCGTACTGACCCTTTTTTTCCGGGGGGTTGCGTTCATGACCGCATGTACAGGTGCTCAGCTTGGTGATCCTCCAGTCTAGGATTCATGTTCAGTTGTTTGGAGAGCTCCATTGATTCAGAGCTTTGTCATTTTGGTACAGAACCCTATTTTGACTTATGTATATTTAGGGGCACGACGGGGCCCTGTCCTGTCATATTTCATTATTCTTCTCATAAAGGTCTGGAGACAGTTGTGGGTTTTACATATATGAATTGTAAACATGTTTTGGTCATCTGTGTTGTTGTACTCTGTTTTGGGATGTTCCCGGATATAGGTGATATCCTATAGTGACGGCCTTGTCGGCCTGCCTCCCTTGTTATATTTTATTAGATGCGACTCCTCGGGAGACAGGTTTACTTTGGTATATATATATATATATATATATATATATATATATATATATGATGTCATGCTTCAGCAGCTATTTCACAGAATTTATGTATTATTTTTGGGTGTCAGTTGGATTATATGTGACAGGTCAGCATAATGGCGTCCAATTAGGGCACCGGGTCGTGACAATTATTTTGTTTGGTATCCAAAGAAAACTAGGGGATAATATTTCTATCTTCTTGGAGAACATAAGGTCATTGTTTCCAGAAATGCAATTTTTCTTGAAGAAGACTATGTCTACAAGGAACAAAGTTGCAATAAGATAGAACTTGAAGAAATTCAAAAAGCACAAGATAATACAGAGGTTGAACCCTTGTCACATGACCTAGCCAAGGATTCAGTGGAAGTATTTGGTGAATATTGGATACTTAGAGTACGCCCTTCAGTCAGTGGGAGTGTTGTGAAAGATAATGCAGAAATGCAAGACTCTCATACACAAACAATGGAATATGTCCATTCAGGAAAGACATGAAAATGACATTCCTGAAAGCTCTCAAAGTGGTGGATTGTCCAACACACAAACACCTTATCACAATAAGAATACAACAAACACTGAAACATATAATATTCAACTCTATAGGACCACTAGACATCGTCCGCCTGAAAGACTTAATCTCCTTGTTGAAACACACAATGAGATAGATATTTCTGATGACGATGAACCTACAACCTACAGTGAAGCTATGTTAGACATTGATTCGCAAAGATGGAAAAAATCCATGAAATCCGAAATGGACTCGATGTACATCAATCAGGTGTGGAACTTGGTTGATTTGCCAACAGGGGTTAGACCCAAAAGATGCAAATGTGTCTTCAAGAAGAAGATTGATGCATATGGCAAGGTACAAACTTATAAGACAAGATTGATGGCTAAAGGTTATAATCAACTGTCTGGGGTCGATTATAATGAAACTTTTTCACCAGTAGCTAAGATTATGTCCATTCGGATTTTGCTTGCACTAGCTGCATACTATGATTATGATATTTGGAAAATGGATGTTAAAATTGTCTTTCTTAATAGTAATCTAATTGATGAGGTGTATATGATACATCTAAAGGGTTTTGCATCCAAGATTCAGCCAAAAGCAATATGCAAATTATAGAAGTCCATTTATGGACTTAAGCAAGCCTCAAGGAGTTGGAATATTTGTTTTGACAAAACAGTCAAATCGTTTGACTTTGTTAGAAGCAAAGAAGATCCATGCATTTATAGTAAATGCACGGATGAGAGTATTGTCTTCATTGTTAGTATATGTTGATGACATATTAATAATGGGAGATAACAAGACTCTCATGTAATCAGTCAAGGAATGGTTATCCAGCACCTTCATGATGAAGGACTTAGGTGAAGCCTGCTATATTCTTGGAATTAGGATCTACAGAGATAGACCAAATGGATTGTTGGAGCTGTCACAATCCATATACATATACAAAGTGCTAAAACATTTCTCTATGAAAAATTTCAAGAAAGGAAGTCTTCCTATGGGTCAAGGCATCAAGTTATCAAAGAATGATAGTCTTTCTACTGTTGCAGAACTTGAACGCATGAAAAGGATCCCATATGTTTCAGCTATGGGATCAATCATGTATGTCATGACATGTACGAGGCCAGATGTGGCCTATGCACTTAGTATGACTTGTAAATTCCAACAGAATCCTGGGAGGAACACTGAAAAGCGGTCAAGAGTATTCTTAAGTATCTTAGACGAACTAAAGAATATTTCCTAGTCTATAGTAGATAAGAAAAGCTAGTAGCTACTTGGTACACTGATGCTAGTTTCCAAATAGATCTTGATGACTTCAAATCTCAGTTTGGTTATGCCTTCATTTTAAATGGTGGAGTAGTGAGTTAGAAAAGTTTCAAGCAAGCTACAATTGCTGATTCGACAACTGAAGTCGGGTACATTGCTGGATTGAAAGTTGGTAAGGAATCTGTCATGATATCTGAGTTCTTGAAAGAAATAGGGGTTGTTCCAAGTGTCACTTGTCCAATAACGATTTATTGTGACAACACTGGTGCGATTTCCCAAGCTACGGAACCAAGATAAACGAACAGAAACAAGCTTGTACCAAGGAAATAATACATACTCAGAGAGATGGAGGAGACTAAAGAAATAAGATTAGACTATGTTTCCACAGACGAAATCTAGCTGACCCGTTTACTAAACCATTAAGCTTAGTCAAGCATAATTGTCGTTTTGAAAATATGGGCATTAGACATATTGGTGACTGGCTCTAGGCAAAGTGGGAGATTGGAAATATGTATGTCCTAGAAACAATTATTTTAGGGACAAATGTACTTGAACACATTCACATTATTAATGAGATTAATATATTTTGGCATTTATAATTATTGAATTATGATTTTGATTACTTGTGATTATTCATTATTGTGCATCTCTTGAGCTTACGTTTTCATTGATAATGTGAGATATTAATGATAGAACGTAACTCTCAAAATAGCATTGACTGATGATCATTGAGAATGAGATATCAATGATATATTATTAGTCAATATGTGGTCTACATCACATTCTTAGAGATTGTAGTATGTCTCACTTACTACTAGTATGATTACTAGTGATTGACACATGGATACTCTTAGAGGGTATTGGTATACTCTGCTGATAAACTATGTGTTATACATGTCTAGAGTATTATCAGTATGTGGGATATAAAAGTCCTTTGACTTGAGGTCAATACGCACCTAATTTACAGAGTAATGTACTTTGACCCTGTCCTAAGCTTAAATTCCTTATAGGATAAGACATGGCTTGTGTTGGGTACATTGCGAAGTGAACTAAGGTGGTATTTGAGCCAAGAATAGGATTCATTCATCGATTGGATATTTGAGTGAGAACACTCAGCTTCTCAGTAATATTAAGTCACCAAGTCATTGGCCAATGCAAGAGACATATTTAAGATATGATCTAATTATCGACTAATATAGATAAGATAAAGTGATCGAGCCATTTGGAGGGCGATTAATATTTTATAAGGTGACATGTTGGTCGGTTCTATGGGGTGCCATGTGTAAAGGGGGGAAAAAGCAATAACTTAGTGGCATGTAAATATGACTTCGTTGAGAATTCTTGTAAAGGAACAATATGTTGCATCCTTATACTTCTTATCATATTAATTAAGGTTATGCTATCCAAAGATAGTGACCCAGTGGCCATTAGTCAAATTTGTGATCTTAGGGTCACAAGTTCGATTCTCGGCGGATACGTTCTCCGGGGCATATGCCTCGTATTAAAGCCTGGTAGCTTAATCGCGCGGGCATATTGCAGCGTGGGTTTGATACTCCCTCAGACAATCCCTGTTGGGGGGTCGGACCTTGTAGCATTGATCCGTTGGTGGCGATCAGACACTGAATGCGGGACGCACATCCCGCGATTTACCTGACGGTGGCGGCTAAGAACGGGTTCCATTCGCCTCCAGGAGCATAGCACCAATACTTGTGCAGGTACTAGCGATATGGGGGTACTAAGGGTACCCCGAGACCTGGATTATCAAAAAAAAAAATTAAGGTTATGCTTAAGAATCTGAGGGAAGTCCCGTGTAATGAATAGCTTGTTTCATACATGTTCTGTGGCCATAATAACACGCGCTACACGTCTTTCCTGGAAGAAATCAATTTGTGAAAATCCAGTGATTTCGTAGAAGATGAGCTTTTGCACATGCTTGAGTTAAAAGTTGATTTCATTTGTTTTTAATAGAGTTAGCATCTAACAAGTGTACTGGAGGTAGTTCTCTTTCGTGGAAGTTTGATCCTACTCCAGTGAAGGGAGAGAGAGTATGAAATAGTGTAACATTGGAATACAAGTGTAGCAACGTTGATTAAGTTTCCATCTAAGTTTAATTTCGAGTTATTAAGCTTGGATTCAAGGTATGTGAAACTCTTCCTTCTTTCTTTTGGCATGATTTAATAAACGTACAGCGGACGTACATAATTTCTACATAGTTTAATTCCTGATGATATGTGTTATGAGAAGTGTCTTTAATTTTCTAGTAAAAAGTTTATTTAATGATTTCATTGAGAGTCAAGTGATGATTTAAGTTGATATGATTGTTCGTGATATCTACTCGTGCAAAGTGTTATTATTCCATTTCACCACGTCCCGAGCCGGGCAGATACGCGCGCAGATTCCTTGTATGACTCACCGCATCCCTCATTAGAGGACTGGGCAGTTTATGTACATATGATGCGGGTACAGATACCCAGGATAGTATATTTCACCGCGTCCCTCACCAGAGGGCCATGAAGTTTCGTGCACAGTACTTTATATGATTTTACCGAGTCCTAGAATGGGCCGGGCAGTATATGATTTCACCGCGTCCTTCGCTAGAGGGTCGGGCAGTGTATATACGACTCATTTTTATAAGGCACAGTTGACTCTCATTTCTATATGGCACAATTGTATTGGTATTTTGATTATTACACATGTCTCCTGTTATCTTGGCCAGTTATGTTCTCATTTACAGTACTTCATGTTTTACATACTCAGTACATTATTTCGTACTGATACCCTTTTTTCGGGGGGGCTGCGTTCATGCCCGCAGGTACAGGTGCTCAGTTTGGTGATCCTCCAGTCTAGGATTCCTGTTCAGCTGTTTGGAGAGCTCCATTGATTCGAAGCTTTGTCATTTTGGTACAGAACCCTATTTTTGATTTATGTATATTTAGGGGCACGACGGGGCCCTGTCCCGTCATATTTCATTATCATTCTCATAAAGGTCTGTAGACAGTTGTGGGTTGTACATATATGGATTGTAAACCTGTTTTGGTCATCTGTGTTGTTGTACTCTGTTTCGGGATGTTCCCAGATATAGGTGATATCGTATAGTGACGGCCTTGTCGGCCTGCCTCTCTTGTTATATTTGATTAGATGTGACTCCTCAGTAGACATGTTTACTTTGGTATATATATATATATGACGTCATGTGTCAACAACTATTTCACGGAATTTATGTATTGTTTTTGGGTGTCAGTTGGATTATATGTGACAGGTCAGCATAGTGGCGCCCAATCCCACATATGAATACAGACCTCTAAGAGTTTTACAGAACTATGACGGGGCAAGGCCCCGCCGTACCCATAACTGTACAAAAGCCTGTAAAGAAGATCTATACCAAAATGATAAGCTCCGAATCAAATGGAGCTATCTCAAAAACTCTGTGCAAGGATCCTACACTTGCAGATCAACAAATCTGCAGACCTAAACTGCGGCGTATGCACGCAGCTGAGAAAGTCGATCTGAAAAATGTACCAAGTATGTTAAACAATAAGTAATGTAAGGGAGATCACACAGTCCAAATATAACAGGAGGCAAGTATGATAATCAAAATAACAATACAATTTCACCTTGCAAATATGAGAGTAATGAGAGTCACATCAAAGACAGGGACACCTGCCCAAAAATTAATATGTATATCTATTTCATGGGAACCCGCATGGGAATCGAACCCGCATAGGTAATTACACCCGCATGAGTATCTCTACTCGCATCACGGATCTTGTCCGTGGATTATTCATGGGAATCGAACCCGCATAAGAATCGAACCTGCATAGGTATTTATACCCGCATGAGTATCTCTACTCGCATCATGGAAGCACATCCATGGAGAAAATATACACAAGTACTGTCAAGGAATAAAACCAAGGTACCAACACATCCGATACAAAATATTAAAATAAACCAAGACAATACCATTTCTTGCTCTCTACAATAAACCTCAAGACACTAACACCCGTAGTATCAAGACACTTCCACTTTTAACAATCAAGTTACTACACTTTTAACTCAAGTAAGTTATACTTTTAACACCAACAAGAATTTATGTCGGAATCATGGATGTTCTCACATGATCCAACTATACAATCATCACAAAGATTTATGTTGGAATCATGGACGTTCTCACATGATCCAACTATACAATTATCACAAGCAACTATGTGTATTTTGAATCATCTTTTGACTTTCTATAAAACCGTTATAACAACTTCCCATAAATCCATTATAACAAACTTTCATTTTAGAAACTTAGACACTATCACATCTTTCTTTTTAATAAAACTAAGGCATTTTCATGTCATGTAACATTAGGGAAATGAACCCAAAGTACTATGTACGTCCATTCTAAAAAAAGAATCATTTAATGCTATATTAGGGAGTTGAACCCCAAAGTACTACAGACACTCATATTTATAAAAGAATCCATTTTATGTACTAAACCCCAAGATACTAACACTCGTAGTATTAAGGCACGTCTACTTTTCAAATCAAGATACTACACCTTTAGAAATTCAATTCAAGGTTTTGAAATCAAGTAACTCCTACTTTCAAATCTTCAAGTAAGTCATACCTTTAAATCAAGTTACTTCTCTTTAAAATCAAGTCATTTCTCCTCTTTAAATCAATCAACTTCTTCTCTTTAAGATCAAATAACTTCTTCTCTTTAAAATCAATTAACTTGATCTCTTTAAATCAAGCACTTCCATTTAAAACTCAAGGTACTATGAATGGAATAGAAACAACTTCCTTTCTAAAACTCAAAGTACTTTAAATGAAATAGAAACAACTTTTTCTTTTAAGAACCCAAGGTACTATAAGTAGACCCACTTTCACTTTTAAGAGCCCAAAGTATTATAAGTAAAATAACTTTCACTTTTGAAACCCAAAGTACTATAAGTAAAACAACTTTCACTCTTTGAAATCCAAAGTACTATAATTTTCACTCTTTGAAACCCAAAGTACTATAAGTAGAACCACTTTCATTTTAAACATCCAAAAGTACAATCAAAGAAGTATATAGAACAACTTCTATATTAGGAAATCCAAGTACAATCAAGGAAGTATATAGAACAACTTCTATATTAGAAAATCCAAGTACAATCAAGGAAGTATATAGAACAACTTCTATATTAGGAAATCCAAGTACAATCAAGGAATAGATCATTAAGGAGTAGGATTTACTCACTTTAAACTACGAAATCATGCTAGAAGAAGAGAAGATAGTTCACATACCTATTTGGCGACTAACCAACTCTACAATCTAGAATACGTCTCAAAGTACTTCAGCCTATAAACACAATAACAATGTTTATCAATTCCAAGCTTTCTAAGGTAGATTAATACCAACTAAAGGGTCTCTTATTCTACGGAAAATTGGGCAGCACTTCCTCTGTTTCTACATACTTTTCCATCTTTTCCAAGGCCCGAATTCAACAACCAACAAGCCACACTTAAGGGCATAACCAACAGTTAACCAAAGGGGATTACACACCTAACTTGACGTGTAAAATTCTACCCCACAATCACATTAAAACAGTCCACAATAATAGTTCATAAATAAACAACATTAAGGGTACAATGTGAAGTCTTTAACACCCTTATTCTTTAGGACTTTCATTAGCCATTTATCCACATTAACATACATGTTGGTGGCTGATTTTCCAGCAATTTTATACCACAAAACAGTCCATCAAAACTGCATAACGATACCCCACAGTTTATGGCAAATCTCGGCCAACAACTACAATCCAATTACCCTTTCCTTAATCTTTTTTAATCTAATTTGAATTCCAATACTTCCATATAAGTTATAACAACTTATTAACAACAATATTACTCCATTATAACATGCAATAGATGACGTTAATAACGACAATAACCAACGAAACCCGATAATCACCAAATCTATCCATTCACGGTTTTAGCCCCAAAAATAGTTCAAACGCTTTTTATTCTTCATTATTTTTAGCACAAGCTCATCTATACATTATAACAACATGTAATATCCAATTACTTCAAGAGAAGGAAGAATTTTTACCTTTATTTGTGCCCAAAACGCCCCAAAACAGTCCACTCGTCTTTGGCCTGCAGTTTTCGTTTCGCTCCACTTTTCCAAGTTCCAATCATATATATGTGACCCCTATGAGCTTGTGATAAACTTCCCTTCACGTTCCAACACCAAAAAGTTTATGGAAAACCCTCAAATCTCAACCCCTAGCCACGGCCCAAAATGGAATTTGAGGTTAATGGTGGTTTATCTTGGCTAATCACTTGGTTATGGGCCTTAATATTGTATTATGAACTAAGCTTGGAAGATTTTGGGAATTTTTGGTATTCAATGGAGGCTTGGCCGAGAGCTCTTCAAAGTGAGATATATTTGTGATATAATGCTAAGTGTGGAAGACAAGTCTTGCAAGACCTTGATATATATACCAAACTCAATGGTTGAGATCATGTCAAGTGTAGGGTCAAGATTGTGGACAAGTGGAGTGGGACCCACAAGTCCACTTGTCTTCAAAATATCTCATCTAAGTCAAGACAAGTGGCGGGGGTGACACGTGTCACCCTCCTATTGATCCAAAATTATTTCTTCACCAAAAACGTCTATATTTGGTCAAAATATCTCGAAAATTTGTGGGCCCCAAAAAATCATAAAATTTTCCCGTGGGCCCCACATGACCAAATCTGAACTTGAAAATCCAAAAATCCGATAAATTCTATAACTCTCAAATACCAAATTTGAGAATCAAATTCCAAATAATGAACCTTTTTTCCTTCACGAGGTTCGGAAAATTCTCCATAGAAAAAGTGATTTTTCCTTTCGTTCCAAAATTCAAATCTTGTTTCCTCACGTCCCTTCTCATCTCGTTCTCTTAAAAATACGGGGTGTAACAAATCCCTTGCTGACGACTTAATATGTTTACAGTTATGCCTCCAAAGAAGGCGACAACTGCCCAGAAGGGCAAATCAGCAGCGGGGGATATTTTCCCATACTCAGTCTATGTCGGATATTGTACCCCAGTCGACGAGCTCTGCTACGTCGCCACCTCCAGAGGCTTCAGTTCCGGGGGCAGCATCACCAGTTTCTGAGACCCCAGCACATGAGAGATGCGGTTCAGTTGCTGACTAGATTAGTGGCAGGGCAGACTCATAGACAGGGCCCAGGAGTTGACCCCAGATCAGATAGTTTGACGGTTCGTGAGTTCTTGAGTTGTAGCCCTCTAGAGTTTTTTGGGTCAAGGCCCGAGGATAATCCACAGGAGTTCATCTGACAGATACAGTGTACGTTGAGGGTAATAAAGGCTTCAGAGACTGAGTCGGTCGTGTTGGCCTCATATCGATTACGTGACGTAGCTATTAACTGGTATGAGTCGTGGGAGCTATCTAGGGGCGAAGGTGCTCCTCCAGCCGTGTGGGATGAGTTTGCAGAGGCTTTCCTTGACCATTTTCTACCTCCAGAGATTAGGAGGGCCATAGTTGACAGGTTCTTACACTTGAGGCAGAACGGTAAGAGAATTAGAGAGTACATCCTTGAGTTTGACTCATTGGCCAAATATGCACCCACTATTATAGTAGATATGGCAGACATGGTGCATCGCTATGTGATGGGGCAGGATCACTACTTGATCGATGGTTGTATGACAGTGGATCTTCAGCCGGGTATGGATATTGCTCGGATCCAGGCATATGCGCAGGGGTTTGAGGACCAACATAAAGGACGACAGCTAGACAGAGATCATGACAGGGACCAGCATAAGAGGGCTAGGTCGGCAGGTTATTCTGGTGAGTCTCGAGGCAGGCAGCCTCAGCAGCAGGTTAGATATCCCTCCCAGCCAACACAGAGTGCTCCCCTATAGTTCACAGGTAGGAGATTCGACCATCCAGGGTATTCAGGAGCCGATCAGAGCTCCAAGGCTTCAGGTTCTCAGAGGAACAGGGGTTCTACTCAGTCAGGGCCACCGTTGCCTCAGTGTTCTCAGTGTGGTAGGCATTATTCTGGGAAATGTCGTTTTACCACAGGTGGTTGTTATTCTTGCAGCCGTCAGGGCCATATGATGAGAGAGTGTCCCTATAGAGGTGGTTCGGGTGGTATAGCTTGGCTTACGTGGTCGGTTGCTGGTTCATCATCATCTATTGCTATGCTTCCCACAGGGCAGGGTGTTTAGATGCCAGCAGGCCGTGGTAGAGGCCGTGGCGGAGCTCCCAGTTCTAGCGGTCCTTCGAACCGCATATATGCTTTATCCAGTAGGCGTGATCAGGAGGCGTCATCAGATGTTGTTACATGTATATTATCGGTCTTTTTCTGTGATGTATATGCATTGATAGATCCAGGTTCCACCTTGTATACATATCTCCCCTTGTTGCTAGTAGAATCGGGATAGAACCTGAGTCGATAGAACCATTTGAGGTAGCTACACCGGTAGGAGAGTCGGTCATAGCTAAGTGTGTATATAAACATTGTTCGGTGGTTATATATAGTCGTCGTACCATAGCAGATTTGATAGAGTTAGATATGATTGACTTTGATGTTATTATGGGTATGGATTGGTTGGCTTCTTGTTTTGCCAATGTCGATTGTAGAGAGAAGTTGGTTCGATTTCAGTTTCCAGGTGAGCCGATTATAGAATGGAAGGGGAATACAGCATCGTCGAGGGGTAAGTTTATTTCATACCTCAAGGCAAGGAAGATGGTTAGAAAAGGCTATATTTATCATTTGGTTCGGGTGCATGATACGGAAGCAAAAGTACCGGCTCTTCAGTCAGTTCCGATAGTTAGTGAGTTCCTGGATGTATTCCCAGATAATCTTCCAAGTCTTCCTCCAGAGCGGGAGATAGAGTTCAGTATAGATGTACTGCCAGATATTCGGCCTATATCCATTCCTCCTTATAGAATGGAACCTGCAGAGCTGATGGAGTTGAAGGAGCATCTGAGAGACAAAAGGCTTCATTAGGCCTAGCACATCTCCTTGGGGAGCACCGGTATTATTTGTGAGGAAGAAGGATGGATCACTGCGGATGTGTATTGATTATAGGCAGCTGAATAAGGTAACCATCAAGAACAAGTATCCCCTCCCCAGGATTGATGATTTATTCGATCAGTTGCAGGGTGCTAAGTGTTTTTCGAAGATAGAATTGAGGTTAGGTTATCATCAGGTGCGGGTAAGAGAGGTAGATATTCCAAAGACACCATTCAGGACCCGGTACGGACATTATGAGTTTAGGGTGATGTATTTTGGGTTGACCAATGCTCCAGCAGTATTTATGGAATTGATGAACCGAATATTCAAGACATTCCTGGATACATTTTTTATTGTATTCATTGATGATATACTGGTTTATTCATTCAGAGCAGGAGCATATAGACTGTCACGACCCGACCCGAAGGGCCGCGACCTGACGCCCTAATTGGGCTTCATTACTGACTTGTCACACTTAATCCATTTAATACTGATATCTATAGAAATTTCGGCAGTACAACGCTGCATCTATAACACATACCCAAAATAGGCGAGCCTTCAAGGCTGCCTTACACAATTAACCAACAATCACAACAGGCTAGCCGACTAGGCTGCCACCAAATAGCATCACATAAACAAATAATAATCAAAACAGGCAAGCCGGCAAGGCTGCCACTATATACAGGAACATTCCAAAACAAGTGAAACAATACAGTTAGCTCAATCGCATACACGTTCTACACAAATAAAAAACACATCTATCACCCACAACTGTCTACAGACCTCTAAGAGTACGACCACGACATAATACGGGACAGGACCCCGTCGTGCCCATAAATATGTACAATAAAAAATAAAAGAGGTTCTGTACCAAAATAAGTGGCTCCAGAACAATGGAGCTCTCCAACAGCTGAATAGATGTCCTAGACTGGAGGGTCACCTATCTGAACACCAGAACATGCGGGAATGAACGCAACCCCCGGGAGAAGGGGGTCAGTACGATAGATGTACCAAGTATATGAAACTGAAAAATACTGTAATTGAAATCATAACAGTTCAACGTATAACATGAGGCAAGTATGAAATCAACTTAACAGTACAACTGTGCCTTATCAAACGAGAGTAATGAAAACCAGTTCTTACCTTTTCAAAATATGCAAGTCGTGCCAAAATCATGAACTCCTATCCTCAGGATATAATAGCACGGGACTTGAACCTGTCTAAGTACATATATATCATGGGACTCGAACCCAAGTAAGTATGTATATTGTCACGACCCAACCCCGGGCCCACGACTGGTGCCCTACCTGGGCACCCTTACAGGTATACATCAGAGATAATCAGTGGAACATACATAAACTCAACAAGAAATAAATAACAGGTTAGCCGATAAGGCTACCTTCCTGGATACATATGAGTACGTAAAACCAAAAGCAGTTACCTCTTTTTCTTTTTTTTTTCAAAGCGACCCACAAGATATGACTACAGATCTCTAAGAGTTTTGACGTAACAACTGTGACGGGACAGAGCCCCGCCATACCCCTGAATGTACAAAATCTACAACCTCAGGGAACTGTACCAACATACAAAGCCTCCGAAATAATGGAGCTTCCCAACCAACTGAACAGTGATCCTAAGAATGAGGATCAGCAAGCTATGTACCTCAACCTGCGGCATGAACACAGCCCCCCGAAGGAGGTCAGTACGAAATATGTACCAAGTATGTGGCGAAAATCAGAATGAAATCATAATGCATATAAAATAGGAGACATGTATGATAACCAAACTACAGTACACAATATATAAGCAGTCATGTCAAGTCAGGGACGCAAGCCCTCAAGTCATTACTCATATATAACCATGGGTCTCACGCCCATAATATCAATCATGCGTGGATTCTTCCTCACCGCCAGATCCATGATATAATATAACACCAATAAGTATACATGAACACGAGTCCCACTGTGTCATAAGCTGTCACGAGCAAGTAGGAAAGTGAACCACCGAGATCCGGCTGCATCATAAAACCGGCGGCCAAGGGCAAAAGCCAACTATCAGATCCAGCCTGCCGTCACGAGATATGACCGGGGCAAGTGCGAAAGCTATCTACCAGAGTCTACCGTACCAAACTGTGCCATAGAACTGACGGGGGCAAGTACGAAAGCCAACTACTGCACCGTCTGCGTCGACCGGCCGGCAAGTCTGAAGCTAACTACCAGACCATACTGCGTCACTAAACCTCATGGAGAGCTAGTCCATGGAATAACAATATCCAACATGGTCGCATGCCGCAGAATCCCACATCGTATAAGCATGTCCATGGAGAAATAAAAACAATCCGGGAATCTAACCCGCCTCCTGGTCGCATGCCCCGGAATCCCACATCGTATAAGCATGTCCAAGGAGTAATAAAAACAAATCCGGGAATCTAACCCGCATCCTGGTCGCATGCCCCGGAATCCCACATCGTATAAGCATGTCCAATGATCAATCACAATGGAAGCAAACCCGTGTAAGCCTCCGTCACTTTCGGTACGTCCAAGTAAATTCACAACAAGACAGCCGACCCTCCAACTGAGAGTCACGGCAGCGTAAACATATAATACTTGCACTCAAGGCTATCACAAGCAAGCATAGGCAAATTCATAAAATCTTTAGACTTTAATTATCATACAAAAATGAATTTCATTTTATAACTCAAGGCACTTTTCGTTTCACATAAAAATCCGGGAATTCAACCCAAAGTACTACGTACTTCCATTCTTTTCAAAAGACTCATTTTCATATAAAACCCCAAGATACTAACACCCGTAGTATAATGGCATGTCTACATTTCAAACAAGTCACTAAATTTTTAGAAATACATTTCTAGACTTCTAAATCAAGTGACCCTTACTTTAGAACTTTAAGCAATTGATACCGTTAAATCAAATTGCCCTTCTTTATTTCAAGTCATTTCTTTGTTTACATTACTAGAGAGAACCATTCCTTTAACCTTCCATAAAGTTGTTATAACCAACTTCCCATAAAGCCGTTATACTAACTTTATGCCTTAGACTAATTCATTCTTTTTATAACCAAGAGACTTATACTTTCAAATCAAGTTACATAACTTTCAAAATACTTCAAGTCTCTTAACTTTAGAAATCTAGTTTCTTAACTTTAGAAATCAAGTCTCTTATCTTTAGAATATCAAGAAATCAATATTTTCCAAATCAAGTATTCTATACTTTTAAATCAAGTCATTCCATCCTTTAAGAATCAAGTCCCATAACTTGAAAAATAAAATCTCTTAACCTTCTAAGAATTCAAGGTTCATAGTCTTAAAACTTCATAACGTAAACTCTTTAAATTAAGTAACATATACTTTTATGCATTGTGAATAGGTTATACTCGTTTACAACGATCTTATTAAAGCAGTCATGATCTAGAAAATGTAATACAATTTTTTCGTATCTTAGTTTCCATGCAGATGGAGAATTCTACTCATTTTAATATAATTGATTGTCGATACATTTTCTTTTATTAACGCTGCAATGGCTTGTTCGATACTTATTCTCATTCGTGCAGTAAATTAGCAAAGTCAACTCGACTCCAAATACTTCCTAACGACTCTTACCAACATCTCCCATAAGACTTGGTAAGAACTTAGGATAACTTAGACATAACTTTTACATAGAGTAAATCAACATACATACCTCTTAACTTCTAAGAGTAGAAGGAATCATGAAATAACACCACATGTATATTTCATACATAGAATCATGCCAAAAGAAGGAAGAGGTTCACATATCTCGCGACGATTATCGACAAGTAGCAAAATGCTCCAAAGTACTTCAACCTTGATAGCTATTCCATCCTTTAAGTAGAATACGCTACTCATAGTACTTCAACCTATATTAATCATAACATGTCTATCAACTCCTAACTTTTTAACGTAGAATCATACTAAGTGCTAAGTCTCTTATTCTACAGAAAATCGGGCAGCACTTTCTTTGTTTCTACGTACTTTTCCACCTTTTTGAAGGCCCGAAAATCAATAACCAAACGCCACATTTAAGGCCCAACAATTCAGCAATACAAATGGGATTACACGCCTAATAGAACGTGTAAAATTCTACCCCACAATCAATATAAAACTGTCCAATATTTCCAAGCCATAATCGGCTACCATTGTCACAACATTTATCAATTTCCTTTCAATTCCTTTTTCAATCCAAGTTGTTATTCCAACATGTTATATACATAATAACAATTACAACAACTATAAATCATTTCTTCCTTAACATGCGACGATTGTAACTATCAATCAAATTGATTACAACATTAATGGCTAACTTGTCCATTTTCGGTTTTAACATGTCGACATGATCGAAATATTTCAAACTTCATTCTATATACCACATGCTCATTTCTTAACTACTATAACATGTAATCTTCAATTACGTTAAGAAGATGAAAATTTTACCTCAATAAGCCCTAATAATGTCCAAGCGTAAAAGTCGATCCTTAGCAACTTTTAGCTCATCTTCTTATGTTCCAATCCGCTCCAAGCACTCCTTAGAAGCTTATGAAGAACTCCTCTTCAAGTTCCATTTTCAAAGTTGAAGAACACCTTAGGTTTTCGCCTTGCGACTAACGTAAAAACGTCATTTTTCTGGGATCTTTCTATTGAGATATCCTTACAATACCCCTAGTGTTATACCCCGTATTTCCAGAGTATGTACGTGAGGACGTACGTAGAAAAGTTTGAGCCTTAAAGTAGGCAATGGCCGAAAATGTTGTTTACAAGTACCGAAAAGAATCGTTTTTTTAAACGCGTTTTGCAAGACTTGCGTAGGGAAAATTCCGGCTATGTCATTTAAAATTTTTGCGGATTTTTCCGAGAGATGAAATATTTTGAACCAACGGGAGGGTGACATGTGTCACCCTCAAAAGTGGACGTCCAAAGGGCATTCCTTGCACGTTTTTTGTGCCTTGTTTGTGGTCAAGGGGTTGGTAGGATATTTTGGTGGTAGATGGATAAGGTACACTTTCCCAAATCTTGGCCTTACACTTGCCTAGCACTTGGCTTCATCTTGGCCATTGGTTGGCCTATAAATACTCCCCTAACTTGAAGGTTTCTTCATCCCTCAATTGATTTCTAAGTCTTGAAATCCCTTTCCCCCCCTCTTGAGAGCTCTAGCCGAGAGCCCCCTTCTCCCCTCTTAGTATAGTTTCGTCCAAGTCCCCCTCCCCCGTTGAGAGGCCTTGGAGAAGTATCCCCTTGCCTAGTTGTTCTCGTAAAATACCACCCCCCTTGGTTGAGAAATACTTCTCCAAGTATTGTTTTAATGCCAAAATACTCTAGCCCAAAACCTTTGTAGAATTTCCAAGTACCCTCTTTACGAAAAGCCCGGAAAATACTATTATACTTTCCTTTAGCCACTAAATGAAACCCTATGGAAAAATCTCCATAATTGGTTGGAGTACTTAGTAGAAGTGTGTAGAACTTCTAAGGGTTGTTTGGAGCGGGTTGGAGCACCCGGAGTAGGAGCTAAACCTTGCTCAGGATCGACATTAAACTTGGATAATTTTGGGCTTACCGAGGTAAATAATCCTATCCTTCTATTGTAATTGGAAATTACATACTGTAGTTATATAGAAATGATTATAAGATTCATAGAAGAGAATTGAACTGTAATAGAAGGATATTACAGAAAAGAATTGAACTGAAATCACGTCAGAAGAATATTAAAGAAGCAGATTGAATCAGATTTACATAGGACTGTATTTACAGTAGACTTGTGTAGCTTAACGGGTAGGGAAGTGCTGCCCGATTTTTCGTAGAATAGAGAACCTACTGCTTAGAATATTCTACAGAGTAGTCTAGACTTTGATAGACTGGTATAACCTTTATAGGTTGAATGTTCATGAGTAGCATGTGCTACTTAAAAGGTGGACAAGGCTAGCCGGGTTATAGCCGTGGAGCGTTTTGCTAATAGTCGATAATCGTCGCGAGGTATGTGATTCTTCCTATCCTCTTGAGCATGATATTTTAAAAGAATATATATATAGTACGGTAGACGTACGTGTGTTAACTGAATGTAGTTTTACGGCAATGTCTTTTGACTTAAGCCTGAATAATAAGAATCTTGAAGTATTTCAAAAGAATTAAGAATCCTTTTTGAAAGAAGAATAATACTTGGTTTGAAAGCTTAAGAGTTATACTAGCTTTATGGGAAGTTAGGTATAACGACTTAAGGGAGATAAAAAGAATGGTTTATTGATTTTAAGAAGTTAAGAGACTTGATCTTAAAAGATAAAGAAACTTGACTTAATTGAATTAATATGAATTTTGTTAAAAAGTGTGAAACCTCATTCGTGAGTAATGAGTACTTGGTTTTTAAAAGGAATAATGTTTTACTGATTTCGGAAATCAGAATAAGTATCGAACAAACCACTGCAGCGCTAATAAAGGGAAATGTATTGAATAAATAAGTATTATTAAAACTAGTAGAAACCTCCATCTGCATAGAAGCTAAGATGAGACAAAATGATATTACATTTCCTAGATCATGGCTGCTTAAATAAGATTGATTATGAACAAGAATAACCTACTCACATATAAGGCATATATATCTCAAATTGTTTTAAAGGAGAATTATATCATTAAGTGATTAAAACTATGAACTACGAAACCTTTCGAAAATGAGAAACTTAAGCATTTGGAATTAGGCAAACTTGAACGTTTGGAAAATAATGTTGTTACTTGATTTACAAAGGGAGGTCTTTTGGTTTACTTAAAAGTATAGTCACTCTATTTTTATACTACGGGTATTGTGTGACTTTTTGAAAGAATCGGATCTTTTAAAAAGAGTTAATATATGAAGTACTTTGGGGATAAAAACCCGAAATTGTTAACATAAAGTAGAAAGTACCTTGTGTGAATAACTTGATTGTGTTGGTTTGTGATAGCCTTGAAATACTTTCTTGTTGATTTGATAAGTAAACATGTTAGGATGCTACGTGTGTTAGTATCTGGTGATGTTTGTGTAAAGGGGTTCCCCTTGTTGTGCTTATGTTGTTTAACGATAAGTTGTTATGTTATTATATCACATACCCCCTGGACTTGTTATACCGAGGTCTTGCCACCCTTGATGCGGGTCTATACGGCCTATGCGGTCTGCGTGACTATGCGAGTCGCGGGAGTTCGTGGTTGATCATTCCGGTGTTTTATCCCGATGCGGGATGCCCCTATGCGATGCGTGTGACTACGCGGTCTATTGAGACTATGTGGATCGCGGAGTCCAGAGGGTACCGGGTTAGCTACCCCGATGCGAGAATACCTCATGCGGTCTATGTGTGACTATGCGGATCGCGGGAGTCGAGGTTAGGCATGCATAATGATACTATGGGCGATTGGCCTTGCTTCGATCATTCGCGGCCTAGGAAAGACACATTACGATTTACCTATTATTGCTCTTGTTTGTGATATGACACTATGTGCAAATTGAACTAATTATATTTGCAAATGGTTTTAAATACTTTGATTTCATTTAAAGTACTTTACAGTTTCACATACTTGGTACCTGTTGTACTGACCTCCTTCGGGGGGCTGCGTTCATGCCGCAGGTAGAGGTACACCAGTGTTGATCCTCGCTCATAGGGTCACAGTTCAGCGTTCGGGAAGCTCCGTTTCTCCGGAGGCTTATCGGTGGTATAGTCCCCTGTCGTTGTAGGTGCTTACATTCAGGGGTATGGCGGGGCCCTGTCCCCTCATTGTTGACATATCATTCTTAGAGGTCTGTAGTACTGTTGTGGGCAGAGTTGTAAAAAAAGGATGTAACTGTTCTAGTTGTTATATATATGCCGCAAGGCAAGTTTTCTCAGATGAACTGTTTTTATTTCATATCTTGTTTTATATTCCGCTGATTACTCTGATGTATGTCTACTTGGGTGCCCGGGGTAAGGCACGATCCACGCCCGGTTGGTCGTGACAAAAGTGGTATCGAGCGCTTAATCCCCGGAAAGTCTCTACAGACCGTATCTACTAGAGTCTTGATTATCGGTGTGTTGTGCACCACACCAATAATCGTGAGGCTATAGGATATTTAGGATTGGTTTCATTCTTCTCACTCGAGATCGTGCCTTAGAGATGTGTTATAAGTTGGACCTCTAACGTATTTCTTTCCCGCACTGCTATGCCTCCGCAAGGCAACTCGCCCGTATGGTAAGGCGATGAGGAGCCGCGAGTAGAGTACAGAGGTTACTAGTGGCACAGCCCAATCATCACTGGGTGGTGCTTCATTCGGGAGTTTTGCAACGCCGCCACCAAAGCAGAGTTTAGCACAATGGGCAATAGCCTCATCGCGCCATGACATTTACACCTTCGCCCACGACCAGCACAGCAGACAAGATAGATTGCAAAGAGGCGACCTCACATTAGCTAGGGAGTTAGCAACCAGAGAATATAGAGTGCACCGATATATCACGAGTCTTGATGACTATCTAAGAGAGGGTTGTACTAGAGTAGCTCTTCAGTCAGGCTTGAGCATGGCCTGTGTGCGGGCTTATGCGCAGCAGACTGAGGAACGTAGGGATCGACGGATTAACCAAGATCAGCAGAAGAGGGCCAGAACAGCAGGGTCCTTTGGTAACTTTCGAGGCGGACCTTCTCAAGCAGATCGTTATGCGCCTCCGCTTAGTACTGAGTGGACCTCCGCGCACTTCGTATGCTCGTGGTATTTAGGAGTTGGTCGAACCTGTGGTTTCTCGTTCACATATTTATATAGTTCTAGCCACCAGATTCGCTTTTTCCCAGTTCACAAAGATGACAAAGCGCCATCCCGGAATATCGTCTTTTTGTTGGTGTTTGTTTTACCTGCGGCCATCAGGGCCATGTGTCGAAAGGATGTCCTAGTAGGAAGGATGCAAGTAGGAGGACTCAGCCTACCAGATCAGTTGCGGATTCAGTGGTTCGGAGAGGAAGGGGTGCTAGCCAGAGGAGGCCACCCCCACCTCGATGTGGCCATTGTGGTAAGTGTCATTGTGGGAGTGTCGATTCTTCGACACTTGTTACGCTTGCGCCAGAGACAGATTGATTGGAACGACAGAGGGTAGTGAAGCAGTAGATACAGGTATATCTTTAACCCTCTAGAGATTAGTATATGTGATAAGATGAGTATATCTTAAGTGTTATGTTCAGGTAACATAAGTGTTAATTGTGATTAGAAATCATGGTTAGTAATAAGGGTAAGATTGGGGTTAAGGAAAGTGTGAGCCTTAGAGTTTTATACGTAAAGACCTTAGAGGTAAGGCCATCGCGAGTATAAGATGTATTTTTATGTTTGACCCTTATCAGAGTGCATAGTGCACGTGAGATATACTTGTGTGATAGGTCCCTGAGTGGTATGAAATGAAAGAGGGTAGTTGAGCTAAGAAGACCACTAGGTTTTTCGTGACTTGCTTAGTGAGATTGTTCCGGATCGGGGAACAAGAGTTTTTGCGCGATAGCGGGTCGGGTTGAGGACCAATCGCGGGTCAACCCGCGACCTGTTTTGTGGTGGGTCGGGTGGTCCCGCCAGGTGTGTGGGTCATGAGGGTGTTAGGCCCAAGTTTAGTTAACCATCGTACGAGTTCGTAGATGCGTTCGACCAGTAGTCGGGCCGATGAGGTCAGCCCATCTTGTCCTTCAGTCAGGACTGTTTACTCGGCAGAGAGTTATGCGAGATGTTTTTATCAGGAAGGTTGTAAGGTTGCACGGTGCCTACTTTCACCTTATGACAGACAGTGAAGCCCAGGTGGTGGCTATTTCGTTTTCTGGAAGTTTTACCAGGCAGGGTTAGGAACTCAGGTGTGTCTTAGTATCGCCGCCTCGCCGTTGTTTGGATTTCGTGGTAATCTGAGGATTGTTGCCTCCTATCGAGGAGTGTTTTTATAACTACCATTTAAGTATTCGGATATCGCCTTGTAGGGCTGTAGTGTAAGTTGTTTGGCCGATTGGTTCGATGTTGGCAAAGTTCGATAGCTGGTTCATACTTGTTTCAGGACGGATGGGGTGAAGCCTATCCAGGAGGTTATCGGCAGCTCAGAGTCAACTAAGTCGCGGATAATCGCGACGACGCCATGCTTAGGTAGACGGTGGGTCTTCTTGAAGGTACCACCCCGGAAAGGGTGTGACGAGTTTGGGAAATAGAGGAAACTTAGCCCGAGTTACTTTGGGCCTTTCAGATCATGTGAAGAGTAGGCCATGTTGCCTATATGTTAGTTTTTGTCGTCCGACTTAGGAGGCAGTATGTCCGGTCTTTCATGTTGTTATGTTCGGAAAAGTATCGGAGATCCATCCAGATTGTTCCCAGTTAATGATGATCAAGTGGAGGTAGTAACCCAGAGATTTTTGAAATTGATGCAGTAACAGAAATGTGGTAAGTTATGAGAAAGAGTTCGAGTGTACGAGAAGGGTACGACGAGTAAGGGAAGAAGCGAGCATGTGTTGAGAGCATAGATGTGATCTTTTCTTTGTAGAAGGCGCGGCGAGTATCTTTAGCCCCGGACGAGCCGTCAGAGTGATGGAAGTGATTCCTCGTGGACTGGATGTAAGTATTTGCGCGTGTGGTATTGTGGCCGGTGTGGCATGATTGTTTTCGTAAGTATAGCGGTGAAGACCATCGCGCATGGTTGTTTTGAGATTTAGAAGGAACATTCGACGAATGTTTCTAAGGCGCGAGAATGTTATACCCCGTATTTCCAGAGTATGTACGTGAGGACGTACGTAGAAAAGTTTGAGCCTTAAAGTAGGCAATGGCCGAAAATGTTGTTCACAAGTACCGAAAAGAATTGTTTTTCGACGAAACGTTTTGCAAGACTTGCGTAGGGAAAATTCCGGCTATGTCATTTAAAATTTTTGCGGATTTTTCCGAGTGATGAAATATTTTGGACCAACGGGAGGGTGACATGTGTCACCCTCAAAAGTGGACGGCCAAAGGGCATTTCCATAATTGGCCAAAATATCGAAAACCTCTTGTGCCCCATAAAAACGTAAAATTTCTCGGGTGGGCCCCACGTATCCAACTCTGAAAATAAAATTTCATAATTCCGATAAATTCTAAAAGTCTTAAATAACAAATTCGGGAACCCAATTCTCACTAACGAGCAATTTTCCTTCCCGAGGCTCGAAATTATTTTCCGTAGGAAAAAGCAATCCTTCTTTCGTTTCAAACTTAAAGTCGTATCTTCTCACATACATTCTCTTAAGCACATGTCCTGGAATTACGGGGTGTATCATTCTTCCCCCTTAGAAACATTCGTCCCTGAATGTTCTTTCGGAGCTCAATCTAGCATTTCTCGGTATAGTCTCATAAAACTACACTTAATGAAATCCAATTATGCCACATATGGCCCTAATACATCGCACATGCATATCCATCCATCATAAGCCAATGAGAAAACAAATCCAAAGTGTGCACCATCACTATTTACTCCCATTCATGGCCTAAAAGGATTATCTCTTCGTACCTCCAACTTATACTAGCATACGTACATAACCTCCATACCAATTCTGGCCTCCAATATTTGGAGTCACTCTATTAAACAAAATAAGGTCATTTCCGGCTCTCACGACCTGGTTCCGGTGGAACGCGTCCACGAACCTGTAAAACAATTAATTAGACTTGGGCCTTGCACCCTCATGACTCGCCACGAGCTTTAACTACTACCAACCGATCACACTCCATTTCAAAGCTATGGGCGACCCGTAATAGGTCCTCAACCCGACCCACCGCCGCACTTAACTCTTACCCTTAGTCCGAATAAAATCTTATCGCCTTTGAAGGCCTTATATACCTAAGGTCTCGGCGGTTATCAATATTCTTAGGCTCGCAATTTCCATGCTCCAAGCCTACCTTATCAGTCCCCCCGTAAACGGGTAAAATAACTTCTCATATACTCTCAATCGTGCTGTCTTAATCATAACAAACATAATTACTCCATACGGATCTCATTCGTACAATTCTCTTAAGCATACCACGTAACTTAACCTATTAACATGGCATTCCATTAAGTTCCTTAACATGACTTCTTAAGGGTTCACTACCCTATCAGACAGCTCATCATTTCCCAATTATCTCAAAATAAAACATAAGACCTTGGCGAGAATTCATTAACTGTTTCATACCTTCCCGGTATCTATTTAGTCCTTACCAAATCCTGGTAATCTAAAATCATTCTAGGCAACACACGTCTGACCCTCATACATAAATTCGTATAGATGTACGTCATTATACCAACTATACAACAATTACTACCAACTTGGATACGCAATCCACATAGTCCTTCCTGGGTCACTGATGCCTTTCTCATAGCTGCAATCAACATAACTCGTTAGGGAGAGACGAGCCTAACAACACAGCTCTATCGCACGATCTCAGAGTGAGAAGAATGGAAACCAATCCTAAATGTCCTGCAGTCTCCTGATTATAGATGTGGTGCACAACACACCGATAATAAAGACTCTACTAGACACGGTCTGTAGACATTTTCCGAGGACTAACTGCTCTGATACCACTTTTGTCACGACCCGACCCCGGGCCCACGACTGGTGCCCTACCTGGGCACCCTTACAGGTATACATCAGAGATAATCAGCGGAACATACATAAAACTCAACAAGAAATAAATAACAGGTTAGCTGATAAGGCTACCTTCCTGGATATATATGAGTACGTAAAACCAAAAGCAGTTACCTCTTCTTTTCTTTTTTTCAAAGCGACCCACAAGATATGACTACAGACCTCTAAGAGTTTTGACGTAACAACTGTGACGGGACAGGGCCCCGCCATACCCCTGAATGTACAAAATCTACAACCTTAGGGAAATGTACCAACATACAAAGCCTCCGAAATAATGGAGCTTCCCAACCAGCTGAACAGTGATCCTAAGAATGAGGATCAGCAAGCTATGTACCTCAACTCGCAGATTTAACGCACTTCCGGGCGAGGTCAAGATTAAATATGTACCAAGTATGTGAATCAAAATACAGAATGAAATCATAATACCATATAAAACAGGAGAAATGTATGATAACCAAACTACAGTACACAATATATAAGCAGTCGTGTCAAGTCAGGGACGCAAGCCCTCAAGTCATTACTCACAAATAACCATGGGTCTCACGCCCATAATATCAATCATGCCCGTGGAATTCCTTCCTCACTGTCGGCAGTCCATGATATAATATAACACCAATAAGTATACATGAACACTAGGTCCCACCTGTGTCATAAAAATTGTACGGGCCAAGAAGGAAAGCGAACCACCAGATCCAGCCTTCATCATAAAACTAACTGGGGCAAGTACGAAAGCCAACTACTGATACATACCGCGCAACAATCGATCGGCAAGTACGAAAGCCAACTACCAGATCCAGCCTGCCGTCACGAGATATGACCGGGGCAAGTGCGAAAGCTATCTACCAGAGTCTACCATACCAAACTATGCCATAGAACTGACGGGGGCAAGTACGAAAGCCAACTACTGCACCATCTCGCTACCATCGATCGGGCGAGTATTTAAACTAACTACTGCACCATCTTGCATTAAACCTCATGGAGAGCTAGTCCATGGAATAACAATATCCAACATGGTCGCATGCCCCAGAATCCCACATCGTATAAACATGTCCATGGAGAAATAAAAACAATCCGGGAATCTAACCCACCTCATGGTCGCATGCCCCAGAATCCCACATCGTATAAGCATGTCCAAGGAGTAAAAAAAACAAATCCGGGAATCTAACCCGCATTCTGGTCGCATGCCCCGAAATCCCACATCGTATAAGCATGTCCAAGGATCAATCACAATGGAAGCATACCCGTGGAAGCCTCCGTCACTTTCGGTACGTCCAAGTAAATTATTAACAAGACAAAGACCCTCCAACTGAGAGTCACGACAACGTAAACATATAATACTTGCACTCAAGGCTATCACAAGCAAGCATAGGCAAGTTCATAAAATCTTTAGACTTTCATTATCATACAAAAATGAATTTCATTTTATAACTCAAGGCACTTTTCGTTTCACATAAAAATCCGGGAGTTTAACCCAAAGTACTACGTACTTCCATTCTTTTCAAAAGACTCTTTTTCATATAAAACCTCAAGATACTAACACCCGTAGTATCAAGGCATGTCTACATTTCAAACAAGTCACTACATTTTTAGAAATACATTTCTAGGCTTCTAAATCAAGTGACCCTTACTTTAGAACTTTAAGCAATTGATACCGTTAAATCAAATTGCCCTTCTTTATTTCAAGTCATTTCTTTGTTTACATTACTAGAGAGAACCATTCCTTTAACCTTCCATAAAGTTGTTATAACCAACTTCCCATAAAGCCGTTATACTAACTTTATGCCTTAGACTAATTCATTCTTTTTATAACCAAGAGACTTATACTTTCAAATCAAGTTACATAACTTTCAAAATACTTCAAGTCTCTTAACTTTAGAAATCTAGTTTCTTAACTTTTGAAATCAAGTCTCTTATCTTTAGAATATCAAGAAATCAATACTTTCCAAATACAGTATTCTATACTTGTAAATCAAGTCATTCCTTCCTTTAAGAATCAAGTCCCATAACTTGAAAAATAAAATCTCTTAACCTTTTAAGAATTCAAGGTTCATAATCTTAAAACTTCATAACGTAAACTCTTTAAATTAAGTAACATATACTTTTATGCATTGTGAATAGGTTATACTCGTTTACAACGATCTTATTAAAGCAGCCATGATCTATAAAATGTAATACAATTTTTTCTTATCTTAGTTTCTATGCAGATGGAGAATTCTACTCATTTTAACATAATTGATTGTCGATACATTTTCTTTTATTAACGCTGCAATGGCTTGTTCGATACTTTTTCTCATTCGTGAAGTAAATTAGCAAATTCAACTCGACTCCAAATACTTCCTAACGACTCTTACCAACATCCCCCATAAGACTTGGTAAGAACTTAGGATAACTTAGACATAACTTTAACATAGAGTAAATCAACATACATACCTCTTAACTTCTAAGAGTAGAAGGAATCATGAAATAACACCACATGTATATTTCATACATAGAATCATGCCAAAAGAAGGAAGAGATTCACATACCTCGCGACGATTATCGACAAGTAGCAAAATGCTCCAAAGTACTTCAACCTTGATAGCTATTCCATCCTTTAAGTAGAATACGCTACTCGTAGTACTTCAACCTATATTAATCATAACATGTCTATCAACTCCTAACTTTTTAACGTAGAATCATACTAAGTGCTAAGTCTCTTATTCTACAGAAAATCGGGCAGCACTTCCTTTGTTTCTACGTACTTTTCCACCTTTTTCAAGACCCGAAATCAATAACCAAACGCCACATTTAAGGCCCAACAATTCTGCAATACAAAGGGGATTACATGCCTAATAGGACGCGTAAAATTCTGCCCCACAATCAAATAAAACTGTCCAATATTTCCAAGCCATAATCGGCTACCATTATCACAACATTTATCAATTTCCTTTCAATTCCTTTTTCAATCCAAGTTGTTATTCCAACATGTTATATACATAATAACAATTACAACAACTATAAATCCTTTCTTCCTTAACATGCGACGATTGTAACTATCAATCAAATTGATTACAACATTAATGGCTAACTTGTCCATTTTCGGTTTTAACATGTCGACATTATCCAAATCTTTTCAAACTTCATTCTATATACCACATGCTCATTTCTTAACTACTATAACATGTAATCTTCAATTACATTAAGAAGATGAAGATTTTACCTCAATAAGCCGTAATAATGTTCAAGCGTAAAAGTCGATCCTTAGCAATTTTTAGCTCCTCTTCTTATGTTCCAATCCGCTCCAAGCACTCCTTAGAAGCTCATGAAGAACTCCTCTTCAAGTTACATCTTCAAAGTTGAAGAACACCTTAGGTTTTCGTCTTGCGACTAACGTAAAAACGTCGTTTTTCCGGGATCTTTCTATTGAGATATCCTTACAATACCCCTAGGAACCTTGGGTTAAAGTCTTGTGAATTATAGACAACAATTGAAATTTTTTTATGTGGATTATGCCTCAAAGCCGAGAGCAACATCAACAAGAACTACAAGTTCTTGATTTAATTCTAAGTGTATAATTATCTTGCACTAGTAATGGATATATACTACATCCAATGGTTTAGATCAACACAAATGGATGGCTAGGATGTGGTCAATTATCTCATGCTAAGTTGACCCCTTTGACTTGGTCCATTATTATTCATCCAACAAGCCCATGTGGAGGGTGACACGCGTCGCCCTCTCGTTGGTCTAAAATATTTCGTTTCCCGAAATTTCTATAATTTGCCAAAATATCGGAAACCTCGTGGGCCCCATAAAAACGTAAAATTTCTCGGGTGGGCTCCACGTATCCAACTCTGAAAATAAAATTCCATAATTCTGATAAATTCTAAAAGTCTTAAATAACAAATTCGGGAACCCAATTCTCACTAACGAGCAATTTTCCTTCCCGAGGCTCGAAATCATTTTTCGTAGGAAAAAGCAATCCTTCTTTCGTTTCAAACTTAAAGTTGTATCTTCTCACATACATTCTCTTAAACACATGTCTTGGAATTACGGGGTGTAACATATATATCATGGGACTCGAACCCAAGTAAGTATATATATATCATGGGACTCGAACCCAAGTAAGTATATATATATCGTGGGACTCGAACCCACGTAAGTATATGGAATAATATAATGTCATGGGACTCGAACCCACATCATGGAGGGCTAATCCATGGAATAATAATAAACCGGTAGTTGAACCCGCTTGGGACTCGAACCCAAGTAATACAATAATAATAGCAGGGACTCGAACTCGGAACATACAATATAGTGCCGGCCCTCGATGTGAGAGACTCGGTGAATGTGTAAAAAGACTTGACACGAGTAGATATCATGAGCAACCATATGCAATTAGAAATCATCTTTGACTTTGGATAATATCATCATAATAAGCTCTTTACTGAAAATCATAGCATTTGTCATAACAATTTTCCTTTAAAACTAACTTTGTTGAAAATCATATACGTCCGTCCCGAATGTTCCTTCTAAGTCTCCAAACATACATGTGCCGGTATAGTCTCCACTACTACACTTACAAAACCGATCATGCCACCAATGGCCAGAATATAACATGTGCGCAAAACTCAAATCCAAGCCAACGAGGAATCACCTCTAACATCACGAAAAGCTTCCACCCATGGTCTAAAGGATACTCCCTTCGCATCTTCACTTCAGAAAAGAAATGATCACTTCCGTTCTCATAACACATGTTCGCTTCTTTTCTTACTCGTCGTACCCTTCTCGTACACCTGAACTCTTTCTATTACACGTACCACACTTCAGTCATCGCTTCAGTTTCCAAAACTTTGGAGTCACCACCTCCAAACTTGGTCATCTTACTAGCTTCAATTTCCTCTAAGGCCATTCCCGGCCTTCACGATCCGATTCTGGTCGAACGCATCCACGAACCCGTACGATGGTTACCTACACTTGGGCCTAGCAGCCTCGTAACCCTATCACATAGCGGGACCACCACAAATTTTCCTTACTTCAATCCGGGCTACGGGTTGACCCGCAATCTGGCCTCAACCCGACCCATTTATCCCGCCAAGCTCTTGTTCCCCGATCCGGAACAATCTCACGAATCAAGTCACGAAAACCTAGTGGTCTTCTTAGCTCAACTACCCTCTTTCATTTCACACCACTCAGGGACTTAATCACATAAATATACCCCACGTATACTATGCACTCCGACAAAGGTCAATCGTAAAAAAAAAAATCTTTTACTCAAGACGGCCTCGCATCTAAGGTCTCCACGTGAAATATTCTAAGGCTCACAATTTCCCTGTCCCCAATCTTACCTTTTCAACTAACCATGTTTTCTAATCACAATTAACACAATGTTATCTGAACATAACACTTAAAATATACTCATCTTATCACACATACTAATCTCTGTAGGTTAAGGATATACCGTGATTCTACCGCTTCACTTCCTTTGTCGCCTAATCATAATCCCGCCTCGCTGGCGATAGATAGAAGGCGTGATGAACTAGCCACCGATCCCGGCCGAAGTCTCTATATCCGTATACCGGTCGGACAATTTCTCGCGAAATGGCCCTGCTGGCCGCAAGCATAACAAGTTATCGAAGTAGTACGACACTCCCCAGGATGGAGTCTACCACAACAGCCACAACGAGGTAGGGGTGACCTCCTCTGGCTAACACCCCTTCCTCTCCGAACCACCAACCAAGAATCACCCTGAGGCCGAGTCCTCCCACCGTATCCTCCTACTAGGACATTCTCTCTCACATGGCCCTCGAGGGCCGCAGTAAAACAAGTACCAAAGAAAGACGACATTTCCTGACGATGCTCGCCACATCGTGAACACCGAGGAAAATCAATCCACCGCTAGAACCTATGTATATATGTGAACCAGAAGCCCTGGAGCTCTGACCAACTCCTGCATACCCCGAACGCCCCAAGCTCGCGAGGACCACTGCACCGGGCGGAGGCGTATATCCAGCTTCACGAGGCGTTCGCCGAAAGTTACCAGCGACCGCCGATCCGCCCTCTTCACGACCTTGGTTAATCCGCCGATCTCAACGTTTCTCACCGCAAGATAAGCTCAACGCAGCCATGTCCATGCTCGATCAAGAGCTACTCTAGCACAACCCTTTACTAGATAATCATCTAGACCCATGAAGGTTCTAGTAACAGGGCCATCCATTTGCAATCCATATTTTCTCGCTATCGTCGCGAACCGGGCGTTCGATATCATGGCCGCAGAGGAATCGCCGCCGCTGCGGCTAAACTCGGCTGGGCCGCGACGCCGCAGAACTCCCCGAATGAAGCACCACCTCGTGATGATTGGGCCCGTGCCTCGTAACCTTCTCAGGCTCTACTCGCAGCCTCCTCACGCTTTGCCCTTCTGGGCCCTGGTTTCCTTGCGCATAGGCATAACTGGCATAAAAGAATACGTCAGGAGGAGTCCAACTTACAACACAGCTCTAAGGCACGATCTCAGAGTGAGAAGAATAGAAACCAATCCTAAATATCCTTATCGGGCCACAACTTTAGCCAATAGTCAAGCCATCTCTCAGACTTCTAACTCCTCCGCCCCAGCCGCGGGAGGAGTGGTACTGTGGTCTCGCTGGGCCGGGCGGCGCCATAGAACTCGCCGCCTCGTATAGACCGGGCCTCGAGCCCTCGTGACTGGGTGTCTCGCTAGCGCCTCTCTACGCCTTGCCCTTCTCGGGCCCGGTTGTCTTACGCGAGGCATAATCGCATAGAAAGGAATACGTTAGAGGGGTCCAACCTATAACATACTCTCTAAAGCACGATCTCGTAATGAGAAGAATGGAAACCAATCCTAAATATCCTATAGCCTCCTCGATTATTGGTGTGGTGCACAACACACCGATAATCAAGACTTACTAGATACGGTCCGTAGACACTTTCCGAGGATTAATCGCTCGATACCACTTTTGTCACGACTGCCCGGTTCGGATCGTGCCTTACCGGGCACCCAAGTAGTCATACATCGTAGTAATCGGAAATATAAAACAAGACAGAAACATAGTAAAAATGTAAACAGCTTTATCTCGATGAAAAGCTTGCCTTACTAAGATAATATAAATGACTCAAGTTTTTGCAGCATCCCAACTGCATAATAGTACTGCACTTAAGCGAAGTAAACAACTATGGCGGACAGTGGCCCGCCATACCCTCGATCGCATAAAACTATCTACAATACAGGAGATCATACCCAAAAGTAGAGCCTCCGAGAAGATGGAGCTCCCGACACCAACGCAAAGATCCTAAGGATGTGGATCTAGCACCGCTTGCCTTTTTCCTCGCGATTTAACGCACCCCAAGCGAGGTCAAGATAACAGTACCAAGTATGTGAAACTATAAAGAATCAAATGAAATCAAAGTATTTAAAACCTTTTCACAAATACACCGCTCAATTGCACATATGCCACATCACAAACAACAACAGAATAGGAAAATCAGAATGTCTATTCTAGGCCGCGAATGATCGAGCAAGGCCAATCGCCCATAGTATCATTCTCAAGGTGCCTAGTCCTCGACTTCCGCAGCCCGCATAGGTCACACACGCACCCGCATGAGGTATTCTCGCATCGGGGCAGCTAACCCCAAGATCCGCCTAGGCTCGCACCGCATAGCCTCAAAAGACCGCATAGTCTCATCGGACCGCATGTGAATCCCCGCATCGTGCTAAACACCCTAATGATCAATCCTGAGCATACCGCCGCTCCGCATAGTCTCACAGATCGCATAGGCCGATAGAATCGCATCGCGGGCAAGCCCTCAGATAACAAATAGGGTAGGTGATACGATAACAAAGACAACGGACTTACCTGTTAGCAACGTAAGCACAAGAAGAATGACCCCTTACACAAGATTTCAAGACACTAACCTGTAGCATCATAATATGTCTACTTATCACACAAATCTTATTACACTTAACAGAATCAATACAAGGCTTTTATAAACAAACAAGTAAAGCCCTTTTTATCTTTCTTAAGTCATATACCTAACTTCCCATAAAGCTAGTATAACTCTTAAGCTTTTGTTTTAAAACCCAATTATTTATCTTCCATTAAAAATGATTCAGATTCTTTTGAAATGCTTTCGATTCTTTATTATTCGTGCTCGCCGTTAGGCATCACGTAAGTATTATTCAGTGCTTAAGCCAGGCATTGCCGTAAGTATTATTCAGCTTAAGTCAAAGACATTGCCGTAGTTATTATTCGCTTAACGCATGTACGCTTACCGCACTATATATATATTGTAAAATATCATGCTTTAGGAAGAATCACATACCTTCTCAAATAAAACCACCGCCAAGTCAATATGTCGCGCGCAGAGTCACCATAATAGTCACGCACATCTATCAAAGACTACTCAAGGTCATTCTAAACAGAGGGTTCACAATTCTACTGAAAGTCGGGCAACACTTCCCTACCCTGAGCTATATAAGTTCATCAGAAAACAAATCCTATGTAAGTACGCTTGATTATTCTTCTTTAAACCCTTCTACTGTGGTAACAATTCAATTCTATTCTCGTGATATTCTTCTAAGTATTTAATACTTATTCTAATACTACTACAAAGATGTATTCTCTAATTCAAAAGAGGGTTAGGATTAGTTACCCTCAGTAGCCCAAAGTATCCTAGATAAAGTCGCTGAGCAAGGTTTAGCTCCTAAGTTGTACGCTCCGGTAGCTCCAAGAAACCTTAGAAGTTCTTCACAACTTCTACTAAGGACTAAGGGATTTGGGCTAGGATATTTTGGGCATTATAACAATACTAGAAGATAACTTTTCTACCAAGGAGGGGGTAGATTTCGCCAGGCTGTGGGGTAGGCCCACGGCCAACACACTCAAGGGGGGGGAGGTGTTGGACGAAAGGCTAAGGGAGAGGAGAGGATTTTTTCAAGACTTGAAGATAACTTTGTGGATGAAGAACTCTTCATCTCTAAGGGGGTATTTATAGCTCAAGCCTTGGCCAACCAATGGCCAAGATGAAGACAAGTGCAAGGCAAGTGTAGGGTGAGGATTAACTATACACAAATATCCTACCAACTCCTTGACTTGTGCACAAGGCACAAAAAATGTGCCAAGGCATTCCAATTCGTCCAAATGGACGATTCAAGTCCACCAATGGGAGGGTGCCAAGTGTCGCCTCCGTTGGTCCAAAATGTTTCGCCTCTAAAAATCCGCAAAATTAGTAATGGCATAGCCGGAATTTTCCCTACGAAAGTCGTGGAAACGCTTCGCCGAAACGATTCTTTTAGTGAGTCAGGTACAAAAAAACGCCCAAGGCTAACTTTAAGGCCAACTTTTGACGTATTCCTCACGCATATACTGAAATACGGTATAACACTTCGGGCCCACGACCGGAACAAAGAATATGGATTAAAAGGAATGGACTCACATTAGCTAGGATTTTAGCAACCAGAGAATATAGAGTGCACCGATATATCACGGTCTTGATGACTATCTAAAGAAAGGATGTGCAAGAGTAGCTCTCGCCAGCTTGAGCATGGCCTCGTATCGCTTATGCGCAGCAGCCGAGAAACGTAGGATCAACGGGTTAACCAAAATCAGCAAGAGAGGCGACGGGCAGGTCCTTTGGTAACTTCGAGGCGACCGCCTCGCCAGCAGATCGATACGCGCCCGCTGTAGAGTGGTCCTCCGTGGTTCAGGACGCTCGAGTATGCCGAGTTGGTCGAGCTCCGTGGCTTCCGCCATGATACACGGGCGTTTTCCCAATGTTCGCAGATGGCGCACGCCACCTCGGAATGTCGCCTTTGTCGGAGCTTGTTATACTTACGACAGCAGGCCATTTTATGCAGGAATTGTCCGACTAGAGGTGGCGCGGATGTAGAGACTCACCTTCGTGATCGCGGCTAGTTAATCACCTTCCTAATGCTGCGCCTACGGGCAGATTGGTTAGAACCACAAAGGGAAGTAAAGCGTAGATACACGTATATCCTCGAACCCTCAGAGATTGTAGGTGTGATAAGATAAGCGTATCTTAAGTGTTATGTTCAGATAACATAAGTGTTAATTGTGATTAGAAATCATGGTTAGTTAACCGGGTAAGATTGGGGGGCAGAGAAAGTGTGAGCCTTAGAGTTTTATACGTAAGGACCTTAGAGATAAGGCCATCTCGAGTAAAATATGTATTTTTTTTTTGTGTTTGACCCTTATCGGAGTGCATAGTGCACGTGAGATATAGTTGTATAATAAGTCCCTGAGTAGTGTCGAATGAAAGAGGGTAGTTGAACTAAGAAGACCACTAGGTTTTCGTGACTTGATTAGTGAGATCATTCCGGATCGGGGAACAAGAGTTTTTGTTTCGATAGCGGGTCGGGTTGAGGACCAATCGCGGGTCAACCCGCGACCTGTTTTGTGGTGGGGTCAGTTCGGGGTGGTCCCGCCAGGTGGTAGGGTCACGAGGGTGTTAGGCCCAAGTTTATTAAACCAGCGTATAAGTTCGTGGACGTTGCTCGACGAGGTCGGGCCGATGAGGTCACCATCTTGTCCTTCGTAGCGACCGCTTCTCAGAGATGTTATTTATCGTGAAGGTTGTAAGGTCGCCGAGGTGCCTACTTTCACCTTATGTCGCATGCTGAAGCCCGTGTTGTGGCTATTTCGTTTTCCTGAGGTTTTACCAGCAGGTTGAGGAACTCAGCAGTCTCAAGACGCATTCGCCTCGCCGTTGTTTGATTTCGTGGTAGTCGTAAGGATTGTTGCCTCCGATTAAGGGAGTGTTTTTATAACCATCATTTCAAGATTCGATATCGCCACGGCCTCGTAGGGCGGTAGTGTATGTCATTTGGCCGATTGGTTCGATGTTGGCAAAGTTCGGATAATGGTTCATACTTGTTTCGGCAGGACGTGGATAGCGGCCTATCCAGAGAGGTTATCGGCACCGTAGTCAACGGAAGTCGTATGGATAATCGGTGACGACGCCATGCTCAGTGGATCTGGTCTTGAAGGTACCACCCCGGAAAGGGTGTGACGAGTTTAGGAAACAGAGGAAACTTAGCCCGAGTTACTTTGGGCCTTTCAGATCATGTGAAGAGTAGGCCAGGTTGCCTATATAATAGCTTTTACCGTCCGACTTAGGAGGCGATGTCCGGCCCTTCATGTTGTTAGGTTCGTAAAAGTATCTGAGATCCATCCAGTATTCCCGCTAATGATGATCAAGTCGAGGTAGTAACCCGCAGATTTTTGAAATTGATGCAAGAATGAAATGTGGTAAGTTATGAGAAAGAGTTCGAGCAAAGAAGGGTACGACGAGTAAGGGAAGAAGCGAGCATGTGTTAAGGACATAGAAGGGATCATTTCGCTTGTAAAGCCGTGCGAAGGAGTATCTTTTAGCCCTCAGTGGGAGTTTTTGTGACGCTTGAGGTGAATCCTCGGACTGGATGTAAGTATTTGCGCATGTTGTATTGTGGCAGCGTGGCATGATTGTTTTCGTAAATATAGCAGTGAAGACTATTCTGGCGCATGTTTGTTTTGAGACTTAGAAGGAACATTCGGGACGAATGTTTCTAAGGAGGGGAGAAATACTCTCCAAGTATTGTTACTATACCAAAATACTTTAGCCCAAATACCTTGTAGTACTTTCCAAAGTTACCTCTATACGTAGAGCCCGGAAATACTACTATACTTCTTTTAGTCACAAAAACGAAACCCTAAGGAAATCTTCACAGTTGGTTGAAGTATTAGGAAGAAGTTTCGTAGAACTTCTAAGGGTTGTTTGGAGCGGGTTGGAGCACCCGAAGTAGGTGTTAAACGTTGCTCAGGATCGACATTAAACTTGGATAATTTTGGGCTTACCGAGGTAACTAATCCTATCCTTCTATTGTAATTGGAAATTACATACTGTAGTTGTATAGAAATGAATATAAGATTCATAGAAGAGAATTGAACTGTAATAGAAGGATATTACAGAATAGACTTGAACTGGAATCACATCAGAAGAATATTCTACAAGAGTAGTCTAGGCATTGATAGACTTGTATAACCCTTATAGGTTGATTGATCCGCGAGTAGCATGTACTACTTGAAAGGTGGACGAGGCTAGCCGGGTTATAGCCGTGGAGCGTTTTGCTTATAGTCGATAATCGTCGCGAGGTATGTGATCCTTCCTATCCTCTTGAGCATGATATTTTAAAAGAATATATATATAGTACGGTAGACGTACGTGTGTTAACTGAACGTAGTTGTACGGCAATGTCTTTTGACTTAAGCCTGAATAATAAGAATCTTGAAGTATTTCAAAAGAATTAAGAAACCTTTTTGAAAGAAGAGTAATACTTGGTTTTAAAAGCTTAATAGTTATACTAGCTTTATGGGAAGTTAGGTATAACGACTTAAGAGAGATAAAAAGAATGGTTTAGAAGTTAAGAGACTTGATCTTAAAAGATAAGAGACTTGACTTAAGTAACGTAATATGAGTTTTTGTGTGAAACCTCATTCGTGAGTAATGAGTACTTGGTTTGTAAAAGGAATAATGTTTTACTGATTTCGGAAATGAGAATAAGTATCGAACAAACCACAAGAGCCGCTTAATAAAGTGGAAATGTATTGACTAATAAAGTATTATTAAAACCGAGAAACCTCCATCCGCATGTAGCTAAGATGAGACAAAATGATATAACATTTCCTAGATCATGGCTGCTTAAATAAGATTGATTATGAACAAGAATAACCTACTCACATATAAGGCATATGTATCTCAAATTGTTTTAAAGGAGAATTATATCATTAAGTGATTAAAACTATGAACTACGAAACCTTTCGAAAATGAGAAACTTGAACATTTGAAATTAGGCAAAATTGAACGCTTGGAAAATAATGTTGTTACTTGATTTACAAAGGAAGTGTTTTGGTTTACTTGAAAGGATAGTCACTCTATTTTTATACTACGTATCAGGTGACTTTGTGAAAGAAACGGATCTTTTAAAAGAGTTAATGTATGAAGTACTTTGGGGATAAAAACCCGAAATTGTTAGCATAAAGTAGAAAGTACCTTGTGTGAATAAATTGATTGTGTTGGTTTGTGATAGCCTTGTAATACTTTCTTATTGATTTGATAAGTAAACATGTTAGGTGCTACGGTGTTAGTATCCGTGATGTTTGTGTAAAGGGTTCCCTTGTTGTGATTATGTTGTTTAACGATAAGTCGTTATGTTATTATATCACATACCGCTCGACTTGTTATACCGGTGGCTTGCCACCCTTGATGCGGGTCTATATGGCCTATGCGATCTATGTGACTACGCGAGCGCGGTATGCTCCGTGATTGATCATTCCGGTGTATATCCCGACGCGGATGCCCTACGCGGTCTATCGAGACTATGCGGATCGCGGAGTCCGTGAGGGTACCGGGTTGGCTACCCTCGACGCGAGGAATACCTCACGCGGTCTGGTGTGACCCATGCTGGCTGCGGTAAGTCCGTGATTAGGCACGCATAATGATACTATGGGCGATTGGCCTTGCTTCGATCATTCGCGCCTAAAAGACCTCATGCTTTATCTACCTTGCTCTTGTTCATGTTGTGGCACTATGTGCGCTTGAACTGGTTGTATTTGCAAATGGTTTTAAATACTTTGATTTTACTTCGCATTTACGCTTCACATACTTGGTACTTGTTGTAATCGACCTCCTGGGCCGCGTCATGCCGCAGTAGAGGTACACCACCGCTGATCCTCGCTTAGGTCACAAGCGTTTGGGAAGCTCCGCTTTCTTCGAGGCTTATCAGGTATAGTCCGTCGTTGTAGGTACTTACATTCGTGGTATGGCGGCCCCGCCCGCCATTGTTGTCATATCATTCTTAGAGGTCTCAGAATAATCGCCAGGGCGAGTTGTAAAAAGGGATGTAATCGTTTAGTTGTTATTTATATTTATGCCGAAAGGCAAGTTTTCTCATTAACTGCTTCATATTTCATATTATGTCATGTCTTGTTTTATATTCCACGACACTGATGTATGTCTACTGGGTGCCCGTAGGCACTACCACGCCCGGTTCGGTCGTGACAAAAGTGGTATCAGAGCGCTTAATCCTGGAAAGTGTCTACGCACCGCATCTAGTAAGTCTTGATTATCGTGTTGTGCACCACACCAATAATCGTGAGGCTATATGATATTTAAGATTGGTTTCCATTCTTCTCACTCGAGATCGCTCAGAGTCAGTTATAAGTTCGACCTCTAACTTATTTCTTTCCTTACCGCTATGCCTCCGCAGCAGGCAACCCGGCCCAGAGGCAAGGCATGAGGAGTCGCGACAGAGTACGTAGGGTTACGAGGGCACAGCCCAACCATCACCGCGCGGTGGTGCTTCATTCGGGAGTCCCGCGACGCCGCCAAAGCAGAAGTTTAGCACATGCAAAGCAGCCTCATCGCGCCATGATGATGAGCCTTCGCCCACGACCGAACAAAGAATATGGATTAAAAGGAATGGACTTACATTAGCTAGGATTTTAGCAACCGTGAGAATATAGAGTGCACCGATATATCACGGGTCTTGATGACTATCTAAAGAAAGGATGTGCAAGAGTAGCTCTCGCCAGCTCGAGCATGGCCTCGTACGGGCTTACGCGCAGCAGATCGAGAAACGATGGATCAACGTTAACCAAAATCAGCGTAAGAGGCCGACGGCAGGTCCTTTGGTAACTTTCGAGGCGAATCGCCTCGCCAGCAGATCGATATGCGCCTCCGCTGCATCGCAGTGGTCCTCCACTGTGGTTCGTGACGCTCGAGTATGCCAGAGTTGGTCGAGCTCCGTGGCTTCCGGTTTACGTGATACACGGCGTTTTCCCAATGTTCGCAGGCGGCGCACGCCACCTGGGAATGTCGCCTTTTGTCGAGCTTGTTATACTTACGGCCAGCAGGCCATTTTGCAGGAATTGTCCGACCAGAGTGGCGCGATGTAGAGACTCACCTTCAGATCGCTGGCTAGTTAATCACCTTCCTAGCATGCGCCTACAAGCGTGATCGTTAGAACGACAAAGCGGAAGTAAAGCGGAGATACACGTATATCCTCGAACCTCTAGAGATTGTAGGTGTGATAAGATAAGCGTATCTTAAGTGTTATGTTCAGATAACATAAGTGTTAATTGTGATTAGAAATCACTTAGTTAATCTGTAAGATCAAGCGAGAGAAAGTGTGAGCCTTAGAGTTTTATACGTATGACCTTAGAGATAAGGCCATCTCGAGTAAAAGATGTATTTTTTTACGTGTTTGACTTTATCGGAGTGCATAGTGCACGTGAGATATAGTTGTATAATAAGTCCCCGAGTAGCGTGGAATGAAAGAGGGTAGTTGAACTAAGAAGACCACTAGGTTTTCGTGACTTGATTAGCGAGATCGCTCCGGACGGAACAAGAGTTTTGCGCGATACGGTCGGGTTGAGATTCACCGCGGTCAACCCGCGACTGCTTTGTGCGGGTCAGTTCGGGTGGTCCCGCCAGTGGTAGGGTCACGAGGGTGTTAGGCCCAAGTTTAGTAAACCAACAGACGAAGTTCGTGGATGCGCTCGACCAAGAGTCGCCGATGAGGTCACCATCTTGTCCTTCAGCAGGATCGCTTCTGCAGAGATGTTATTTATCGTGAAGGTTGTAAGGTCGCACGAGGTGCCTACTTTCACCTTATGTCGCATGAAGCCCGGTTGTGGCTATTTCGTTTTCCTGAGGTTTTACCAGCAGGTCGGCGAACTCAGTGAGTCTCAAGACGCATTCGCCCTCGCCGTTGTTTGATTTCGTGGGTAGTAAGGATTGTTGCCTCCGGTTAAGGGAGTGTTTTTATAACCATCATTTCAAGATTCTGATATCGCCACGGCCTCGTAGGGCTGTAGTGTAAGTCGCGCTCGATTGGTTCGATGTTGGCAAAGTTCAGATAGTTGGTTCATACTTGTTTCGGCAGGACGTGGATAGTAAGCCTATCCGTGAGAGGTTATCGGCACCGAGTCAACTAAGTCGTATGGATAATCGGCGACGACGCCATGCTCGTGTGACTGGTCTTCAAGGTACCACCCGGTGCGGTGTGACGAGTTTGGGAAACAGAGGAAACTTAGCCCGAGTTACTTTGGGCCTTTCAGATCATGTGAAGAGTAGGCCAGGTTTCCTATATGTTAGCTTTTGCCGTCCGACTTAGGAGACAGTATGTCCGGTCCTTCATGTTGTTAGGTTCAGAAAAGTATCGGAGATCCATCCAGAGTATTCTCAGTTAATGATGATCAAGTCGAGGTAGAACCCGCAGATTTTTGAAATTGATGCAGAATGTAAACGTGGTAAGTTATGAGAAAGAGTTCGAGGTACGAAGCGGTACGACGAGTAAGGGAAGAAGCGAGCATGTGTTAAGGACATGTGTGATCATTTCGCTTGTAAAGCGTGCGGGCGAGTATCTTTTAGCCCTCAAAGGGAGTTTTTGTGACGTTAGAGGTGAATCCTCGGACCGATGTAAGTATTTACGCATGTTGTATCAGGCCAAAGCGTGGCATGATTGTTTTCGTAAATATAGCAAACAAGACTATTCTCGCGCATGTTTGTTTTGAGATTTAGAAGAACATTCGACGAATGTTTCTGGAAGGAGAATGTTATACCCCGTATTTTCTGCAGAGTATGTACGTGAGGACGACGAGAAAATTTTGAGCCTTAAGTTAGGCTAGACCGAAAATTATTGTTCACAAGTACCGAAAGAATCGCCGACTAAACGCTTTACAAGACTTCATAAGGGAAAATTATGGCTATGTCATTTCTATTTTTTATGGATTTTTCGAGAGATGAATAATTTTGGACCAACGAGAGGGTGACAAGTGTCACCTCAAGTGACGTGAAAGTTGGGACGAAACTTGGCGGTTTGCCTCGCTATTTTGTCAAGTAGTTGGTAGGATATTTTGTGTAGTTGATGAGCAAGTGGGACCCACAAACACATGTCCAAATCTTGACCCTCCACTTGCCCCCCACTTGGCTTGATCCTAGCCCTTGAAAGTCCTATAAATACCCCCTTAGTTGAAGACTATTTCTTCATCCTCACTTGAAATTCCAAGTCTAAAAACCCTCTCCCCCTTAAGTGTAAAATTCGTCCAAGGTCTCCCCCCCTTGAGAAGCCTTGGCCGAGAGCCTACCCCCCCCCCCCCTTGCCTAGTGGTTCTCGTATAAATACTACCCCCCCTCTTGGTAGAAATACTCTCCAAGTATTGTTACTATACCAAAATACTTTAGCCCAAATACCTTGTAGTACTTTCCAAAGTTACCTCTATACGTAGAGCCCGGAAATACTACTATACTTCCTTTAGTCACAAAAACGAAACCCTAAGGAAATCTTCACATTTGGTTGAAGTATTAGGAAGAAGTTTCGTAGAACTTCTAAGGGTTGTTTGGAGCGGGTTGGAGCACCCGGAGTAGGAGCTAAACGTTGCTCAGGATCGACATTAAACTTGGATAATTTTGGGCTTACCGAGGTAAATAATCCTATCCTTCTATTGTAATTGGAAATTACATACTATAGTTGTATAGAAATGAATATAAGATTCATAGAAGATAATTGAACTGTAATAGAAGGATATTACAGAATAGACTTGAACTGGAATCACATCAGAAGAATATTCTACAAGAGTAGTCTAGGCATTGATAGACTTGTATAACCCTTATAGGTTGATTGATCCGCGAGTAGCATGTATGTTATACCCCGTATTTCCAGAGTATGTACGTGTGGACGTACGTACGAAATTTGAGCCTTAAGTTAGGCATAGGACCGAAATTTGGGCACAAGTGTCGAATAGAGTCGTTTTTCGACGAAACGTTTCCACAGCTTTCGTAGGGAAAATTCCGGCTATGTCATTTATATTTTTTGCGGATTTTTCCGAGAGACGAAACATTTTGGACCAACGGGAGGGTGACATGTGTCACCCTCACATTGGAAGCAAGTGGGGTGGCTTGGACGATCAAGGCCCAAGAGGGACGTTGGCCTCGCCGATTGGTTCCTTGAATCGTGCCTTGCTTTGCGCTTGTTTTATGGAGTGTTTTGTGGAGTAGGGTTAGGGTGCACTTGGCTTGATCTTGGCCTGACACTTGCCTTGCACATGGCTTGATCTTGGCCATTGGTTGGCCTTTGGTTTTGCTATAAATACCCCCCCTACGCTTGAAGACGTCATCCATTCCTACAATCACCACGTCTTGAAAATCCTGCCCCCCTGTCTTGGGCTCTAGCCGTGAGCTTCCTCCCCTTTTCAGGGTTTTGGTCGAGAGGATTCCCCTCCTAAGAAGTGTGGCCGTGGGGTACCCCAGCCTAGTTGTTTAGTATAAAACACCCCCTCTTGGTAGAAATACTTCCAAGTATTGTTATAATGCCCAAAATACCTTAGCCTTTACCTTGTCTTATTTCAAAAGTTACCTCTATACGTAGAGTCTTAAATACTACCTTTGTCCTTTAATCTCAAACCGAAACCCTAAGGAAATCTTCATTGTTGGTTCAAGTATTTAAGTAGAAGTTGGTTAGAACTTCTAAGGGTTTTTTGGAGCGATTGAGCGCACTGAGTAGAGCTAAACCTTGATCAGATCGACATTATAACTTGGATAATTTTGGGCTTATCGAGGTAAACACTTTGACCTTCTATTGTAATTCGAAATTACATGTTGTAGGAATATATAGTCAAGTATACTATATATAGAACTCAACATTATAATTGTGCAATGTCTTTTGACTTAAGCTCTAATAATACTTATGGCAATGTCTTGCGACTTAAGCCCTAATTTAAAGAAGAGAATCGAATCAGAATTACATAGATCAGACATGAGACTTGTGTAGCATTACCGTAGTAAAATTGTACACGTCCGTTAGACGTGTTAACCCCGGTTGGCTTCGTAGCCTACCGATAGAGGAGGAGATTTACGCTGCCATGGAGGTGTCGCGAATTTTCTGTAGAATATTCTACATCGAGATCTAAAGATATTAATAGGCGCAGGCCTCTATAGGTCAGAGTACTACGGTGGAGCGATCCGCTGACCGAGAGTGTAGCGCACTGGCTTGAGGTACTTGGAGCGCTTTGCTATTAGTCGATACTGCCGCGAGGTATGTGAACCTCTTCCTATCTGCTCTAGCATGATATGTGTATAACTATGTAGTACGGTAGACGCATACGTGTTAAATGTATTTGATTGTCTTTAAACATAAAGTGTTATAACGGCTACGGGAAGTCAGTTATAACTCTATGTAAATGAGAAATGCTTTGTGGTTTTTAAAAGATAACCGATTTGACTTATAACCGACTTGATGTAAAAGAACTCAAGTATTCTAAAAGATTAAGAAACCTTTTTGAAAGAAGTGTATACTTGGTTTGAAAACATAAAAGTTATACCACTTTACGGAAGTTAGTGCAACGCCTTAAGAGAGATAAAAAGAACGGTTTAATGGTTTAAGTTAAGAGACTTATTCTTAAAAGATAAGAGACTTGACTTAAGATGGATGTTTGTGTGAAACCTCATTCGTGAGTAATGAGTACTTGGTTTTTGGAAGAAATAATGTTTTACTGATTTCGGAAATCAGAATGTGTATCGACAAACCACCGCAAATAATAAAGGGAAATGTATTGAATAATTAAGTATTATTAAAACCAAGAGAAACCTCCATCCGCATAGAAGCTAAGATGAGACAAAATGATATTACATTTCTAGATCATGGCTGCTAATAAGATTGATTATGAACAAGAATAACCTACTCGCCTAAGGCATATGTTACACAATTGTTTTAAAAGAGATTAAGACATCAACTATGAACTTTTCAAAAAGAGACTTGTGTATTTGAAATTAGGCAAACCGAACTTTAGGAAAAGAAAGGCATCAGGTTGTCTTAAAATGGTTTAAAACATAAGGTGTATAACAACTTTATGGGAAGTTGGTTATAACGACCTTATGAAAACAAAAGAAAGGTTTTATCATTGGTTTTAATGTGGTAACTTGACTTTAAAAAGAAAAGTGTTTTGGTAAAAAGAAGGCATGGTGTTGCCTTAATTTGGTTTTAAAAGGAAAGTATGGAAGTTGTTTTGGTTTACTTAAAAGATATAAGTCACTCTATTTTTATACTACGTATCGTGACTTTTAGAAAAGGAATTTAACGACGTAGTACTTTAGGTTAAAACCCGACTTTGGCATAAAATGAAAGTACTTGAGTCAGGTATAACTTGCCTATGCTTGTTGTTGTGAAACTTGCCTACGCTTGTTGTGATAGCCTTTGTTGTGCAAAGATTGTGTTTCTATACTACCGCCTCTCGACGGAGGGTCGGCTGACTTGTTGAGAACTTACTTGGACGCGCCTAGCTGACGAGAAATTCGACGCACGCCTCGCTGATAGTGTTACTTTTGTTAAATCACTTTGGACATATCGACACGACGCTGCGTAGCGCACGCATGCTTCCACTTTGATTACCGCCTTGTTGTCTTATTGTTTCCTCGACATATCGACACGACGCGTAGCGCATCGCATGCTTCCATTTGGAATGCCGTCTTATTGTTTCCTTCGACTCATCGACACGACGCGTAGCGCACGCATGCTTCCATTTGGAATGTCGCCTTATTTGTTTCCTCGACATACCGACACGATGCGTAGCGCACGTATGCTCCCATTTGGATTTCTATCTTGTTGTTATCATATCATGCATCGCCTGGCGAAGGCGTACTCCGCAGGATTGATGTCGGTTATACCCCGTATTTCCGCAGTATGTACGTAAGTGAATACGCATAAAAGTTTGGCCTTAAAGTTAGCCTCGACGCTTTATTTTGTACACAACTCACTAAAAGAATCGCTTTCCGACGAAACGCTTTCCACTTTCGTAGGAAAATTCCGCCATGCCATTACTAATTTTTAATGATTTTTCCGGCAGACGAAACATTTTGGACCAACGGGAGGGCTTACACTTGGCACCCTCCCATCAGGACTTGAATCGCCCATTTGGACGAATTGAAGAGCCATGGCACGTTTTTTGTGCCTTGTGCACAAGTCAAGGAGTTGGTAGGATATTTGTGTATAGTTAATCCTCACCCTACACTTGCCTTGCACTTGTCTTCATCTTGGCCATTGGTTGGCCAAGGCTTGAGCTATAAATACCCCTTAGAGACGTAAGAGTTCTTCATCCACAAAGTTATCTTCCAAGTCTTGAAAAAATCCTCTCCTCTCCCTTAGCCTTCGTCCAACACCTCTCCCCGAGTGAGTTTGGCCGAGGGCCTACCCCCCTAGCCTAGCCGAAATCTACCCCCCCTCCCTTGGTAGAAAAGTTGTCTTCTAGTATCGTTATAATGCCCAAAATACCCTAGCCCAAATCCCTTAGTCCTTTGTAGAAGTTGTAAAGAACTTCTAAGGTTTCTCGAGCTACCTGAGCGCATAACTTAGTGAGCTAAACCTTGCTCAGCGCGACTTTATCTAGGATATTTTGGGCTTACCGAGGTAACTAATCCTAACCCTCTTTGAATTGTAGAATACATACCGTAGTAGTATTGAATAAGTATTAAATACTCAAGGATATCACGTATTAGAATTGAACTGCTACTACAAAGAAGGCGGTTTAAAAGAAGAATAATCAAATCAGATTTACATAGATCGTTACAAGAGACTTATATAGCTCACCGTAGTGAGGTACTGCTCGACTTTCCGTAGAATCGTGAACCCTCTGCTTAGAAATGACCTTCGCAGTAGTCTTTGATAGATGTCTGTGACTATTATAGGTCGACTCTTCGCGACATATTCAACTCGCGTGGTTTTCACGGTATGTATGTGATTCTTCCTAAAGCATGATATTTTACAATATATAGTACGTAGACGCATACGTGTTAATCGAATACTTACTAGAATGCCTCACGCTTAAGCTCAATAATACTTACTAAGAATGCCTCACGCTTAAGCTCAATAACAAAGAACCGAAGCATTTCAAAAGAATATCGATCATTTTTAACAGAAGATAAATATTTGGTTTTAAAACAAAAGCTAAGAGTTATACTAGCTTTACGGGAAGTTAGGTATAACAACTTAAGAAAGATAAAAAGGAATCTGCTACTTGTTTGTTTATAAAAGCCTTGTATTGATTTCTAAGTGTAGTAAGATTTGTGTGATAAGTAGACATATTACGACGCTACCGGTTAGTGTCTTGAAACGCCGTGTAAGTGGTCATTCTTGGCTGCGGCTTACGCTGCTAACCTAAGTCCGCTGTATCGTTATTGTATCACCTACCCTCGATCGTTATACCGGTGGCTTGCCCCTGACGCGGTCTATACGCCTATGCGGTCCGCGAGACTACGCGAGCAGCGGTATGCTCCGTGATTGATCATTCCGGTGTTTAGCCCGACGCGGGATTCTCATGCGGTCCGCTGAGACTACGCGGTCTTTTGAGGCTACGAGGTCGCGGAGCCTAGGCGACGCCGGTCGCTGCCCCGACGCGGGAATACCTCACGCGGTCCGTGTGACCCATGCGCTGCGGAAGTCCGTGACTAGGCACGCAGAATGATACTACGGGCGATCGCCTTGCTTCGATCATTCGCGCCTAGAATACTGCTACGCTTTTTCTATTATCGTTGTTTGTGATGTGGCACTATGTGCAATTGAACCGATTGTATTTGTGAAAAGGTTTTAAATACTTTGATTTCATTTCGCTTTATAGTTTCACATACTTGGTACTGTAATCGACTCTCCTTCGGGGCCGCGCTCATGCCGCAGTGGCAAGCAGTGCTAGATCCGCATCCTTAGATCTCTACGCTGGTGTCGAGCTCCATCTCTTCCGAGGCTCTACTTTTGGTATGATCTCCGTTGTAGATAGTTTTGTACAGGTATGGCGGGCCATGCCCCGCCATAGTTGTATTTTTCTCAGAGGTTTGTAGTCATGTTGTACAAAGGTTTGATGTAAATCGCTAAACCTTGTTTATATATATATGCCGAAAGGCGACGCTTGTTCACATAAACCGTGTCTTATTTTATAAATCGTTTCATGTCTTGTTTTATATTTCCGCCGACACTGATGTATGACTACTGGGTGCCTTGCAGGCACCGCCACGCCCCTGAACGGGTCGTGACAAAAGTGGTATCGTGAGCGCTTAATCCTGAAAGTGTCTACAGATCGTATCTAGTAGAGTCTTGATTATCTGCGTGTGTTGTGCACCACACCAATAATCGTGAGGCTATAGGATATTTAGGATTGGTTTCCATTCTTCTCATTCCGAGATCGTGCTTTAGAGCCGTGTTATAGGTCGACCCTCTAACGCATTCATTTCCGTAATGCTATGCCTCCACGCAGGCAACCCGCCCGTATGGCAAGGCAATGAGGAGTCGCCAGGTGACACCCGCAGTCACGAGGGCTCGTGCCCGCCATACCGCAGACGGCGAGTTCTATGACGCCGCCACCCCAAAGAGATCCGCAGCATCCACACCTCCCGCCCCACACCGGGCGGAGGAGTTAGGGTACAAGGAGATGGCCCAGCCTTTGGCTAAAGTTGTGGTCCGACACGAGGAGAGGTCGGACGCGGCAGCCCAGCCTCCAGCCCACGCACTGTAGTGCACCCGAGGCGTATAGTTCGAGGCTACGAGATTTCGAGTCAGAGCCCGCCAGAGTTTTACGGTCGAGGCCGGAGGATGATCCGCAGGAGTTCATCCGTTAGCTGCAGAGGATTATGCGGGTGATCAGGGCTTCAGAGACTGAGGCTGTGACGTTCGGTTCGCATCGGCTGCGTGATACCGCAGTCGATTGGTTTGATTCACGGAGCTTTCCCGGAGAGCATGCACCTCCAGCAGATGGGATGAGTTTTCGAGGCTTTTCTCACACACTTGCCTCCGCATTTATGAGGGCACGAGCCGATAGATTCTTGTCGAGACAGTGAGGACGCACAGCCGAGGAGTACAATGTCGAAGTTTGATTCTTTGGCTCGATATGTCCTCGCACCGTAGCGCAGACGAGGACCTGCATCGCTATGTCATCGGGCTAGATGATTACACGGCCGAAGTCTTCGCGGTGTGTCCTTCAAAGTAATGGACATAACCCGTGATGCAGCTCACGCACTAGATGCGAGCGAGCGCAGAGACCGCCGGCAGAGCGATATCGCAGCGTAAGGCCAAGACGGCCGGTTCTTTGGTGGTCCTCGTGGTGGGCGATCGCCAGGTCCAGATTTGCACCACACCAAGCAGAGCGCCCTACCTCATTTTCGTACAGCCAGAGCCGGGGCGTGTCGTGGCCCCAGACTTCGGATTTCCAGTAGCAGGTGCTAACTGCTCGAGGTCCGCCAACGTGCCCGCTGTGGTAGATACCATTCGAGTCAGACCGAGCTCGCTATACTTGTGGCCGCAGGTCATTTCGCGAGAGTTTGTCCGACCGAGCGCGCCGTAGTAGGCCTGGGCCATGTGGTCTGTCGCTTCTTCATCCTCGACAGCTTACTCGCCGAGGGCAAGGTACTCATGACCAGCCGGTCGCGCAGAGGTCGTGGCGCTGGTCCCGCTTCTAGCGGTCCTCGAACCGCATTTATGCTTTGTCCACCGACAGATCGTGAGGCCTCACCGATGTCGCCGCGTACTTTATCGCTGGTTTGATGTGTATGCTTTGATAGATCCGGTTCTACTGGCCCCATATATCTCCCTTGTTGCTAGTAGGATGTGGATAGAGCCCGAGTCCATAGACCCTTTCGAGGTAGCTACGCCAAAGGGTGATTCTGGTAGCTCTACGTATATAGAACTTGTCCTCGTGACTATTTACGCGTTTGACCTAGCCGACTTGATAGAGTCGAGATGATCGACTTCGACGTGATCATTGGGACGGATTGGCTAGCTTCTTGCTATGCCAATGTAGACCGCAGAGAGTAGCACGGTTCCAGCTTCGGCGAGCCTGTCGAGCGAGGAGCACCAGACGCCGGTGGTAGGTTTATTTCCTACCTCAAGGCTAGGAAGATGGTACGTGGCGGTATATCTACCATCTCGCTCGTGTTTGATATCAAGCCGCGGTACCAGATTTTCCGCCGCCTGGTGGTCGAGAGTTCTGACGTGTTTCCGCACGACTTCTCGCATCCTCCCGAGAGGGAGATTGAGTTTTGTATTGACATATTGCCGCACACTCGCCTATTTCCATTCCGCCATACGTAACGGCACCCGCCGAGTTGAGAGAGTCAAGGATCACCTTAGGGATTTGGCCGGAGAAGCGGCTTCATCAGCCTAGTGTTTCTCCCTCGGGGCGCCAGATTGTTCGTGAAGAAGAATGATCGACGCCGCGCACGTGTGTTGATTACAGCAAACAAGGTGACCATTAAGAACAGTATACCCTTCCTGTGATTGATGATTTGTTCGACCGCCAGTGCGAGATGTTTCTCCAAGATTGATCCGCGATCGGGCTATCATCAGTGCGAAGTCGAGAGCGGATGTCCTAGATCGCATTCGTGACCGTGACGGGCATTATGAGTTCGTGGTCATGTCTTTTGGTTGACCAATGCTCCGCAGATTCATGGATTTGATGAACCGAGTGTTCAAACCATTTTTGGACACGCTTGTGATAGTGTTCATCGATGATATCTTGGTTTATTCTCGCCAGAGCAGAGCACGCGAGCATTTGGCGACCGTGGCCGACAGCTTCTCCGATCTAGAAATTGCACGCCAAGTTTTCCAAACGTGAGTTTTGCTGACTTCATGGCGCTTGGGCATATTGTCGGGCCGATGGTATTCGAGTGGATACGCCAAGATCGAGGCGCAATGACTTGGCCTAGACCTACTACTCCGGCAGAGGTTCGCAGCTCGGGCCTCGCAGATATTATCTACGGTTCGTAGAAGTTTGCTTTATCTCTCGCACCATTGACTAGGCCGACTGTAGGCGCCAAGTTTCAGCCGGATCGATGCTTGTGAGCGTGGTTTCCATTCGAAAGAGAGATCGACGACCGCCCCATTCTTACTCTTCCGCAGGTCCAGATGGTTATGTCGTGGTATTGTGACGCGCCGCATCGGGTTGGGATGTGTTGACGCAAAGATGGCAGGTTATAGCATACGATCCCGACAAACAAGAAACACGAGGAACTACCCCACCCATGATTTGGAGTCGCACCGTGATTCACGCCAAGATCCGAGGCACTATTTGTACGGGTTCACGTGGATATTTATACGCACCACAAGAGCCTCCAAGATATCTTCACCAGCGGAGCCGAACTTACGGCTGAGACGGTGGTTAGAGTTGCTTAAGGATTACGATGTTGATATCCCGTACCACCCGGGAAGGCCAATGTCAGGGCGTATGCTCTTAGTCGAGGTCACGGGGAGCCTATCGATGCGCAACAGAGAGGAGGACATGGTTCGTGATTTGCATCGCCAGCGAGCCTTGTGTCCGCTTGATTGATTCTCGATAGCAGGGGTTAGAGTTCGTGAGGTTGCCGAGTCTTCCATCGCCGGCGAGGCGAAGAGGCAATACCGAGGATCCAGCTTTGATTCGATATCGTGATACGCCTCTTCGTGAGGGCAAGGGTCTTTGAGGTAGCACCACCGGGTGCTAAGGTTTGAGGGCGCATCGTGTTCCAGATGTTTCAGACTTCGGCAGCAGTTCTCGGGAAGCACATACAAGCATTTCTATCCATCCGGTCGACTCAAGATGTACCACGACCTTAGATCTGTATTGGTGGGATGGCTTCAAGAGGGACGCTGCGTAGTTCGTAGCTCGCGCCCGTGTTGTCGCAGCGAAGGTAGAGCACCGCAGGCCTTGTGGTTTGTTACGCATTTATCGAGATCCCGACCGAAGTGGAGGTAATCAACATGGACTTCATCACGTGATTACCTCGCACTCGCAGGAGACATGATTCTATATGGGTTATCGCCGACAGTCGACGTAAATCAGCCCACTTTCTTCCCGTCAGACGACTTTTTCTACCGAGGATTATGCCGCACTTTACATCCGAGATCGCCGATCGCATGGAGTCCCTACTGATCATATCGCATGCAGGAGCCCGCCTTACGCTAACTTCGGAGGTCCTTCCGCAGGGGTTTAGGACGCAGTGAGCCCGAGTAACGCATTTCATCCACGCATGCATCGGACAGCAGAGCGCACTATCCGCACTCTCGAGGATATGCCGCGAGCCTGTTATTGACTTCGGTAGTCGGGAGGATCATTTGCCTCTAGTCGAGTTCGCATATAATAATAGCTACCACTCCAAGATTCGATGGCGCCTATGAGGCCTTGTATGAGAAAGTGCAGATCGCCTATGTTGGTTCGACGGGCGAGGTGCAAATGGTGGGACCAGATTTGGTGCAGCAGCAATGATAAAGCGGCTTATCCGAGAGCGCTATCGATACCGCAGTCGATGTGTCGATGCAGATCATCGCCGCCAGATCTTGAGTTCGAGGTTCATGATTGGGTTTTCCTAGCGCCACCCACGGCGGTGTAATGAGATTTGGGAAGAAGGGGAAACTCACCCTCAGGTACATCGGGCCGCTTCGCATTGTCCGCAGGTAGGCAAGGTTGCCTATGAGTTGATCCGCCGTCCGATCCGGAGGCGCAGATCCGCTTTTCACGATCTATGCCGGCGAGATGTATCGGATCCATCTAGTGGTACACCCGATTGACGATGTCCAGTGACCGAGGGTTATCGATGAGGAGATTCCCATAGCGATAGTCGATCGTCAAAGTTAGGCGTCGCGACGAAGGACGTGGCTTCCACAAAGTCTTGTGGCGAACGAGCTCGTGGAGGAGATGACGGGAAGCCGAGGAGACACGAGGCGTAGTATCCTCACCTATTCCCACACCTCCGTAATTCACTTTCCTACTTGTAAATTTTCGCTATCATTTATGCCTAAGTGTTATTTTGTGGCTACGCGTGGCACTTACAAACCGCTTAAGCTTCTTCGATAATCGTTTTGAGAAGGAACATTCGGATGAATGTTTCTAAGGAGGGGAGAATGTTATACCAGATTTCCGCAGTATGTACGTAAGGGAATACGCATAAAAGTTTGGCCTTAAAGTTAGCCTCGACGCTTTATTTTGTACACAACTCACTAAAAGAATCGCTTTCCGACTAAACGCTTCCACGCCTTCGTAGGGAAAATTCCGCCATGCCATTACTAATTTTTGCGGATTTTTCCGAGAGACGAAACATTTTGACCAACGGGAGGGCTTACACTTGGCACCCTCCCATCAGGACTCAATCGCCCATTTGGACGAATCAAGAGCCATGGCACGCTTTTTTGTGCCTCAGGCACAAGTCAAGGAGTTGGTAGGATATTTGTGTATAGTTAATCCTCACCCTACACTTGCCTTGCACTTGTCTTCATCTTGGCCATTGGTTGGCCAAGGCTTGAGCTATAAATACCCCTTAGAGATGAAGAGTTCTTCATCCACAAAGTTATCTTCCAAGTCTTGAAAAATCCTCTCCTCTCCCTTAGCCTTCGCCCAACACCTCTCCCCTCGAGTGAGTTTGGCCGAGGCCTACCCCCTAGCCTAGCCGAAATCTACCCTCCCTTGGTAGAAAAGTTGTCTTCTAGCATCGTTATAATGCCCAAAATACCCTAGCCCAAATCCCTTAGTCCTTTGTAGAAGTTGTAAAGAACTTCTAAGGTTTCTTGAGCCACTGAGCGCATAAACTTGAGCTAAACCTTGCTCAGCGCGACTTTATCTAGGATATTTTTGGGCTTACCGAGGTAACTAATCCTAACCCTCTTTGAATTAGAGAATACATACCGTAGTAGTATTGAATAAGTATTAAATACTTCAAGGATATCACGTATTAGAATTGAACTGCTACTACAGAGAAGGGTTTAAAAGAAGAATAATCAAATCAGATTACATAGGATCTGCTTACAAAGAGACTTATATAGCTCACCGCAGGAGGTACGCCCGACTTTCCGTAGAATCGTGAACCCTCTGCTTAGAATGACCTTCCAGTAGTCTTTGATAGATGTCCGTGACTATTATAGGTCGACTTCTCTCGCACATATTCAACTCGCGTGGTTTTCACGAGAAGGTATGTGATTCTTCCTAAAGCATGATATTTTACAATATATAGTAACGGTAGACGACATACGTGTTAATCGACAATAATACTTACTGAATGCCTCACGCTTAAGCTCGACAATACTTACTAATGCCTCACGCTTAAGCCCAATAACAAAGAATCGAAGCATTTCAAAAGAATATCGATCATTTTTAATGTAAGATAAATATTTGGTTTTTAAAACAAAAGCTTAAGAATTATACTAGCTTTACGGGAAGTTAGGTATAACAACTTAAGAAAGATAAAAAGGAATTGTTTACTTGTTTGTTTATAAAAGCCTTGTATTGATTTCTAAGTGTAGTAAGATTTGTGTGATAAGTAGACATATTACGATGCTACCCGTTAGTGTCTTGAAATGCCGTAAAGGGTCATTCTTTGCAGGCTTACGCTGCTAACCGTAAGTCCGCTGTAATCGTTATTGTATCACCTACCCTCGATCGTTATACCGAGGGCTTGCCCTTGACGCGGTCTATACGGCCTACGCGTCGCCGAGACTACGCGAGCAGCGTATGCTCCGTGATTGATCATTCCGGTGTTTAGCCCGACGCGGATTCCCTACGCGGTCCGCTGAGACTACGCGCCTTTCGAGGCTACGCGGCCGCGGAGCCTAGGCGGACGCCGGGTCGCTGCCCCGATGCGGGAATACCTCACGCGGTCCGTGTGACCTATGCGGCCGCGGAGTCCAGACTAGGCACGCAGAATGATACTATGGGCGATCGCCTTGCTTCGATCATTCACGCCTAGAATAGACTCGCGCTTTTTCTATTATCGTTGTTGTTTGGATGTGGCACTATGTGCAATTGAACTGATTGTATTTGTGAAAAGGTTTTAAATACTTTGATTTCATTTCGCTTTATAGTTTCACATACCGTACTTCGGGCGCTCATGCCGCAGGCAAGCAAGGGGCGATCCGCATCCTTAGATCTCTACGCTGCGTCGAGCTCCATCTCTTCCGAGGCTCTACTTTTTGGTATGATCTCCCACAGATAGTTTTGTACAAGGGTAGTGGCCCCGCCCGCCATAGTTGTATTTTTCCTGAGGTCTGTAGTCATGTTGCTGCTTGGTCGATGTAATCATAAACCTTGTTTATATATATATGCCAAAGGCGACGCTTGTTCACATAAACCGTGTCTTATTTTATAAACTGCTTCATGTCTTGTTTTATATTTCCGATTACTGATGTATGACTACTTGGGTGCCCCGCAAGGCACCGCCACGCCCTGAACGGGTCGTGACATTGTGGCGCGCGAGACCGAATTGATATAATCATATGCGTATGCATCGTAGTTTGCTATCATACCGCTTCCCGCTTATAGACTATTATGATTTCGCCATGCATTTTACGCTTTCACATACTTGGTACCAGATCGACTTCTTCGGCCGCGCTCATGCCGCAGTAGAGGTACATCGCCGCCGATCCTCGCTTAGATCACCTTTCGTGTGGGAAGCCCGTTTCCTTCGAGGCTTATCTTGCATGCTACCCCGAGTCAGAGGTCCGTACATTCGTGGTAAGGCGGCCTCGCCCCGCCATAGTTGTGGTAAATCTTAGAGGTCTCAGAACATCACAAGTGTGGTTTGTAAAAGGATAATCGTCGGGTATTTATGTATATATGATGAAGGCAATCGCTTTGCTGGCTGCTTATTTATTTTGTCTCTAAATTCATGTTCATGTTTTTATTTCCGCCGATTTTCTCGATGTTGTATCACCAGGTGCCCGGTAAGGCACCGCCACGCCCGGTTTGGGTCGTGACAAAAGTGGTATCGTGAGCGCTTAGTCCTCTGAAAGTGTCTACGCATCGTGTTCAGTAGAGTCTTGATTATCGTGTGTCAGGCACCACATCTATAATCGTGAGGCTATAGGACATTTAGGATTGGTTTCCATTCTTCTCATTCCGAGATCGTGCCTGTAGCCGTGTGGTAAGTCGACCCTCCGACGATCTCGCTTTTACCGCTATGCCTCCGCCAAGGCAACCCGCCCGTGGCAAGGCGCAGAGGAGATACGAGTAGCAATGCAGCCTCTACAGAGACCGCAGAAGACTGAGCCTCCACCCCACAGCCGGGCAGGAGACGGGTTACGCGAGATGGCCCGCTTAATGGCCGTGGTCAGGCCGACTTGAGGATAGATCGATGCAGCAGCTCACCCCAAGAGCACCCGTAGTTCACCCCGAGCGCATACTTGAGATTACGGATTTTCTCGAGGTGTAACCCGCCGTAGTTTTACGGGTCGAGGCCCGAGGATGATCCGCAGGAGTTCATCCGGCAGCTGCAGCGATCATGAGAGTGATCAAGGCATCGGAGACCGAGTCGGTGGTCCTAGGTTCGTGATCGGCCGCGTGATACCGCAATGATCGTTTGATTCGCGAGTTGTCCCGGGAGAGCATGCACTTCCAGCTTTATGGACGAAGTTCTCGCAGGCCTTTCTTGCACATTTCTTACCTCCACGTATTTGGAGGGCTCGCGCATGATTTTTGGTGTTGCGCAGAATCCGCGTGACGGTTCGGGAGTACAATGTGGAGTTCGACTCATCGCCCAGACGCCCCGCATTAGTAGCTAGTACGGAGGATCGAGTGCACCGACATGTTACAGTGGCTCGATGATTACCTAGCAGAGAGTTGTTCGGTGTAGCTCTTCACCGCATGGACATCGCCCGCATGCAGCTTATGCACTGAGGCGAGGAGCGAGAAATCGACGAAATAACCAAGGTCGCCAGAAGAGGGCCGTAACAGGTCCTTTGGTGACTTTCGAGGCGACCGCCTCAAGAAGCAGACTAGTTAGCGCCTCCGCCAAGACAGAGTGGTCCTCCACAATCTTCAGAGCATCCACTTTTCGGAGCAGTCGTGGCTCCGCGGTTCAGATTTTCGAGAGCAGGGTGTTAGCCACCAGCCACCCCTACCTCGTGGACTGCTGTGGTAGACTCCACGCGGAGTGTCGCGCTAGTCCGGAGTTTGTTTTACATGCGATGCAGGCCATTTTGGGAGAAATTGTCCGACTGTGGTAGCGCGGTAGATAGCATGCATCACGGATCGCCATGGGTTCTTCACCTCCCATAGTCGCAGATGTTCATACACCGCGGGCCACCAGAGAGGTCGCGTGGAAGTTCCCAATTAGCGGTCCTCCAATCGCCTATTTTCGTATATCCTTAACCTCTAGAGTTTTGTATGTATTGATGTTGTGATGATGTGTTTAGTGTTATGTTCGATAGCTTTGTGCTAAAATGTGATTTAGAAACCCGTTAGTGAAAAGGGTAAGCTGGGGTAGAAATGACGAACCTTAGAATATTACAACAGACCTTAGATGTAAGCGTCTTGAGTACAAGATCTCATGCGGTGATCTTTGTCAAAATGTATAATCTTACGTGAGTAATTGTGGGGAAATGTCCTCGGGTAGTGTAAAATGGAAGTGGTAGCTTATGACTGTAGAGGTAAGATTGTTCCGGACGGAACAAGAGCGCGACGCGTAGTGGGTCGGGTTGGGGCCATGATTGAGGCCAACCCGCGCCGTTTCGCTGGGTCACCAGTGGTCCCGCCAGTGGTAGGGTCACGAGGGTGCTAGGCCCATGATTAGATAACCATCGATGAGTTCGTGGATATGTTCACCGTAGCCGATCGAAGGCCGGAATGGCCTGGCGAGATCGCTAGTAAGATGACCAAGTTCGAGGTAGTGACTCACGCTTTGGAAACCAAGCGATGATCAAGTATGGTACGATCGAGAGTTCAAGTGTTCGGAAGGGCACGACGAGTAAGGAAGCGAAGAGAACGCGGTTATTTCGCGGCCAGCCGTGGCGCTGCAACTTGTTAGGAACTTCATCGATATCCGCTTGAGAAGGAACATTCGACGAATGTTTCTACGAGGGGAGAATGTTATACCCCGTATTTCCGCAGTATGTACGCTGGACGACGCACGTAAATTTGAGCCTTAAGTTAGGCATAGACCGAAATTTGGGCACAAGTGTCGAAGAGTCGTTTTCGACGAAACGCTTTTCCATTTTCGTAGGAAAATTCCGCTATGTCATTTATATTTTTGCGGATTTTTCCGAGAGACGAACATTTTGGACCAACGGGAGGGTGATACGTGTCACCCTCACATTGGAAGCAAGGTGGCTTGACGATTTATCAAGGCCCAAAAGGGACGGTTGGCCTCGACGATTGGTTCCTTGAATTGTGCCTTGCTTTGTGGCTTGTTTTGGAGTGTTTTGTGGAGTAGGGTTAGGTGCACTTGGCTTGATTCGCCTTACACTTGCCTTGCACATGGCTTGATCTTGGCCATCGGTTCGCCTTTGGTTTTGCTATAAATACCCCTACGCTTGAAGACTTCATCCATTCCTAAAATCACCAAGTCTTGAAAATCCTTCCTCCCTTTCTTGTGCTCTAGCCGTGAGCTTCCTCCCCTTTTCGCGTGGCCTTTGGCGAGAGGATTCTCCTAGTAGTGTGGTCGTGGGTACCCCCAGCCTAGTTGTTTCGTATAAACACCCCTCTCTTGGTAGAAATACTCTCCAAGTATTGTTATAATGCCCAAAATACCTTAGCCTTTACCTTGTCTTATTTCAAAAGTTACCTCTATACGTAGAGTCTGAAATACTACCTTTGTCCTTTAATCTCAAACCGAAACCCTAAGGAAATCTTCATTGTTGGTTGAAGTATTTAAGTAAGTTGGTTAGAACTTCTGGGTTGTTTGGAGCGGATCGAGCGCACTGAGTAGAGCTAAACCTCGCTCGGATCGACATTATAACTTGATAATTTTGGGCTTATCGAGGTAAACGCTCTTGACCTTCTATTGTAATTGGAAATTACATGTTGTAGGAATATATAGTTGAAGTATACTATATATAGAATCAACATTATAATTGTGCGCAATGTCTTTGACTTAAGCTCGATTAATACTTATGGCAATGTCTTGCGACTTAAGCCCGAATTTAAAGAAGAGAATCGAATCAGAATTACATAGACATTCAGAGACTTGTGTAGCATTACTCGTAGTAAAATTGTACACGCCCGTTAGACGTGTTAACCCCTCGGTTGGCTTGGTAGCCTACTGATAGAGTGAGAGATTTACGCCATGTGGGGGAGGTCGAATTTTCTCAGAAAATATTCTACATTGAGATCTAAAGATATTAATAGGCGCCAGGCCTCTATAGGTTGTAGTACTACGTGTGGAGTGATCCGCTGACCGAGAGTGTAGCGCATTGCTTGAGGTACTTGAGCGCTTTGCTATTAGTCGATACTGTCGCGAGGTATGTGAACCTCTTCCTATCTGCTCTAGCATGATACGTGTATAACTATGTAGTACGGTAGACGCATATGTGTTAAATGTATTTGATTGTCTTTAAACATAAAGTGTTATAACGGCTTTACGGAAGTCGTTATAACAACTCTATGTAAACGAGAAATGCTTTGTGGTTTTTAAAAGATAACTGATTTGACTTATAACCGACTTGATGTAAAAGAACCTTGAAGTATTCTAAAAGATTAAGAAACCTTTTTGAAAGAAGTGTATACTTGGTTTGAAAACATAAAAGTTATACCAGCTTTATGAGAAGTTAGGTGCAACGCCTTAAGAGAGATAAAAAGAATGGTTTAATGGTTTAGAAGTTAAGAGACTTATTCTTAAAAGATAAGAGACTTGACTTAATATGGATGTTTGTGTGAAACCTCATTCGTGAGTAATGAGTACTTGGTTTTTGGAAGAAATAATGTTTTACTGATTTCGGAAATCGAACGTGTATCGACAAACCATCGCAGTTAATAAAGGGAAATGTATTCAATAATTAAGTATTATTAAAACCAAGAGAAACCTCCATCCGCATGAAGCTAAGATGAGACAAAATGATATTACATTTCTATATCATGGTCATAATAAGATTGATTATGAACAAGAATAACCTACTCGCTTAAGGCATATGTTACACAATTGTTTTAAAAGAGATTAAGACATCAACTATGAACTTTTCAAAAAGAGACTTGTGTATTTGAAATTAGGCAAACCGAACTTTAGGAAAAGAAAGGCATTGTGTTGTCTTAAAATGGTTTAAAACATAAGGTGTATAACAACTTTATGGGAAGTTGGTTATAACGACCTTATGAAAACAAAAGAAAGGTTTTATCATTGGTTTTAATGTGGTAACTTGACTTTAAAAAGAAAAGTGTTTTGTCAAAAAGAAGGTACGGTGTTGCCTTAATTTGGTTTTAAAAGGAAAGTATGGAAGTTGTTTTGGTTTACTTAAAAGATATAAGTCACTCTATTTTTATACTACGTATCGGGTGACTTTAGAAAAGGAATTTAACTTACGTAGTACTTTAGGTTAAAACCCTGACTTTGGCATAAAATGAAAGTACTTTGAGTCAGGTATAACTCGCCTATGCTTGTTGTTGTGAAACTTGCCTATGCTTGTTGTGATAGCCTTTGTTGTGCAAAGATTGTGTTTCTATACTACCGCTGCCTCTCGATGGAGGGTCGTTGACTTGTTGAGAACTTACTCGACGCGTCAGCGACGAGAAATTCCACGCACGCTCGCTGATATAGTGTTACTTTGTTAAATCACTTTGGACATATCGACACGACGCGTAGCGCACGCATGCTTCCACTTTGATTACCGCCTTGTTGTCTTATTGTTTCCTTTCGACATACCGACACGACGCGTAGCGCACGCATGCTTCCATTTGGAATGCCGTCTTATTGTTTCCCTTCGACTCATCGACACGACGCGTAGCGCACGTATGCTTCCATTTGGAATGTCGCCTTATTTGTTTCCCTTTCGACATACCGACACGACGCGTAGCGCACGTATGCTCCCATTTCGATTTCTATCTTGTTGTTATCATATCATAGACCGCCAGCGGAAGGTACTCCACCGCAGATTGATGTCGTGGCGTGAGACCTCGAATTGATATAATCGTAGTTTGGTTATCATACCGCCTCTCGCTTATAGACTATTATGATTTCGCCATGATTTTACGCTTTCACATACTTGGTACTGTTGCATCGACCTCCTTCGGGCCGCGCTCATGCCGCAGGTAGGTACATCGGCCGCCGATCCTCGCTTAGGATCACCTTTCGGCAGGTTGAAGCTCCGTTTCCTTCGAGGCTTATCTTTGGTATGTTACCCCGAGTCCAGAGGTCCGCACATCTGTGGTATGGCCCCGCCCCGCCATAGTTGTTGTGTAAATCTTAGAGGTCCAGAACACTAATCGTAAGTGTGGTTTGTAAAAAGGATAACTCGTTTCGTATTTATGTATATATGACGAAGGCAAATCGCTTTTGGTTGGCTGCTTATTTATTTTGTCTCTAAATTCATGTTCATGTTTTTATTTCCACGATTTTCTCGATGTTGTATCACTAGGTGCCCGGTAGGCACTACCACGCCCGTTCGGTCGTGACAATGTACTACTTGAAAGGTGGACGAGGCTAGCCGGGTTATAGCCGTGAAGCGTTTTGCTTATATTCGATAATCGTCGCGAGGTATGTGATCCTTCCTATCCTCTTGAGCATGATATTTTAAAATAATATATATATAGTACGGTAGACGTACGTGTGTTAACTGAACGTAGTTGTACGACAATGTCTTTTGACTTAAGCCTGAATAATAAGAATCTTGAAGTATTTCAAAAGAATTAAGAAACCTTTTTGAAAGAAGAGTAATACTTGGTTTTAAAAGCTTAATAGTTATACTAGCTTTATGGGAAGTTAGGTATAACGACTTAAGAGAGATAAAAAGAATGGTTTAGAAGTTAAGAGACTTGATCTTAAAAGATAAGAGACTTGACTTAAGTAACGTAATATGAGTTTTTGTGTAAAACCTCATTCGTGAGTAATGAGTACTTGGTTTGTAAAAGGAATAATGTTTTACTGATTTCAGAAATGAGAATAAGTATCGAACAAACCACAAAGCCGCTTAATAAAGTGGAAATGTATTGACTAATAACGATTATTAAAACCAGAGAAACCTCCTCTCATGAAGCTAAGATGAGACAAAATGATATTACATTTCCTAGATCATGGCTGCTTAAATAAGATTGATTATGAACAAGAATAACCTACTCACATATAAGGCATATGTATCTCAAATTGTTTTAAAGGAGAATTATATCATTAAGTGATTAAAACTATGAACTACGAAACCTTTCGAAAATGAGAAACTTGAGCATTTGAAATTAGGCAAAATTGAACGTTTGGAAAATAATGTTGTTACTTGATTTACAAAGGGAAGTGTTTTGGTTTACTTGAAAGGATAGTCACTCTATTTTTATACTACGTATCAGGTGACATTTGTGAAAGAAACGGATCTTTTAAAAGAGTTAATGTATGAAGTACTTTGGGGATAAAACCCAAATTGTTAGCATAAAGTAAAAAGTACCTTGTGTGAATAACTTGATTGTGTTGGCTTGTGATAGCCTTGTAATACTTTCTTGTTGATTTGATAAGTAAACATGTTAGGTTGCTACGTGTGTTAGTATCCGTGATGTTTGTGTAAAGGGTTCCCTTGTTGCGCTTATGTTGTTTAACGATAAGTCGTTATGTTATTATATCACATACCCCTCGACTTGTTATACCGAGGCACGCCACCCTCGATGCGGGTCTATATGGCCTATGCGGTCTACGTGACTACGCGGAGCAATGGTATGCTCCGTGATTGATCATTCCGGTGTATATCCCGACGCGGGGATACCCTATGCGGTCTGCGGTGACTACGCGTCTATCGAGACTACGCGATCGCGGAGTCCGTGAGTACCGGTCGCTACCCCGATGCGAGGAATACCTCACGCGGGTGTGTGACCCATGCTGGCCGCGGAAGTCCAGGATTAGGCACACATAATGATACTACGGGCGATTGGCCTTGCTTCGATCATTCGCGCCTAGAAAAGACTCGCGCTTTATCTACCTTGCTCTTGTTCATGTCAGGCACTACGTGCGCTTGAACCGTTGTATTTGCAAATGGTTTTAAATACTTTGATTTTACTTCAAGATTTTACGCTTTCACATACTTGGTACTGTTATCGACTTCCTTCGGGCCGCGTCATGCCGCAGTGAGGTACACCACCCATCGATCCTCGCCTTAGGGTCACAGTCACTTTGGGAAGCTCCGCTTCTTCTGAGGCTTATCGCCGTATAGTCCGCCGTTGTAGTACTACATCTTCGGGTATGGCGGCCCCGCCCCGCCATTGTTGTCATATCAATCTTAGAGGTCAGAACATCGCCAGGCGCAGTTGTAAAAAGGGATGTAATCGTTTAGTTGTTATTTATATTTATGCCGAAAGGCAAGTTTTCTCGCATTTAATCGTTTCATATTTCATATTATGTCATGTCTTGTTTTATATTCCGCCGATTATTCTGATGTATGTCTACTGGGTGCCGTAAGGCACTACCACGCCCGTTCGGTCGTGACACAATCCATAGAACTCGTGGATCGCAACTCAAAAGTCCCGAAATCTCAACTATCGGATCTAGGGTGAACCATCGTACTACCGAACCTCGACTCGTCGCCTCATGCCTCGCTACAAGCCTAGTTAGTAACTGGGCCATCTCCTTGTAACCATATCCTCGGCTCCTGGCCATGGGACTAGAGACTCAGGTATCGTGGTCTCAGTAGATGCTGCTGCTGCTCTAAACTCTCCTGGGGCTAGCGACGTCGCAGAACTCCCCATCTGAAGTACCACCTTAGATAAAATCGGGCCTCGTGCCTCGTAACCCTCAGATTCTACTCGCAGCCTCCTCGCCGCTTGCCCTTCTGGGCTCTGGTTGCCTTGCGCCGAGGCATAACTGGTAAAAAGAATACGTCGGAAGGAGTCCAACTTATGACACAACTCTAAGGCACGATCTCAGAGTGAGAAGAATGGGAACCAATCCTAAATATCTGGTAGCCTCCTGATTATAGGTGTGGTGCACAACACGCCGATAATCAAGACTCTACTAGATACGGTCAGTAGACACTTTCCGAGGATAACCTGGCTCTGATACCACTTTTGTCACGACCACCTGCCCGTGGATCGTGCCTTACCCCTGCACCCTAGTGATACAACATCGAGAAAATCATGGAAATAAAACTTACATATGAAACAAGATATACAATGAGAAAATAGGCAACCAAAACGGCCACCTTCTCGTATATATATAAAAAGATTAAACTCAATGCTACATCCTCGTTACAAACCCCGCCACAACAAGATTTCATGCACTCTAAGATTTCTATAATAACAACGACGACAGGCCCCGCCATACCCCGAATGTATAAGAACCTACACTCGTGGAATCATACCACAAGATAAGCCTCCGAGAAACGGAGCTTCCCAAAACGCTGAACCGTGATCCTACGAGCGAGGATCAACAATCGTGTACTCTACCGCAGCATGAACGCACTTCCAAGGAGGTCAAGACAGTACCAAGTATGTGAAATCAAAATATCAGAATGAAATCATAATAGTCTATATAAAATAGAAGACATGTATGATAACCAATTTACGATACCCAATATGTAAGAAGTCATGTCAAGTCAGGGACTCACGCCCTCAAATTCATCACTCAAATATAACCATGGGTCTCATGCCCACAATATCAATCATGCCCGTGGAATTCCTTCCTCACTGCCGGCAGTCCATGATATAAAAACAACAAGGAATACACATGAACACCAGGTCCTACCTGTGTCCTAATAAAACCGTACGGGGTAAGTACGAAGGCATTGCCGACTATTAGAACCCACCGTACTAACAATGCTATAAATCTGTATCACGAGGTCTTTCTAGACCGCCAAATGATCGAAGCTGGACTATTCGCCCTCAGTATCATTTGTGCGAGCCTAATCCTGGAACTCCCGCAGTCCGCATAGGCCACCTAGGCCCGCATGAGGTATTCCTCGCATCGGGGGTAGCTAACCCTCGGCATCAACCTGGACTCCCGCAATCCGCATAGTCACCTGGACCGCATGAGGTATTCCTCGCATCGTCGTAACACACCCGGAGTGATCATCCTGGAACTCCCGCAGCTCCGCATAGGTCAAATAGACCCGCATGAGGTATTCCTCGCATCGGGGGTAGCTAACCCTCGACAACATAACAAGTCAGGGGGGTATGTGATATAATACCAGTACAACGGGCTTGTCGTTAAACAACGTAAGCACAACAAGAATAACCCCCTTACACAAACATCACAAGATACTAACACACGTAGCATCATAACATGTTCACTTTATCAAACCGACAAGAAAGTATTACAAGGCTATCACAGGCAAAACATAGGCAAGTTACTCACACAAGGTACTTTTATTTCATGTCAACAAATCCGGGTTTTTAACCTTAAAGTACTACATACTTTAATTCTTTTAAAAAGTTTCATGTCTTTCACAAAAGTCACACGATACCCGTAGTATCAAAATAAAGCAACTATCTTTTTAGGTAAACCAAAACAATTTCCATACCGTCTTTTTAAACCAACTTAAGACAAAAGCATGCCTTCCTTTTAAACGAAAACACTTCAAATTCTCAAGTCTTTCTCTTTTATAAATCAAGTCCTTACTTTGTAATTTTAAGAAAATCAAAACTTGTTTATTAATGATCTTATTAAAGCAAATGCATGATCTAGGAAATGTAATACAATTTTGTCTTATCTTAGCTTCTATGCAGATGGAAGATTCTACTTGTTTTAAGTTAATTAATAGTCATTACCTTTTCCTTTATTAACGCTACATTGGCTTGTTCGATATTCTTTCCCCTTTCCGAAATCAATATAACATTATTATTTAAAAACCAAGTACTCATTACTCATGAATGAGGTTTCACAACTTTCTACACAATTCAAGTTCTTCACATATTATATTAAGTCAAATATAAATCAAGTCTCTTATCTTTTAAAACCAATAACCCATTCTTTTACCTACATAAAGTCGTTATAATTAACTTCCCATAAAGCCATTATAACACTTTATGTTTTAAACCATCTTAATTGCTTAGCACACGACGCTCACCGTACTACATAGTTCACTATAATCATGCTAGAAAGGATAGGAAGAGGTTCACATACCGCGACGATTATCGACAATTAGCAAAACGCCCACAAGATTATAACCCTCGCTAGCCTTTTCCACCCTTCAAGTAGAATACGCCACTCGTAGAACTTCAACCTATAAAGGTCACACAACGCCTATTAACCTCTAGATCTCTTCAGAGAACAATTCAAAGTACAAGGTTCTTTATTCTACGGAAAATTCAAAAGACTCTCCCCGTAACCACAACTAACTTCCAACATCAAGGCCCGCTACCAAGCCAACAACTCGTAGGATTATACATCTAACCTGACGTGTACAATTCTGTCTCACAATAATACTACAAGTCATCAGAATACATTCCGATGTAAATACAGCTCAATTCTTTTAATCATCCTTCCAATATATCTTCTACTCAATTCTAAACTACTATAATATGTAATATCCAATTACAATAGGACAAAGATCATTACCTCGATAAGCCCAAAATTATCCAAGATTTATAAGTCGATCCCGAGCAACGCTTAGCTCCACTTCCTTACGCCCAACCCGCTCCAAGCAACCCTTAGAAGTTTCTAAACAACTTCTCTTAACACTTCAACCAACTATGAAGATTTTTCCTAGGTTTCATTTTGCGACTATTCGAATAAAGTAGTATTTCCTGCTCTTATGTGGGATAACTTTAGAATACTACTAGGGATACAAGGCTAAGGTATTTGGGACTATACCAACACTTGACGAATTTTCTACACAAAGGGGGTGTTTGGACGAGAACAACTAAGGGGAGGAGAATTTTTGCCTTGGAAACTCTTGTGGATGAATAAAGTCTTGCAAACAAGTGGTATTTATAGCCAACCAATGGCTAGGATCAAAGCAAGTGTAAGGTGAGGATTTGGTCCGTGGGACCTGAGTCTTCCAACCAAGTGTCCACCACAACAACGGGACATATGTCCACCACAAAAATGGGACAAACGGTCACACTTGTCCACTAAAACGCCCAAGCACCACGCCCTCTAGTCATTCTACCAACATGGCCACACGGGGTGACACGTGTCGCCCCTACTCGCCCAAAATATTTCATCTTCCGAAATATCCGTGAATGCCAAAATCCAAAATAAAGTGGGCCCCTACAAAACAGAATTTTCCCGTGGCCCCACGTGACCAATTCCGGAAATAAAATTCCATAATTCTCAAATATTCTAAAAAGTCCGAATAACAAATCTGGGAATCCAATTCCCATTAACTAACCTTTTTCCTTCATAAAATCCGGAAACTTTTCCGTCGAAAAATCACATCTTTCTTCCTTTTCAATTTTTGTGTCGTATTCTCGCATTTAACGCCTTCTTCATATACATACCGAACTACGGGTGTAAGATAACCCTCTCGCTACTGGGCATCACTAACCGGGAAACTCTGGATGGATCTCCGATACACTCTCATATCATAACAACATGGAAGATCGGATGTACATGCCTCCCTAGCGGAAGCATATCTAACTCATAGGCAACCTTGCCTAATCTAGAGCCTCGGAGGCTGAGTCCGTCATGCTAGCCTCTTACCGGTTACGCGATATTGCGTTGAACTGGTTTGAGTCATGGGAGTTGTCTAGAGGAGAGGATGCTCTTCCAGCTGTTTGGGAGGAGTTCATAGAGGCCTTCCTGGATCACTTCTTGCCTCCTGAGATGAAGAGAGCTGTTACACCCCGTAAATTCAAGAAGTTAAGATAAGAACCTACCCCGGAATATAAGATTTGAAACTGGGAAGATAAGTTGACAAACATGTGTTGGACGGATTTTGAGTCTACCTTGGAGTGTTGTACCCCAGTTGATTAAGGATTGTAAGGTGTTTAAAAAGCCTAGTGTGTAGTCCGTTAAATCTAGATCCCAACGCAACAAACCGTTCGTCGATAGGACATCGGAGTCAAAAGTTATGAAAATTTCAAGTTTGTGCGCAATGTGCAAAGCAGTTGGTTTTGCCAGGGTACAGCGGCCACGGACGCAGGTCACGCGCGCGCTGTACTCGAGTCCGCGGGGTTACAGCGCGCCGAATGCCGGAACTTTTCTAAGTGGAAGCCGCGGCGCCGTGGATTTTTCTCGCAGAAAGGACTAAATCGGGATATTTTCGAAAGAGCGATGGGAGGGTGACATGTTGTCCTCCCATCTTTTGACCAAGAAAAGTGGTCCTATTTTAGGCCAAGTCTTGAAGACTTGGCCATTTCATTTCAAAACCCTCCCAAGGAAATCCTCTCCCTTCTCTCTAGATTTTCAAGAAAAGCTAGCCTTAGGAGAAATTGTCGAGCGCGGAAAGAAGGAAAAGTGTGGGTAAACTTGTGGAAGCGCTGTGGACGAGTTTGACACAAAGAAGTGGAAGAAAGTGGCTTTTGGGCTTCTCCAAAGGTAAAAGTTTCCTTCTCGATACGAGTTAATACTTGTTATTGTAGTTTAGAAACGAGCCCGAGGTTGTTATATTTAAGTTTGAATAGATTTGGATCTTGTTGTCTTGTTGAAACCGAAACGGGCATGTTAGCCTTAAGATTGTAACTTCAATCGATTTCTAATTTGGTCGCCACATGTTGTAAATGGGGAAATTGTAGTTGTCAAGATGTCTGGGCTAGATATCATGTTAGACCTAATAACTTCGATTGAGAAGATAGTTGGAAAAGATTTAGGATCGTTATATTGTTGGCCAAGAATGGCATGGAAAGTATTGGGTTTGTTTTGTATTATTGTAGGCGGAATTTTACACGTATTGTTAGACGGTAATCCCCTTGTATTTGCCGAATTAATTGAGCCTTAAATGTGGCGCTGGTTATTGAATTCGCCTGAAAAAGGTGGCAAAGTTAGTAGAAACAAAGGAAGTTCATTCAATTTTCCGTAGAATGTAGGACCTTGCACTTAGTTTATTCTACGTCAAGCTAGAGTTTGATAGACGCTTTACGACCCTTTATAGATTCAAGTACTACGTAGCATATTCTTCTTACGAGATAGTCGTGGAGCATTTTGCTTATTGTCGAAAATCGTCGCGAGGTACGTGATTCTTCCTACCCTATTCAAGATGATTATTTGTGAAATATATAGTGCGATGGATGCGTGTGTTAAAGGAGATTTGATTTCCCTGTTGTCAGGCCTTGACTTGATATGAAGTGTAAAGGTCTTGATTATTTGAAAAAGTAGGAAAATCTTATTCGTTAGTAATAAGTACTCAAGTTTCAAATAAGCCCTCTTGGTCTCATAAGTGGCTTATAGTTATAATCGTTGGTTTAAAACATAAAGTGTTATAACGGCTTTATGGGAAGTTTGTTATAACCACTTTATGTAGGTAAAATAGTGGTTTGTTGATTTCAAAAGATAAGAGACTTGACTTATAATTGACCTAAATGGTGTTGAAAAGTGTGAAACCTCTTTCGTGAGAAATGAGTACTTGGTTTTTAAAAGAATTATTGAAATCAAGTTTTGATTTTCTTAAAAATTCCAAAGTAAGGAACTCGATTTCTAAAAGAAAAGAGACTTAAGGATTTGAAGTGTTTTGGTTTAAAAGAAAGGCAGGGTTCTGTCTTGACTTGTTTTAAAACATAAAGTGTTATAATAGCTTTATGGGAAGTTAGTTATAACGATTTTATGGAAAATAAAGAAATGTATTCATTATTGGATTTAGAATGGTAACTTGATTTTTGGGAAAAGAGAAGTAACTTGTTTCAAATATTGAACTCTTTGTGATGAAAACATAAGTGGCTTGGTTATAAAAGGTAGAGTACTTGATCTTAAAGGGTTAGATACTGGGTTTAATGGTATACTGACGTGCTAGAAGTGTTTAAAGTACTGAGTCGCGGTAACTCATTTATGCTTGTTGTGATAGCCTTTGTTGCGCAAGTGTTTGATCGGTACACCGAGCCTCTCAACAGGGTCATTATCCGTTGATCAATGGACATACCGACACGCTGGGTAGCCCACGCATGCTTCCACTATATCGATCCTCGACATACCGACACGCTGGGTAGCCCACGTATGCTTCCATTGTGAGCGTTATCTTGTTATTTGTTTGGACATACCGACATCGGGTAGCCCACGTATGCGCCCACAGCTGGTATTATCTTATTATTTGTCCGACATACCGACACGCTGGGTAGCCCACGCATGCTTCCGCGGATTGTTATCTTGTTATCTCCTTTGGGCATACCGACACGCTGACGGTCCACTGTACGGGCCCACTAGGACGGTTCCAGGCCATGCTTATACCGAGGTGAGACGTGGCACGCGCCATAGTGCGGGTTAAATTCCCGTTGTATTTGAGTGATGATTTCACGCACGAGTCCCCGACTGACATTATTGCTTATATGTTGTGATCGTAGTTTGGTTATCATACATGTCTCCCGCTTTATATAGACTATTATGATTTCATTTACGATTTTTCTGGGCCACATACTGCAATTGTTGCATCGACTTCTTCGGGCCGCGCCGCCGCAGTCGAGGTACATAGCTTGCCGATCCGCACTCTTAGGATCGCTGCTCGCTTCTGAAAGCTCCATATCTCCTAAGCTTGTCTCGTGGTACGGCTCCCAAGAGCGCACTTTGTACATTCAGGGCACGGCGGCCCTATCCCGCCATTATGGTTTTAAAATTCTGCAGGTCCAGAGCACTGCCAGGCGTAGTTTGTGATGTAACTGCTCAAGTTTTCATTTATGTACAAAAAGGTAACCGTCGTTAGCCTGCTTTTCTTATTTCACTGCTTTCTTTCTTGAGTTTTTATTTCGCCGGTTTTTCTCGATGTTGTATCACCAGGTGCCCGGTAGGCACCACCACGCCCGAGGTCGGTCGTGACAAAAGTGGTATCGTGAGCGCTTAATCTCTGAAAGTGTCTACGCATCGCATCTAGTAGTCTTGATTATCGCGTGTCAGGCACCACATCTATAATCGTGAGGCTATAGGATATTTAGGATTGGTTTCATTCTTCTCACTCGAGATCGTGCCTTAGAGTCAGGTTATGTCGACTCTCCGACGATTCTTTGTATACCGCTGATGCCTCCACGCAAGGCAACCAGAGTCCGTAAGAGCGCAAAGCAGGAGTCGCGAGTAGAGAAGCGTGGTCTCACCGAGACCACGACACCGAGCCTCCATCCCACACCGCAGGAGACGGTTACGCGAGATGGCCCGCGATTGGCCAGATCGTGGCTAGTCACGGCGATAGGCCGGATGCAGCTAGCCTGGGCCAGAGTACCCGTGGTTCACCCGAGGTCGAGATAGTTCGAGACTACGGATTTTCTCGAGCCGCACCACCCGAAGTTCTACGCGTCGAGGCCCGAGGACGATCCGCAGGAGTTCATCCGACGCTACACGATCGCGAGAGTGATCAAGGCTTCAGAGACCGAGCCTGGTTTTGTTCACATCGGCCGCGTGATACCGCAATGATCCGTTTGATTCGCGAGCCGCCCCGGGAGCATGCACTCACCGTCAGCGAAGTTCTCGCAGGCTTTCCTCAGGTTATACCCGATTTGCAGAGTATGTACGCGAGGACGACGCAAAAGTTTAAGCCTTAAGTAGGCAAAGGGACGAAATTTGTGCACAACTACCAAAAGAATTGTTTTCCAAGAAACGCTTCCAAACTTTGCTAAGGGAAAATTACTACAACATTAATAATTTTATGGATTTTTCCGGTAGATGAAATATTTTGGACCACGAGAGGGCTTACACTTGGCCCTCAAGTGGACTGCAATCCACGAGCCCATCGCACGCTTTTTTCATTTTTGTGCCTAAAACATTTGGTCAATGTTTGTAGATATTTGCGGTAGATGAGTAAATGGGACCCACACAACACTTGTCCAAATCCTCACCCTACACTTGCCTACCACTTGTCTTAATCTTGGCCATTGATTGGCCTATAAATACCCCCTTAGTCAAGACTTCTTCATCCACAAATAATTTCCAAGTCTTGAAAATCCTCCCCTTCTGTTGCTCTCACAAAAGAGCACCCTCCCCTTTGCGAGGCCTTTGGCCGAGAAGTACCCCCCTTCCTTTGTGGTGCTAGCCGAAAGTACCCCCCTACCTTGAGTTGTTCTCGTGAAATACACCCCCTTGGTAGAAAAGTATTCTCCAAGTATTGTTACTATTCCAAAATACTCGCCTAAATACCTTGTAGTATTCCAAGGTTACACATATACTAAAAGCCCGTAAATACTATTATACTTCCTTCACCACAAAAACGAAACCCTAAGGAAAATCTTCATAGTCGGTTGAAGATTAAGAAGAAGTTATGTAGAACTTCTAAGGGTTGTTTGGAGCGGGTTGAGCGCCTGCAGCAGAGCTAAACGCTGCTCAGATCGACATTTAAACTTGGATAATTTTGGGCTTATCGAGGTAAATACTTTGTCCTTCTATTGTAATTGGAAATTACATACCGTAGTAGTATAGAAATGAATATAAGACACATGAAGGATATTACGTAAGAGAATTGAACTTTAATAAGGATATTACATAAAAGAATCGAATCAAATCACATCGTAAGAATATTAAAGAAGAAGATTGAATCATTTACATACGACAAGATTTACGAGACTCATGTAGCTTAACTGTAGGGAAGTGCTGCCCGATTTTCCATAAAATAGAGAACCTATCGCTTAGAATATTCTACGAGTAGTCTAGACGCTGATAGACGATATGGCCTTTATAGGTTGAAAGTTCATGAGAGTAGCATGTTCTACTTGAAAGTGAACAAGGCTAGCGTTATACCGTGAGCATTTTGCTAATAGTCGATTATCGCCACGAGGTATATGATTATTCCTATCCTCTGAGCATGATATTTAAAAGAATATATATATAGTACGTAGACGACGCGTGTTAACCGAACGTGGTTTTACTCCGATGTCTTTGACTTGAGTTTAAATAATAAGACCAAGTATTTCAAAAGAATTAAGAAACCTTTTTGAAATAAGAGTAATACTTGGTTTTAAAAGCTTAAGAGTTATACTAGCTTTATGGGAAGTTAGGTATAACGACTTAAGAGAGATAAAAATAATGGTTTGTTGATTTTAAAAGTTAAGAGACTTGATCTTAAAAGATAAGATAGTTGACTTAATTGAATTAATATGAATTTTGTTAAAAAGTGTGAAACCTCATTCGTGAGTAATGAGTACTTGGTTTGTAAAGGAATACTGTTTTACTGATTTCGGAAATGAGAATAAGTATCGAACAAACTACTGCAGCGCTAATAAAGGGAAATGTATTGACTAATAAAGTATTATGAAAACCAGTAGAAACCTCCATCTGCATAGAAGCTAAGATGAGACAAAATGATATTACATTTCCTAGATCATGGCTGCTTTAATAAGATTGTTATAAACAATAATAACCTACTCACATATAAGGCATATGTTTCTCAAATTGTTTTAAAAGAGAATTATATTATTAAGTGATTAAAACTATGAACTACGAAACCTTTCGAAAATGAGAAACTTGAGCATTTGAAATTAGGCAAACTTGAACGTTTGGAAAATAATGTTGTTACTTGATTTTACAAAGGAAAGTGTTTTGGTTTACTTAAAAATATGGTCACTCTATTTTTTATACTACTGTATTGTGTGACTTTTGTGAAAGAAACGATCTTTTAAAGAGTTAATGTACGAAGTACTTTGGGGATAAAACCCAAACTTGTTAACATAAAGCAGAAAGTACCTCGTGTGAATAACTTGATCAGGTTGGTTTGTGATAGCCTTGTAATACTTTCTTGTTGCTTTGATAAGTAAACATGTTAGATGCTACGCGTGTTAGTATCTTGTGATGTTTGGTAAAGCGGGTTTCGATCAGGCTTATGTTGTTTAACGATAAGCCGTTATGATAGTATTGTACCACCTCCTCTCGACATGATACCGAGGGTTGTCGCCTCCGACGCGGGTATAGCTCAAAGTACCGGGACTATGATTCGAGAATACCTCACGCGGGTCCAGGGACCTGCGCAGAGCTACGAGTTCCGTGTTAGTTTGCGCCTATATGGTCACGCGTCTATGTGGCCACGCGGATCGCGAGTCCGTGATCGACGCCGGAGTAGCACCGACGCGAGGAATACCTCACGCGGACCTACGCGAGTGGCCTACGCGGAGTCGCGGAAGTTCCAGACTAGACGCGCGACATTTGATATCGCGCGAGTGGCCACTGATCACGCCGCTCAGACGCACTCGTGATACGCTTTATGACTTTGTTGGTACTGTGGGTTTTAATAGTCGCCATGCCTTCGCACTTACCCCAGACGGTTTTAGTATGACACATGTGGGACTCGTGTTCATGTATTCCTCGTGCTTTTATATCATAGATCGACAATGGCGTGGGGTATTCCACGCATGATTGATGTCGCTGGCGAGACCCATAGTTATATTCGAGTGATGACTTTGAGGGCGCGAGTCCCCGACTTGACATGATCGCCATTTATCAGAATCGTAGTTTGGTTATCATATACGCCTCCCGCTTATATAGACTACTATGATTTCATTTACGATTTTCGCCACATACTGTACTGGCAGATCGACCTCCTTCGGGCCGCGTCATGCCGCATGTAGAGGTACATCGCTTGTCGATCCTCGCCATAGGTCACAGTCATTGGGAAGCTCCGCTTCTCCGAGGCTTATCTGGGTATAGTCCTCGCCGCTCAGGTACTTACATTCAGGGTACGGCGGCCCCGTCCCGCCATTGTTGTTATATCATTCTTAGAGGTCTCAGTATCGTGTGCAGATTTTGTAAAAGCGATGTAATCGTCGATTTAAGTTTTTATATATATATGCCGAAGGCAACTTTTCTCGATAATGCTTTCACACTTCATGTTATTTCATGTCTTGTCTTATATTCCGCCGACACTGACGTATGTCTAATCGTGCCCGGTAGGACACCGGTCACGCCCGTTCGGTCGTGATAAAAGTGGTATCGAGCGCTTAATCCTGAAAGTGTCTACAGATCGTATCTAGTAGAGTTCGATTATCTGTGTCGTGCACCACACCAATAATCGTGAGGCTATAGGATATTTAGGATCGGTTTCATTATTCTCACTCGAGATCGCGCTTAGAGTCCGTTATAAGTCGGACCTCTAACGTATTTCTTTCCCTTACCGCTATGCCTCGCAGAAGGCAACCCGGGCCCGGAAGGGCAAGGCCGAGGAGCCGCGAGCAGAGCACAGGGTTACGAGGCACAGTGCCCAATCATCACCGGGTGGTGCTTCATTCGGGAGTTCTGCAACGCCGCCATCCCCACAGAGTTTAGCACAAGCAGCAGCCCATCGCGCTATGATATCTGGACCTTCGCCCACGACGCAGCGTAAAGAATAGATTGCAAAGAGACGCACTCGCATTAGCTAGTGAGTTAGCAAACTGCAGAGTATATTATGTACCGATTTATCACGGGTCTTGATGACTATCTAAGAGAGGTTGTGCAAGAGTAGCTCTCCAATCAGTATGAGCATTTCTCACAGACGGCTTACGCGCAAAGCAGTCGAGAAACGAGATCGCGATTAATCAAGGACAGCAGTAAGAGGCCCGACGGCAGATTCTTTGGTAACTTTCGAGGCAAAGCGCCTCGCCAGATTAGATATGCACTCCACCGCAGCAGTGGTCCTCTGTGGTTCAGACGCTCGGGTACGCCGAGTTGGTCAACCTGTGGCTTCCGCTCACAAAACACGTAGGTTCCAACAATGATTCGCTTTTTCCCAAATGCTCACAAGTGTAACAGCGCCATCCCGGAATGTCATCTTTTGTCGCGCCGCGCCGCCGTGGCCATGTGGTCGAAGCGGTGTCCTAGTAGGAGGGATGCAAGCAGAGGACTCACCACCGATCGGGCCATGATTCATGGCTCAAGAGGAAGGGTGTTAGCTGTAGAGGCCACCCCACCCTGCTGACGCTGTGGTAAGTGTCATCGCGGGAGGTCGACTTCTTCGACATCTTGTTATGCTCATGCGACACAGGCCATTTTGCGAGAAATTGTCCGACTGCAGGTGGCGCGATGTAAAGACTCACCTTCAGATCAGTGGCTAGTTCGCCACCTTCCCTAGCTACGCCCAACAGTAAGGTGATTGATTGGAACGACAGGAGTGAAGCAAGAGATTCAGTATATCCTTAACCTCTGTAGATTGTATGTGGATAAGATAAGTATATCTTAAGTGTTACGCCTGATAACATTGTGTAAATTGTGATTAGAAATCATGGTTAGTTAACCTGTAAGATTGGGGATAGGAAAAGTGCGAGCCTTAGAGTTTTATACGCGAGACCTCAGAGGTAAGGCCATCTCGAGTAAAAGATGTATTTTTATGTTTGACCTTTATCTGAGTGCATAGTGCACGCGAGATATATTTGTGTGATAAGTCCCCGAGTAGCGTGGAATGAAAGAGGGTAGTTGAGCTAAGAAGACCACTAGGTTTTCGTAATTTGATTAGCGATATTGTTCCGGACGGAACAAGAGTTTTGCGCGATAATGGTCGGGTTGAGGACCGATCGCGTCAACCCGCGACCGCAATGTGCGGGTAAGTTCGGTGGTCCCGCCAGCGGTGGGGTCACGAGGGTGTTAGGCCCAAGTTTAGTTAACCATCGCACGAAGTTCGTAGACGCGCTCGACCGCAGGTCGGGCCGACGAGGTCACCATCTTGTCTTTAGTCAAGACCGCTTACTCCTGCAGGGTTATGCGAGACGATTATATCGTAGGTTGTAAGGCTGCACGAGGTTCCTACTTTCACCTTATGACGGCGTGGAGCCTGTGTTACGCTTATTTCGCTTTCGGAAGTATTACCAGCAGGTTAGAAACTCAGTGGTTTCAGACGCATTCGCCCTGCCAATGTTTGGATTTCAGGTAGCCGCGAGGATTGTTGTCTCGCTGAGGAGTGTTTAATAGCTACCATAAAGTATTCGATATCGCCTTATGATGCCTTGTAGGGCGAAGTGTAAGTCGGCCGATTGGTTCGACGCTGGCAAGGTTCGGATAATGGTTCATTCTGTTTCAGAGGACGTGGATAGCGTGGCCTATACAGAGAGGTTATCGCACTCGTAGTCACCGTGTCGCGGATAATCGGCGACGACGCTGAGTTCGTGCCGACGCGGTCTTCAAGGTACCACCTAAGCGGTGCGACGAGTTTTGGAAAACAGAGGAAACTTAGCCGAGGTACTTTGAGCGCCAGATCATTTGGAAAATAGGCCGTTGCCTATAGTTAGCATTGCCGTCCGACGCAGAGGCACTATGTCCGGCCTTTCGTGTTACATGATCGCAAAATATCGAGATCCATCCAGAGTGTTCCCGCTAATGATTTACCAAGTCGAAGTAGTAACCCCGAGATTTTGAAACCAAGCAGAATAAATGTGGTGTTATGAGAAAGAGTTCGAGTGTAATGGTAGCGGTACGACGTAAGGGAAGTTTAGCATGTGTTAAGAACATAGGAGTGATCATTACTTTTGTGAAGTAAGTGCGATGGAAATATATTTTAGACCTCAGCGGAGCTTTTGTAGTGTCGAGGTGATTCCTCGTGACTTGGATTATGTATTTGCGCAGTGTTATTTTGTGGCAGCGTGGCATTTTGTTTTCGTAAGTATAGTAGTGAAGACTATCGCGCAAGTATGTTTTGAGATTTGTAAGGAACATTCGACGAATGTTTCTGGAGGAGAATGTTATACCCGTATTTCCAGTATGTACGCGAGGACGACGACAAAAGTTTAAGCCTTAAGTAGGCAAAGGGACGAAATTTGTGCACAACTACCGAAAGAATTGTTTTCCGACTAAACGCTTTCCAAACTTTGCAAGGAAAATTACTGCCCAACATTAATAATTTTTATGGATTTTTCCGAGAGATGAAATATTTTGGACCACGAGGGCTTACACTTGGCCCTCAAGTGACTAATCCACGAGCTTCCATTGGCACGCTTTTTCATTTTTTTCCTAAAACATTTGGTCAATTTTTTGTAGTATATTTGTGTGGTAGATGAGTGTCGGGACCCACACAACACTTGTCCAAATCCTCACCCTACACTTGCCCACCACTTGTCTTAATCTTGGCCATTGATTCGCCTATAAATACCCTTAGTCAAGACTTCTTCATCCACAAATAATTTCCAAGTCTTGAAAATCCTCCCCTCTTCTTGTCGCTCGCCCAAAGAGAACCCTCCCCTTTGCGAGGCCTTTGGCCGAGAAGTACTCCCTTCCTTTCAGGTGCTAGCCAAAGTACCCCTACCTTGAGTTGTTCTCGTGAAATACACCCCTTGGTAGAAAAGTATTCTCCAAGTATGTTACTATTCCAAAATACTCGCCCAAATACCTTGTAGTATTCCAAGGTTACACCTATACTAAAAGCCCGTAAATACTATTATACTTCCTTCACCACAAAAACGAAACCCTAAGGAAAATCTTCATAGTCGGTTGAAGTATTAAGAAGAAGTTGCGTAGAACTTCTAAGGGTTGTTTGGAGCGGTCGAGCGCCTGCAGCAGTGAGCTAAACGCTGCTCAGATCGACATTTAAACTTGGATAATTTTGGGCTTATCGAGGTAAATACTTCGTCCTTCTATTGTAATTGGAAATTACATACGTAGTAGTATAGAAATGAATATAAGACACATAAAAGGATATTACAGAAGAGAATTGAATCAGAATAAGGATATTACGTAAAAGAATCGAATCAAATCACATTAGAAGAATATTAAAGAAGAAGATTGAATCAGATTTACATTGTGATTTACAGAGACTTGGTAGCTTAACTGCAGGGAAGTGCGCCCGATTTTCCGTAAAATAGAGAACCTATCGCTTAGAATATTCTACAGTAGTCTAGACGCTGATAGACGATATGGCCTTTATAGGTTGAAAGTTCTCATGAGTAGATGTTCTACTTGAAAGGTGAACAAAGCTAGCCGTTATAGCCGTTATAGCCGTGGAGCGCTTTTACTAATAGTCGATTATCATCGCGAGGTATGTGATTCTTCCTATCCTCTCGAGCATGATATTTTAAAAGAATATATATATAGTACCAGAGGACGCTGTTAACCGAACGTGGTTTTACTCCGATGTCTTTTGACTTGAGTTTAAATAATAAGAATCTTGAAGTATTTCAAAAGAATTAAGAAACCTTTTGAAAGAAGAGTAATACTTGGTTTTAAAGCTAAGAGTTATACTAGCTTTCTGGGAAGTTAGGTATAACGACTTAAGAGAGATAAAAAGAATGGTTTATTGATTTTAAAAGTTAAGAGACTTGATCTTAAAAGATAAGAGACTTGATTTAATTGAATTAATATGAATTTTGTTAAAAAGTGTGAAACCTCATTCATGAGTAATGAGTACTTGGTTTGTAAAGGAATAATGTTTTACTGATTTCGGAAATGAGAATAAGTATCGAACAAACCACAAAATACTTAATAAAGTGGAAATGTATCGACTAATAAAGTATTATGAAAACCAAGAAACCTCCATCCGCATAGAAGTTAAGACGAGACAAAATGATATTACATTTCCTAGATCACGGTCGCTTAATAAGATTGTTATAAACAAGAATAACCTACTCACATATAAGGCATATGTTTCTCAAATTGTTTTAAAGGAGAATTATATTATTAAGTGATTAAAACTACGAACTACGAAACTTTCAAAATGAGAAACTTGAGCATTTGAAATTAGGCAAACTCAACGCTTGGAAAATAATGTTGTTACTTGATTTTACAAAGGAAAGTGTTTTGGTTTACTTAAAAAGATAGTCACTTCATTTTTTATACTACTGTATCAGGTGACTTTGTGAAAGAAACGATCTTTTAAAGAGTTAATGTATGAAGTACTTTGGGGATAAAAACCCGAACTTGTTAACATAAAGTAGAAAGTACCTCGCGTGAATAACTTGATCATGTTGGTTTGTGATAGCCTTGTAATACTTTCTTGTTGCTTTGATAAGTAAACATGTTAGACGCTACGTGTGTTAGTATCTCGTGATGCTTGTGTAAAGGGTTTTCTCGATCAGGCTTATGTTGTTTAACGATGTTCGCTATGATAGTATTGTACCACTCACCTCTTTACATGATACCGGTTGTCGCCTCCGACGCGGTATAGCTCAGCACCGGGACTATGATTCGAGAATACCTACGCCGTCCAGGTACCTACGCGAGCTACGCAGAGTTCCGTGTTAGCGCGCAACCTATATGGTCACGCTGGTTTACGTGGCTACGCGATCGCGAGTACAGACGACGCCGGAGTAGCACCGACGCGGGAATACCTCACGCGCCTACGCGGAGTGGCCTATGCGAGTCGCGGAAGTTCCAGACTAGACGCGACATTTGATATCGCGCGAGTGGCCGCCGATCACGTGGCGGTCAGCATGCACTCGTGATACGCTTTATGACTTTGTTGGTACTGCGGGTTTTAGTAGCCTGCTATGCCTTCGCATTTACCCCGTGACGGCTTTAGTATGACACAGTGGGACCGTGTTCATGTATTCTCGTGTTTTTATATCATAGATTGCTTCAAGAGGCAAGGTATTCCACGCATGATTGATGTCGCGGGCGTGAGACCCATAGTTATATTCGAGTGATGACTTTGAGGCGCGAGTCCCCGACTTGACATGACCGCCATTTATCGCGAATCGTAGTTTGCTATCATATATGTCTCCCGCTTATATACACTACTATGATTTCATTTACGATTTCCGCCACATACTGTACCGCTAGATCGACCTCCTTCGGGCCGCGCTCACGCCGCAGTGTAGGTACATCGCTTATTGATCCTCGCCATGTGGTCACAATTCGCTTGGGAAGCTCCGCTTCTCCGAGGCTTATTCGTATAGTCCTGCCGCTGTAGTACTTATATTCGTGGTACGGCGGCCCCGCCCCGCCATTGTTGTTATATCATTCTGCAGGTCCAGTAATCGCAGGCGAGTTTGTAAAAGGGATGTAATCGTCGGATTTAAGTTTTTATATATATATGCCGAAGGCAACTTTTCTCGATAACTGCTTCACACTTCATGTTATTTCACGTCTTGTCTTATATTCCGCCGACACTGGATGATGTCTACTGGTGCCCGGTAGGCACTACCACGGCCCCGTTCGGTCGTGGACACCTTGCCATTTCTTGCCTCCACAGTTGCGAGGGCACCGCCGACATATTTTTGATGCTAAGACAAAGAGGCGCACGGTCGAGTACAATGTAGCTTTGACTCATCGCTCGGTATGTCCCCGCCCGTGGCCGAGCATGGAGGATGAGTGCACCGTTATGTCACCGCTCGATGATTATTTAGCTGAGGGATGCACAACAAGAGCTCTTCACCGGCATGGACATTGCCCGCATCCAGCCTACGCAGCAGACCGAGGAACGTAGAGGTCGACTTTAATAACCAGATCGCAGGCAGGCCGTGACTGCAGGATCCTCTCGTGACCTTCGAGGCAGTGCAAAGAGAGACTAGTTATGCGCCTCCGCAAGACGGAGTGCTCCACCACGCCTTCGTGATATTCGAGATTCGTGAGCGTGTCGTGGCTCCAGCGTTTCGTGTTTTGGGGAAACAGGACGCAGTCGACGGACCACCCCTACCTCGCTGTGGCCGCTGGTAGGCTCCATGACGGGAGTGTCGCCGAACGGGAGTTTGTTTTGCATGCGACAAGCAGGCCATTTGCGAGGAATTGTCCAACTGCAGATAGCGCGGATGTAGAGACTCAACCTTCTGGATCGGAGGTCGTTCATCTCTCCTTTTGGCGCCGCAGGAAGAAACATGAGTAGATTGACAAAAGGGGAAGTGAAGTAATAGTTATAGGTATATTCTTAACCTCTGTAGGCTAGTACGCATTGATGTTATGGTGATGTGTTAAGGTTATGTTCTGATAACTTTGTGTAAAAATGTGATTTAGAAGCCCGTTAGTGAAAAGGGTAAGTCTGGGATGAGAAAATTTTGAACCAAAAATTTATAACAATTGAAACCTAGATGTAAGGTCATTTCGTAAAAGATTTTACAAGAATCTTTGTCTGAGTACATAGTATACGGAGTATATTCAGTGATAAGTCCATGAGTGGTGGAGATTTTGTGTGTTAGGATGATCCTCATTGGCTGGAATTTAGAGATTTATGTATTTTGTATGTTATGGCCATGAGTGGCATAACCGATTCCTTTGTAAGTGCAAAGGCGAAGACTAAACCTCTGGTCCTCGCTTGGAGATTTAGAAGGAACATTCGACGAATGTTTCTGGCGGGGAGAATGTTACACCGTAAATTCAAGAAGTTAAGATAAGAACTCTACCTAATATAAGATTTGAAAGTGGGAAGATAAGTTGACAAACACGTGTTGACGGATTTCAGTCTACCTTGGAGTGTTGTACCCAGTTGATTAAGGATTGTAAGGTGTTTAAAAGCCTAGTGTGTAGTCCGTTAAATCTAGATCCTAACGCAACAAACCGCTCGCCGTTAGGACATCTGAGTCAAAAGTTATGAAAATTTCAAGTTTGCGCGCAATGTGCAAAGCTGGTTTCTGCTCAGGGTGTCAGTACGCGCCGACGCAGGCCGCGACGCCGGTTGTACCGAGTCCGGGGCTGCAGCGCCGCGCCGAATGCAGGTCGCGCCGAATGCTGGAACTTCGAAGTGGCGCCACGCCGGCGGATTTTTCACAGAAAAGACTAAAATCGTGGATATTTTCGAAAGAGCCATGAGGGTGACATGTGTCCTCCCATCTTTTTGACCAAGAAAAGGGTCATATTTAGGCCAAGTCTTGAAGACTTGGCCATTTCATTTCAAAACCCTCCCAAGGAAATCCTCCCTTCTCTCTAGATTTTGAAGAAAACCTAGCCTTAGGAGAAATTGCTGAGCGGCAAGAAGGAAAAGTGCGGGTAAACTTCATGAAGCGCTGGACGAGTTTGATGGAAAAGAAGTGGAAGAAAGGTAGAATTGTAGTTGTCAAGATGTCTAGGCTAGATATCATGTTAGACCTAATAACTTGATCGAGAAGATACTGGAAAAGATTTAGGATCGTTATATTGTCGCCAAGAATGGCATGGAAAGTATCAGTTTGTTTTGTATTATCGTGGGTGAAATTTTACGCATTGTTAGACGTAATCCCCTTGTATTTGCTGAATTAATCGAGCCTTAAATGTGGCTGGTTATTGAATCTCTACCTTGAAAAAGGTGGCAAAGTTAGTAGAAACAAAGGAAGTTCTGCCAATTTTCCGTAATGTAAGGACCTTGCACTTAGTTTATTCTACGCTCAAGCCAGAGTTTGATAGACGCTTTACGACCCTTATAGGATTGAAGTACTACGTAGCATATTCTTCTTGGCGGAGATAGTACAGGAGCATTTTGCTTATCGTCGATAATCGTCACGAGGTACGTGATTCTTCATATCCTCTTCAGCATTTATTATTTGTGAAATATATAGTGCAAGATGACGCAGTTAAAGCGAGATTTGATTTCCTTGTCGTGCCTTGACTTGATATGAAGCAAAGGTCTTGATTGTTTGAAAAAGTAGGAAAATCTTATTCGTTAGTAATAAGTACTCATTGGTTCGAATAAGCCCTCGTCTCATAAGCGGCTTATAGTTATAATCGTTGAGTTTAAAACATAAAGTGTTATAACGCTTTATGAAGTTTGTTATAACCACTTTACGAGGTAAAATAGGGTTTGTTGATTTCAAAAGATAAGAGACTTGACTTATAATCGACCTAAATGGTGTTGAAAAGGTGAAACCTCTTTCGAGAAATGAGTACTGGTTTTTAAAAGAATTATTGAAATCAAGTTTTGATTTTCTTAAAAATTCCAAAGTAAGGAACTCGATTTCTAAAAGAAAAGAGACTTAAGGATTTCAAGGTCGCGGGTTTAAAAGAAAGGCAGAGTTCTATTGACTTGTTTTAAAACATAAAGTGTTATAATAGCTTTACGGGAAGTTAGTTATAACGACTTTACGGAAAATAAAGAAACGGATTCATTATCGATTTAGAATGGTAACTTGATTTTTGGGAAAAGTTATAACTTGTTTCAAATATTGAACTCTTTATGATGGAAAAACATGTGGTTTCGTTATAAAAGGTGAGTACCTCGATCTTAGCGGTTAGATACTGGGGTTTAATGGTATACTGACGCAAGGTTGTTTAAAGTACCTTGAGTCGCAGTAACTCGCCATGCTTGTTGCGGATAGCCTTTGTTGTGCAAGTGTTTGATCGCGCTACCGAAGTCTCTCGAGAGGCCTACACGTGGTTGATCAATGGACATACCGACATCGCTGGGTAGCCCACCGCATGCTTCCACTATATCGATCCTCTCGACATACCGACACGCCGGGCGCCCACGGGTATGCTTCCATTGTGAGTGTTATCTTGTTATTTGTTCGACATACCGACACGCTGGGTAGCCCACGCATACGCCCACAGCCGGTATTATCTTGTTATTTGTCCGACATACCGACACGCTGGGTAGCCCACTGTATGCTTCACAGGATTGTTATCTTGTTATCTCCTTTGGGCATACCGACACGCTGATGGTCCACGTACGCCCACCAGACGGTTCCAGGCCATGCTTATACCGAGGCGAGACGCCGGCACGCGCCACGCGCGGGTTAAATTCCGTTGTATTTGAGCGATGATTTCACCGCACGTAGTCCCCGACTTGACACGATCGCTATATATCAGGTAATCGTAGTTTGCTATCATACATGTCTCCCGCTTTATATAGACTATTATGATTTCATTTACGTGATTTTTCGCCACATACTGCAATTGTTGTACGAATTTTCGGGCCGCTCATGCCGCAGTCGAGGTACATAGCTTGTCGATCCGCACTCTTAGATCGCTCGCTTCTGAAAGCTCCATATCTCCTAAGCTTGTCATGTGGTACGGCTCCTCAAGTAGTAGACTTTTGTACATTCAGGCACGGCGGCCCCGTCCCGCCATTATGGTTTTAAAATTCTTAGGTCCGTAGCTCACAAGGCGTAGTTTGTGCGATGTAATCGCTCAAGTTTTCATTTATGTACAAAAAGGTAACCGCTCGTTAGCCTGCTTTTCTTATTTCACTGCTTTCTTTCGAAGCTTTATTTCCGTTTTTCTCTCGACGTCAGATCACCAGGGTGCCGGTAGGCACTACCACGCCCGAGGCTCGCCGTGACAAGAGCCCGCGTGATAGATTCTGACCTCGAGGCGCAACGGAGGACTATCGAGAGTACACCGAGTTTGACTCATTGGCTAGGTATGCAGACACCATCAGAAATGATACGGCGCATGTGGTTCATAGATACGTGACGGGCTAGACCGCCACATGATTACTTGCTGGGTGGCTCTTCACCTGTGTACGGATATTGCTGTGACGCAGCGCATGCGCAGTGATAGAGGATGTGAGAAGGAGGATCACTAGACTTAGGCCACCAAGAGGCTGTGACAACAGGTCTCGTGGCGCTGAGGCGGACACCTCGGCGTACTAGGTCCACATTTCATCCAAAGACGCAGTGCTCCTTCTCGCCGCGAGGTCCGATCACCGGTCATTCAGAGCAGGTCGTGGCTCCAGACTGGGGTTTTAAGGAACAAATGATCACATCGATCGAGACCGCCCCATCTCTGTGCTCGACGCGTAGGTCTCACCAGCGAGTGTCGTGTTCCTTCAGAGCTTGTTACTTCGTACGCAGGCCATTTGAAGAGAGATTGTCCACCATGTGTGGCGAGTGTTATGGTTCAGCCGGCAGGTTAGTTGACGGATCTTCGCCTTGATTTGGCATGCGCCCGAGGCGTGTTCACGCCGTATGACGCCAGGGTCGCGCGGGGTCTCAGCCCGGGTCCTCGTAACCGCATTTATGATATGTCCACCGCCGTGACCGTGAGGCGCCACCGCATGTCGCCACAGTACATTATTGGTTTCATGTCGGATGTATATGCTTTGATAGATCCGTGTTCTACCTTGTCCTATATATCTCCTCATATTGCCGGGTAGAATAGTGATAGAGCCCGAGTCCATAAAACCTTGAGTGGCTACGCCGAGGTAATTCGCGGTAGCCGAGCGTATATAAGGCTTGCCCAAAGGACTATATACGGCCGTCGACTCAGCCGACTTGATAGAGTCGATACGACTGACTTTGATGTGATTACGGTACGGATCGCTAGCCTTGTTATGCCAACGTGGACCGAGAGAAAGATTAGTTCGGTTCCGCTTCCTCGCGAGCCTGCATGAGTGGAAGGAATACCGCATCGCCGGCGGTAGGTTTATTTTTACCTCGCTGGTAAGATGGCGCTGGCGGGTATATCTACCATATGGTTCGTATTCGAGCATCGAGGTCGAGATACCAACCTTCACCGGCCCGGCCGTTAGAGTTTCCACGATTCCCGCACGAAGCTCGCATCCTCCCGAGAGGAGATTGAGTTTTGCATCGATACGGCGCCGTACACTCGACCGATATCTATTCCGCCATACAGACGGCACCGCCGAGTTGAGGGAATTGAAAGACCACCGAAAGACTTGCCGGAAAGGATTTATCGTGCCAAGTATTTCTCCCCGGGAGCGCCGCTTTATTTGTAAAGAAGTTAGGATGGACGACGATGCGTATGTGTTGATTACAAATTAATAAGGTAACTATCAAGAATGATACCCTTCCTGTGATTGATAATTTGTTTGACCACTGGTGGTGCGAGGTGTTTCTCCAAGATAGATCGCGGTCCGGTTATCATCCGTGCGAAAGTTAGAGACAGATATCCCAAAGATCGCATTCAGACTCGTATGGGCACTATGAGTTCGTGGTGATGTCTTTCGGTCGACCAATGCCCCAAAGAAGATTCATGGATTTGATGAACAGGTGTTCGCCATTCTGGATATGTTCGTTATAGTATTCATCGATGATATCCCCGTTTATTCGCAAGACAGAGCAGAACACGCAGCACCACTCGGCGACGGTATCGAGTCCTCCGAGACCGGCAAATGTATGTCAAGTTCTCAAACGTGAGTTTTGGTTGTCTTCTGCCTTTCTTAGGCATGTTATCGGTCGATGGTATTCGGTTGGTACAACAAAGATCGAGGCGCCAAGACTTGGCCTAGACCCACTACACCGACTTTAGGCGCAGCCTTTTAGGCCTCATGTTATTATCGAGATTTGTGGAGAAGTTTGCTTCCATCTCAAAGACCTTTGACTAGCCGACTCGTAAATGGCCATGTTCCGTGGACGGATGCTTGTGAGGAGAGTTTCCAATCACCAAGGAGAAATTGACGATCGCCTCAGCTTCTTACTCTTCCGCAGGTTTAGACTTATGTGGTTTATCGTGATGCACGTGTTGGTTTCGTGCAGGCCGACGCAAAGACGCAGAGTTATAGCTTACGCATCTCGATAGCTTAGGAAGCATGAGAAGAATTACCCCACACATGACTTAGAGTTGGCAGTGGTGATTCATGCCTTGAAGATCTGGAGACATTATTTATATAGAGTTCATGTGGATATTTACACAGACCACAAGAGTCTCCAAGATATCTTCACCTGCAGTGAGCCGAACTTCATGCAGAGACGGTGGTCTGAGCTACTTAAGGATTACGATGTCGATATCCTATACCACCCGCGAAGGCCAACGAGTTGCAGATGCCCTTAGTAAGATCGACGGGTAGTCCGCGTGTGCAACCATACAAGGCGGCATAGTCCGAGAGTTACATCACCAGCGAGCCTGGGGTTCGCTTTGATCGGTTCTCGATAGTGACGGAGTTCGGTTCGAGAGGTTGCCAAGTCTTCCATCGCCGGCGAGGCGACGAGGCATCGATGAGGATCCGATTACGGTACCAGATCGACGCCGCCTTCGTGAGGAGACGAGTCTATTTGAGGTAGCGCCACGGTGCTAAGATTTGAGGGCCATTGTGTTCCCGATGCGGACAGACTTCACAAGCAGATTCTTGTTATACCTCAGATTTCCAGATTATGTACGTAAGTGAATACGCATAAAAGTCTAGCCTTAAAGTTTAGGCACAAAACGCTTTTCTTCGGGCACAACTCACAAAACGAATAGTTTTCCGACTAAACGCTTCCACGCCTTTCGTAGGTAAATTCCGCCATGCCATTTCTAATTTTTATGGATTTTTCCGAGAGACGAAACATTTTGATTAACCGGAGGGCGACACTTGTCACCCTCCAATCGATGGATTTGAAATCGCCCATTTGGACGACCGACTCGTGTTGCACGCTTTTTGTGCCTTGGCACAAGTCAAGGATTAGGTAGGATATTTTGTGTGCAAGTCGCCGACACTTGCCCTAATCTCGCCTTACACTTGCCTAGCACTTGGCTTAATCTTGGCCATCTGGCCACTTCTGACCTATAAATACCTCTCGAGACGAAGAGTTCTTCATCCACAAAAGCTTCCAAGTCTAAAAATCCTCTCCTCTCCCTTTGTAGCCTTTTCGTCCAAACACCTCCTCCCCTCGTGAAGGCCCTTGGCCGAATACACCCCTCTAGCCTAAGTAGTTTGGCCGAGGCCCCCTAGCCTAGCCAAACCTACCCCCTCCCTTGGTAGAAAAGTTACCTTCTTGTGTTGTTATAATGCCCAAAATACCCTAGCCCAAATCCCTTAGTACTTAGTAGAAGTTGTGAAGAACTTCTAAGGCTCTCGAGAATACAACTTAGAGCAAAACCTGCTCAGCGCGACTTTATCTAAGATATTATTGGGCTTACCGAGGTAACTAATCCTAACCCTCTTTGAATTGGAGAATACTTACCGTTGTAGTATAAGAACAAGTATAAATACTTAGAAGAATATTGCGTATCAGAATTGAACTGCTATCACAGAGAAGGGCTTAAAAGAAGAATAATTGAACTATGCTTATATAGGATTGTTTTCACAAGAGACTTATATAGCTCACCTGCAGGGAAGTGCTGCCCGACTTTCCGTAATCGTGAACCTCCGCTTAGAATGACCTTCAGAGTAGTCTTTGATAGATGTCTGTGACTATTATAGGTCAATTATCCGCGCACATATTCAACTCAAGCGTGGTTTTCACGGTAGGTATGTGATTCTTCCTAAAGCATGATATTTTATAATATATATATGTAGTACGCGTGATACGTGTTAATCGAATAATAACTACTGCAATGTCTTTGACTTAAGCCCGATAACACTTACTGAATGCCTCACTAGCTTAAGCCCTAATAATAAAGAACTCAAAGCATTTCAAAAGAATACCAATCATTTTAATGTAAGAGAACTAATTGGTTTTTAAAATAAGCTTAAGAGTTATACTAGCTTTACGGGAAGTTAAGTATAACCACTTAAGAATGATAAAAGAAACAGCTTTGCCTATGTGGTTATAATGCATTTATATTGAATCGTGAAAAGAATAATAAGATGGTTTGATAAGTAGACATGATATGATGCTACGTGTTGGTCTTGTAACGCTTGTATAAGAGAGTATTCTCGTCAGGCTTATGTTGTTTAAAGATAAGTCGTTATGTTAGTGTACTATCGCCACCTCTCGACATATTACCGGGGTTAAGCCGCCTCCGATGCGGGTAGACTCAAAGCGGTCCGGGACCATGATTCGAGAATACCTCACGCTGGTCCAGGGACCTATGCGAGCTACGGAGTTCCGTGTTAGTGACGCGGGTTATACCTCACGCGTCTACGTGGCTATGCAGACTACGAGTCCGTGACGACGCCGAGGAGTAGCTACCCTCGACGCGGGTTACGACCCTACGCGGCCTACGTGAGTGGCCCATGCGACTACGAGTCCGTGATTAGGCTTGCACGGTGATACTACCGCAATCGCCCCGCTTCGATCATTCGCAGCTCAGAAAAAGGCTCATAGCTTACCTATCGCTTTCTTGTTTATGATGGCACTATGCGCGTCCCTCGTTGTTTCATACATACTTGCAAAACTGATTTTAAAATGATATGTTTTCATTTAAGTATTTTACGCTTTCATATACTTAGTACCTGTCAGATCGACTCCTTCGGGCCATGCTCATGCCGCAGTAAGGGCAAGCAGTGCTAGATCCACATTCTTAGGATCTCTACGCTGGTGCCTGGAGCTCCATCCTTTCCGAGGCTCTACTTTGGGTATGATCTCCCGTCAGAGATAGTTTTGTACAGCAGGTATGGGGCCCGTCCCGCCATAGTTGTATATTTCAGAGGTCTGTAGTCATGTTGTACAAGAGACGGATGTAAATCGCTAAAACCATGTTTATATATATATGCCGAAGACGACGCTTTCACATAAATCGTGGTCTTATTTTATAAACTATTTCATGTCTTGTTTTATATTTCACGACACTGATGTATGACTACTGGGTGCCCCAGAAGGCACCAACACGCCCCGAACGGGTCGTGACAAAAGTGGTATCGTGAGCGCTTAATCTCTGAAAGTGTTCACGCATCGCATCTAGTAGAAGTTCGATTATCGCGTGTCGCGCACCACACCAATAATCGTGAGGCTATAGGATATTTAGGATTGGTTTCACTCTTCTTACTCGAGATCGTGCTTTAGAGTCGTGTTAAAGTTAGACCCTCTAACGATTCCTTTCTCAGAATGCTTATGCCTCCACGCAGGCAACCCGCCCGTATGGCAAGGCAATGAGGGAGCTTCTAGCCTGGACACCGAGAGTTACGAGGGCTCGTGCCCGCCTATACCGCAGACGGCGAAGTTCTATGACGCCGCCGCCCCAAAGAGACCACAGCATCCACACCTCCCGCCCCACACCGCTGAGGAGTTAGGTAAAAGGAGACGGCCCGCCTATTGGCTAGAGTTGTGCCAGACATCGAGGATAGGCCGACGCGCAGCCTGCTCAGCCTTCAGCCCGGCCGCACCTGCGCACCCGAGGCGTATAGCCTGAGGCTACGAGATTTCGAGTCAGAGCCCGCCAGAGTTTTACTGTCGAGGTCGAGGATGATCCGCAGGAGTTCATCCGCCGCCTACAGAGGATCACGCGGTGATCAAGGCCTCAGAGACGTAGTCCGTGACCTTCGGCCGCGATAGGTCGCGTGATACCGGGCAATGATTGGTTTGATTCACGGAGTTATCCCGGAGAGCACGCGCCCTCAGCCTACTGGGATGAGTTCTCGTGAGGCTTTCTCACTCACTTCTTGCCTCCACGCATTTGCGAGGGCGCTGGCCGATAGATTTTTACCATCGAGGCGCAGAGACGACCGCCGTGAGTACAATGTCGAGTTTGATTCATCGCTCGATATGTCCCAAATAAGTAGTAGCTATTACGAGGATGGGTGCACCGCCACGCCACCGCTAGACGACTATATGGCCGAAGTCGTGGCGCGTGTTTCTTCACCGTATGGACATTACCCGCACGCAGCTCATGCTCGATGCGAGGAGCGCAGAGACCGCCGGGCCGACAGCAAAGCAGCAGAAGACAAGGACGGCAGGTCGCTTGGTGGCTATCGCGGGCGGCCTCGCAGCTAGCCTAGATTTGCACCACACCACCAGAGCACTCGCACCGCCCTCAAGACACCAGATATTCGAGGGCGCACTCAGGCCCTGTGACTTCGCATATCCAGAGCAGCAGAGGTTCTCGCCGACGACCACCCCTCGGGTGGCCGATGCAGATCCCACTTCGAGTCAGGTGCTACGAGTTTGTTTCGCCAGGCCGCAGGTCACTATGCGAGGAACCGTCCACCGCGGCAAGCTGATGGCAGTGGTCACCATGTGTTCTTTCGCCGGTCTTCTTCATCCCCGACAGCCACTCGCCTCGAGGGCAAGGTACTCATGACCAGCAGGTCGCGCAGAGGTCGTGGCGCTGGTCCAGCTTCTAGCGGTCCTCGTAACCGCATTTATGCTTTGTCCACCGACAGATCGTGAGGCCTCACCGATGTCGCCACAGTACCTTATCGCTTCTAGGTTTGATGCTTATGCCTTGATAGATCCGGTTCTACTGGCCCCATATATCTCCCTTGTTGCTAGTAGGATGTGATAGAGCCCGAGTCCATAGACCCTTTCGAGGTAGCTACGCCAAATGGTGATTCAAAGGTAGCTCTACGGTATATAGAGCTTGTCCCGTGACTATTTACATGCCTGACCTCAGCCGACTTGACAGAGTTAGAGATGATCGACTTCGACGCGATCACGGGACGGATTGGCTAGCTTCTTGTTACGCCAATATAGACCGCAGAGAGAGTAGTACCGGTTCCGCTTCGGCGAGCCTGTCGAGCGGGAGGAGCACCAGACGCCGGCGGTAGGTTTATTTCCTACCTCAAGGCTACGAAGATGGTGCGTAAGGGTATATCTACCATCTCGCTCGTGTTTGATATCAAGTCGCGATACCAGATTTTCCATCGGCCCAAAGTGGTCGAGAGTTCCCGCACGCAGTTTCCGCATCGACTTCCCGCATCCTCTCGAGAGGGAGATTGAGTTTTGTATCGACATATTGCACACTCCTACTATTTCCATTCCGCCATACGTAACGGCACCGCCGAGTTGAGAGTCAAGGATCACCAGAGATTTGCCGAGAAGCGGCTTCATCGCCTAGTGTTTCTCCCGGGAGCGCCAGATTGTTCATAAAGAAGAAGGACGACGCCGCGCATGTGTGTTGATTACAGCATTAACAAGGTGACCATTAAGAACGATACCCTTCCTGTGATTGATGATTTGTTCGACTGGGCCAGTGGTGCGTAGATGCTTCTCCAAGATTGATCCGCGATCGCTATCATCAAAGCGTAGTCGAGAGCGGATGTCCCTAGATCGCATTCCGACCCAGACGCATTACGAGTTCGTGGTCATGTCTTTGTCGACCAACGCCCGCCAGATTCATGGATTTGATGAACCGAGTGTTCAAACCATTTTTGTACACGCTTGTGATAGTGTTCATCGATGATATCTTGGTTTATTCTCGCCAGAGCAGAGCACGCGAGCATTTGGCGGTCAGGCCGACAGCTTCTCCAGACTAGCAGCTTGACGCCAAGTTTTCCAAATGCGCTTTTCGCTGACTTCAAAGGCGCTGGGCATATTGTCGGCCGATGGCATTCGAGTGGATACGCCAAGATCGGCGCGCCAGACTTGGCCTGCACCTACTACTCCGGCTGCAGGTTCGCAGCTCGGGCCTCGCAGATATTATCGGCGTTCGTGGAGAAGTTTGCTTCTATCTCGCACCATTGACTAGGCCGACTCGTAAGGCGCAAGTTTCAGCCGATCATGTCAGGAGCGTGGTTTCCAGCTGTCGAAGAGAGACCGACGACCGCCTCGCTTCTACTTTTCCGCAGGTCCGTATGGTTATGTCGCGGTATCAGGACGCGCCGCATCGTTGGGACGTGTTGACGCAGCATGGCAGTGGTTATAGCATACGATCCCGACACCAAGAAACACGGAGGAACTACCCCACCCATGATTTGGAGTCACGGCCGTGATTCACGCCAAGATCCGAGGCACTATTTGTACGGGTTCACGTGATATTTTTACGCACCACAAGAGCCTCCAAGATATCTTCACCGCAGGAGCCGAACTTACGGCAGACGGTGGTTAGAGTTGCTTAAGGATTACGATGTTGATATCCCGCACCACCCGCAAGGCCAATGTTGTGGCGTATGCCTTAATCGTAGGTCACGGGAGCCTTCGACGGCGCAGAGAGCAGGACACGGTTCGTGATTTGCATCGCTTAGCGAGCCTTCGTGTCCGCTTGATTTATTCCGATAGCAGCGGGTTAGAGTTCGCGAGGTTGCCGAGTCTTCCATCGCCGGCGAGCGAAGAGGCAACAGCTCGAGGATCCAGCTTTGACACGCTATCGCGATACAACTCTTCGCGAGGAAAGTGGTCCTTTTCGAGGTAGCACCACGGGTGCTAAGGTTCGAGGGCGTGTCATGTTCCAGATGTTTCGTGACTTCGCAGCAGGTTCTCGGGAAGCACACAATACAAGCATTACTTATCCATCCGGGTCGACCAAGATGTACCACGACCTTAGATCTGCGTATCGTGGGATGTCTTGAAGAGGACGCTGCAGAGTTCGTAGCTCGCCCGTGTCGCAAGAGCGGTGCAGAGCCCCAGAGGCCCGTGGTTTGTTACGCATTTATCGAGACCCCGACTGGAAGTGGGAGGTAATCAACACGGACTTCATCACGATTACCTCGCACTCGAGGAGACATGATTCTATATGGGTTATCGCCGACAGTCGACTAAATCAGCCCACTTTCTTCCCGCCGACGACTTTTTCTACCGAGGATTACGCCGACTTTACATCCGAGAGATCGCCAAACCGCATGGAGTCCCTACTGATCATATCGCATGCAGGAGCCCGCCATTTACGCTAACTTCTCGAGGTCCTTCCAGGGGTTTAGGACGCAGTGAGCTCGAGTAATCGCATTTCATCCACGCATGCACGACAGCAGAGCGCACTATCCGCACTTCGAGGATATGTCGCGAGCCCGTGTTATTGACTTCAGCGGTAGTCGAGGATCATTTGCCTCTAGTTGAGTTCGCAGATAATAATAGCTACCACTCCAAAGATTCGACGACGCCTTACGAGGCCTTGTACGAGGAAGTGCAGATCGCCTATAGGTTGGTTCGATGTGGGCGAGGTGCAATGGGACCAGACGGTGCAGCAGCAAAGGATAAGGCGAAGCTTATCCGAGAGCGGCTATCGACATTTCGTAGTCGATGTAGTCGATGCAGATCATCGCCGCCGACATCCGGAGTTCGCAGCTGATGATTGGGTTTTCTCGCGTCACCCATGGCGGTGTGATGAGATTCGAGGAAGGGGAAACTCACCCAAGGTACATCGGCCGCTTCAGATTGTCCGCAGGTAGGCAAGGTTGTTTATGAGTCGATCCGCCGTCCGACCGGAGGCAGGCATCCGCGTTTCACGATCTATGCCGGCGAGATGTATCGGGATCCATCTAGGTACACCCGATCAAGATGTCCAGTGACCGGCGGGTTATCGTATGAGGAGATTCCCATAGCGATAGTCGATCGTCAAAGTTAGGCGCGCATGACCAAGGACGTGGCTTCCACAAAGTCTTGTGGCGGAACGAGCTCGAGAGGAGATGACTGGGAAGCCGAAGACATACGAGGCAGAGGTATCCTCACCTATTCCCCACACCTCCGTGTAATTCACTTTTCCTACCGTAAATCTTCATTATCGCTATGCCTAAGTGTTGTTCTCGTACGTGTGTGGCATTTGCAAATCGCTTAAGTTATGAAGAATCTTATCGTTAATCGTTTCAGGAAACATTCGACGCACGTTTCAAGGCGAGGAGAATGTTATACCACTTATTTCCACAGTATGTACGTAAGGGAATACGCATAAAAGTCTAGCCTTAAAGTTTAGGCACAAAACGCTTTTTCGGGCACAACTCACAAAACGAATAGTTTTCCGACTAAACGCTTTCCACTTTCGTAGGTAAATTCCGCTATGCCATTTCTAATTTTTATGATTTTTCCGAGAGACGAAACATTTTGATCAACGAGGGCTTACACTTGTCACCTCCAATCGATGGATTTGAAATCGCCCATTTGGACGAATTGACTTCGTGTTGCACGCTTTTTGTGCCTTGGCACAAGTCAAGGATTAGGTAGGATATTTTGTGTGCAAGTCGCCAAGGACACTTGCCCTAATCTTCGCCTTACACTTGCCTAGCACTTGGTTTAATCTTCGCCATTGGTCGCCACTGACCTATAAATACCCTCTCGAGACGTAAGAGTTCTTCATCCACAAAAGCTTCCAAGTCTAAAAATCCTCTCCTCTCCTTTGTAGCCTTTTCGCCCAAACACCTCCCCTCCCTTGTGAAGGCCCTGGCCGAATACCCCCTCTAGCCTAAGTAGTTTGGCCGAGGCCCCCAGCCTAGCCAAAACCTACCCTCCCTTGGTAGAAAAGTTGCCTTCAGATTGTTATAATGCCCAAAATACCCTAGCCCAAATCCCTTAGTACTTAGTGTGTTGTGAAGAACTTCTAAGGTTTCCTCGAGCATACAACTTAGAGCAAAACCTTGCTCAAAGCGCGACTTTATCTAGGATATTATTGGGCTTATGAGGTAACTAATCCTAACCCTCTTTGAATTGTAGAATACTTATCGTTGTAGTATAAGAATAAGTATAAATACTTAGAAGAATATCACAGTAGAATTGAATCAAGTATCACAGCAGGCGGTTTAAAAGAAGAATAATTGAACTATGCTTATATAGGACTGCTTTCACAGAGACTTATATAGCTCACCTGCAGGGAAGTGCTGCCCGACTTTCCGTAATCGTGAACCTCTGCTTAGAATGACCTTCGAGTAGTCTTTGATAGATGTCCGTGACTATTATAGGTCGACTCTCAAGCGCGACATATTCAACTTCAAGTGTGGTTTTCAAGGTATGTGATTCTTCCTAAAGCATGATATTTTATAATATATATATGTAGTATGGTAGACGCATACGTGTTAACTGACAATAACTACTGCAATGTCTTTGACTTAAGCTCGACAACACTTACGAATGCCTCACGCTTAAGCCCTAATAATAAAGAATCAAAGCATTTCAAAAGAATACCAATTATTTTAATGTAAGAGAACTAATTGGTTTTTAAAACGTGCTTAAGAGTTATACTAGCTTTATGGGAAGTTAAGTATAACCACTTAAGAATGATAAAAGAAACAATTTGCCTATGTGGTTATAACAGATTTATATTCAATCGTGAAAAGAATAATAAGATGGTTTGATAAGTAGACACGATATGATGCTACGTGTGTTAGTGTCTTGTAACGCTTGTATAAGAGAGTATTCTTGTTGTGCTTATGTTGTTTAAAGATAAGCTGTTATGTTAGTGTACTATCGCCACCTCTTGATATATTACCGGGTTGCTTCTCCGACGCTGGTAGACTCAAAGCGTCCGGGGACCATGATTCGAGAATACCTCACGCTGGTCCAGGGACCTACGCGAGCTACGGAGTTCCGTGTTAGTGACGCGGTTATACCTCACGCGTGTACGTGGCCACGCGACCACGAGTCCGTGACGACGCCGAGAGTAGCTACCCTCGACGCGGGTTATGTACCTTACGCGCCTACGCGAGGGCCTACGCGACTACGAGAGTCCGTGATTAGGCTTCAGATGGTGATACTACGCAATTGGCCCCGCTCGATCATTCGCAGCCAGAAAAAGGCCCGCATGGGCTACCTATCATGCTCTTGTTTATGATGTGGCACTACGCGCGGTCCCTCGTTGTTTCATACATACTTGCAAAACTGATTTTAAAATGATATGTTTTCATTTAAGTATTTTACGCTTCATATACTTAGTACCGTTGATCGACCTCCTTCTGGGCCGCGCTCATGCCGCAGTAAGGGCAAGCAGTGCTAGATCCACATTCTTAGGATCTCTACGCTGGTGCCTGAGCTCCATCCTTTCCGAGGCTCTACTTTTGGGTATGATCTCCCGTTGAGATAGTTTTGTATGCCAGGTATGGCCCCGTCCCGCCATAGTTGTATATTTCAGAGGTCCAGAGTCATGTTGTACAAGATTTGATGTAATCGCTAAAACCATGTTTATATATATATGCCGAAAGGCGACGCTTTCACATAAATCGTGTCTTATTTTATAAACTATTTCATGTCTTGTTTTATATTTCCGCCGACACTGATGTATGACTACTTGGGTGCCCTGCAAGGCACTACCACGGCCCCGAACGGGTCGTGACACTCGTGAGGCACACAAAGCTCGTTATTCTATTCACTCGGTCGACTAAGACGTACCATGACCTCGTGTGTATCTATCGTGGACGGCCCAAGAGGGACATATGCGCAGTTTGTAGGCGCAGTTGTCCGAATTGTCGCCAGTCAAGGTGGAACACCGTAAGCTCTGGGATATTACAGTTATCGATATTCCGACCGGAAGCCGAGGTGATAAATATGGATTTCATTACAGGTTACCTCACACTCGAGGAAGCATGATTCCATCCGGTTATTGTCGATGTCGACGAAATCAGCCCATTTTCTTCCGCTAGGACGATCGCTTTACCGAGGATTATGCTAGACTATATATCGCAGAAATTGCAGATCGCACTGAGTGCCTATATCGATCATTTCGCATGGGAACCCGCTTCGCTAACTTCCTCGAGGTCTTTCCGTATGGATTAGGATACAGTGAGTCTCAAGATCGCTTCATCCTCGCATCGACGGACAGTGCCGAGCGCATCATCCGCATACACTCGAGGATATGTCGCGGGCTTGTGTTATCGATTTCGTGGTAGCCGGAGGATCATTTACCTCAGGAGTTTGCATATAACAACAACTACCATTCTAGTATCCAGATGGCGCCTTATGAGGCCTTATACGGGAGGAAGTGCATGTCACCGATAGGCTGGTTTGAGGTAGGAGAAGTTCAGTTAGTCGGGCCAGATTTGATTCAGCAGGCAGTGGATAAGGTGAAACTTATCCAGGAGTGGTTATTGTCACCGTAGTCGATGGTCGATGCAGATCATCGACGCCGACACTTGAGTTTGAGGTAGATGATCGGGTCTTCCTCAAGGTATCACCCACGGCGGCGTGATGAGATTTTGGAAGAAGGGAAACTTAGCCCAAGGTACATCGGGCCTTATCGATTGTCCGTAGGCAGTGCGTTGCCATGAGTTGGATTTGCCGTCCGATCCGAGGCAAGACATCCAGTTTCACGGTCTATGTTGCGAAATGTATCGAGATCCATCTAGAGTGCACCCGATTCGTGATGTCCAGTGACAGAGGGTTATCATACGACGACAATCCCATAGCGATACACGATCGCCGTTAGGCGACTTCGACAAAGGACGGCTTCCGTCAAGGTCTTATGGCGGAACGAGAACAGGGAAGAAATGACGTGGGAAGCAGAGGAGGACATGATGAAGAAGTATCCTTACTTATTCCCTACACCTCCAGGTAACCAACTTTCCTTCTTGTTAGTTTTAATTTGGAACTTATGCTTAAGTAATGTCAAGCATGAGCGCCTTTATTTACAAGATAAATAGTTAAGAGGGTCTATGTCGATATTGCGATTTGAGTAAGTTTGAAGGAACATTCTGACGAATGTTTCTAAGGGGGGGAGAATGTTATACCCCGTAGTTCTGTCCATACGTATGAGAACGTACGAAAGGGATTAAGACGTAAATTTTAGAAGGATTGGTTGACGGATTGTTTCGGACGGGTTTTTAGTCAACTTTGAGGCGGTTTATGTCCAGTTGCATTATGAGTTCCTAGGTGTTTCAAAGTCCTAGTACGTAGTTCGTTGAGTCTAGTTCCCAACGCAACCAACCGTTCTTCGATAGGACATCAGAGTATAAAGTTATCGGAGTTACAAGCTCACACGGACGTAAAAATAATTTGGCCAGAGCGTGGCCGCGGCGCCGGAAGCAGGACGCGCGAAGATCCGGAGTTGGCAGAGGTTTCAGCGCCGCGGGCGCCGCCATGGCCGCGGGCGCCGAGGCGGACTCGCAAGCCGAGTGGGAAAATCTGAATTGTTTTGTTTTAAAAGGCCATGGAGGTGACAAGTTGTCCCCATCTGATTTTTGACGCACTATTTATTGACCAAGTCTTGAAGACTTGGTCATTCTTCAAGCTCTTCTCTCTCTAAATTAGAAGCTCTTCCTTCTCTCTAGAAAATCAAGAGGAAATCAAGGATTGAGGAAAATCAAAAGTGTGTTAAGAAGGAAACTTGTCGCAAGTTTGTAGGAGTTATCGTGGTGGTTTTTGTGGAAAGCGAGGCTAGCAAATTTGTTGGATTAATTTGGCTAAAGTTTCTAAGGTAACAATTCTTCCTCTTGGCTAGTTTTTGGTGTCAGATGAAGAAGAAAGAACTTGTAGTGGTAAATATTGCTCTTAGATATATCGCATGTAAGAAATATGGTTCGATATGAAAGGATTGATAAGAAGGTTATGTAAGCACGTTGTAGCCAAAATACTACCTTAAACTTGTTAAGTTAATTGTTATGCATTATGGGCAGAATTTACACATCCAAGGTTTGGTGTAATCCCTTTGAATTGTTTGGATTGTCAGCCTTAAAATGGCGCTTGACGTTGAATTCGACCTTGAAAAAGGTGGCAAAGTATGTAGAAACAAAGGAAATGCTTCCCAATTTTCCATAAAATGACGCCGATTTTTCCGCTTGCATACTTAGTACATATCAGGTAATCGACCCCCTTCCTGGGCTACGCTCATGACGCAGTAGGGTAAACAGCGCGGATCCTCATTCTTAGGATCACCGTCCGTGTCGTAAGCTCCATTCCTCTGGAGGCTTATTTTGTTGGTACGATTTTTCCTCTGATGCTATAGGTATTACGTACATTCAGGGGTATGGCGGGGCCCTGTCCCGCCATAGTTGATATTCCTAAAGGTCTGTAGTCACATTTGTGGTTGGGGCTGTAATGACATAGTTGTACTGTTATACTTTTGATTAAGTATATTTCTATGAAAGGTGGCCTTGTCGGCTAGCCAGTGATGTTTACTTTATACAGGGTTATGTGTTATGTATTTTCCACGCTATCCTCTCGATGTATACTGACGGTGCCCCTGCAGGCACCGCCGCGCCCCGGTCGTCGTGACACTTCTCCCCTTAGAAACATTCGTCCCCGAATGTTCTTTCGGAGCTCCATCTAAACATTTCTCGGTATAGTCTCATTAAAACTACACTTAATGAAACCTAATTATGCCACATATTGTTACACCACGTAAATTCAGATATAAGATAAGTTGACAAACATGTGTTGAACGGATTTTGAGCCTACTTTGGAGTGTTGTACCCCAGTTTTAAGAATTGAGGGGTGTTTAGCAAGCCTAGTATAAATTTGGATGAGTCTAGTTCCAACGCAACAAACCGCCGCCGACAGACATCTGAGCGAGAGGTAATGGCGCTGGAAGTTCAACGACAGCGCAGAGGAAGGATTTTCGTGAGCAGCGCCTAGCACCGCGCGCCGGGCAGGGCGCGCGCCATAAATCCTGAAATCCTCCGAGGCTGGCGGCGCGCCGGGCAGGCCGCGCGCGGATTTTTTCTCATGAAAGTGCTAAAATCAGGGGATATTTTCAAAAAGGGCCTTTGGGAGGGTGACAAGTGTCCCTCCCATCTTATTGATCAAGAAAAGGGCCCTATTTTAGGACCAAGTCTTGAAAGACTTGGTCATTTCACCTTAAGAACTCTTAAGAGCTTCTCTCTCTTTTCTCTCAAGGTTTTGAAGAAAGCTTAGCCTGCAGGTATTGTGAGCGCGCAAGAAGGCAAAGTGTTGATAGACTTGTGGGAAACTCACGAGGACGAGTTTGACAGAAAAAGGGGTTGAAGAAAAAGGGCTTTGGAAGGCAAAACCTAAAAGGTAAAATATTCTCTTTTCTCATGGAAATTAATAATAATGCTTGTATAGTTGATTTTGACTACGTGACTCATGTTTATGTGATTGATAAGTATTATGGATTTCTTGTAGCCTTAGAATCCGAAATGTTATACAAGCCACTTGAAGATTGGATTACCAATTGGTCGTTTATTAGAAATCGTCGCATGTTACTTACTTGAAGATTATAGTAGTTATAATCAAATGCGACTTGATATCATGTTATGCTACCAATTTGGATTGAAATGGAAATTGGATAAGAATTGGTATTATTGTATTCATTATGGCCGTAAATTGACTAGTAGTTGTATTAGTTTGTTATCGCTTATGCGGAATTTTACACGCCTAGTAGGCGTGTAATCCCCTATTGATTAATTGCTTTCATTGTGCCTTAAATGTGGCGTGTTTGGTTATTGTATTCGGCCTTGAAAAAGGTGGCAAAGTAAGTAGAAACAAAGGAGGTGCTGTCCGATTTTCCGTAGAATTTAGAGACTTTACACTTATAATAGTCTACGCTTAAGTAAGGCTTTAATAGACGATTGTGAATATTATAGGTTGACATTCTACGCAAGTGACTTTGTACTTGGCAAGTGGTTTGACCCACGAGGTATGTAGAACTTTTCTTATCCTTCGAGCATGACTAGTTACACATATATAGTATGGTAGACGACAAGATCTTGATATCCTTTACTAGTTTATCAATGGCCAAGTCGGGTGAGTTAGAGATTAACTCGCTTCTTTGAAAGTATTATGATGTCTTAAGTTTTATTAAAGTTATGGACTCAAGAGTTTTAAAGTATGTGATACTTGATTCGCTTTAAACGTATAAGTCTCTTGGATAGGAAATTGTACTTAACTAAGGTATAAAGTGAATATAACGACTTTACGGAGAGTTGGTTATATTTGCTTTATGGAAAGATAAATGGCTTGATTTAAGGAAAGGCAATTTGATTTTAAGACATCGATTGCCTAAGGTTTTATAAGAAAACGAGTCACTTGATTTAGAAACCTAACTTTATTTCTAAAGGTATCGCGACTTGCCTTGAAATGTAATTTGGACTTGATACTATGGTTAATAGTATCTTGGAGGCTTTCTACTAAAAAGAGTCATTTGTTTTAAAGAGTAGAAGATGTAGTACTTTGGGTTAAATTCTGATTTTTATAAAAGACATGTTAGTGCCTTAAGTAAACTAAAATGAGTATTTATAAACAAGAATAATAAGGTTAGGGATTTCTTAACTTGCTTATGTATTGTATGATGTCAGTAGTGCTTATGTTATGTATGATAGCCTGATTTGTGCTGGTATATTATTCTTTACGGTCATTCCCGTTTGTGGCATTTGCATATTCCGTGGATTTGCTACCCACGATGCGAGGAATACCTCACGCGAGTCCGGAAGGGCTTACGCGGTGAAATAGTCCCACGCGCGGTCCAAATTTATGCGAGGAATACCTCACGCGAGTCCGTAGCGTCTTACGCGGTGAAATAGTCCCATGCGAGGAATACCTCACGCTGGTCCACGCGACCTACGCGTGAAATAGTTCCGTGAGTAGGATTGCTAAACGATATCGCGCGCGGTCCCGCTTGATCGTGAGCTTCCTATTTTATATCGTAAGGATACTACTATTTACTATCATTGTTAGTATACAAGATAATCGTAATTTGATTATCATACACGCCTCCTGATTTGATTTAGACTTACGATGTAATTACGATTTTTCCGCTTTACATACTTAGTACATATCAGGTACTTACCCCTTCCTGGCCGCGCTCATGCCGCAGAAAGGGTAAGGTGTGGTGGATCCTCATTCTTAGGATCACTTATCGACGCCAAGCTCCATTTCTCCGCAGGCTTGTCTCTTTGGTACGCTTCTTCCCGATGTTGTAGATTATGTACATTCGTGGTATGGCGGGCCTCCCCGCCACGCTTGTTATTCCTAGAGGTCCAGATTCAAATACGTGGTTGGTCAGTAAGAACTAAGTTGTACGCTGTACTTTGATTATGTTTATATCACGGAAGACTACTTATCGCCAGCCCGTGTTGTTTATCGTTTACACACGTATTTATGTTGTGTATGTTCCGCCGCTATTCTCCTCGATGTATACTCAACGCGTGCCTGTGTAGGGCACTACCGCGCCCGGCTCGGGTCGTGACAAAAGTGGTATCGTGAGCGCTAGTCCTCTGAAGTGTCTACTGCATCGTTCAGTAGTCTTGATTATCGTGTATCAGGCACCACATCTATAATCGTGAGGTCGCAGGACATTTAGATTGGTTTCCATTCTTCTCTCTCGAGATCGCGCAAGAGAGTCGCCTTATTAGGTTGAATCCTCTCCGACCTCTTCTTATGAAACAGCTTATGCCTCCACTGAAGACGATCGTGGCCCGTAGTGGCAAGGCAGCAGCAGGAGTCGCTAGCGACTCGAGGGTTACACTGACCAGCACGACTATGCCCGAGGTAGTAGGCGGTCGGCGAGTTCAGCCACGCCATCAGACAGAGGAGCCGAGAGCGCAAGAGCTCCAGAGGTTCCGCACTGCAGCCTCCGCCCGCACTGGCCGAGTATAGAGACTACGGAGCAGATCCTGCTATTGACCAAGATAGTAGCCGGCAACACGACAGAGCAGCAAACACCCTAGTACGGCCGGCCATGGATTAGGGATTTTCCGGGTTGTCATCCACCGAAGTTTTATGGTTCGAGGTCCGAGGAGGATCCGCAGGATTTCATTCGGCATCTACAATGACCATGCAGTTCTTAGGGCTTCAGAGACAGTTCTACGCTTAGCCTCTTACCTACGCGATATCAAGTTGAACCGGTTTGAGTCGTGGTTGCTTTCGAGAGGCGAGGATGCTCTTCCACCTATTCGGGGAGGAGTTTACAGAGGCCTTCATGGATCACTTTTTGCCTCCCGAGACGAGGAGAGCCCCTGTAGATAGATTCTTGACCTCGAGGCGTAACGGAGGACTATCGTGTGAGTATAGCCTCGAGTTCGACTCGGACGCATACGCGCACACTATTGTACCGATACGGCGGATAGAGTTCATCGGCATGTGACGGGCTAGACCGTCATATGATTACTCCATGCTGGGCGTGGCTCTTCAGCCCTGCATGGACATTGCCGTGACGCAGCTCATGCGCAGGGATAGAGGATAGAGAGAGGAGGACCAGATAACTCAAAGCCACCAAGAGGGCCAGATACGGGTCTCGTGGCGCTGAGGCGACATCCTCGCAGCAGACCGGGTCCACATTCCACCAAGACAAAGTGCTCCGCCACGGCTCGGGTGAGGTCCGATCAGCCAGTGTCATTCAGATCGTGTCGTGGCTTCAGACTTCTGGTTTCGTGAGGCAGATCATCGCCGATCAAGGCCACCCACATGTCACGACCCATTCCGGGGCCCGTGACTGGTGCCTTACCCGGGCACCCAAGCAGTCATACATCAGAGAAAATCAGCGGAAATATAAAACAAGACATGAAACAGTTGTAAAATGAGACACAATTTATCTGATGAAAAGCTTGCCTTTCGGCATATATATATAACCCAAGTTTTTGCAAGCTACATCCCAACTGCATAACAGACTACATACCTCTAAGGAAGTAAACAACTATGGCGGGACAGGGCCCCGCCATACCCTGACTGAACAAAACTAATTACAACAGGGAGAGCATACCCAACAGTAGAGCCTCCGGAGAAGATGGAGCTCCTGACACCAACGCAAAAGATCCTAAGGATGCGGATCTAGCACTGCCGCCCTTACTCGCGAGATGAACGCACTCAAGGAGGTCAAGACAACAGTACTAAGTATGCGAATCAGAAGTACTTAAATGAAAACATATCATTTTTAAAACCAGCCATAAATATGTATGAAACAACCATGAAACCGCATATGCCACATCACAAACAAGAGCAACAATAGGTAAATCAGAATGTGTCTTTTCTAGGTCGAATGATCGCAGGTCAATTGCCCGTAGTATCACCATGCAAGCCTAATCCTCGACTCAGAGTCCGCATAGGCCACTCACATAGGCCCGCATAGGTACATAACCCCGCATCGAGGGTAGCTACTCGCATCGCCCCGACTCGTAGTCCGCATGGCCACATGCATCGCATGAGGTATAACCCCGCATCACAAACTCGAACTCCCGTAGCCCGCATAGGTCCTCCGACCCGCATGAGGTATTCTCGAATCACGGTCCTGCATCACCGAGTCTACCCCGCATCGGAGGCGCTTAACCCCTGCATATGTCAAGAGGCGAGTGATATTACACTAAAATAATGCCTTATCGTTAAACAACATAAGCACAACAAGAATACTTCTTATACAAACGTTACAAGACACTAACACACATAACATCATATCAAGTCTACTTATCAAACCATCTTAATATTCTTTTCACAATTCAATATAAGTCCGTTATAAACACATAGGCAAACTGCTTTTATCATTTTTAAGTGGTTATACTTAACTTCCCATAAGGCTAGTATAACTCTTAAGCTTCGCTTTAAAACCAATTAGTTCTCTTCATAAAAATGATTCAAGATTCTTTCAAATGCTTTCGCATCTTTATTATTCGTGCTTAAGCCGCAGGCATTGCCGTAAGTATTATTCAGCTTAAGTCAAAGACATTGCCGTAGTTATTATTCGCTTAACACATGTACGCTCACCGCATTACATATATATTGTAAAATATCATGCTTTAGGAAGAATCACATACCTTCTCAAAAACCACCGCCAAGTCAATATGTCGCGCAGAATCAACCTATAATAGTCGACACGCCTATCAACGCCTAGACTACTCAAAACAACAAGCAGTAGGGTTCTCTATCCTACGGAAATTGGGCAAGACTTCCCTACCCTGAGCTACTCAAGTTCATCAGAAAACAAATTCTAAGTAAGTACAGCTTGATTATTCTTCTTTAAACCCTTCCACCGTGATAACACTTCAATTCTATTCTCAGAATATTCTTCTAAGTATTTAATACTTATTCTTATACTACTACAGATGTATTTTCTAATTCAAAAGAGGGTTAGGATTATTTACCCTGGTAAGCCCAATAATATCCTAGATAAAGTCGATCCTAGCAAGGCTTAGCTCCTAAGTCAGACGCCCGATAGCTCCATGAAACCTTAAGTTCTTCACAACTTCTACTAAGTACTAAGGGATTTGGGCTAGGTATTTTGGGCATTATAACAATACTAGAAGGCAACTTTTCTACCAAGGAGGGGTAGATTTCACAGTTAGTGGCCTCGGCCAAACTCTACCTGCCGGGGAAAGGTGTTTGGACGAAATGGCTTTAAGGGAGAGGAAAGGATTTTTAGACTTGAAAAGCTTTTGTGGATGAAGAACTCTTCATCACAAGAGGGGTATTTATAGGTCAAGGGATGGCCAACCAAGGGCCAAGATTTAGCCAAGTGCTAGGCAAGTGTAAGGCCAAGATTAGGGCAAGTGTACCTAGCCAACTTGCACACAAAATATCCTACCAACTCCTTGACTTGTGCAAAGGCACAAAAAACGTGCAACTCTATGTCTAATTCGTCCAATGGACGATTTCAAGTCCACCAATTGGAGGGTGCCAAGTGTCGCCCTCCCGTTGGTCCAAAATGTTTCGTCTCTCGGAAAAATCCGCAAAAATACTAAATGACTGTTATACCCCGTATTTCCAGAGTATGTACGTAAGGACGTACGTAGGAATGTTTGTGCCTTAAAACTCTACTAGATACGTTCTGTAGACACTTTCCGAGGATTAACTGCTCTGATACCACTTTTGTCACGACTGCCCGGTTCGTGGATCGTGCCTTACTCGCACCCAAGTAGCCATACATCGTAGAAAATCGGAAATATAAAACAAGACATGAAACAATTGTAAATGAGACACAATTTATCTCGATGAAAAGCTTGCCTTTCGCATATATATATAACCCAAGTTTTTGCTACATCCCAACCGCATAACAGACTACGCACTTCTGGCGAAGTAAACAACTATGGCGGACAGGCCCCGCCATACCCGATCAACAAAACTAATTACAACAGGAGAGCATACCCACAAAGAGAGCCTCCGAGAAGATGGAGCTCCGACACCAACGCAAAAGATCCTAAGGATGACGCGGATCTAGCACTGCCGCTTACCGCGCATTTAACGCACTTCCGAAAGAGGTCGCATAACAGTACTAAGTATGCGAAATCAGAAAGTACTTAAATGAAAACATATCACTTTTAAAACCAGCTTTACAAATATGTATGAAACAACCAGGAAACCGCACATAGTGCCACATCACAAACAAGAGCAACAATAGGTAAACAGAATGTGTCTTTTCTAGGTCGCGAATGATCAAGCAGTGGCCACTGCCTGTAGTATCACCATGCAAGCCTAATCCTCGACTCATAGTCCGTGATAGGCCACTCACATAGGCCCGCATAGGGTACATAACCCCGCATCGAGGGTAGCTACTCCTGATCATCCTCGACTCGTAGTCCGCACGGCCACATGCATCGCATGAGGTATAACCCCGCATCACTAACCTCGAACTCCCGTAGCTCGCATAAGTCCCCGACCCGCATGAGGTATTCTCGAATCACGTCCTGCATCACCGAGTCTACCCGCATCGGAGGCAGCTTAACCCCTGAATATGTCAAGAGCGAGTGATATTACACTAACATAACAAATTATCGTTAAACAACATAAGCACAACAAGAATACTCTCTTATACAAACGTTACAAGACACTAACACACATAGCATCATATCAAGTCTACTTATCAAACCATCTTAATATTCTTTTCACAATTCAATATAAGTCCGTTATAAACACATAGGCAAACTGCTTCTTTTATCATTCTTGTGGTTATACTTAACTTCCCATAAGGCTAGTATAACTCTTAAGCTTCGCTTTAAAACCAATTAGTTCTCTTCGTTAAAAATGATTCAAGATTCTTTGAAATGCTTTCGCATCTTTATTATTCAAAGCTTGAGGCATTGCCGTAAGTATTATTCAGCTTAAGTCAAAGACATTGCCGTAGTTATTATTCGCTTAACACACGTACGCCTACCGTACTACATATATATTGTAAAATATCATGCTTTAGGAAGAATCACATACCTTCTCAATAAAACCACCGCCAAGTTGAATATGTCGCGCAGAGAATCACCTATAATAGTCGACACGCCTATCAACGCCTAGACTACTCAAAACAAATTCTAAGCAGAGGGTTCTCTATCCTACGGAAAATTGGGCAAAGACTTCCCTACCCTGAGCTACTCAAGTCTATTGTGAAAACAAATTCTAAGTAAGTACAGCTTGATTATTCTTCTTTAAACCCTTCTATCGTGATAATAGCTCAATTCTATTATGTAATATTCTTCTAAGTATTTAATACTTATTCTTATACTACTACAAGATGTATTTTCTAATTCAAAAGAGGGTTAGGATTATTTACCCTGTAAGCCCAATAATATCCTAGATAAAAGTCGATCCGAGCAAGGCTTAGCTCCTAAGTCAGACGCCCGATAGCTACAAGGAAACCTTAGAAGTTCTTCACAACTTCTACTAAGTACTAAGGATTTGGGCTAGGTATTTTGGGCATTATAACAATACTAAGGCAACTTTTCTACCTTATGGGGTAGATTTCGGCTAGGTTGGGGCCTCGCCAAACTCTACTGGCTGGGGAAAGGTGTTTGGACGAAATGGCTTTAAGGAGAGGAAAGGATTTTTAGACTTGGAAAGCTTTTGTGGATGAAGAACTCTTCATCACAAGAGGGTATTTATAGGTCAAGCGGATGGCCAACCAAGGGCCAAGATTTAGCCAAGTGCTAGGCAAGTGTAAGGCCAAGATTAGGCAAGTGTACCTAGCCAACTTGCACACAAAATATCCTACCAACTCCTTGACTTGTGCAAAGGCACAAAAGACTTGCAACTCTATGTCCAATTCGCCCAACGGATTCGATTTCAAGTCCACCAATTGGAGGTGCCAAGGTCGCCTCCCGCTGGTCCAAAATGTTTCGCCTCCTAAAAATCCGCAAAAATACTAAATGACATAGCCGAATTTTCCCTACGAAGACGTGGAAACGCTTCGTTGGAAAAACGATTCTTTTAAAGTGAGTTGTGCACAAATAAAAACGCCCAAGGCTTAAACATTTAAGGCCAAACTTTCAGACGACGCCCCACGCATATTACCCTAAATACGGTATAACATTCTCACCCCCTTAGAAACATTCGTCCCGAATGTTCCTTCACAAGACAGTTAACGATAAGATTCTTCATAACTTAATCAGTTGCAAATGCCACACACGGCCACAGAACTACACTTAGGCATAAACGATAATGAAGATTTACAAGTAGAAAGTGAATTACTTGAGGTGCGGAATAGGCGAGGATACTTCGCCTCATGTCTTCCTCGCCCCATGTCATCTCCTCCTAAGCTCGCTCCGCCACAAGACTTTGACGGAAGCCACGCCCTGGTCCGCAGACGCCTAACTCCGACGATCGACATCGCTATGGAACCTCCTCATATGATAACCCCTGGCCACCGACATCACACCGGTGCACCTTAGATGGATCCCCGACATCTCTCAAAGATAGATACGTGAAACACCGATGCACCGCTTCCGGGACGGACGGCAGATTCAACTCGTAGGCAACCTGCTCACCTCGCGACAATCCAAACGCCCAATATACCTCGGGCCAGTTTCTTCTTCCGAATCTCATCACACCCTTCACGGGTGACACCTTTAGGAAAACCTAATCATGAACTCAACTCAAGATGCCGACGACGATGATCTCGCATACGACTTCGCCGACTCAGATGTCAATAGCCGCCTCGGATAAGCTTCACCTTATCCATCGCCGCACCAAACCGTCCCACTAGCCGCACTCGCCACATCGAACAAACATATAGACGATCCGCACTTCCTCCCATACAAGGCCTCATAAGGCGCCATCCAATACCGAGTGGTAGCTATTATTGTACGCGAACTCAACTAGAGGCAAATGATCCTCCTACCCCCTAAGTCGATAACACAGCTCGCAGATATCCTCAAGAGTCCGATAAGGCGCTACCGCCCGGCCTGCTCTGTGGATGGAATACAAGATTCAGCTCACCGCCCCTAAACCTCTCTCGAAAGACTCTAAGTTAGCCGAACCGGCTCCTCTGTTCGATATGATCGAAATAGGGACTCCATGCACCGACGATCTCTCTGATGTAAAGTCCGCATAATCCTCACCGAAAGTCGCCCCGACGAAAGAAAGTGGGCTGATTTCGCCACCGCCGACGATAACCCATATAGAATCATGTCTCTCCGAAAAGTGCGAGGTAATCCCGTGATAAAGTCCATGTTGATTACCTCCCACTTCCGTGTCGATCTCTATCGCCGCAATAAACCACCGTGTCTCGTGCTCTACCTTCACCGCCGACAACATGGGCACCGAGCTACGAACTCGCAACGCCCCTCTTCAAGCCATCCCACCAATACACGTATCTAAGGTCGTGGTACATCTTGGTCGACTTCGACGGATAGAGTAACGCGCTACCGGTGCTTCCCCAAGAACTCGCCAAGTCCTCAAACATCCGAACACACAACTCGCCAAACCTTAGCACCCCATCAAAGCTACCAAAAGGACCCTTGCCCTCACGAAGAGTCAGATCACGATAACGTGTCAAAATCGATCTCGAACCGCTGCCTCTTCACCTCTCGACGCATGGAAGACTGCAACCTCACGAACTCGAACCCTATCGCTATCGTAATCAATCAAACGGACACCAAGGCTCGCTAATCGATGCAAATCACGAACCATGTCCTTCCTCTCTAGCCGCACATCCGATAGGCTCCCATCGACCTACGACTAAGAGCATCCGCCACAACATCGCTTTCTCGTGGTACAGATATCAACATCGTAATCCTTAAGCAACTCTAACCACCGCCTCGCGTGAAGTTCAGCCTCCTCCGTCAAGATATACCGAGGCTCTGGTCCAGATAAATATCCACGTGAACCCCATACAAATAGTGCCTCCAGATCTTCAAAGCGTGAATCACCGCCGCCAACTCCAAATCACGCGGCGCCTCTCGTGTTTCTTCACCGGGACGCATACGCTATAACCTTGCCCTCGTGATCAACACACATCCCAACCCGATGCCCGACGATCACAATACACAACATAACCGTCGACCTCCGAAGAGTAAGAACGGGCGGCCGCGCCTCTCTTTCAAAGAATCGAAACTCCCGCCACAAGCATCACCATCAAACTGGCCGCTTTCTCGAGTCATCCTAGTGAATGGTGCAGAGATAGAAGCAAACCTCTCTACGAACCGCCGATAATAACCTGCAAGGCCCAGAAATCGCAGGTCACGACTGCCCGGCGTGGATCGTGCCTTACCGCACCAAGTAGTCATACATCGAGAAATCACGAATATAAAACAAGACATGAAACAGCTTTATAAAATAAGACATACGCTTATGTGAGAAAACACCGCTTTCGCATATATATATAATCATAGTTCAAAGAAGCATCCGACATCGCATAAATGACTATGCACTCTAGGAAATATATAACTATGGCGGACAGGTTCGCCATACCGATCAGCATAAAAACTATCTACAACAGGAGATCATACCAAAAGTAGAGCTCCAAGAGACGGAGCTCCCGACACCAACGTAGGGATCCTAAGAATGCGGATCTAGCACTGCTGCCCCTTACCGCGGATGAACGCAGCCAAGGAGAGGCCGCATAACAGTACTAAGTATGCGAAATCAGAAGTACTTAAATGAAACATATCATTTTTAAAACCAGTTTACAAATATATGAAACAACCAAGGAAACCGCACATAGTGCCACATCACAAACAAGAGCAATAATGTGTAATCAGAATGAGTCTTGTCTAGGCCGCGAATGATCGAACAGGCCACTCGCCTCATCATCATTCTCGCAAGCCTAATCCTCGACTCCCGAGTCCGCATAGGCCACTCACACGGGCCCGCATGAGGTATAACCCCGCATCGGGGTAGCTACCCTGCATCGCCCCGACTCGCTGTCCGCATGGCCACACACCGCATGCAGGTATAACCCCGCATACTAACTCGAACTCTCGTAGCCCGCATAGGCCCCCGACCCGCATGAGGTATTCTCAATCACGGTCCTGCATCACCGAGTCTACCCCGCATCGGAGGCGCCTAACCCCTGTGATCATCTCAAGAGGTGAGTGATAGTATACTAACATAACAACTTATCTTTAAACAACATAAGCAAAACAAGGATACTCACCTATACAAACGTTACAAGATACTAACACACATAGCATCATATCATGTCCACTTATCAAACCATTTTTATTATTCTTTTCACAATACAAATACAAGTCCGTTATAAACACATAGGCAAACTTGTTTCTTTTATAAAACTTAAGTGGTTATACTTACTTCCCATAAAGCTAGTATAACTCTTAAGCTTCGCTTTAAAACCAATTAGTTCTCTTCATAATATGATTCAAAGAGTCTTTTGAAATGTTTTCGCTTCTTTATTATTCAAAGCTTAAGCCACAGGCATCGCTGTATATTATTCAAAGCTTTGCCAGGCATTGCCGTAAGTATTATTCAGCTTAAGTCAAAGACATTGTCGTAGTTATATTGTAAAATATCATGCTTTAGGAAGAATCACATACCTTCAATAAAACCACCGCCAAGTCAATATGTCGCGCAGAGAGTCACCTATAATAGTCACAGATATCTATTAAAGACTACTCAAGGTCATTCTAAACAGGGGTTCATAATTCTACTAAGTCGGGCAGCACTTCCCTACCCATGAGCTATATAAGTTCATCAGGAAAACAAATTCTATGTAAGTACAGCTTGATTATTCTTCTTTTAAACCCTTCTAAGTGATTAACACTTCAATTCTATTCTCGTGATATACTTCTAAGTATTTATACTTATTCTTATACTATAACAGAAGTATTCTCTAATTCAAAAGAGGTTAGGATTATTACCCGTAAGCCCAATAATATCCTAGAAAAGTCATACTGAGCAAGGTTTTGCTCTAAGTCAGATGCTCCAGAACCTTAAGTTCTTCACAACTTCTACCAAGTACTAAGGTATTTGGGCTAGGGTATTTTGGGCATTATAACGACATGAAGGTAACTTTTCTACCAAGGGAGGGGGTAGATTTTTTGGCTAGGCTAGTGGTATTCTACCGAGGCCTTGCAAGGGAGGAGGAGTGTTGGACTAAAAGAGCTACAAAGGAGAGGAGAGGATTTTCAAGACTTGAAGCTTCATGGATGAAGAACTCTTCATCTTGGGGGGTATTTATAGGTCAAGAAGTGGCCAACCAATGGCCAAGATTTAGACAAGTGCAAGGCAAGTGTAAAGTGAGGATTAACTATACACAAATATCCTACCAACTCCTTGATTTCGAGCAAGGCACCAAAAACGTACAATCCCATTCCAATTGGCCCCATGGACGATTCAAGTCCACCAATCGAGGGTGCCAAGTGTCGCCTCCCGCTGGTCCAAAATGTTTCGCCTCTGAAAAATCCGCAAAATTAGAAATGGCATAGCCGGAATTTACCCTACGAAGTCGTGGAAACGCTTCGGCCGAAAAACTATTCGCTTGTGAGTCAGGCCTAAAAACGCTTTGCCTAAACTTTGGCTAGACTTTCGTGACGTATTCCTTACGCATACTGGAAATACGGTATAACATTCTCCTCCTTAGAAACATTCGTTCCGAATGTTCTTTCCCAAGACGCTTATCGGTTGCTTAAACATTGTAAATGCCACACACGCCACAGAGCAACACATAGGCGTAAATGATAACGAAATTTACAAGTAGGAAAGTGAATTTACTCGAGGTGCTGGGAAATAGCGAGGATACTTCCGCCATGTCCTCCTCGCTTCCCATGTCATCTCCTCCTCGAGCTCGCTCCGCCACAAGACTTTGACGGAAGCCACGCCCTTCGTCCCGCAGACGCCTAACTCCGACGATCGACTATCGCTATGGGAATCTCTCATACGATAACCCCTGGCCACCGACATCACAATCGGTGCACCCTAGATGGATCCCCGATACATCTCTCAAAGATAGATACGTGAAACACGGATGCACCGCTTCCGACGGACGGCAGATTCAACTCGTAGGCAACCTTGCCTACCTCGCGACAACTGAAACGCCCAATGTACTTGGGCCGAGCTTCCCTTCTTCCCGAATCTCATCACACCCTTCATGGGCGACACCTTTAGAAAACCCAATCATGAACCTCGAACTCAAGATGTCGACGACGATGATCTCGCATACGCTTCGCCGACTCGAGCCGCCAATAGCCGCCTTGATAAGTTTCACCTTATCCATCGCCGTACCAACCGTCCCACTAGCCGCCGCCCACATCGAACCAACCTATAGGCGACCGCACTTCCTCCCATACAAGGCCTCATAAGGCGCCATCCAATACCGGAGTGGTAGCTATTATTATATGCAAACTCAACTAGAGGCAAATGATCCTCCCAACTACCACTAAAGTCAATAACACAAAGCTCGCAGATATCCTCGCAGTCCGGATAGGCGCTCGCCGTCCGTCTGTCTGCGGGATGAAATGCGCACTGTGCTCACCGCGCCCCTAAACCCTCTCGAAGGACTCTCCGTGGTTAGCCGTAAACCGCTCCTGCTCGATATGATCGGGTAGGGACTCCACGCACCGACGATCTCTGATGTAAAGTCCGCATAATCTCACCAAAAGTCGCCCCGACGGAAGAAAGCGGGCTGATTTTGTCACCGCCGATTTATAACCCATATAGAATCATGTCTCCTCCGGCGCGAGGTAATCCCGTGATGAAGTCCATGTTGATTACCTCCCACTTCTGTGTCGATCTCAATCGTCAGAATAAACCACCGTGCCTCGTGCTCTACCTTCACCGCCGACAACACGCATCGAGCTACGAACTCGCAACGCCCCTCTTCAAGCCATCCCACCAATACACGATCTAAGGTCGGGTACATCTTGGTCGACTTTGACGGATAGAGTAACGCTACCAGGTGCTTCCCCAAGAACTCACAAGTCCTCAAACATCCGAACACACAACCGCTTTCAAACCTTAGCACTTCATCAAAGTACCTCAAAAGGACCCTTGCCTCACGTAAGAGTCAGATCACGATATCGAATCAAAGCCGATCTCGAATCAAGCTTTCTTCACCTCTCGACGACGAAGACTCGCAACCTCACGAACTCTAACCCCATCGCTATCGTAATCAATCAAACGGACACCAAGGCTCGCTAATCGATGCAAATCACGAACCATGTCCTCCTCTCTAGCCGCACATCCGATAGGCTCCCATCGACCTACGACTCGAGCATCCGCCACAACATTGGCCTTCCCGTGGTATAGATATCAACATCGTAATCCTTAAGCAACTCTAACCACCGCCTCGCCGTAAGTTCAGCCTCCTCCGGCCGAAGATATACCGAGGCTCTGTGGTCCGTAGAAATATCCACGCAACCCCATACAAATAGTGCCTGCATCTTCAAAGCGTGAATCACTACCGCTAACTCCAAATCACGCGGGTAGTTCTCCGTTTCTTCACCGGGATGCATATGCTATAACCCCGCCATGCCGCATCAATACACATCCCAACCCGATGCCCGACGATCACAATACACGACATAACCATCCGACTCCTCCGAAGAGTAAGAACGGGCGCTGCCGCCTCTTTTCAAAGAATCGAAACCCCGCCACAAGCATCACCATCAAACTTGGCCGCTTTCCGAGTCACCCTAGTCAATGGTGCGTAGATAAAGCAAACTTCTCCACGAACCGAGCACAACTCGCAAGGCCCAAAATCGCGAACCTCTGCTGAGTAGAGTTCTCGCCAAGTCCTCGATCGCCGATCTTGGCCAGACAACTCGAATGCCATCACCCATAATATGCCCAAGAAACGCCATCAAGTCAACCAAAACTCACATTTGGAAAACTTGGCGCATAATCGCCGGTCTCGAGAATCACAAGATACCTCAAATGCTCCGCATGCTCCCCGCCTGAGCGAATAAACCAAGATATCATCAATGAACACTATCACAAACGCGGTCCAAAATGGTTTGAACACTCGCTCATCAAATCCATGAATACCGCACGAGCATCGTCAACCCAAAAGACATGACTCAACTCATAATGCCCGTGACGTCCGAATGCACTAGGGACATCCACCTCTCGACTCGCACTGATGATAGCCCGATCGCAGATCAATCTTCGAGAAACATCTCGCACTCGCAATCGGTCGAACAAATCATCAATCCCGGGAGGGTATTCGTTTAATGGTCACCTTGTTCACCGTCAGAATCAACACACATGCGCAGCGCCCCGCCCTTCTTCTTCACGAACAATACCGCGCTTCTGTGGAGAAACACCGGGCCTAATGGCCCTTCTCTAGCAAATCCCTGCCGATCCTTCACTTCTCAACTCGGCAGTGCCATTCTGATGGCGGAATGGAAATAGGCCGAGATCCGCAATATGTCAATACAAAACTCAATCTCCTCTCGTGAGGGATACCCGAGGTCATCTGGGAACACGCCTGGGAACTCACGACTACGGAATCGATCAAAATCTGGTACCGCATTTCGTGATCAAACACTCAACTAGATGGTAGATATACCCTTCTCGCACTATCTTCCTAGCCTCGAGGTAGAAATAAACCTACCTCTGGCGATACCGCGTTCTCCCACTCAACAACCTGGCCTCGTGAAACCGGAACTGCATTACTTTCTCTCTCATTTCATTGGCATAGCAAGAAGCTAGCCAATCCATCCTCATAATCATGTCGGTCAATCATCTCCAACTCTATCAAGTCGCCAGGTCCGACGATCAGAATGGTCACAGACAAGCCCTATATACCCGCCGAGCTACCACCGAATCACCCATCGCGCGTAGCTACCTCGAAAGTGGTCTATGGACTCGTGCTCATCCCTATCCTACTAGCAACAAGGGAGATATATAGGACGAGTAGAACCGGATCTATCAAGGCATAAACATCAAACCCAGAACCGATAAGGTACCGTGACGACATCAGCGAGGCCTCGATCCGCTTACCGACAGCATAAATGCGCTTCGAGACCGCGAATCGACCGAGCCACGCACTCCGCGACCGCCGACCCACGAGCACCTCGCCCGGCGAGTAATCGTAGGAGATGACGGCCGCCACGTAACTCGGCCGGGCCCTACCACCCACGCCTCGGCCTGATAGCCGCAGTGACTCGCCGCCGCTACAATCAGAATAAGATCCATAAGTAGTACCACACTTCCGTAATGGGATCTACCGCGACGCCACACCGTGGTGGTCCCGACCGCCGCACTCGCTACTCGACGCCCAAGCCCCGCCCCGGTTCGCCTCAAAACTCGGGCCAGGCCGGTGACGGCAGGAGTGCTCGAGCCGGGCCGTGGTGCGACCCAGATCGGCCGAGGCCGCCACCACGAGCAACCACCAAGGCCCTCCCGCCCCGCCTTCTTCTCGCCGCCGTCGCCCACTCGCCGACCGCGCCTCGCATCCAAGGGCGCGAGCTCGCACGCGGTAACGTCCATACCCTACCGAGAGAAACCCCGCACATGACTCGCCATAGTCGCTTCAGCCCGTGACATAGCGTGTACCCTATCCTCCATATTCGCTAATAACGCCGGGACATATCGAGCCAATGAATCAAATCGACATTGTACTCCCGACAAGGCCCTCTCGCCTGTCAAGAAAAATCTATCACCGCGCCTCCTCATCTCGCGAGGCAAGAATGAGTGAGGAAAGCCTCCGAGAACTCATCCCAAGTAGGCGGGACGCTGCTCTCCCGATAACTCCCATGAATCAAACCAATCGATCGCGTATCACGCAAATTTATGGAACCAAAGATCACGGACTCGGTCTCCGACGCCCGATCACTCTCAAAATCCTCATTCGGCGGATGAACTCCTCGCGATCATCCTCCGCCACCCATAAAACTCCGCTGCTACAACTCAAGAAATCTCAGAGCCTCAAACTATTCGCCTCGGGTGTACCACGCGCGATCGAGCCGAGCCGAACCGAATCGCCGATCCAATCTCTCTCGACGGCCACAACTTTAGCAAAGTCGGGCATCTCTCAGATTTAACCTCCGCCCCTGTGCCGCGGGATGCGAGGCGTGGGTACTGTGGTCTCGTGGCCGGGCGGCGCCATAGAACTCGCCGCCTCGTATAGACGGGCCCGAGCCTCAGGACTCGGTGTCTCGCTAGCGCCTCGGCCGCTTGCCCTTCTCGCCCGGTTGCCTTACGTGAGGCATAATCATACAGAAAGGAATACGTTAGAGGGTCCAACCTATAACACGCCTCTAAAGCACGATCTCGTAATGAGAAGAACGGAAACCAATCCTAAATATCCTATAGCCTCCTCGATTATCGTGGTGCACAACACACCGATAATCAAGACTCTACTAGATACGTCAGAGACACTTTCCGAGGATTAATCGCTCGATACTACTTTTGTCACGACTGCCCGGCCCGTGATCGTGCCTTACCGGCACCCAAGTAGTCATACATCGAGAAATCAATGAAATATAAAACAAGACATGAAACAGCTTATAAAATAAGACACAATTTATGAGAAAACACGCTTTTCGCATATATATATAATCATAGTTCAAAGAAGCAGCATCCGACATCGCATAACATGACTACAGCACTTAAGAAAATATACAACTATGGCGACAGGTTCCCGCCATACCGATCGCATAAAACTATCTACAACAGGAGATCATACCAAAGTAGAGCCTCCTAAGAGACGGAGCTCCCGACACCAACGTAGGGATCCTAAGAACGCGGATCTAGCACTGCTGCTCTTACCGCAGATGAACGCAAATCAAGGAGGTCAAGACAACAGTACTAAGTATGCGAATCAGAAAGTACTTAAATGAAACATATCATTTTTAAAACCAGCCACAAATATGTATGAAACAAATCCATGAAACCGCATATAGTGCCACATCACAAACAAGAGCAATAATAGGTAATCAGAATGAGTCTTGTCTAGGCCGCGAATGATCGAAACAGGCCACTCGCCCCATCATCATTCTCGCAGTTTCAACTCGACTCCCGAGTCCGCATAGGCCACTCACACGGGCCCGCATGAGGTATAACCCCGCATCGAGGGTAGCTACTCCTGCATCGCCCCGACTCGGCCGTCCGCACGCCACGCATCGCATGAGGTATAACCCCGCATACTAACTCGAACTCTCAGAGTTCCGCATAGGCCCCCGACCCGCATGAGGTATTCTCAATCATGGTCCTGCATCACTGAGTCTACCCCAGACGGAGGGCGCTTAACCCCAGATCATCTCAAGAGGTGAGTGATAGTATACTAACATAACAACTTATCTTTAAACAACATAAGCAAACAAGGATACTCACCTATACAAACGTTACAAGATACTAACACACATAGCATCATATCACGTCCACTTATCAAACCATTTTTATTATTCTTTCACAATACAAGTCCATATAAACACATAGGCAAACTTGTTTCTTTTATAAAACTTAAGTGGTTATACTTACTTCCCATAAAGCTAGTATAACTCTTAAGCTTCGCTTTAAAAAACCAATTAGTTCTCTTCATAATATGATTCAAAGAGTCTTTTGAAATGTTTTCGCTTCTTATTATTCAAAGCTTGCCGAGGCATCGCTGTAGTATTATTCAGCTTAAGCCACAGGCATTGCCGTAAGTATTATTCAGCTTAAGTCAAAGACATTGCCGTAGTTATATTGTAAAATATCATGCTTTAGGAAGAATCACATACCTTCTCAAAAAACCACCGCCAAGTCAATATGTCGCGCAGAGAGTCAAATTTATAATAGTCACGTATATCTATTAAAGACTACTCAAGGTCATTCTAAACAGGGGTTCATAATTTACTGTAAGTCTAAGCACTTCCCTACCCTGAGCTATATAAGTTCATCAGAAAACAAATTCTATGTAAGTACAGCTTTGATTATTCTTCTTTAAACCCTTCTAAGTGATTAACACTTCAATTCTATTCGTGATATACTTCTAAGTATTTATACTTATTCTTATACTATAACAGTAAGTATTCTCTAATTCAAAAGAGGGTTAGGATTATTACCCGTAAGCCCAATAATATCCTAGAAAAGTCGCTACCGAGCAAGGTTATGCTCCTAAGTCAGATGCTCCAAGAACCTTAGAAGTTCTTCACAACTTCTACCAAGTACTAAGGTATTCGGGCTGTGGTATTTTGGGCATTATAACGATACAAGAAGGTAACTTTTCTACCAAGGAGGGGTAGATTTTTGGCTAGGCTAGGGGTATTCGCCGAGGCCTTCACAAGGGAGGAGGAGGAGGTTGGACGAAAGAGCTACAAAGGAGAGGAGAGGATTTTCAAGACTGAAAGCTTTGTGGACGAAGAACTCTTCATCTTAAGGGGTATTTATAGGTCAAGAAGTGGCCAACCAATGGCCAAGATTTAGACAAGTGCAAGGCAAGTGTAGTGAGGATTAACTATACACAAATATCCTACCAACTCCTTGACTTTGAGCAAGGCACCAAAACGTACAATCCCATTCCACTGGCCCCCCACGGACGCATTCAAGTCTGCCACCCGGGTGCTAATCCCATTCCACCCCCATGGCCCATGATTCATTCAAACCACCCAAGTGGCCAAGTTGTCGCCTCCGCTGGTCCAAAAATGTTTCGCCTCTAAAAATCCGCAAAATTAGAAATGGCATAGCCGGAATTTACCCTACGAAAGTCGTGAAAGGTTTCGCTGAAACTATTCGCTTTGTGAGTCAGGCCTCAAAAACGCTTTGCCTAAACTTTAAGGCTAGATTGCACGTATTCCCTTACGCATACCGAAATACGGTATAACATCGCGAACCTCCGTTTGAGTAGAGTCTAGGCCAACTCCCGATCGCCTCGATTCGCCGTATCTACCAATACCATCACCCATAATATGCCCAAGAAAAGCCACCGGTTAACCAAAACTCACATTTGGAAAACTCAAGGCGATACCGCTGTCCCTAGAACTGCCAAGATAGCCTCAAATGCTCCGCATGCTCCTCGCTCGAGAGAATAAACCAAGATATCATCGATGAACACTATCACAAACTTGTCCAAAATGGTTTGAACACTCCGCTCATCAAATCCATGAATATCACGAGCATCGTCAACCCAAAAGACATGACCTGAACTCATAATGCCCGTCGTCCGAATGCGCCTAGTGGACATCCACTTCTCTCGACTGCACTGATGATAGCCCGATCGCAGATCAATCTTGGAGAAACATCTCGCACTCGCAACCCGGTCGAACAAATCATCAATCTCGGGAAGCGGGTATTCGTTTAATGGTCACCTTGTTCACCGCTGAATCAACACACATGCACACGCAGCTGGCCCGCCCTTCTTCTTCACCAACAATACCGCGCTCCTGTGGAGAAACACTAGGCCGGCCTATGAAGCCCTTCTCCAAGAAATCCCTAAGCCGATCCTTCAACTCTCTCAACTCGGCAGCGCAGTGTCATTCAGATGGCGGAATGGAAATAGGCCGAAATTTCCGCAATATGTCTATACAAACTCAATCTCTCGTGAGGGATACCCGGAGGTCGCTCGAAACACGCTCGAGAACTTCACCACTCGAATCGACGAATCACGGAAAATCTGTACCGCACTTCAAAGATCAAACACCCGAACGAGATGGTAGATATACCCTTCGCACCATCTTCCTAGCCTCGGTAGGAAATAAACCTACCCCCGGCGATACTGCGTTCCTCCCACTCAACAACCGGCCTCAGAAATCGAACTGCATTACTCTTCTCTTTCAGCTACATTGGCGTAGCAGAAGCTAGCCAATCCATCCCCATGATCATGTCGGTCAATCATCTCCAACTCTATCAAGTCCATAGTGGTCCGACGATCAGAATGGTCACAGACAAGCTCATATACCCGCCGAAGCACCACCGAATCACCCATCGCGTAGCTACTCGAAAGCGGTCTATGGACTGTGCTCTATCCCTATCCTACTAGCAACAAGGGAGATATATAGGATAGAGTAGAACCCGTGATCTATCAAGGCATAAACATCAAACCCGTAAACCGAGCAGGTATCTGCGATTTACATCAGCGAGGCCTCCGATCCGCCTACCGATTACATAAATGCGCTCGAGGACCGCTAGACCGACCGCGCCACGACTTCCGCCACACCGGGTCCATGAGTACCTTGCTCCGGCGAGTAGGCCGGGGATGAAGACCGTGACGAAGAACTCGTAGCCGACTTACTATTCGATCGCCTCGTCGATGGGGCCGTGATAGTGACCGCTGGCCACAATCAAACAAGCTCCCGTGAAGCACCACAACTCCCGGCCGATCTACCGTGACGCCACACCGGCGGGTGGTCCCGACGCCGCATTTCACGCCTGACGCTCAAGTCCCGGGCCGTCCGCCTCGAATATCCGGCTGTCTCGAGGACGCAGCAGAGTGCTCGAGCCGCCGGGTTCACCCAGATCGCCGAGGCCGCCACCACGATAGCCACCAAAAGACCCCGCGCCCCGTCTTCTCGCACGTCACAACCCGCTTCTGCCTCACGCCTCGTGATCCAAGAGCATGAGCTCGCACGCGTAATGTCCATACCGGTGAAGAGAAACACCCGCATACGACTCGCCATATAATCATCTAGCCCTGACGTAGCGTGCACCCTATCCTCCATATTCGCTACTAACGCTGACATATCGAGCCAATGAATCAAACTCGACATTGTACTCCCGACAAGGCGCCCTCTCGCTCGCTCAAAGAAAAAATCTATCACCGCGCCTCCTCATCTCGAGGCAAGAAGTGAGTGAGGAAAGCCTCTCGAGAACTCATCCTGGCAGTACGGGACGCGTGCTTTCCCAGATAACTCCCATGAATCAAACCAATCGATCGCGTATCACGAGCCTATGGGAACCAAAGATCACGGACCGGCCTCCGACGCCCGATCACTCAAAATCCTCAGAGCCGACGGATGAACTCCTCGCGATCATCCTCCCGCCGACCAGAAATCGCGCTACAACTCAGAAGTCTCGTAGCCTCAAATCCTCTCGCTTTCGTGAACCACTGTACGATCGGGCTGGATCGAACCGTGATCCAGCCTTGTCTCGTTCGCCATGATCTCCGCCAATAGTCGGGCTATCTCCTTGTACCTAACTCCTCCGCCCAGCCGCGACGTGAGGCGGTACTGTGGTTCGGCGGGCCGGCGCCATAAACCCGCCGTCGAGGTATAGACTGGCCCGAGCCCTCGTGACTCTAGGTGTCCCACTAGCAGCCTCTCTACCGCTTTGCCCTTCGGCCCGGTTGCCTTACGCGAGGCATAACTATTACGTAAAAGGAATACGTTAGAGGGTCCAACTTTAACACAGCCTCTAAAGCACGATCTCGAGTGAGAAGAATGGAAACTAATCCTAAATATCCTATAGCCTCGACATTGGTGTGGTGCACAAACACACCGATAATCAAGACTCTACTAGATACGCTCAGAGACACTTTCCGAGGATTAATCGCTTCGATACCACTTTTTGTCACGACTTGCCTGTGGTTCGTGGATCGTGCCTTACTCGCACCCATACCATACATCGTAGAAAATCGGAAATATAAAACAAGACATGAAACAGCTTGTAAAATGAGACACAATTTATCTGATGAAAAGCTTGCCTTTTCTGATATATATATAACCTAAGTTTTTAGCTACATCCCAACTGCATAACAGACTACTGCACTTAAGAAGTAATAACTATGGCGACAGGCCCCGCCATACCCGACCAACAAAACTAATTACAACAGGAGAGCATACCCAAGAGAGCCTCCTATAAGACGAGCTCCCGACACCAACGCAAAAGATCCTAAGGATGCGGATCTAGCACTGCTGCCTTACCGCATTAACGCAGCCTCGAAAAGAGGTCAAGATAACAGTACTAAGTATGCGAAATCAGAAGTACTTAAATGAAAACATATCACTTTTAAAACCATTTACAAATATGTATGAAACAACTAAGGAAACCGCATAGTAGTGCCACATCACAAACAAGAGCAATAATAGGTAAATCAGAATGTGTCTTTCTAGGTCGCGAATGATCGGGCAGGCCAATTGCCCGTAGTATCACCATGCAAGCCTAATACCGACTCGAAGAGTCCGCATAGGCCACTCACATAGGCCCGCATAGGTACATAACCCGCATCGAGGGTAGCTACTCCTCGGATCATCCTCGACTCGTAGTCCGCATGGCCACATAGACCGCATGAGGTATAACCCCGCATCACTAACTCGAACTCCCGTAGCTCCGCATAGGTCCCCGACCCGCATGAGGTATTCTCGAATCACGTCCTGCATCGCCTCGAAGTCTACCTCAGACGGAGGCAAACTTTAACCCCTGCAATATGTCAAGAGCGAGTGATATTACACTAACATAACAGCTTATAGTTAAACAACATAAGCAAAACAAAAATACACTTATACACAAACATAACAAGAAACTAAAACACATAGAAACATATCAAGTCTACTTATCAAACCATCTTAATATTCTTTCTACAATTCAATATAAACTGTTATAAACACATAGGCAAACTGTTTCTTTTATCATTCTTAAGTGGTTATACTTAACTTCCCATAAGGCTAGTATAACTCTTAAGTTTCTGTTTTAAAAACCAATTAGTTCTCTTCTGTTAAAAATGATTCAGTATTCTTTTGAAATGCTTTCAGATCTTTATTATTCAGGCTTAAGCCGTGAGGCATTGCCGTAAGTATTATTCAGGCTTAAGTCAAAGACATTGTCGTAGTTATTATTCAGTTAACACATGTACGTCTACCGTACTACATATATATTGTAAAATATCATGTTTTAGGAAGAATCACATACCTTCTCAGCGAAAACCACCTTCCAAGTTGAATATGTCGCGCAGAGAATCACCTTATAATAGTCGACACGCCTATCAACGCCTAGACTACTCCAAACAGTTCAAGCGTAGGGTTCTCTATCCTACGGAAAATTGGGCAGACTTCCTACCCGTGAGCTACTCAAGTCTTCATTGTGAAACAAACTAAGTAAGTACTTTGATTATTCTTCTTTAAACCCTTCTACTGTGATAATAGCCAATTTATTATGTAATATTCTTCTAAGTATTTAATACTTATTCTTATACTACTACAGATGTATTTTCTAATTCAAAAGAGGGTTAGGATTATTTACCTGTAAGCCCAATAATATCCTAGATAAAAGTCGATCCTGAGCAAGGCTTAGCTCCTAAGTCAGACGCCCGATAGCTCTAAGGAAACCTTGTAAGTTCTTCACAACTTCTACTAAGTACTAAGGGATTTGGGCTAGGTATTTTGGGCATTATAACAATACTAGAAGACAACTTTTCTACCAAGGGAGGGGTAGATTTCGCCAGTTAGTGGGCCCTCGCCAAACTCTACTCGAGTGGTGGAAAGGTGTTTGGACGAAATGGCTTTGGGAGAGGAAAGGATTTTAGACTTGAAAGCTTTTGTGGACGAAGAACTCTTCATCACAAGAGGGTATTTATAGGTCAAGGATGGCCAACCAAGGGCCAAGATTTAGCCAAGTGCTAGGCAAGTGTAAGTGCCAAGATTAGGCAAGTGTACATAGCCAACTTGCACACAAAATATCCTACCAACTCCTTGACTTGTGCAAAGGCACAAAAACGCAACTCTATGTCCAATTCATCCAATGGACGATTTCAAGTCCACCAATCGAGGTGCCAAGTGTCGCCTCCCGCTGGTCCAAAATGTTTCGCCTCTGAAAAATCCGCAAAATACTAAATGATCAAGTATACCCCCAGATTTCCAGTATGACGCGACGACGCGTCACGACCCGCCTGGCCCGTGACCTGCCTTACCCCGCACCCAAGTAGACATACATCGCAGTAATCGGAACATAAAGACAATACATGAAACCAGTAATAAAACAAAGAAATAAGAAGACAAAGCAACTAAAAACGGTTACCTTCAAGATATATATAAATAGCAACTTTTTCAACATGAACATTTAACTTTTTACAAACCCCGCCTACAACAAGATTTGCACTTAAGAATGATACGACAACAATGGCGGACAGTGGCCCCGCCAAATCCCCGAATAAACACTTACGACTTACAGGGGACTATACCACCGATAAGCCTCCGAGAAACGGAGCTTCCCAAACGCTGAAATCGTGACTCGAGAGCTAGGATCAACGATCGCGTACCTCAACTCGCAGATGAACGCAGCTTCGGCGAGGTCAAGATAACAGTAAGTACGTGAAACCGAAAATACATATCGAAATGAAATCATAGCATATAAAGCAGAGACATGTATGATAACCAAACGAAGGCCACAACAAAGCAATATGTCAAGTCGTGACTCACGCCTCAAGTCATCACTCAAGTATAACAATGGGTCTCGTGCCCACAACATCAATCATGCCCGATACCTTCATCACGGCAGCTTATGATATAAAAGCACCAAGGAACACACAACACCGTGTCCCACTCGTGTCATAATAAAACTGACGGTAAGTACGGCGCATAGCCGATTACTAAAAACCCACAGCAACAAGGTCATGAATCAGATTATAAGATCCGCTTGCACCGCCATGATCAAAGCCGCCACTTGCCCGCAGATCAATGTACGCTGCCTAACCTCGAACTCCCGCAGCCCGCATAGGCCAATCTCATCGCCCGCATGAGGCATTCTCGCATCGAGGTAGCTACTCTGCAGCCGCCCGACTTCGCACCGCACGCCACAAGGACCGCATGCCCATAAAGGACGACACTAACTCGAACTCTCGTAGTTCCGCATAAGCCCCGGACTGCATTAGGTATTCTCGAATCATAGGTCCATCGACCACCGAGTCTACCCCGCGATCGGAGGCGCTTTAACTCCCTAATCATCTCAAGAGATGAATGCCACAATACTATCATAACGACCGATAGTTAATAAGCACAATCAAGGGAAACCCTTCACACAAACATCACAAGATACTAACACACGTAGCATCCCAACACGCTTACTTATCAACGCAATCAAGAAAGTATTACAAGGCTATCACAAACCAATACAATCAAGTTGTTCACACAAGGTACCTTCTACTATATGATTAACCAAAATCGGCTTTTATCCCCAAAGTACTTCATACATCAATTCTTTAAAAGATACGCATTTTCACAATGTCACACAATACCCGTAGTATAAAATAGAGTGACTATCCTTTTAAAGTAAATCAATTACTTCTCTTTGTAAAATCAAGTAGCAACATTCTTTTCCAATGATCAAGTTTGCTCTAATTTCCAATGTTCAAGTTTCTCATTTTAGAAAGTTTTCGTAGTTCATAGTCTTATTCATTTGAGAATATAATTCTCCTTAAAACTATCTCGAGAAACATAAGTCTTATATGTAGTAGATATTCTTGTTTATAACAATCTTATTACAAAGACCATGATCTAGAAATATCATTTTGTCTCATCTTAGCTTCTATGCATGAAGTTTCTACCGGGTTTTAATAATACTTAATTAGTCAAAACATTTCCTTTTATTAACGCCGCAGTGGTTTGTCGATACACATTCGATTTCAAATCAAGAAACATTCTTAAGCCGTTATACCTAACTTCCCATAAAGCTAGTATAACTCTTAAGTTTTTCAAAAACCAAGTATTACTTCTTCTTTCAAAATGATTCAAAATCTTTGAAATACTTCAAGTTCTTTATTAACACATAACAAGCCGCTTATAGTTCAAATCGCACTTTAAAAACCACATGTATTTTCTTACCAACATAAAGTCATATAACTAACTTCCCATAAAGTCGTTATAACACTTTATGTTTTAAACCAATCACATACATTTAGCACATGTACATCTACCGCATTACATAGTTCACACATATCATGCTAGAAGAGATAGGAAGAGGTTCACATACCTCGCGACGATTATCGACTAATAGCAAAACGCCCAAGTACTTCAAACCGCGCTACTCCTGCCAAGTAGATCGCGCCACGCATAGTACTTCCACCTATAAGGCCACAAGGCGCTTATTAACATAAGGTCTCTTCATAGAACATTCTACGTAAAATTCGCAAGACTTCCTCGCAATAACAGAAATCTCTCCTCTCTATCGAGGCCGGCTAACAATCCAACCAGGGGCTGGCGTTATACATATAACCCTAACCTGAACAAATCTACTCCACTGCACTACTTCACAAGTCTACCGTAATACAGCCCTAAGTAATTACAGCTCGAATCTTCTTTAAATTCGGGCTTAAGTCGCAAGACATCACGTAAGTATTATTCAGCTTAAGTCAAAAGACATTGCCAATAACTACGCTCAGTTCTATATATAGTATACTTCAACTATATATTCTAACAATATGTAATTTCCAATTACACAGAGGACAAGATATTTACCTCAATAAGCCCATAATTATCCAAGTAAAAGTCGATCCCCGGGCAATCGCTTAGCTCCAACTCCGAGCGCCCAACCCGCTCCAAACTACCCTTAGAAGTTCTAACCAACTTCTACAAACTACTCCAACTAACCATGGAGATTTTTCCTTAGGTTTCGGTTTGGACCGACTGAAGTATAATAGTATTTCTGGCTTTTCAGATAGGTATAACCTGAATACAACAAGGTATAAGGCTAAGGTAATTTGGGCATTATAACAATACTTTTGAGAGTATTTCTACCAAGAGGGGTATATATACGAGACAACACCACAAGTGGTGTATACCCTCGCCTACTCCCACTAGGGGTACTCTCGCCAAGGGGTGGGGAAGGAACTCTCGGCTAAGCCTCACAAGGGGGAGAGGACGAACAACATGGAGGGGAGGGTTTCTAAGACTTAGAACATTTTAGGATGAATAAGTCTTCCAAAGTGGGGTATTTATAGGTCAAGTGAAGGCCAACCAACGCCAAGATCTTGCCAAGTGCTATGCAAGTAGGGCCAAGATCTTGCCAAGTGCACACTAGCCAACTAACACAAAAATATCCTACCAACCTTGACCACAATGGCCAACTTTCTACCACTACATTATCGCCACAGAACCTAAATGAGAGGGTGACAAGTCGCCTCTTGTTGGTCCAAAATGTTTCTTTCTGAAAAATCCAAAAAATTAAAAATGACATAGCCTAAATTCCCTACGAAAGTGAAACGCTTCGCGAAAAACGACTCTAAACGGGTGTTGTGCACAAAAATTTTCGCCAAGCCAATATTAAAAGTTTCAAATTTTTCACGACGTCCTTACGTACATACTTTGGAAATACGGGGTATAACAGTACGTAGGAATGTTTGTGCCTTAAAATGCAAGGGCCGAAAATTATTTGTTCACAACACCCGATTAGAGTCATTTTTCGACGAAACGCTTTCCATTGCCACGATAGAAAATTCCGCTATGTCATTTATATTTTTGCGGATTTTTCCGAGAGACGAAACATTTTTGGATTAACGAGTGACACTTGTCACCCTCATTGACTATGAAAGAGTTGGCCGCTGGCCGATTGGTTCACGCTTTGTGCCTTGTTTTGGCCTTGTTTTGTGCAATGTTTGTGGCTTGTTTTGTGAGTAGGGACTAGGGGCACTGGGCACATCTCGCCTCCACTTGCCCCCACATGGCTTGATCTTGGCCCTGGTTTCCTATAAATACCCTCCTTGATGAGTTTTCATCCACCTCACTCCTCAAGTCTTGAAAGCCCTCCCTTTTTCGCGAGGCCCTTGGCCGAGTAGCCCCCTCCTCGGTGGCGAGACCCACCCCTTCCTTTAGGGTTAAACCTGGGTACCCTTGCCTTGTTGTTCTCGTAGAATACACCCTCTTGGTAGAAATACTCTCCATAGTATTGTTACTATACCCAAATTACCTTAGCCGTATACCTTGTAGTATTCCAAAGATACCTCTATACGTAGAGCTTAAATACTACCTTTTGTCCTTTAATCTCAAACCAAACCCTAAGGAAATCTTCATAGTTGGTTGAAGTATTTAAGTAGAAGTTGGTTAGAACTTCTAAGGGTTGTTTGGAGCGGATCGGCACTGAGATGAGCTAAACCTTGTTCAGATCGACATTATAACTTGGTTAATTTTGGGCTTATCGAGGTAATTATCTGTTCTCCATCAGTAATTGGAAATTACATGTTGTTAGAATATATAGTTGAAGTATACTATATATAGAGCTGAACGTTATCTGCAATGTCTTTTGACTTAAGCCCAATAATAAGAAACCTTTTCGAAGAAGAGTACCGAATCAGAATTACATGGGATCAGACACGTAGACTTGTAGCTTTTCTGGAGATAGAATTGTGCACGTCCGGATTGACGTATAACCCCTTTGGCTTCGCAGCGGCCCGATAGAGGAGAGAGATTTACGCTGCATGGGGGGAGTTGTCGAATTTTCTCAGAATGTTCTACGAAGAGATCTAGATGTTAATAAGCGCCTTGTGGACTTATAGGTCAAGTACCACGCAGGACGCGATCTACTTGGCTTAAGGAGTAGCCACTTGGAAGTACTTGAGCGCTGCTATTAGTCGATACTCGCCGCGAGGTATGTGAACCTCTTCCTATCTCTTCTAGCATGATATATGTGTAACTATGTAGTACGCAGACGACAGTGTTAAAATGTATTTGATTGTCTAAAACATAAAGGTTATAACGCTTATGGGTTGGTTATAACAGCATTTATGTAGGTAAGAAAATACTTGTGGTTTTTAAAAGGTAATCGATTTGAACTATAATCTGGCGAAGTGTTATGTGATAATAAAGCATCTTGAAGTATTTCAAAAGATTTTTGAATCATTTTAAAGAAGAGTAATACTTGTTTTGAAAACTTAAGAGTTATACTAGCTTATGGGAAGTTAGGTATAACGGCTTAAGAAGGTTTTACTGCTTTCGAAATCGAATGTGCATCGACAAACCATCAGCAGCTAATAAAAGGAAATGTTTTGACATATTAAGTATTATTAAAACCAGAGAAACTTCCATCCGCATGTGAAAGGCTAAGACGACAAAATGATATTTCCTCAGTCACTGTCATTAATAAGATTGTTATAAACAAGAATATCCTACTCACACATAAGGCTTATGTTTCTCGGATGGTTTAAAAGAGAATTATATTCTTAAATGAATAAGGCTAGAACTACGAAACCTTTCTAAAATAAGAAACGTGAACATTTGAAATTTGGCAAACTTGGACGCTTGAAAAAAGAACGTTGTTACTGGTTTTACAAAGAGAAGTGTTTTGATTTACTTCAAAAGATAATCACTCTATTGTTATATACTACGTATTGTGTGACTTTTGTGAAAGTAACATATCTTTAAAGAGTTATTGTATAAAGTACTTTGGGGATAAAACCCGATCTCGTTAATCATATAGTAGAAAGTACCCATGCGTGAATAACTTGATTGTATCGTTTGTGATAGCCTTGTAATACCTTCGTGTTGATTTGATAAGTAATCATATTAGGATGCTACGTGTGTTAGTATTCGTGATGTTTGTGTAAAGCCGGTTTTCCTTGATTGTGCTTATGTTGTTTAAACGATAAATCGTTATGTTGGTATTATACCACTCACCGTGTTTCCGTTGCCGCCTCCGATGCTGGGTAGACTCAGGCGGTCTGGGACCATGATTCGAGAATACCACTATGCGGGTCCTCGGCCTATGCGAGCTACGAGTTCCGTGTTAGTGTGCGCCTTTATGGTCATGCGGTCTATGCGCTATGCGATCGCGAGTCCGTGACGATGCCGGAGTACGCCTCGACGCGTGGTTATACCTCACGCGGCCTAGATTGGCCTATGCGAGTCGCGGAGTTCCAAGGCTAGACGCGCATTTAATATTGGCGAAGCGACCGCCTTTGATCATGTGACGGCCTCACAGATATCATGATACACGCTTATGACCTTGTTAGTAATGTAGGGTGTTAGTAGTCGGCTATGCCTTCAGACCCCGCATCGCTTTATTTGGACACGTGGGACCCGCTGCTCATATGTATTCCTCGTGCTTTTCTATCATTGCAGAATGGCAAGGTATTCCACGCATGATTGATGTGGCGTGAGACCCATTGTTATATCGAGTGATGACTTTGAGGGCGTGAGTCCCCGATCAGACATGATCGCTTATTTATCATGGAACTGTAGTTTGCTATCATCACATGCTCCCCGCTTCTATAGACTACTATGATTTCATTTACGATCTTCATGTTTCACATACTTGGTACCGTTGTCAGATCGACTTCCGCGGGGCTGCGTTCATGCCGCAGTAAAGGTACACCGCCGCCGATCCTCGCCTAGGGTCACAAATGGGCTTGAAGCTCCGCCTCCGAGGCTTATTCGTATAGTCCCCGCTGATTGTAGGTGCTACATTCGTGGGTATGACAGGCCCCGCCCCGCCGTTGTTGTCATATCATTCTTAGAGGTGCAGTAGTAATCGCATGGGCGAGTGGTAGAAAGGGATGTAATCGCTCAAATTGTTATTTATATATACCGACAGAATCGCTTTTGGTTACCTTCTTATTTCATCGTTTTATTAGTTACCCCGTATTTCCGAGTATGTACGGGACGACGTAGAAATTTTCGAACTTCTTTAGGTCGCTGAATTTTTTTGCACAACACCCTGTTAGAGTCGTTTCCTAAACGCTTTCACTTTCGTAGGGAATTTCCGCCATGTCGCTTATAATTTTATGGATTTTTCCGAGACGAAACATTTTGACCAACGAGGGTGACAAGTGTCACCTCACATCGATGGAGCGACGGCAATTTGGACGAATTGGTGAGTGGGGTTAGGTAGATATTTTGTGCAAGTTGTCGTGGTAGATGGATAAGGTGCACTGGCTTAAATCTAGCCCTACACTTGCACCACACTTGTCTTCATCTTGGCCATTGGTTGGCCTTCACTTGACCTATAAATACCCCTTAGTTGATGAACTTCTTCATCCAAAAATTGTCTAAGTCTTGAAAATCCTCCTCTCCTCAACCTTGTTCTCGCCCAAACACCACCCCTCTCTCTCATGCCCTCACGAGCCCCCTTGCTGCTGAGTTCCAGCCGAGAGCAACCCCTAGCCTAGTTGTGCTAGTCAAAATACTACCCCTGGTAGAAATGTATTCTACAAGTATCGTTATAATGCCCAAAATACTTTAGCCAAATACCTTGTAGTACTTTCCAAAGTACCTTTTATACGAAGCCCTAAAATACTATTATACTTTCTTTAGCCACTAAACGAAACCCTAAGGAAAATCATCACCCGTAGTCAAGTATTAAGTAGAAGTTGTGTAGACACTTCTATTTTTTGAGCGCTGAGCGCACTTGAGTAGAGCTAAACCTTGTTCAGAACTCCATATAAACTCGGATAATTTTGGGCTTATCGAGGTAAACATTCTTGACCTTCTCATGTAATTGAAATTACATGTTGTAGGAATATATAGTCAAGTATACTATATATAGAATCAACATTATAATTGTGCGGCAATGTCTTTTGACTTAAGCTCGAATTACTTACGCAATGTCTCATGACTTAAGCTCGAATTTAAATAAGAGAATCGAATCAGAATTACATAGATCAGACATAAAGATTTCAGGTAGCATTGCCGTAGTAGAATTGTACACGCCCGCGTGATTAATTCCGCCGTTGGCAGCCGCCGATAGAGAGAGATTTACGCTGCTGCGTGTGGAGTCGCCAATTTTCTCAGAGAATATTCTACGCCGATCTAAAGGTATTAATAGGCGCCAGGCCTCTATAGGTCAGAGTAACGCGTGGAGTGATCTGCTGATCGGTGAGTGTCGCCACGGCTTGAGGTACTGAGCGCTTTGCTATTAGTCGATAATCGCCGCGAGGTACGCGGACTCTTCCTATCTCTTCTAGCATGATATGTGAACTATGTAGTACGAGACGCATACGTGCTAAATGTATTTGATTGATTTAAAACATAAAGTGTTATAACGCTTTATGGGAAGTTGGTTATAATAGCTTTACGTGGATACACATACTTGTGGTTTTTAAAAAGGTAATCGATTGAATAATAACCGCTTGATGTGTTAATAAAGAACTCAAAGATTTCAAAAGATCTATGAATCGCTTGAAAGAATGAGTATTACTTGGTTTTGAAAGCTTAAGAGTTATACTAGCTTTATGGGAAGTTAGGTATAACGGCTTAAGAATGTTTTACCGATTTCGAAATCGATGTGTATCGACAAACCACCGCATACTAATAAAAGGAAAATGTATGACTAAAGAAGTATTATTAAAACCAAGAGAAACCTCCATCTCGCAGATTAAGATGATGTCACGACCAGATCGCCCTGATCGTGCCTTACCCTGCACCCTAGTGACACAACATCGCGAGTAATCACGAACATAAAACAACAACGTGAGATAATGTAAATATAAAACAATAATCGGAAAACTTGCTTTCTGATATATATAACCATCAACTCTTTACAAATGAACAGCTTAATCCTTTACCAACCCCGCCACAACAAGATTTTGCACTCTAAGAATGATACGACACAATGGCGGACAGGCCCCGCCAAACCCCCGAATGTAAACACTTACTACGACAGGACTATACCACCGATAAGCCTCCGAGAAACGAGCTTCCCAAACGCGAATCAGGACTCGAGCTAGGATCAACGATCGATGTACCTCAACTCGCGCATGAACGCAGCCTCGGCGAGGTCAAGATAACAAAAATTAGTATGTGAAACTAAAAATAAATATCAGAAATGAAATCATAGTAGTCTATACAAAGCAGAGACATGTATGATAACCAAACTACGCCACCATAAATAAGGCCATGTCAAGTCGTGACTCACACCTCAAGTCATCACTCAATTTAACAATGGGTCTCACGCCCACAACATCAATCGTGCCCGTGGAATACCTTCCTCACTGCCGGCAGTTTATGATATACAAGCACCAAGGAATACATATGAACACCAGGTCCCACCTGTGTCCTAATAAAACTGCATGTGGTAAGTACGAAGGCATAGCCGACTACTAACACCTACGCATCAACAAGGTCATAAATCAGATTATAAGATCTGCCTGCACTGGCCACATGATTAAAGCCGCCACTTGCCCGCAGATCTAATGCGCGCGCCTAGTCCTCGAACTTCCGCAGCCGCGATAGGCCAATCTCATCGCCCGCATGAGGTATTCTCGCATCGAGGGTAGCTACTCCCAAGATCGCCCCGACTTTCGAGTCCGCACGCCACGCGACCGCATGCCCATAAAGGACGATACTAACTCGAACTCTCGTAGCTCAAGCATAGCCCTCGTGACCCGCACGAGGTATTCTCGAATCACGGTCCTGCATCACCGAGTCTACCCCGACGGAGGGCGCCTAACCCCTAATCATCTCAAGAGATGAATGCCACAATACTATCATAACGACCGATAGTTAATAAGCACAATCAAGGGAAACCCTTACACAAACATCACAAGATACTAACACACGTAGCATCCTAACACGCTTTATCAAGGCAACAAGAAAGTATTACAAGGCTATCACAAACCAATACAATCAAGTTATTCACACAAGATACTTTCTACTAACAAGTTCTGCATCTATCCCCAAAGTACTTCACACATTAAAATCTAAAAAAAGATCTGCTTCTTTCACATAAGTCACACAATACCCGTAGTATAAAAATAGAGGATCATTGCCCTTTTAAGAAAACTAAAACTCTTACCTTTGTAAAATCAAGTAACAACATTATTTTCCAAACGCCCAAGTTTGCCTAATTTCAAATGTTCACGCTTCTTATTTTAGAAAGGTTTCGTAGTTCATAGTCTTATTCATTTAAGAATATAATTCTTTAAACAACTGAGAAACATAAGCCTTATATGTGAGTAGGATATTCTTGTTTATAACAATCTTATTACAAAGAAAACCATGATCTAGGAAATATCATTTTGTCTCATCTTAGCTTCTATGCAGATGGAAGTTTCTCGTTTTAATAATACTTAATTATTCAAAACATTTCTTTTATCAACGCCGCAGTTGGTTTGTCGATACACATTCCGATTTCAAATCAAGAAAGATTCTTAAGCCGCTATACCTAACTTCCCATAAAGCTAGTATAACTCTTAAGTTTTCAAACACCAAGTATTACTTCCTTTCAAAATGATTCAAAATCTTTGAAATACTTCAAGTTCTTTCTTATCATATAACAAGCCGCTTATAGTTCAAATCATTACCTTTTAAAACCACATGTATTTTTCTTACTAACATAAAGTCGTTATAACCAACTTCCCATAAAGCCGTTATAACACTTTATGTTTTAAACCACTCAAACACATTTAGCACACGACGCTCACCGCACTACATAGTTCACACATATCATGCTAGAAGAGATATAAGAGGTTCACATACCTCGCGACGAGTATCGACTACAGCAAAACGCCCAAGTACTTCCAAACGCTTCTACCCTTAAGCCACGATCGCGCCACACGTAGTACATCAACCTATAAGGCCACAAGGCGCTTATTAACATTTAGATCTCATCGTAGAACATTCTACCAAAATTCGGCAAAGACCTCCCCGCAACAGCAGAAACCTCCTCCACTAACGAGGCCGCCACTAAGCCAACTGGGGTTATACATCTAACCCCAACGCACAATTCTACCCCACTCAGACTACTACACAAGTCTACCTGTAATACACCCTATGTAATTACAGCTCAGCTTCTTGCTTAAGTCCAAGGACATTGCCACAAGCTATGTTCGGGCTATATATAGAGTATACTTCAACTATATAATCTAACGACATGTAAATTCCAATTACAAATAGAGGGACAAGATATTTACCTCGATAAGCCCATAATTATCCGAGTTTAATGTCGATCCTTAGCAAAGTTTTAGCTCCAACTCCGAGCGCCCAACCCGCTTTAAACCACCTTAGAAGTTCTAACTAACTTCTACACAATACTCCAAACTGACTATGGAGATTTTCCTGTGGTTTCATTGCCAGGACCGACGGAAGTATAATAGTATTTCGGCTTTTCAGATAGTATAACCTGAATACAACAAGGTATACGGCTAAGGTAATTTGGGCATTATAACAATACTTTGAAAGTATTTCTACCAAGATGGTATTATATGAAAACAAACTAGGCTGTGGGTACCCACGCCACACCACAGCGAGTGGGTGGCTACCCCTCGGCCTACCCCACTGTGGGGAAACTCTCGCCAAGGGCCTCACGGAAAGGAGGGGGAAGGCTCTCAAGACTTAGGCATTTTGGATGAAGAAGTCTTCAACCTTAGAGGGTATTTATAGCAAGCCAAGGCCAACCAACGGCCAAGATCTAGCCTGTTAGCAAGTGTAGGCCAAGATATGCCCAAGTGCCCCCTAGTCCCTACTCCTAAAACCTCACAAATATCTACACAAATATCTACCAACAACTTGCCCAATCACTCTAAGTCGCCCACTTGCTTCCAATGTGAGGTGACACATGCCACCCTCCGTGGGTCCAAAATGTTCCGCCTCTCGGAAAAATCCGCAAAAAGAAAAGACATAGCCGAATTTTCCCTTCGCAAGTTATGTAAAACGCTTCGCCGAAAAACGACTCTAACCGGTGTCAGGCACAAATGCCATTCGGCCAAGCCACCTAGGCGGGGGTGACACGTGTCACCCTTCTATTGGCCCAAAAAAAACATCTTCCGAAAATAAAATTCCAAAATTCTAATATAATCTAAGAAGTCCAACTACCAAATCTGGGAATCCAATTCCCATTAACGAACCTTTTTCCTTCACAAAAACCGGAAACTTTTCCGTGGAAAAATCACCTCTTTCTTCCTTTCCAATCTTTCGTCAGATTCTCGCACGCACGCCCTCGCATACATACCTCGAACTACGGGTATAACATTCTTCCACACTTAGAAACATTCGTCCCGAATGTTCATTCTAAGTCTCAAAACATACGTGCGCTAGTATAGTCTTCACTTCTATACTTACGAAACAATCCTGCCATACCTGGCCACAGAAAGTACCTGCGCAACATACTTATATCCAAGTCTACGAGGAAACACCTCTAACATCACCACAAATAATACCACTTTTGTCACTTTGTCGCGAGCCTTGCTCCGACGACCCAACAAATGGTACCGGCCGCACGCGATCATCAAGCCGCCGACACTCAACCCTTACCACATTTCGACATCGCTTAGTTTCAAACTGCCACACCGACCGTGGTACTTTCAAGAAGACCGATCACAACTCAACTTCTAAGCTGCCGCCGATCATCCGCACGATTCTCCGAGCCGCCGTAACTTCTTCTAGACGCAGCTTTACCTCATCCACACCGGAACAAGCTCGATCCAACTATCTCAACCCCGCCAACATCGAACCAATCGACCGACAACTTACACTTGCCCCAACAAGGCTTCGTAAGGCGACATCCGAACACCGAAATGGTAGCTTAAACGCCCCTCCACAGAGACAACAACCTCGCAATTTCCCAAATCCACACACCGCCCGGTGGCGAACGCGATTCTCGAGACTCACCAGTCCTAACCTCGCTCGTAAAACTTCCAAACAAAACAGCCGAATTGGCTCCACTGCTCGCCATAAGGTGAAGGTAGGCACCCTGCAGCCTTACAACCTTCTCGACAAATCAACATCGCCGAGTGAACGTCCCCGATCAAGAACACGACGGGTCGCTTCATCGATCGACCATCGGGTCGAACGCATCCACGAACTCGTGACACCGGTCAACTAGACTGGGCCTAACACCTCGTGACTCCTAACACAAGGCGGACCACCACAACCAGACCTTCACCACCAAACATGCCGCTGGTTGACCCGCAACACGGCCTCAACCCGACCCGCATCACGCAAAACACTAGCTCCCAAGGAACAATCTCACTAAACACGCTATGAAACCTAACGGCCTTCTTAGCTCAACTACCCTCTTTCATTTCATACCACTTAGGACCTATCCCAAACATAGCTCACGCACTATGCACTCCGATAAGGATCAAACATAACACTACACCTTTACTCGAGACGGCCTTACCTCTAAGGTCCAGACGTATAACACTCTAAGGCTCACACCTTCTCTATTCCCCAAAATCTTACTGCTAACCCACCATGATTTCTAATCACAACTACCACCGCTATCGTAACATAGCACTTAAGGTATACTCACCTTGAAAGTTACCAAGGACTCCGCCGCTCGCCCTCTCGTCCCTCGTTAACCCGCCGATCTCTACGCTTTTCTGGCCGACATAAGCCCGCATACGTGCCATGCTCAAGCCCAATCAAGAATTACTCTTGCACAACCTCTTTAGATAGTCCTCAAGACTCGCGATACATCGGATACTCTCGTAGCCAAATCCATAGCTAGTAACAAGGTTGTCTCGCACCTATATTCTCTGCTCGGTCGTGGAACCAAGGTTCAAATATCATGGCCGCAGTAGGAATCGCCGCCGTGCAAACTTTATCAAGCAGCGATGTCGCAGAATCCCCGAACGAAGCACCTAACTCAGTGATGATCGCTCGTGCCCTCGTGAACCTCTCAACTCTACTGCAGCCTCCCTACGCTTTGCCCTCCCGGCCCGGTTTGCCACTACGCGAGGCATAACGATAAGTGGAAATAATTTCGCTGTAGGTCCAACTTACAACATGCCTCTAAGGCACGATCTCAGAGTGAGAAGAATAGAAACCAATCCTAAATACCCTATAGCCTCGACATTGGATGTGGTGCACAACACACCGATAATCAAGACTTCATCGATACGGCTCAGACACTTTCCGAGGATTAATCGCTTCGATACCACTTTTGTCACGACTCGAGACTGGCCCTGGATCGTGCCTTACCCCGCACCCTAGTGACACAACATCGAGTAATCACTAACATAAAACAACAACGTGAGATAAATGTAAATATAAAACAATAATCAGGAAAACTTGCCTTTCGCATATATATAACCATCAACTCTTTTACAAATGAACATTTAACTTTTTACCAACCCCGCCTACAACAAGATTTCATGCACTTCTAAGAATGATACGACACAATGGCGGACAGTGGCCCCGCCAAACCCCGAATGTAAACACTTACTACGACAGGACTATACCACCGATAAGCCTCCGAGAAACGGAGCTTCCAAACGCCGAATCGTGACTCGAGAGCTGTGATCAACGATCGATGTACTCAACTCGCGGATGAACGCAGCTTCAAGCGAGGTCAAGATAACAGTACCGAGTATGTGAAACTAAAATAAATATCAGAAATGAAATCATAGTAGTCTATACAAAGCAGAGACATGTATGATAACCAAACTACAGCTTCACCATAAATAAGCAATATGTCAAGTCGTGACTCACACCTCAAGTCATCACTCAATTTAACAACGGGTCTCACGCCCACAACATCAATCGTGCCTGGAATACCTTCCTCACCGCCAGCTTTATGATATACAAGCACCAAGGAATACATATGAACACCGTGTCCCACCGTGTCCTAATAAAACTGCAGGTAAGTACAAGGCATAGCCGACTACTAACACCTACGCATTCAACAAGGTCATAAATCAGATTATAAGATCTGCTTAGACCGCCACATGATTAAAGCCGCCACTTGCCCGCAGATCTAATGCGCGCGCCTAGTCCTCGAACTTCCCGCACCCGCATAGGCCAATCTCATCGCCCGCATGAGGTATTCTCGCATCGAGGGTAGCTACCCCCGCATCGCCCCGACTTTCGAGTCCGCATGGCCACAAGCGACCGCATGCCCATAAAGGACGATACTAACTCGAACTCTCGTAGCCCGCATAGGCCCTCAGACCCGCATGAGGTATTCTCGAATCACGGTCCTGCATCACCGAGTCTACCCCCAGACGGAGGGCCTTAACTTCCTAATCATCTCAAGAGATGAATGCCACAATACTATCATAACGATCGATAGTTAATAAGCACAATCAAGGGAAACCCCCTTACACAAACATCACAAGATACTAACACACGTAGCATCCTAACACGCTTACTTATCAAGGCAACAAGAAAGTATTACAAGGCTATCACAAACCAATACAATCAAGTTATTCACACAAGATACTTTCTACTAACAAGTTCGTATCTATCCCCAAAGTACTTCACACATTAAAATCTAAAAAAGATCTGCTTTTCACATAAGTCACACAATACCCGTAGTATAAAATAGAGGATCGCCCTTTAAGAAAACTAAAACTCTTACCTTTGTAAAATCAAGTAACAACATTATTTTCCAAACGCCCAAGTTTGCCTAATTTCAAATGTTCACGCTTCTTATTTTAGAAAGGTTTCAGAGTTCATAGTCTTATTCATTTAAGAATATAATTCTTTTAAACAACTGAGAAACATAAGCCTTATATGTGAGTAGGATATTCTTGTTTATAACAATCTTATTACAAAGAATCATGATCTAGAAATATCATTTTGTCTCATCTTAGCTTCTATGCAGATGGAAGTTTCTACCGGTTTTAATAATACTTAATTATTCAAAACATTTCCTTTATCAACGCCGCAGTTGGTTTGTCGATACACATTCGATTTCCAAATCAAGAAAGCATTCTTAAGCCGTTATACCTAACTTCCCATAAAGCTAGTATAACTCTTAAGTTTTCAAACACCAAGTATTACTTCTCCTTTCAAAATGATTCAAAATCTTTGAAATACTTCAAGTTCTTTCTTATCATATAACAAGCCGCTTATAGTTCAAATCGCTTACCTTTTAAAACCACATGTATTTTTCTTACTAACATAAAGTCGTTATAACCAACTTCCCATAAAGCCGTTATAACACTTTATGTTTTAAACCACTCAAACACATTTAGCACACGTGACGCTCACCGCACTACATAGTTCACACATATCATGCTGTAAGAGATAGGAAGAGGTTCACATACCTCGCGACGAGTATCGACTCACAGCAAAACGCCCAAGTACTTCCAAACGCCGCTACCCCTTAAGCCACGAGATCGCGCCACACGTAGTACATCAACCTATAAGGCCACAAGGCGCTATTAACATTTAGATCTCATCGTAGAACATTCTACCAAAATTCGCAAAGACTCTCCCCGCAACAACAGAAACCTCCTCCACTAACGCAGGCCGCCACCAAGCCAACCAGTGGGGTTATACATCTAACCCTAATCTGCACAATTCTACCCCACTGCATTACTACACAAGTTCATCAGAATACACCCCATGTAATTACAGTTCAGCTTCAGCTTAAGTCCAAGGATATTGCCACAAGCTATGTTCATTATATATATATAGTATACTTCATCTATATAATCTAACGACATGTAATTTCCAATTACAAATAGAGGGACAAGATATTTACCTCGATAAGCCCATAATTATCCGAGTTTAATGTCGATCCTTAGCAAAGTTTTAGCTCCAACTCCGAGCGCTCCAACCCGCTCTAAACCACCCTTAGAAGTTCTAACCAACTTCTACACAATACCCAACTGACTATGGAGATTTTCCTGTGGTTTCGGCTTTGGACTGACTGAAGTATAATAGTATTTCCGGCTTTTCAGATAGGTATAACCTTAGAATACAACAAGGTATACTGGCTAAGGTAATTGGGCATTATAACAATACTTTGAAAGTATTTCTACCAAGAGGGTATTATATGAAACAAACTAGGCAGTGGGTACCCCACGGCCACACCACAGCGAGGGGTGGCTACCCTCGCCCACCCCACTGTGGGGAAACTCTCGCCAAGGGGCCTCACGAAGCGGAGTGGGAAGGCTCTCAAGATTTAGGCATTTTGGACGAAGAAGTCTTCAACCTAGAGGGTATTTATAGCACAAGCCAAGGCCAACCAACGGCCAAGATCTAGCCAAGTGTTAGGCAAGTGTAGGCCAAGATATGCCCAAGTGCCCCTAGTCCCTACTCCTTAAAACCCTCACAAATATCTACACAAATATCTACCAACAACTTGCCCACAATCGCCCTAAGCCGCCCCACTTGTTTCCAATGCGAGGGTGACACATGTCACCCTCCCGTTGGTCCAAAATGTTCCGTCTCTCGGAAAAATCCGCAAAAATGAGAAAAGACATAGCCGGAATTTTCCCTTCGCAAGTTATGTAAAACGTTTCGTCGAAAAACGACTCTAACCGGGTGTTGTGCACAAATGCCATTCGGCCAAGCCACCTAGGCGGGGGTGACACGTGTCACCCTTCTATTGGCCCAAAAAAAACATCTTCCGAAAATAAAATTCCAAAATTCTAATATAATCTAAGAAGTCCAACTACCAAATCTGGGAATCCAATTCCCATTAACGAACCTTTTTCCTTCACAAAAACCGGAAACTTTTCCGTGGAAAAATCACCTCTTTCTTCCTTTCCAATCTTTCTGTCGTATTCTCGTACGTACGTCCTCGCATACATACCCTGGAACTACGGGGTATAACAGATGAGACAAAATGATATTACATTTCCTAGATCATGGCTGCTTAATAAGATTGATTATAAACAAGAATAACCTACTCACTTATAAGACATAGGTTTCTCAAAACGTTTAAAGGAGAATTATGTTTTAAAGGATTTAAAACTATGAACTACGAAACCTTTTTCTAAAATGAGAAACTTGAGCATTCGAAATTAGGCAAACTTGAACGTTTGGAAAATAAGGTTGTCACTTGATTTTACAAAGGAAAGCATTTTGGTTTACTTAACAATGTTAGTCACTCAATTTTTATACTACGTATCGGGTGACCTTTGTAAAAGAAATGGATCTTAAAAGGAATTTAACGGACGAGTACTTTAAGGTTAAAATCCGACTTTGATATAAAATGAAAGTACTGAGTCGTGTGTAACTTGCTTATACTTGTTGTTATGAAACTTGACCATGTTACGGTGATAGCCTTGTTGCGTAAGTACGGTTCTACTCGACTACCGCTCATCCGAATGTATATCACTTGACTACCGGGTCATCCGAATGTATATCACTTGATTACGGCTCATCCGAATGTATTTCACTCGACTACCGGTTCATCCGGAATGTGTTTCACTTGATTACCGCTCATCCGAATGTATTTCACTCGAGGATCGGTTCATCCGGAATGTATTTCACTTGACTACGGCTCATCCGAATGTATTCCATCGACACGGCTCACGGGATTGAACCGAATGTATTCCACCCTTTTCTATATCGGGTCCATAAGACGGGCCGAGACCGTTATACGATCACATGATTCGCACTCAGATCACGGCAAGTGAGGCAGGAGTTCCACGCACGAGGGATGACTTTTAGGCGCGAGTCCCCGACTTGACATGATCGCTTCTATGTCAGGAATCGTAGTTCGTATCATACATGCTCCCGCTTTATATAGACTATTATGATTTCATTTACGATTTTACGCCACATACTTGGTACTGCAGATCGACTCCTTCGGGCCGCTCATGCCGCAGTAAAAGGTACATCGGCTGCCGATCCTCGCTTTAGGATCACCTTTCAACAGATTGAAAGCCCGCTCTTCGAGGCTTATCTTTGCATGTTACCCTCGAGTCCAGAGATGCTTATACATTCGTGGGTATGGCGGGCCCCGTCCCGCCATACCGTTGTAAAATCTTAGAGGTCCAGAGTAATCACGCTACGTGGTTTGTAAAAAGGATAAATCGTCGTATTTACGATATACGATAAGGCAACTATTTTGGCCTGCTTATTTATCTTTTCTCTTAATTCATGTTCATGTTTTTATTTCCGCTGATTTTCTCTCGATGTTGTATCACCAGGTGCCCGGTAGCACTACCACGCCCGTTCGGTCGTGACAAAAGTGGTATCGTGAGCGCTTAGTCCTCTGAAAGTGTCTACAGACCGTGTCTAGTAGTCTTGATTATCGTGTGTTGTGCACCACATCTATAATCGTGAGGTCAGCAGGACATTTAGATTGGTTTCCATCCTTCTCATTCCGAGATCGCCTTAGAGTCGCAGGATAAATCGACCTCCGACGTATTCCTTTCCTTTACCGCTATGCCTCCGCAGTGCAACCTGCAGCCCGTACGGGCAAGGCAAATGAGGAGTCATAGTGAGATACAGAGGAGTACGAGGCGCAGCCCGCCAAGACTGAGACAAGATTCGACGGCGGGTTTCGCGACGCCGCCAAAGACCAAAGAGTTTAGAGTCGCAGCAGTTGGGCCGAGACTACAAGACTGAGCCTCCACCCCACACCGAGCCGATGAGACGGGTACAAGGAGATGGCCCGCCATCGCCGTGGTCGTGGCCGATATGAGGATAGGCCGACGCAGCAGCTCCAAATTCCCGAGCACCCGTAGTACACCCCCCGGAGCATGGGCTGAGGCTACGTGACTTCCCGAGTCAGAGCCTCCAGTTGTTCTATGCATCGAGCCGAGGACGACCTCGTGAGTTTATCCGACAGCCATGCCGATCACGAGTGATCGAGCCTCGCAGGCGCAGTCGGTGGTATTGTTCGTGATCACCGCGTGATATCGCAGCTGGATCGGTTTGATTCGCGAGCCGCCCCGGAAGAGCACGCACTTCCAGCTTGGGACGAAGTTCTCGAGGGCATTTCTTGCACATTTCTGCCTCCACAGATGGCAGGGCTCGCCGATGCATTTTTGACGCTGAGGCAGACGGCGACGGTTAGAAAGTACAATGTGGAGTTCGACTCATTAGCTCAGATGTTCCCCGTCAGAGTAGCGATATGGAGGACAGAGTACACCGCCACGCCACCGGCCGACGATTACTCGCGAGGCTTGTACGGTAGTTCTTCACCGCATGGACATTTCCCGCATCCAAGCTCATGCACTAGGATGTTAGGCACTGAGAGGTCGACGGAATGACCGAGATCACAGGAAGAGGCCGCAATGTTAGGTCCTTTGGTAACTTTCGAGGCGACCGCCAGCAGTTAGCCTAGTTATGTACCTCCACCAAGACAGAGTGGTCCCCGCCTTCGGACGCTCAGGTATTCGAGCTGGTCCGAGCTCCGTGGCTTCCGTTCACAGTATACGTGAGTGCTAGCCACGGATTCACGTCCCTCAGCGCACGACGGGCAAACATCATCCCGGAATGTCGTTTTATCGTGCTTGTTTCACCGCGCCGCCGGCCATGTGGACGAGATCAGGCTTATAGAGAGGTACGGCAGCTTGGCGCAGCCTCACCGGACAAGCGTGTTCATCGCTTTCTACATGCACACAGGCGTACTTATGATTAGAGCGAGCCAGAGCTTCAAATATATCCTTAACCATCTAGAGGCTTGTATGTTTTGATGTTATGTTAATGTGTTAAGTGTTATGTTCGATAGCTTTGTGCTAAAATGTGATTTAGGAACCCGTCAGGGAAAAGTGGTAAGCTGGGGGTGAGAAAATGATTTAACCTTTGAATATTACAATGAGACCTTAGATGTAAGCGCCGCTTGAGTACAAGATTTTGCGAGCGATCCTTGTCGAGTGCATTTTATGCCTAGAAAATATCAGGTGATAAGTCTCTGGGTAAATGAAAGTGGTATCTTTCATGACGTGATTTAGCAAGCGTTGTTCCGGACGAGAAACAAGAGAGTCGGGCGTGACGGAGGTCGGGCCGAGGGCGTTATGCGGTCAACCCGTGAGTCCGAATGAGGCGGGTCACCGTGGTCCCGCCAGTGGTAGGGTCACCAGGTGCTAGGCCCAAGTTTTGATGACCATCGATGAGTTCGTGGATACGCTCGACCGTAAGTAGATCGTGAAGGCCGGAATAGCCTAAGGAAGATCGAGGCTAATAGATGACCAAGTCGGGAGGTAGTGACTCCAAGTTTCGAAACTAAAGTGTGGTACGATGCTAAAAGAGTTCAAGAGTTCGAGAAGAGTACGACGAGTAAGGGCAGAGGCGAGCATGTATCGCGGCATAGATACGATCATTTCTTGTAAAGGGAGAATGCGAAGGATGTATATTTTAGACCTCGTGAATCGCACGCAGTCCTGGCATCATTTGTTTGGTCGCCGAGCGACACTAGAACCTCGCGCAAAGTGACAAAAGTTTGTGATGTTAGAGGTGTTTTCTCGTGGACTCGATATAAGTATTTGCGCGCATATGTTGTTTCGTGGCTACAGGGCGCTGACAACTTATTAGAAGAACTTTATCGTTATCCGCCTGAGAAGGAACATTCGACGAATGTTTCTAAGCGAGGGGAGAATGTTATACCCCGTATTTCCGCAGTATGTACGCGGGACGACGAGAAATTTTCAAACTTCTTTAGGCTTCGCCGAATTTTTTTGTGCACAACACCCTGCTAGAGTCGCTTCGACGTAAACGCTTTCACAATTCGTAGGGAATTTCCGCTATGTCGCTTATAATTTTTGGATTTTTCCGAGAGACGAAACATTTTGGACCAACGAGGGCGACAAGTGTCACCTCACATCGACGGAGGGACGACAATTTGGACGAATTGGTGAGCGGGTTAGGTAGATATTTTGTGCAAGTTGTTGTGGTAGATGGATAAGGTGCACTTGGCTTAAATCTAGCCCTACACTTGCACCACACTTGTCTTCATCTTCGCCATTGGTCAGCCTTCACTGACCTATAAATACCCCTTAGTTGATGAACTTCTTCATCCAAAATTGTCTAAGTCTTGAAAATCCCTCCCTCTCCTCAACCTTGTTCTCGCCCAAACACCACCCCTCTCCCCTCTCAAGGCCCTCACGAGCCCCCTCGCCTGTGACTCTAGCCGAGAGCAACCCCCTAGCCTAGTTGTGCTAGTCAAAATACTACCCACCTTGGTAGAAATGTATTCTACAAGTATCGTTATAATGCCCAAAATACATTAGCCAAATACATTGTAGTACTATCCAAAGTACCTTTATACGGCCCTAAAATACTATTATGCTTTCCTTTAGCCACTAAACGAAACCCTAAGGAAAATCTTCACCCGTAGTTCAAGTATTAAGAAGCTGTGTGTAGACACTTCTAAGGGTTTCGAGCGCTGGAGCGCACGGAGTAGAGCTAAACCTTGTTCAGAACGACATATAAACTCGATAATTTTGGGCTTATCGAGGTAAACATTCTCGACCTTCGTTGTAATTGGAAATTATATGTTGTAGGAATATATAGTCAAGTATACTATATATAGAACTCAACATTATAATTGTGCGCAATGTCTTTTGACTTAAGCTCGATTAATACTTACTAAATGTCTCACGACTTAAGCCCTAATTTAAATAAGAGAATCGAATCAGAATTACATAGATCAGACATACAAGAGACTTGTGTAGCATTGCGGTAGTAGAATTGTACACGCCCGGTCAGACGTATAACCCCCGTTGGCTTCGCAGCCGCCTGATAGAGGAGAGATTTACGCCGTCATGTGTGGAGGTGTCGCCAATTTTCTCAGAGAATATTCTACGCCGATCTAAAGGTATTAATAGGCGCCAGTGGCCTCTATAGGTTGTAGTATCGCGGTGGAGTGATCCGCTGATCGAGAGTGTCGCCGACGGCTGAGGTACTGAGCGCTTTGCTATTAGTCGATAATCGCCGAGGTACGTGGACCTCTTCCTATCTCTTCTAGCATGATACGTGTGAACTATGTAGTACCAGTAGACGTATACGCTAAATGTATTTGATTGATTTAAAACATAAAGTGTTATAACGCTTTACGGAAGTCGTTATAATAGCTTTACGTGGATAAGCACATACTTTGTGGTTTTTAAAAAGGTAATCGATTTGAATAATAACCGCTTGATATGTGTTAATAAAGAATTTGAAGCATTTCAAAAGATCTATGAATCGCTTTGAAAGAACGAGTATTACTGGTTTTGAAAGCTTAAGAGTTATACTAGCTTTACGGGAAGTTAGTATAACGCTTAAGAATGTTTTATCGATTTCGAAATCGAACGTATCGACAAACCACCGCAGCGCTAATAAAAGGAAAATGTATTGACTAAAGAAGTATTATTAAAACCAAGAGAAACCTCCATCCGCATGTAAGCTAAGACGACAAAATGATATTACATTTCCTAGATCATGGCCGCTAATAAGATTGATTATAAACAAGAATAACCTACTCACTTATAAGACATAGGTTTCTCAAAACGCTTAAAGGAGAATTATGTTTTAAAGGATTTAAAACTATGAACTACTAAACCTTTTTCTAAAATGAGAAACTCGAGCATTCAAATTAGCAAACTCAACGCTTGGAAAATAAGGTTGTCACTTGATTTTACAAAGGAAAGCATTTTGGTTTACTTAACAATGTTAGTCACTCAAATTTTTATACTACTGTATCGTGACCTTTGTAAAAGAAATGGATCTTAAAAGGAATTTAACTGACGAGTACTTTAAGGTTAAAATCTGACTTTGATATAAAATGAAAGTACCTCGAGTCGTGTGTAACTTGCTTATACTTGTTGTTATGAAACTTGACCATGTTACGTGTGATAGCCTTGTTGTGTAAGTACTGTTCTACTCGACTACCGGCTCATCCGAATGTATATCACTTGACTACCGGTCATCCGAATGTATATCACTTGATTACCGGCTCATCCGAATGTATTTCACTCGACCACGGCTCATCCGAATGTGTTTCACTTGATTACCGGCTCATCCGGAATGTATTTCACTCGAGGACCTGCTCATCCGAATGTATTTCACTTGACTACCGGCTCATCCGAATGTATTCCATTTCGACTACGGCTCACGGGATGAACCGAATGATTCCACCTTTTCTATATCGGGTCCATAAGATGGGCCGAGACCGTTATACGATCACATGATTCGCACTTAGATCGCCACAGCCGGCAAGGAGTTCCACGTACGAGGGATGAATTTGTGGCGCGAGTCCTCGACTTGACATGATCGCTTCTATGTCAGGAATCGTAGTTCGTATCATACATGTCTCCCGCTTTATATAGACTATTATGATTTCATTTACGATTTTTACGCTTCACATACTGTACCGCCAGATCGACTCTCCTTCGGGGCCGCGTCATGCCGCAGTAAAAGGTACATCGGCCGCCGATCCCCGCTTAGGATCACCTTTCAACAGATTGAAAGCTCCGCTCTTCTGAGGCTTATCTTTGGTATGTTACCCGAGTCCAGATGCTTATACATTCGTGGTATGGCGGGCCCCGTCCCCGCCATAGCCGTTGTAAAATCTAGAGGTCCAGAGCAATCGCCAAGCGTGGTTTGTAAAAAGGATAATCGTCGTATTTATGTATATACGATGAAGGCAAATCGCTTTGGTTGGCCTGCTTATTTATCTTTTCTTAATTCATGTTCATGTTTTTATTTCCGCCGATTTTCTCTCGATGTTGTATCACTAGGTGCCCGGTAAGGCACTACCACGCCCGGTTCGGTCGTGACAATTACATTGGTTTCACGTATTGTCTTTATGTTCCATTGATTACTGATGTTGTATCACTAGGGTTCCTGGTAAGGCACTACCACGCCCCGAACGGTCGTGATAATGACATAGCCGAATTTTCCCTACGAAGTCAGGAAACGCTTCCTGAAACGATTCTTTTAGCGAGTCAGGCACAAATAAAAACGTCCAAGGCTTAAACTTTTAAGGCCAAACTTTCAGACGCACGCCTACGCATATACTCCGGAATACGGTATAACACCACATCTCGTGTGCTCGACGCGTAGATCGCACTCGTGCGAGTGTCGTGTTCTCGCAGGAGCTTGTTACTTGTGGCAAGTCGGGCCATTCAAGAGAGATTGTCCGCCGAGAGGCGCACGGGTGGTACAAAGCACCGGCAAGATCGCCATCGGGTCTTTCTCCTTCGCGTTACGCACCCGAGGCGTGGTACTCACGACCGCAGCCGCGTAGGGTCGCGTGGTGGTTCCAGCTTCCGCCCACGTAATCGCATATATTCATTAGCCACCGCCAGATTGTGAGGCTTCCGACGCCGCCACAGTACATTATTGATTTCACGCCGCGACGCTATGCTTTGATAGATCCGTGTTCTACCTTGTGCGCATGTGTCCTCTTATCATGCGTAATCGGATAGAGCCGAGTCGATAGAGCCTTTGAGGTAGCTACGCCAACGGAGATCTTGTTAGCCGAGCGGTGTACAGAGGTTGTCCAGATATATTTACAACGCCGACTTTCGCACTTGATAGAGCCGAGATGACGATTTTGATGCCATTACGGTACGGATCGTCGCTTCGTTATGCCAACGCTGATCGTAGGAACAGCTGGTTCGGTTCCGCTTCCTAGCGAGCCGCTTATCGAGTGGAAGCGGCAACACAGCCGCCGCGGTGGTAGGTTTATTTCTACCTCAAGGCTAGGAAGATTGCGCAGCGGTACATCTATCATCCGTTCGTAGTCGATACGCAGGCCGAGGTGCCGCTTCTTCTGGCCAAAGGTTAGGAGTTTCGCACGTGTTCCTGACGATCTTCCGGTATCCTCCCGAGAGGAGATTGAGTTTTGTATCGACACGCTGCCGACACTCGACCTATTTCCATTCCGCCATACAGACGGCACCCGCCGAGTCGAGGAGTCAAGGACCACCAAAGATTTGCCGGAAAAGGTTTTATCGCCCAGCGTATCTCCCCGGGAGCGCCGGTTTTGTTCGTGAAGAAGGACGGGACGCCAGATGTGTGTTGATTACAGCAAACAATAAGGTAACCATTAAGAATAGGTACCCTCCCGTGATTGATGATTTGTTCGACCAATGGCACGAGGTTCTTACTCTTCCCGGCGGGTCGACTTACGCGATCTATCGCGATGCCTCGCATCGCCAGGTGTGTTTTGACGCAAAGACGGCAAGGTTATAGCCTATGTTTCCTGGCAGCTACGGAAGCACGAGAGGAATTACCCTACCCATGACTTAGAGTCGCCGCAGCTTATTCATGCCTCAAGATTTTGAGACATTATTTGTATGGGTTCATGTGATATTTATACGCACCACAAGAGCCTCCAAGATATCTTCAGCATGAGTCGAACTTCATGCAGACGTTGTTAGAGTCACAAAGATTATGACGTTGATATTCTATACCATCCGGAAGGCCAACGAGTTGCCGATGCCTCGAGTCGTAGATCGACGGGAGCTCGTTAGAGGTACAGCCAGAGACAGACATAGTCCGTCGATCCACCGCTAGCGAGCCTAGGGTTCATTGATCGATACCGACGATAGCTGGGTACGGTTCGCGAGGTTGTCGAGTCTTCCATTGTTGATGAGGATGAGGCGACGCTTGAGGACCCAAAGGTTGGTACGCAGACGGACGCAGCCTCTTCAGATGAGAAGAGTCTATTCGAGGTAGCGCCACGGGTGCCGCGATTTGAGGGCCGGCCAGGTGTTCCCGATGTGTCAGACTTCGTCGCCAGATTCTCGGGAGAGGCACACAAAGGCTCGTTATTATATTCATCCGGTCACCAAGACGCACTCATGACCTCGATGTTTGTATCAGGGACGGCCCAAGAGGACGCGTGGCGTTTTTGCACAAAGGTCCTAATTGCCGCCAGGTCAAGGTCGAGCACCGTGAGGCCCAAAGGATTATTGCAGCTATTGAGATTCCGACTGAAGCGGAGGTGATCAACATGGACTTTGTTACATTGTTACCTCGCATCGAGGAAGTACGACTACATTTGGGTTATTGCTGACAGTCGACGAAATCACCATTTCCTTCCAACAGACGACGCCACCGAGGACTATGCCAGTTGTACATCGAGAGATTGTGAGGTCGCACGGTGTCCCTGTCGATTATATCCGATAGAGGAGCCCGCCATTTACGATTAACTTCCGAGGTCTTTCCGTAAAGGTTTAGGGATACAGCGAGTCTCGACAACATTCCATCCTCGATCGACGGGCAGCAGAGCGCATCATCCGCATACACTCGAGGATATGTCATGCCCGCGTGATTGATTTCGTGGTAGCCGAGGATCATTTGCCTCTTGTAGAGTTTGCTTATAACAACGCCTACCATTCCAAAGATACGTGATGACGCCATAAGAGGTTTATACGGGCGAAATGTAGATCGCCTGGTTGGTTCGACGGGCGAGGTGCGCTTAGTTGGCCCGCACTTGGTACAGCAGACGCGGATAAGGCGGCTTATCCAGAGAGATCGCAGCAGCCCGCAGCCGGCAGGTCATACGCGATAATCGGCGCCGTGATTTGGAGTTTCGTGCACGATTGGGTCTTCTTTGAGCGCCACCCACGGCGGTGCGATGAGATTCAAGAAGGGGAAACTCACCCAAGGTACATCAGCCCTACCAGATCGTCCGTAGAGTGGGAAAGGTTGCCTACGAGTCGACCTCGCCATCGAGTTAGAGGCGGTACATCCATCTTCCATGTTTCTATGTCATGGAAGTGTATCTGATCCAGCGAAAGTTTTCCTACTAGTGAGGTCCAGTGACAGAGGTTATCGATGATGAGAGTCCCATAATGATACTCGATCGCCAGTCGCGATCATGACCAAGGACGTGGCTTCCACAAAGTCTTCAGGAGGAATGATAACCAGATGAGGTGACTGGGAAGCTAAGAGACACGCTGAGGAAGTATCCTCACTTATTCCCTACACCTTCAAAAATTCTTTCCTTACTTCACAAGTTCTAATCAAGCATCTGCTTGTAAATGCATTTATGTGGCCACGTGTGGAATTATTGGTACGTCGGGTTGTGAAAGGAAACGGTGTCGCTAATTTTAAGTTTGACTAAAGAACATTCGGGACGAATGTTTCTAAGGGGAAGAATGTTACACCCCATAAATTCGTATATAAGATAAGTTGACAAACATGTGTCAACGGATTTTGAGCCTACTTTGGAGTGTTGCACCGCTTAAGAATCGGCGGTGTTTAGCAAGCCTAGTATAATGTTGATTTAGTCTAGTTCCAACGCAACAAACAATTGGCCGACAGGACATCTGAGCGAGAGGTATGGGCGCTGAAGTTCAATGACAGCGCAGAGGAAGGATTTTCGTGAAGAGCGCTCTGCGCCGCGCGCCATAAATCCCGAAAATCCTCGAGGTTTCGCGCCAAGCGCGGATTTTTTTCATGAAAGTGCTAAAATCGTGGATATTTTCAAAAGTGGCCTTCGGGAGGGTGACAAGTGTCCCTCCCATCTTGTTGACCAAGAAAAGTGGCCCTATTTTAGACCAAGTCTTGAAAGACTTGGTCATTTCACCTTAAGAACTCTTAAGAGCTTCTATTTTCTCTCAAGGTTTTGAAGAAAGCTTAGCCTGCAGGTATCAGGAGCGGCAAGAAGGCAAAGTGTTGATAGACTTGTGGGAAACTCACGAGACGAGTTTGACGGAAAAAGGGGTCAAGAAAAGTGGCTTTAAGGCAAAATCTAAAAGGTAAAAGATTCTCTTTTCATAAAAATTAATAATAATGCTTGTATAGTTGATTTTGACTACGTGACTCATGTTTATGGGATTGATAAGTATTATGGATCGCTTGTAGCCTTAGAATCCAAATGTTATACAAGCCACTAAGATTGGATTACCAATTGGTCGCTTATTAGAAATCGCCGATGTTACTTACTTGAAGATTATAGTAGTTATAATCAAACGCGACTTGATATCATGTTATGCTACCAATTTGGATTGAAATGGAAATTCGATAAGAATTGGTATTGTTGTATTCATTATGGCCAAATTGACTAGTAGTTGTATTAGTTTGTTATCGCTTATGGCGGAATTTTACACGCCTAGTAGCGGTAATCCCCTATTGATTAATTGCTTTGATTGTGCCTTAAATGCGCGTGTTTGGTTATTGTATTCGCCCTGAAAAAGGTGGAAAAGTAAGTAGAAACAAAGGAGGTGTCATCCGATTTTCCATAGAATTTAGAGACTTTACACTTATAATATTCTACGCTTGAAGTAAGGCTTTAATAGACGATTGTGAATATTATAGGTTGACATTCTACGCTGACTTTGTACTTGGCAAGTGGTTTGACCCTACGAGGTATGTAGAACTTTTCTTATCCTTCGAGCATGACTAGTTACACGATATAGTACTTAGACGACAAGATCTTGATATCCTTTACTAGTTTATCAATGGCCAAGTCGGGTGAGTTAGAGATTAACTCGCTTCTTTGAAAGTATTAAGGATGCCTTAAGTTTTATTAAAGTTATGACTTGAAGAGTTTTAAAGATGTGATACTTGATTCGCTTTAAACGATAAGTCCTCGATAGGAAATTGTACTTAACTAAGGTATAAAGTGAATATAACTACTTTATGAGGAGTTGGTTATATTGGCTTTATGGAAAGATAAATGGCTTGATTTAAGGAAAGGCAATTTGATTTTAAGGCATCGATTGCCTAAGGTTTTATAAGAAAAGGAGTAACTTGATTTAGAAACCTAACTTTATTTCTAAAGGTATCAGACTTGCCTTGAAATGTAATTTGACTTGATACTATGGTTAATAGTATCTGGAGGCTTTCTACTAAAAAGAGTCATTTGTTTTAAAGAGTAGAAGACGTAGTACTTGGGTTAAATTCCTGATTTTTATAAAAGACATGTTAGGCCTTAAGTAAACTAAAATGAGAGTGTTTATAAACAAGAATAATAAGGTTAGGATTTCTTAACTTGCTTATGTATTGTATGATGTTTGAAGGCTTATGTTATGTATGATAGCCTGATTTGTGCTAGTGGTATATTATTCTTTACTGGTCATTCCCTGTTTGTGGCATTTGCATATTCCGTGATTTGCTACCCACGATGCGAATACCTCACGCGAGTCCGAAAGCGGCTTATGCGGTGAAATAGTCCCACGCGGCGTCCAAATTTATGCGAGGAATACCTCACGCGAGTCCGTAATGGCTTACGCGGTGAAATAGTCCCATGCGAGAGTACCTCACGCCGTCCACGCGACCTACGCGGTGAAATAGTCCCGTGAGTAGAATTGCTAAATGATACCGCGCGGTGGTCCCGCTTGATCGCGAGCTTCCTATTTTATATCGTAAGGATACTACTATTTACTCTCATTGTTAGTAAGGCACAATGTATCGTAATTTGATTATCATACATGCCTCCCGCTTTGATTTAGACTTATGATGTAATTACAAGATTTTCCGCTTTACATACTTAGTACATATCAGATCGACCCCTTCCTGGCCGTGTTCACGCCGCAGAAAGTGGTAAGGCGTGGTGGATCCTCATTCTAGATCACTTATCGACGTCCAAGCTCCATTTCTCCGAGGCTTGTCTCTTTGGTACGCTCTTCCCCGATGCTGCGACATGTACATTCGTGGTACGGCGGGCCCCGCCCCGCCACGCTTGTTATTCCTGTGAGGTCCGTATTCACATACGTGGTCGGGCTGTAAGAACCGAGTTGTACGCTGTACTTTTGGTTATGTTTATATCACGGAAGGCGCCTTATCTGCCAGCCTCGTTGTTTATTGCTTACACACGATTTATGTCAGGTATGTTCCGCCGCTATTCTCTCGATGTATACCAACAGGTGCCTGTGTAGGGCACCGCCGCGCCCCGGTCGGGTCGTGACACATATGGCCCTAATACATCGCACATGCATATCCATCCATCATAAACCAAACGAGGAATCAAGTCCAAAGGGTGCATCATCACTATTTACTCCCATTCATGGCCAAAAGGATTATCTTTTCGTATTTTTCTTTAGTCATAACTATAAACACTTCAATTCTTTCAACCTCGTTCTCTCCTTTTCTTACTTATCATATTCTTCTCGCATTTCCAAACTTATTCTAGCATACGCATATAATCTCAATCATCGCTTCGCTTTCTAACCTCGGGTTACTATATCAAAACTCTGGCCATTATACTCGCATTCAATTTCCGCAAGGCCCTTCTCTACTCAAGATTCGGTTCCGCGGAACGCGCCCACTAACTCGCATAACGATTAACTAGAATCGAGCCTCACATCGTGGCCCTATCACATAGCTGACTACATCCAATCGACTCATTCTATTCCAAAGCTATGGTTAACCCGCAATTTCATACCCGATCCATAGTCGCACTTAATTATCATTCTCGTCCGAATAAATCTTACTACCCGAGAAGGCCTTATACATCTAAGGTCTCAACATCAATATTCTACACTACAATTATTCTATGTCCTTAGCCTACATTATCGCACTACATACAGAAACGAGCTTAATATATCATAATCACGTGGTCTCACTCACAACAACTCTAATTGCTCCATACCATTATTATTCACATAATCTCTTAAGCGTACAACATAGCTTAATCTAACAACATGGTATGCTCTCAAATCAATAAAACATGATCTTTTTTAAGAGTCTATCACAATCTCAGACCGTTTATTACCTTCTGACTATTCCAAGCCAGTACATACATAAAGCCTAGGTGTAGATTAAATAAACTGTTTCACACCTTCCAAGTATTTATCAAGACTTTACCAACTTATGGTAACTCATAATCATCATAGGCAACACACATATGAACCCAAGTAAATACGCTCGTACAGATATACGTCATCATAATACCATTTATACGACAATTTTACCAACCTGGATACGCAATCCATATAATCCTTTCTGGGCCACTATTGTCTTTCTCATAGCTGCAACCACAATAACACGTTAGGGAGAGACTACCCTAACGACACAACTCTATTGCACGATCTCAGAGTGAGAAGAAGGGAAACCAATCCTAAATGTCCTGCAGTCTCCTGATTATAGATGTGGTGCACAACACATCGATAATCAAGAATCTAATAGACACGGTCTGTAGACACTTTCCGAGGACTAACTGCTCTGATACCACTTTTGTCACGACTGACCCTCGATCGCGATCGTGCCCTACCTGGGCACCCTTACAGGTATACATCAGAGAAAATCAGCGGAACATACATACAACTCTAAATTAATAAATAAAAAGTCAATAAGGAATAACCAACAGGTTAGCCGATAAGGCTACTTTCCTGGATATATGGATACATAACCGAAAGCAGTTACCTCATTTCCTTTACAAACTGACCCACAACATATGACTACAGACCTCTAAGAGTTTTAACATAACAACCGAGATGGGACAGGGCCCCGCCATACCCCTGAATATACACGAATCTACAACCTCGTGAAAACTGCATCAAAAATAAGCCTCCGGAGTAAATGAAGCTTTTTCCCAAAACTGAACCGAGATCCTAAGAGCAAGGATCACCAACCTGTGTACCTAAATACCTGCGGGCATGAACGCAGCTTCCTGAGGGGTCAAGACAATGATACCGAATATGGAACAGAAATAAGGTAGAGTAAAAAAATCATAACTGTACAAAAGAATGACAGGGGCAAGTATAAAAAGGGTAAATACCAGATCCTACCGTGTCATTACAACTCTTGAACTTAATCACACTTTATTATCTTTTCCCCTTTTATTCAATAAAAGTTATAGTCAAATTCTTACCTACATACTTAGGAAAAATCATCAAGTCCTTAACCATATAGCTTACGTATCTTGCATAATATAATCCGGCCCTTTATGGAGGGACTTCTTATTCGGGAGCTTACTTTGATTACCCATACGTGATAACGTAACCCGACCCATTTATGACACGCGAATTCATAAAAGTCTTCCCACGGCGGTATATCGCATCGCCCATTCTCGGGACGCGATAAAGTCATATAGTCCGCCCATAAAGGTATATCGCCTACCATTCCTGGGACGCGATAATGTCATATAGTCTGCCCATAAAGGTATACTGCCCGGCCCATCCCTGGGACGCGATAATGTCATATAGTCTGCCCATAAAGATATACTTCCCGGCCCATTCCTGGGACGCGATAATGTCATATAGTCTGCCCATAAAGGTATACTTCCGCCATTCCCGACGCGATAATGTCATATAGTCCGCCCATAATGGTATAACGCCTGCCCATTCTCGACGTGATAATGTCATATAGTCTGCCCATAAAGGTATACTTCCCTGCCCATTCCTGGGACGCGATAATGTCATATAGTCTGCCCATAAAGGTATACTGCCCGGCCCATTCCTGACGCGATAATGTCATCTTTACATAACATTTTAAATCATCTTTTCCTTTCTTCTTAAGTCGTTATAACAACTTCCCATAAAGCTATTATAGCAACCTTTCAGTTTAGAGAACTTAAGGAACTTTTATTTCTTTTTACATTAGGGAAAATTAAACCCAAAAGTACTACGTACATACATACTTAAAAAGAATCATAAAACTCCTTCTCTTTTTTTAAATCCATAAACTTCTTATTTTGAAACTCAAGTTACATTCGCTTTTGAAATCAAGCCTCTTAACTTTTGAAATAAATCATAGAAACCATACTTTTTAAATCAAGTCATTTATTCCTTTAAGAATCAAGTCCCATAACTTGAAAAATAAAGTCTCGTAACCTTTTAAGAAATCAAGGTTCATAGTCTTAAAACTTAATGACATAAACTCTTTAAATTAAATAACATATACTTTTATGAAGTCATGATGTCACGACCAACCCTGCCCGTGATCGTGCCTTACCCCGCACCCTAGTGATACAACATCGAGTAATCGAACATAAAACAAGACATGAAAATATTATGAAGTAAGAAACAGAATTTGAGAAAACTTGCCTTACGGCATATATATAAATCAATTTTAAACCGAACAATACATCCTATTACAACTCGCCACAACAAGATTTCATGCACTTAAGAATGATACGACAACAATGGCGACAGTGGCCCCGCCATACCCCAATGTAAATACCTACAACGACAGGACTATACCACCGATAAGCCTCCTGAGAAACGGAGCTTCCCATACGCCGAATCAGGACCGAGAACTAGATCAATGATCGTGTACTTCAACTCAAGCATGAACGCAGCCTTCCAAGGAGGTCATAACAGTACCAAGTATGTGAAATCAAAATATCAGAAATGAAATCATAATAGTCTATAAAGCAGAGACATGTATGATAACCAAACTACGCCACAATAAATAGTAAATATATGTCAAGTCAGGGACTCACGCCCTCAAAGTCATCACTCAAATGTAACTATGGTTCTCACGCCCATAACATCAATCATGCCCGTGGAATACCTTCCTCACTGCCGGAAGTTTATAATAAAAGAACACCAAGCACTACACATGAACACCAGGTCCCACCTGTGTCCTAATAAAACAAGATACGGTAAGTACGTAAGGCATAACCGACTACTAACACCTACATTACTAACTGTGGTCATAAATCAGATTATGATATCTGTCAGATCATTACATGATCAAAGCCGTCACTCGCCAGAAGATCAAATGCGCTGCCTAGCCCCGAACTCTCCGTAGCTCGCATAGGCCAACCTCATGTGCCCGCATTAGGTATTCTCGTGATCGAGGGTAGCTACTCCCTGCATCGCCCCGACTCGCACCGCATGGCCACAAAGACCGCATGACCACAAAGGCCGCAAACTAACCCGAACTCCCGTAGTTCCGCATGGATCCCCGACCCGCATGCAGGTATTCTCGAATCACGTCCTGCATCACTCGAAGCCTACCCCGCAGACGGAGGGCGCTTAACCTCCGAGACAAGTCAAGGTGAGTGGTACAATACCAACATAACGGCCGAGAGTCAAACAACTTTAAGCGCAATGAGGGAAAACCCCTTTACACAAAACATCACAAGATACTAACACACGAACATCCTAGCATGTTTACTTATCAAATCAACAAGAAAGTATTACAAGGCTATCACAAACCAACACAATCATGTTATACACAAAGTACATTCTAATATATGATTAATAAGATCTGTATCTATTCCCAAAGTACTTCATACATTATCTTTTAAAAGATACGCACGCTTACAAAAGTCACACAATACCCGTAGATATGAAAATAGAGTGATTATCTTTTGAAGTAAATCAAAACACTTACCTTGTAAAATCAAGTAACAACATTATTTTCCAAACGCCCAAGTTTGCCTAATTTCAAATGTTCACTGCCTTATTTTAGAAAGGTTTCGTAGTTCATAGTCTTATTCATTTAAGAATATAATTTCTTTTAAACCATCCGAGAAAACATAAGCCTTATATGTGAGTAGAATATTCTTGTTTATAACAATCTTATTACAAAGAACATGATCTAGGAAATATCATTTTGTCTCATCTTAGCTTCTATGCAGATGGAAGTTTCTCTGGTTTTAATAATACTTAATCACCAAAATATTTTTATTAACGCCGCAGTGGTTTGTCGATACACATTCCGATTTCCAAATCAAGAAACATTCTTAAGCCGTTATACCTAACTTCCCATAAAGCTAGTATAACTCTTAAGTTTTCAAAACCCAAGATACTTCTTCTTTCAAAATGATTCAAAATCTTTTGAAATACTTCAAGTTCTTTATTATTACATAACCAGCCGCTTATAGTTCAAATCGCCACCCTTTTTAAAAACCACAAGTATTTTCTTACCTACATAAAGTCGTTATAACCAACTTCCCATAAAGCCGTTATAACACTTTATGTTTTAGACCAATCAAATATATTTAACACACGACGCTCATCGCATTACATAGTTACACACATATCATGCTAGAAGAGATAGGAAGAGGTTCACATACCGCGACGATTATCGACTAATAGCAAAACGCCCAAGTACTTCAAACCGACTACTCCTTGCCAAGTAGATCGCACCACGCATAGTACTTCAACCTATAAGTCCACAAGGCGCTTTATTAACATCTAGGTCTAATCGTGAGAACATTCTACGTAAAATTCAGCAGATTCTCCCCGCAACAAACAGCGTAAATCTCCTCCTCTAACGGGGTCGGCTACCAAGCCAACCGGGGGGGGTTATACGTCTAATCCAGACGTGCACAATTCTACCTCACATAAAAACTACACAAGTCTAATGTAATACCGTCCTATGTAATTACAACAAAGACCATTCTTTCGAAAAGGTTTTTATTATTCAGCTTAAGTCCAAAGATATCACGATAACAACGCTCGCCTATATATAGTATACTTCAACTATATAGTATAACAATCATGTAATTTCCAATTACAATAGAGGACAAGATATTTACCTCGATAAGCCCATAATTATCCGAGTTTAAATGTCGATCCCGAGCAAGGTTTAGCTCCTACTCCAAGGCCCCGACCCGCCCAAACAACCCTTAGAAGTTCTAACCAAATTCTACTTAATACTCCAACCAACTATGGAGATTTTCCTTAGGGTTTCGGTTTTGTGGATCAAGGGAAGTATAATAGTATTTCTGGCTTTTCAGATAAGATAACCTTAGAATACTACAAGGTATACTACTAAGGTAATTGGGCATTATAACAATACTTTTGAGAGTATTTCTACCAAGAGTGGTATATATACGAGACAACACCACAAGTGGGTGTATACCTCTACCACCCTACTGTGGGGTACTCTGCATGGGGGAGAGCCTCTACCACTAGGCCTCACAGCGGGAGGCGGGACGAAACCAACAAGGAGTGGGGAAGATTTCAAGACTTGAATTTGTAGAATGGACGGCAGTCTTCGTGCTGGGGAGGGTATTTATAGTTCAGCAAAGGCCAACCAATGGCCAAGATCATGCCAAGTGCATAGCAAGTGTAGGCCAAGATTCACCCATGTGTCCTTAACCAACTAACACACAAATATCCTACCTAACCCTTGACAAAATGGCCACACTTTCGCCACCTTACCGCCCACACTCCACCAACGAGAGGTGCCATGGCGCCTCTTGTTGGTCCAACACGCTTCGCCTCTAAAAATCCGCAAAAATTAGAAATGACATAGTCGGAATTTTCCTTCGCAAGTTATGCAAAACGCTTCACAAAAACGACTTAATCGTGTTGTGAACAATAATTTTCGCCAAGCCACTTTAAAGCCCAAACTTTTCTACGCACGCCCCACGCATATTACCGAAATACGGTATAACATTCTCCTCTCTTAGAAACATTCGTCCCAATGTTCTTTCTAAGTCTCGAACAAACGCCGCCAAAGATAGTCTTCACTACTATACTTACGAACGATCCTCGCCACACCGCCACGTAAACATCTCGCGCAAATTCTTACATCCAAGTCCACGAGGAATCACCTCTAACATCACCACAAATACCCCTCTCCGGGTCTAAAATATACCGCTTCAGACCTTCTCCTTACAAAAGAAATGGTCACATCTATGCTCGCCATACATGCTCGCTTCTCCCTTTACTCGACGTGATACCACTTTTGTCACCTTGCCGCGAGGTTCTAGTGTCACTCCGGCGACCTAACAAATGTTACCGGACTGCATGCGATCCCTGAGGATGTCGTACACTTCTCGTACACTCGAACTCTTACCACACTTCTGTCATTGCTTCAGTTTCCAAATCTCGGGGGTTATTATCTTCAACTTGGTCATCATTAACTGGGAACACTCTGGATGGATCTCCGATACTTTCCCGATCATAACAATACGAAAGACCGGACATACTGCCTCCTAAGTCGGACGGCAATTGCTAACATATAGGCAACCTGGCCTATTCTTCACATGAACTCGTGCGGCCCAAAGTAACTCGGGCTAAGTTCCTCTCGCTTTCCAAAACTCGCCACACCCAACCCGCGGTACTTTCAAGAAGACCGACCGTCAATCTCAACTCTGCTGCCGCCGATTATCCGCACGATTTCTCCGAGCTGCCGTAACCTCTTCTAGACAAGCGTTACCCTATCCACAATCACCGGAACAAGCTCAACCAACTATCCGATCTTGCCAACATCGAACCAATCGACCAATGATTTACACTTCCGCCCGCAAGCGCCATAAAGCGACATCCCAATACCGAAATGGTAGCTACTAAAACACTCCTCCACAGAGACAACAATCCTTACAAATACCCCCGAAATCCACACACCGCCCGAGGGCGAATACGATACGAGACTCACCGAAGTTCCTAATCCCGCCGTAAAACTTCCAGAAAGAAACACCAGAACTGGCTCCACTGTCATTATAAGGTAAAGGTAGACACCTGCAGCCTTTACAACCTTTCTCGACATAACGCCGCAACATACTACCGAGTACACGCTTGTACTAAAAGATAAGACGGCCGACTTCATCGCCCGACCATCGATTGAACGCATCCACGAACTCGTACTGTTAACTAAACTTGGGCCTAACACCCTCATGACTCCTACCACAAGGCGACCACCACAAACCGACCCCACCACCAAACATGCCGCGGCTGACCCGCAACGTGGCCTCAACCCTACCCAAGAACGCCGCAAAACGCCAGCTCCCGATCCTAACAATCTCTAATCATGTTACGAAACCTAGCGGTATTCTTAGCTCAACTACCTCTATCATTCCACACTACTAAGGACCTATCCTAAACATAGCTCACGCACTATGCACTCCGATAAGGATCAAACAAAACACTACACCTTTTCTCGAGACGGCCTTACCTCTAAGGTCTCTACGATAAAGCTCTAAGGCTCACACTTCCTATCCACAATCTTTCCCTGCACAACCATGATTTCAAATCACTAATTACACACCGCTATCGAACATAGCACTTATGATATACCCATCTTATCATACATACCGATCTCTAGAGGTTAAGGATATACTTATATCTATCGCTTCACTCTCCTTAGTCGTTTAAACAAACCTACCCCGCAGGCACATAGCTAGGGAGACGCATTTAACTACCCACCGATCCTCGGGTCGAGTCCTCCTACTAGACATCCTTTCGACACACGGACTGACGGCCGCAGTAAAACAAGTACCAACTAAAAGATGACATCCCCGACGACGTCATTACACCGCAACACGGGAAAATCAATCCGCTGGCCGGAACCTACGCGTGGTGGAACCGAAACTCGAGCTCGACCAACTCCCGCATACCCGAACGCCCCGAATCCGTGAAGACCACTCGCACCGCGAGGTGCATATCTAATTGGCCGCGAGGCGACTTGCCTCAAAGTTACCAGCGACCTTCGCCGCTCGCCTCTTCTCATTGCCCTTCGTTAACCCGCCGATCTCTACGCTTGGCTCACGCGCATAAGCCCGCATACGTGCCATGCTCAAGCTTCAATCAAGAATTACTTTGTACAACCTCTTAGATAGTCATCAAGACTCGCAGACATCGGTATACTCCGCAGCCAAATCCATAGCTAGTAATGTGGTCGCTTTTTGCAATCTATATTCTCTGCTCCTGGCCGTGGAACCAAGGTTCAAACATCATGGCCGCAGAGGAATCGCCGCCGCTGCTAAACTCGCTGGGGCTTAGCGACGCCGCAGAACTCCCGAACGAAGCACCACCCTGTGTGATGATCGGGCCTGCGCTCACGCAACCCTTTGTACTTACTCGCAGCCTCCTCCGCTTTGCCTCCTCGGGCCCGTTGCCCTACGCGAGGATAACGTAGTGAAAGAAATACGCGAGAGGTCCAACTTACAACACACTTTCTAAGGCACGATCTCAGTGAGAAGAATAGAAACCAATCCTAAATATCCTATAGCCTCTCGATTATCGCGTGCACAACACACCGATAATCAAGAATCTATCGATACGGTCAGACACTTTCCGAGGATTAATCGCTCGATACCACTTTTGTCATGACCAACCTGCCCGCGATCGTGCCTTACCCCGGGCACCCTAGTGATACAACATCAGAGTAATCAGCGAAACATAAAACAAGACATGAAAATATTACGAAGTAAGAAACAAGACGGAGAAAACTTGCCTTACGCATATATATAAATCAATTTTAAACCGAACGCTTACATCCTATTACAACTCGCCACAACAAGCATTACGCACTTAAGAATGATACGATAACAATGGCGACAGGCCCCGCCATACCCCGAATGTAAATACCTACAACGATGGGACTATACCACCGATAAGCCTCCGAGAAACGGAGCTTCCCATACGCCGAATCGTGACCCGAGAACTAGATCAACGATCGTGTACTTCAACTCGCTGATGAACGCAGCCTCAAGGAGGTCAAGATAACAGTACCAAGTATGTGAAATCAAAATATCAGAATGAAATCATAATAGTCTATAAAGCAGAGACATGTATGATAACCAAACTACAGTTCACAATAAATAGGTAGTCATGTCAAGTCAGGGACTCACGCCCTCAAAGTCATCACTCAAATGTAACTATGGTTCTCACGCCCATAACATCAATCATGCCCGTGGAATACCTTCCTCACTGCCGGCAGTTTATGATAAAAGAACACCAAGCACTACACATGAACACCGTGTCCCACCGTGTCCTAATAAAATAGTACAGGTAAGTACGAAGGCATAACCGATTACTAACACCTACAAGATTAACAGTGGTCATAAATCAGATTATGATATCCGCCAGCATCGCCACATGATCAAAGCCGTCACTCGCCAAAGATCAAATGCGCGCCTAGCCCCGAACTCTCCGTAGCTCCGCATAGGCCAACCTCATAGGCCCGCATGAGGTATTCCTCGGATCGAGGGTAGCTACTCCCCGGCATCGTCCTAGACTCGCAGTCCGAATGGCCACAAAGACCGCATGACCACAAGGGCCGCAAACTAACCTGGAACTCCCGTAGTTCCGCATGGATCCCCTGGACCCGCATGAGGTATTCTCGATCACGGTCCTGCATCACCGAGTCTACCCCGTGACGGAGGCGCTTAACCTCCGGAGACAAGTCAAGGTGAGTGGTACAATACCAACATAACGGCTGAGAGTCAAACAACTTTAAGCGCAGTCGAGGGAAAACCCCCTTTACACAAAACATCACAAGATACTAACACACGTAACATCCTAGCATGTTTACTTATCAAATCAACAAGAAAGTATTAGAAGGCTATCACAAACCAACACAATCATGTTATACACACAAAGTACATTCTAATATATGATTAACAAGATCGGGTATCTATTCCCAAAGTACTTCATACATTATCTTTTAAAAGATACGTTACGTTTACAAAAGTCACACAATACCCGTAGTATATGAAAATAGAGTGATTATCTTTTGAAGTAAATCAAAACACTTACCTTTGTAAAATCAAGTAACAACATTATTTTCCAAACGTCCAAGTTTGCCTAATTTCAAATGCTCACTGCTCTTATTTTAGAAAGGTTTCAGAGTTCATAGTCTTATTCATTTAAGAATATAATTCTCTTTAAACCATCCGAGAAAACATAAGCCTTATACGCGAGTAGGATATTCTGTTTATAACAATCTTATTACAAAGAACATGATCTAGAAATATCATTTTGTCTCATCTTAGCTTCTATGCAGATGAAGTTTCTACTGGTTTTAATAATACTTAATCACCAAAATATTTCCTTTTATTAACGCCGCAGTTGGTTTGTCGATACACATTCTGATTTCAAATCAAGAAACATTCTAAGCCGTTATACCTAACTTCCCATAAAGCTAGTATAACTCTTAAGTTTTCAAAACCCAAGATACTTCTTCTTTCAAAATGATTCAAAATCTTTGAAATACTTCAAGTTCTTTATTATTACATAACCACCGCTTATAGCTCAAATCACATCTTTTTAAAAACCACAAGTATTTTCTTACCTACATAAAGTCGTTATAACCAACTTCCCATAAAGCCGTTATAACACTTTATGTTTTAGACCAATCAAATACATTTAACACACGACGCCTATCGCACTACATAGTTACACACATATCACGCTAGAAGAGATATAAGAGGTTCACATACCTCGCGACGATTATCGACTAATAGCAAAACGCCCAAGTACTTCAAACCGCCGGCTACTCCTTAAGCCAAGTAGATCGCGCCACACATAGTACTTCAACCTATAAGGCCACAAGGCGCTTTATTAACATCTAGGTCTAATCGTAGAACATTCTACGTAAAATTCAAGAAGACCTCCCCGCAACAACAGAAATCTCCTCCTCTAACTGGGTCGCTACCAAGCCAACCAGTGGGTTATACGCCTAATCCGCACGTGCACAATTCAACCTCACGTAAAAACTACACAAGTCTACCGTAATACCGCCCCATGTAATTACGCCAAAGACCCTTCTTTCGAAAAGGTTTTTATTATTCAGCTTAAGTCCAAAGACATTGTCGATAACAACGCTCGCTTCTATATATAGTATACTTCAACTATATAGTATAACAATCATGTAATTTCCAATTACAATAGGACAAGATATTTACCTCGATAAGCCCATAATTATCCGAGTTTAAATGTCGATCCCGAGAAAGGTTTAGCTCCTACTCCGCGCGCCCGACCCGCCTCCAAACAACCCTTAGTTCTAACCAACTTCTACTTAATACTCCAACCAACTATGGAGATTTTCCTTGTGGTTTCGGTTTTGTGATCAAGGGAAGTATAATAGTATTTCTGGCTTTTCAGATAAGATAACCTTGTATACTACAAGGTATACTGCTAAGGTAATTTAGGCATTATAACAATACTTTTGAGAGTATTTCTACCAAGAGGGGTATATATACGAGACAACACCACAAGTGGAGTATACTTCTACTACTCCCACTCAGGGGTACTCGCCATGTGGAGAGCTCGCCACTAGGCCTCACAAAGTGAGGGTGGATGAAACCAACAAGGAGGGGGAAGATTTCAAGACTTGAATTTGTAGAATGGATGAAGAAGTCTTCAAAGGGTGGGTATTTATAGGTCTAGCAAAGGCCAACCAATGGCCAAGATCATGCCAAGTGCATAGCAAGTGTAGGCCAAGATTCACCCACGTGTCCTTAACCAACTAACACACAAATATCCTACCTAACCCTTGACAAAATGGCCACACTTTCGCCACCTTTACCGCCCACACTCCACCAACGAGAGGGTGCCAAGTGGCGCCTCTTGTTGGTCCAACACGCTTCGCCTCTCGAAAAATCCGCAAAAATTAGAAATGACATAGCCGGAATTTTCCTTCGCAGTTATGCAAAACGCTTCACAAAAACGACTTAATAGGTGTCAGGAACAAATAATTTTCGCCAAGCCATTTTAAAGCCCAAACTTTTCTACGCACGCCCCACGCATACTGGAAATACTGGTATAACATGTGAATAGGTTATACTTGTTTATAACGATCTTATTAAAGCAGTCATGATATAGAAAATGTAATACAATTTTGTCTTATCTTAGCTTCTATCCAGATTGAGAATTTACTCATTTTAATATAATCAATTGTCATTACATTTTCCTTTATTAACGCCGCAATGGCTTGTTCGATACTTATTCTCATTTGTGCAAGAATTAGCAAAGTCAACTCGACTCAAATACTTCTAACGACTCTTACCAACATCCTCCATAAGAATTGGTAAGAACTTAGATAACTTAGACGTAACTTTTACATAGAGTAAATCAACATACATACCTCTTAACTTCTAAGAGTAGAAAGAATCATGAAATAGTACCACATGCATATTCCATACATAGAATCATGCCAAAAGAAGGAAGAGGTTCACATACCTCGCGACGACATCGACAAGTAGCAAAATGCTCCAAAGTACTATAACCTTGCTAGCTTTTCCACCCTTTAAGTAGAATACGCTACTCGTAGTACTTCAACCTATAATGGCCATAATACGTGTATTAACCTCTAGCTTCAAACGTAGAATATTCTAAGTGAAAAGTCACCAAATTCTACGGAAAATCGGACATCACTTCCTTTGTTTCTACATACTTTTCCACCTTTTTCAAGGCCCGAATTTAACAACCAAGCAGGCCACATTTAAGGCCCAACAATTCAGCTATCCAAAGGGGATTACACGCCTTAACAGGACGTGTAAAATTCTGTCCCACAATAATACAAAACAATCCAATAATTCCATGCCATTTTTGGCTAATATGTATCATACTACAAAGTCTTATCCAATTCATTTTCAATCCAAGTTGTTACGTCTAACATGTCATATAGTCACAACTAGTTGTAACAATTATAACCACTTTAATCAACTCTTTAGATAACATGCGACGACTAAACTAGTAACTAAATTGAATTACAAACTTAAAGGCTCAATCATGCAACTTTCGGATTCCATCCAAATATTCCATAACACTTATCAATCTTCATAATATATTTCACATGATCAATTCTAACTACTACAACATGAAATCTTGAATTACAATAGCAAGACGGAGATTATTACCTCTTTAAGCCCAAATCTTATCCAAAACCTAAAGTCGATCCTTAGCAACTTCAACTCATTTTCTTGACGTTAAAATCCGCTATTTGCAACCCTTGGAAGTTCTCAATTAACTTCTCTTCAATTTCAAACTTCAAAGTTGAAGAACACCTTAGGTTTTCACCTTGCGACTAACGTAAAAACGCAGTTTTCCCGGGATTTTTCTATTGAGATATCCTTGTAATACTCCTAGTGTTACACCCCGTATTTACAGTACATGTGTTAAGAACGTATGTGAGAACTCCTAATGTTAAGATTAGAGACTTGTAAAGATTAATCGGAATTATGAAATTGTCGGAAAACGTAATATCAGGACGAACGGGAGGTGACACGTGTCACCCCCTTAAGTGAACTTGGGCGATTGAACATGGGCAAGAGGGTCATTTGACCTGTTAGGAAGACAAGTCTTGCAACTTGAAGAGCTTGACATAATTGACTTGGTCAATGGGTCCACATAGTCTTGATATTTAGTAAGACCTCATCCTAGCCACCCAATTGTACACATCTTGACCCTCCATGTTACTATATAATACTACTAGTAGTGAGACAAGTTCCATACTTATCCAAATTTACAAAAATTGAAGAACATCACATAGTGCCTCGTTCAAGCATTCAATAAGAGAAAAAATTTGTTTCTGTCCATTTAGCTCCACACTTTAAACCAAGGTTCATGAGTATTGTAAGTGTATCTCAATAGAAAAATCCCTAAAAAAAGTTTTCAGATTAGTCGCAAGATGAAAACCTAGTTGCTTTTCTAGGTTTTGTCTGAAGTTTGAAGGAAAGTTGTTGTATTGTTCTAAGGGTCTCAAGTAGCGTATTGAAGTGTCTTGAAGAAGCTCTAAGTTGCTAAGGAGCAAATTCGTATTTGAGTCGATAGAGATTCGCTGAGGTATAATTTTGTCTCTTAAAAGTGTTACAAGATTATATATATATTGTTTGTTGTTAGCTTTATACGTTGCTAGCATGAAGTTTATACGCTAAAGTTTGATAAGTATTATGGATTGATTGTAGTCTTAAATCTGAAATGTCATTTAAGCCTTGTAGTTGGATTACAATTTGGTCGCTTATTAGAATTGTCGCATGTTAATTACTCAAGATTACATGGTTATAATCGATTGACTTGATATCATGTTATGCTAACAACTTGATTGAAATAGGAATTGATAAGAATCGTGTTATTATACTCTATGTGGCGAATTGGACTTGTAGGTTGTATTAGTTTGATATCGCTTTGTGGGCGGAATTTTACACGCCTAGTAGGCGGTAATCCCCTATTGATTAATTTCATTGATTGGGCCTTAAATGGCGTGTTTGGTTATTGAATTCGACCTGAAAAAGGTGGCAAAGTAAGTAAAAACAAAGGAGGTGATGTCCGATTTTCCATAGAATTTAGTGACTTAGCACTTGGAATATTCTACGTCAAGTAAGAGGTTAATGGACGATGGTGACCATTATAGGTCAAGCACTAAGTATAGCGATCCTACTTGGAGAATGGAATAGCTCAAGGTTGAAGTACTTTGGAGCATTTTGCTACTTGTCGACAATCGTCGCAGGTATGTGAACCTCTTCCTTCCTTTGGCATGATTCTATGTATGGAATATACACGTGGTATTATTTCATGCTCGCTCACTCTTAGAAGTTAAGAGGTAGTTACGCTGATTTACTCTGTAAAAGCTACGCCTAAGAAATCCTAAGTTTTTACCAAGTCTTACGGGGATGCTGGTAAGAGTCGTTAGAAGTATTTCGAGTCGAGTTGACTTGGCTAAATTACGCATCGAATGAGAATAAGTATCGAACAAGCCATCGCAGCTAATAAAGGAAACTGTAATGACAATTAATTATATTAAAACAAGTAGAATCCTCCATCTGCATAGAAGCTAAGATAAGACAAAATTGTATTACATTTTCTAGATCATGGCTACTTGAATAAGATCGATATATTTAAGTATAACTTATTCACAACGCACCCAAGTATATGTTACTTAATTTAAAAGAGTTATGTATGAAGTTTTTAAGACTTTGAAACTTGTTTTCTTAAAAGTTAAGAGACTTGAGGTATTTTGAAGCTATGTGATTTGATTTGAAAGTATAAGTCTCGTTATAAAAGGAATGATTTTGTCTAAGACATAAAGAGTTATAACAGCTTTATGGGAAGTTGGTTATAACAACTTTATGAAAGATTAAAAGAATGGTTTTCTTCAGTAATGTAAGCAAAGAAATGATTTGAAATTAAGAAGGGCAAATTGTTTTAAAGGTATCAATTGCTTAAGGTTTTAAAGAAGAAGTCACTTGATTTAGAAGCCTAAACGATTTCTAAAAAGGTATTGTGACTTGTCTTAAAAGGTAGATATGACTTGATACTACTATGTTAGTATCCGAAGTTTTATTTGAAAAAGAGTCTTTCTAGCGAGTAGAGCGTAGTACTTTGGGTTAAATTCTGATTTTATATGACATTATCGCCCCAGAAACGGGCCAGCAAGATACCTTACGGGCGCACTATATGACATTATCGCCCCGTAAACGGGCCGCAAGATACCTTTACGGGCGCACTATATGACATTATCTTCCCGTAAACGGGCCGGGCAAAGATACCTTTACGGGCGCACTATATGACATTATCGCCCCGTAAACGGGCCGCAAGATACCTCGGGAGCAAACTAGATGACATTATCGCCCCGTAAACGGGCCGGCAAGATACCTTACGGGCGTACTATATGACATTATCGCCCCGTAAATGGGTCGCAAGATACCTTTACGGGCAGACTATATGACATTATCGCCCCTGCAACGGGCCAGCAAGATACCTTTACGGGCGACTATACGACATTATCGCGCCCCAAGAACGGGCCGGGCAAGATACCGTATGGGCAGATTATGTGATTTTATCGCCGGGCCAGGTAAGATAGGCGCCTCCGTAGCGGCCTGATTGTTATGAAAGTAAGTAAGTTATACGGTAACAAACTTGACGATGTTCCTAAGTACGTACGTAAGAAAGTGACTATAACTTTTATTGAAAAACGGGAAAAGATAATAAGGTACGATTAAGTTCACGAGATAGTAATGACATGGTAGGTTCTGATATTTACTTCTTTACACTTACCTCACATGCTTTTATACGTATGTTTTAATTGTTGTACCTTATTTTCGCTCCATATTCTGCACTGTTGTATCGACTTCTTCTGGCCGCGCTCATGTCCGCAGTATTAGGTACACAGTTCGCGATCCTCGCTCTAGATCTCTGCTCGCTGGGAAAAAGCTCCATTTGCTCCGAGGCTTATCTCTTGGTACGGCTTCGAGGTCAGATATTCATGTATATTCAGTGGTACGCTGGGCCCCGTCCCGCCATAGTTGTTATGTTAAAACTCTAGAGGTATATAGTCACATATCAGGTCAGTTTGTAAAGGAAAGGAGGCAACTGCTTCAATTATTTATATATATGTCCAGGAAGGTAGCCCTATCGGCTAACATGTTATTTTACTTCTGTTGTTTTATTTTTTTTAGTTTCATGTATGTTCCGCTGATTTTCTCTGATGTATACCGTAGTGGTGCCTGTGTAGGGCACGCCATGCCCTGTCGGGTCGTGACAAAAGTGGTATCGAGCGCTTAGTCCTCTGAAAGTGTCTACGCATCTGTCTAGTAGAGTCTTGATTATCGTGTGTCAGGCACCATATCTATAATCGTGAGGTCGCATGACATTTAGGATTGGTTTCATTCTTCTCTCTTTGAGATCGCGCAAGAGCTGCCCTAGTAGGTTCAATCCTCTCCGACCTTCTTATGTAACGCTTATGCCTCCTGAAGGCGACTGTGGCCTGTAGGGCAAGGCAAAGAGCAGGAGTCGCCAGTGGCACGCAGAGGGTTACCAGACTCGAGAATGCACTATGCCCGAGGTAGTAGGCGGATCGGTGAGTTCACCACGCCAGACAGAGAGCCGAGGCGCAAGAGCTCCAGAGGTTCCTGCATCAGAGCCTTCACCCCACACCAGAGCCGAGTATGTAGACTACTGAGAGCAGATCAAAGCACTGACTAGCATAGTGGTAGGGCACCGATACGAGCATGTAGCTAACCCTGTGAGCCGATACTTATGGATTCGGATTTTTAGGTTGTCATCCGCCCGAAGTTTTATGGTTCGAGCTCGGCGAGGATCCGCAGGAGTTCATTCGGCAGCTACAGGACTATGCAGTTCTTAGGGCTTCGGAGACAGAGTTCGTTACGCTAGCCTCTTACCGTTACGCGATATCATGCGTTGAACCGTTTGAGTCTGGGAGCCGCCGAGAGGAGCGGGCTCGAGCCAGCTTGGGGACGAGTTCACTGAGGCCTTTCTTGATCACTTTTGCCTCCCGAAACGAGGAGAGCCCGTGTTGATAGGTTCTTGTCATCGAGGCAGAACGGGAGGACCATCGTGAGTACATCCCGAGTTTGACTCTGGCCGTGCATGCGACACCATTGTAGCAATACGGCGATAGAGTTCATCGTTACGTGACGCAGGCTAGACCGCCATATGATTATCGCATGCTCAGTGGATCTTTAGCCCTGCATGACATTGCTAGACGCAGCCTATGCGCAGGGATGAGGATAGAGAGAGGAGGATCGATTGACTCAAAGCCACCAAGAGGCTGTGACAAAGCAGGTCTCAGTGGCGCTGAGGCGGCAAATTTCAAAGCAGACTGTGTCTACATTGCATCCAAAGACCGAGTGCTCCTCCACGCTTTTTCCCATGGGGTTTTACAACCCCGAACGCAGGGCCGGCCAGTCTCTAGAGCTTCAGAGTCTCGCAGAGACGGGGGTTCCAGCCGAGGCCACCTTTGCCTCAATGCGCGCCAGCGGGTAGGTTACATTCTGGGTATGTCGCACAGACGACGGTGCTTGTTTTTCTTGTGGCCGCTTAGGCCATAGGTTAAGAGAGTGTCCTTATAGAGGGGGTCCCGTGGACAACACCATCTACGGATCACCATGGTTCTTCGCCTTCAATAGCTAGGCAGAGGTTCATGCACCGACAAAGCCGCAGAGGTCGCGCGGAGTTCTCAGCTTTAGCGGTCCTTCAACCGCCTATATGATTTCGTATGTCTTTGACCCTTTAGAAACTTGTATGCATGATAAAGTTGTGGTATGTTTAAATATCACGAACATATTATATCGAGACTACGATGTGCTGAAGGAGTTGGAAGTACGAAAGATAATCTCTTTGGGCTTAGGACGGACTGATATACGCTAAGCAGGTATTAGGGCCACGCGTGGCATTGCTGGTATGCCGGTTGTGAAAGGGAACTATGTCGCTAATTATAAGTTTGATCAAAGAACATTCGGACGAATGTTTCTAAAAGAATGTTACACCCCGTGATTACAGTGATACGTGTTAAGAACGATGCGAGAACTCCTAATGTTAAGATTAGAGACTTGTAAAAATTTATCTAATTATGAAATTGTTTAAAATGTAATATTGTGACAAATGGAGGGCGATACGTGTCACCCCCTTAAGTGAGCTTCGCGAATCAACATGGGCAAGAGGGTCATTTGACCCTTGTTAGGAAGACAAGTCTTGCAACTTGAATAGCTTGACATAATTGACTTGGTCAATGGGTCCACATAGTCTTGATATTTAGTAAGACCTCATCCTAGCCACCCAATTGTACACATCTTGACCCTCCATGTTACTATATAATACTACTAGTAGTGAGACAAGTTCCATACTTAGCCAAATTTACAAAAAAATTGGAAGAACATCACATAGTGCTCTCGGGTTCAAGCATTCAAGAAGAGAAAAAAAATTTGTTTCTTGTCCATTTAGCTCCACACTTTAAACCAAGGTTCATGAGGGTATTGTAAGTGTATCTCAATAGAAAAATCCCGGAAAAATAGAGTTTTCGTATTAGTCGCAAGGTGAAAACCTAGTTGCTTTTCTAGGTTTTGTTTGGAAGTTTGAAGGAAAGTTGTTGGTATTGTTCTAAGGGTCTCAAGAGTATTGAAGTGTCTTCAAGGATCTCTAAGTTGCATGAGCAAATTCGGATTTGGAGTCGATCGAGATTCGTTGAGGTATAATCTTGTCTCTTAAAAATGTTACAAGATTATATATATATTGTTTGTTGTTAGCTTTATATGTTAGTATGAAGTTTATATGTTAAAGTTTGATAAGTATTATGGATTGATTGTAGTCTTAAATACGAAATGTCATTTAAGCCTCGTAAGTCGATTACAATTTGGTCGCTTATTAGAATTGTCGACGTTAATTACTTCAAGATTATAGTGGTTATAATCGATCATGACTTGATATCATGTTATGCTAACAACTTGGATTGAAATAGAATTGATAAGAATTGGTGTTATTATACCCTATGTGGCCGAATTGGACTTGTAGGTTGTATTAGTTTGATATCGCTTTATGGCGGAATTTTACACGCCTAGTAGGCGGTAATCCCCTATTGATTAATTTCATTGATCGTCCTTAAATGTGGCGTGTTTGGTTATTGAATTCGACCTTGAAAAGGTGGCAAAGTAAGTAAAAACAAAGGAGGTGATGTCCGATTTTCCGTAGAATTTAGTGACTTAGCACTTGGAATATTCTACGCCAAGAAGAGGTTAACGGACGATGGTGACCATTATAGTCAAGCACTAAGTGTCACGACCCGATCCCGCGCTCGTGATCGTGCCTTACCCCGCATCCTAGTGATACAACATCGAGAAAATCAATAAATAAAAACATGAACATAAATCAAAAGACATGATACATAAACAAAGCAACCAAAACAGCTTGCCTTTAGTATATTAATACATAAAACCCGAATGCTTTAATCCTTTTACAACCCCGCCACAACAAGATTACATGCACTTAAGATTTACAATAACTATGACGGACAGTGGCCCGCCATACCCCGAATGTACAAGAACCTACAACTCAGTGGAAACACATACCAAGAGATAAGCCTCCAAGGAACGGAGCTTCCCAATACGCTCAAGGTGATCCTAAAAGCGGATCGATGTACCAATGTACTTTCTACTGCAGATGAACGCAGCCCCAAGGAGGTCAAGACAACAGTACCAAGTATGTGAAATCAAAATACCGCAGCTTAAATCATAACTATATAAAGCAGAGACATGTATGATAACCAAAATACAAGACGCAACATAAAAGTAGCTAAGCCGTGACTCACGCCTCAAAGTCATCACTCAAATATAACTACGGGTCTCACGCCCACAACATCAATCATGTTCGCATCATGGCCACATGCCCCCGACTCAGACGGCAGACATGTCCATGATGCAACAATAATAACAATGCCGCACGCCACATGCCCGAATTACGTGACGCCAGACACGCCCATGTAACATCAACAACAATATATCGTGATCAACCCCGCCGCACGCCACATGCCCCGACTCGTGACGGTAGACATGTCCATGTAACCACAATAACAATATATCGGTAATCAACTCGCCGCACGGCCACATGCCCCGACTCAGACGGTGTATACATGTCCATGTAAGTTCTCAACAAGTCAACCGCCCTCCAACGAGGCGCCAGAGTATAGAAACACAATTCTACAATCAAAGGCTATCACAACAAGCATAGGCGAGTTACACAATAACAGGCATAGGCAAGTTATACAAAAACAAGCGTAGGTAAATTATACACAACTCAAGGTACTTCCATTTTATATCAAAGTCCGGTTTTAACTCCTAAAGTACTACGACGTTAAATTCCTTTTAAAGAGATCCATTCCTTTATAAAAGTCACCCGATATTCGTAGTATAAAATAGAGTGACTCACATTTTTAGCAAACCAAAACACTTCTCCTTTTAAAGCCAAGTTATCACATTAAAACCAATGATAAAACCCTTCTTTTTGTTTTCATAAAGTCGTTATAACTAACTTCCCATAAAGTCATATAACACTTTATGTTTTAAACCAATTTAAGACATAACAATGCCTTTCCCTTTTTCCTAAAGTTCCAGCTTGCCTAATTCCAATTACTCAAGTCTCTTTAGAAAAGTTTCATAGTTCAATGTCTTAATCTCTTTTAAAACAATTGAATAACATATGTCATATGTGGAGTGGTTTATTTTATAACCATCTTTATTAAAGCAACCATGATCTAGAAATGTAATATCATTTTGTCTCATCTTAGCTTCTATGCAGATGGAGGTTTCTACTGGTTTTAATAATACTTCTTTATTCATTACATTTTCCTTTATTGACGCTGCAGTGGTTTGTCGATACTCATTCTGATTTCCGAAATCAAGAAACATTATTCCCTTTTAAAACCAAGTACTCATTACTCACGAACGAGGTTTCACACAAAACTCATATTAATTCATTTAAGCTAAGTCTCTATCTTATAAGATCAAGTCTCTTAACTTCTAACATCAAGAAACCATTTTCTTTACTCTCTTAAGACGTTATACCTAACTCCCCATAAAGCTAGTATAACTCTTTTTAAAACCCTTAAAACCAAGTGTTACTCTTCTTTCAAAAATGGTTTCTTAACTCTTTGGACATACTTCAAGTTCTTTATTATTCAGGCTTAAGTCAAAAGAGACATTGCCGTGATAACCACGCTCAATTAGCACACGTAGGTCTACCGATTATATATTATTCAGCTTAAGTCAAAAGACATTGCCGCATTATATATATCTTCCTTTAAAATATCATGCTCAAGAGTATGGAAGAATCACATACCGCGACGATTATCGACTATAAGCAAAACGCCCACTCGCCATAACCAAGCTAGCCTTGTCCACCTTCTAAGTAGCACAGATACTTGCAAACATTCAACCAATAAAGGTTATCACCATCAGAATACACCCTATGTAAGTACAGCTTTAACTTCTACTTGCATTCTTCCAAGTGATTTCACTCAATCCTTTTCTCAGAATATCCTTCTATTACAGTTCAATTCTCTTCTATGAATCTTATATTCATTTCTACTACGACAGTATGTAATTTCCAATTACAATAGAAGGACAGTAGTATTTACCTCGATGAGCCCAAAATTATCCGAGTTTAAAGTCGCTCCTGAGCAACGCTTAGCTCCTACTCCGAGTGCTCCAATCCGCTCCAAACAACCCTTAGAAGTTCTAACCAACTTCTACTTAAATACTTCAACTATCAATGAAGATTTTCCTTAGGGTTTCATTTTTGTGACTGAGGGAAGTATAATAGTATTTTCTGGGCTTTTGTAAGTGTAACCTTGGGAATACTACAAGGTATTTGGGCATTATAACGATACTTGGAGAGTATTTCTATACCACAAAAGGGGGGGTATTTATACGAGACAACTAGGCTGTGGGGTACCTCGCCAAGGCTTCACAAGGGGAGGTGGTGGCTCTCACCAAGCACCACTAAGAGGGGGGGAGAGGACGAAACTCACACTAAGAGTGGAAGGATTTTTAACACTTAGAACAATTTCGGATGAAGAAGTTCATCAACTTATGGTATTTATAGGTCAAGAAATGGCCAACCAATGGCCAAGATTCATCCAAGTGTTAGGCAAGTGTAAGGCCAAGATCAAGCCAAGTACACCTTATCCATCTACCACACCAACTTGCACAAATATCCTACCTACTACATGCCCCATTTCGCCAAGCTTTACCGCCACACTATCCAATGCGAGGTGACACATGTCACCTCCCGCTGGTCCAACATGTTTCGCCTCTCAAAAATCCGCAAAAATTATAAATGACATAGCCGAATTTTCCTTCAAAGTTTAGTAAACGCTTCGCCGAAAAACGATTCTTTTGGTACTTGTGCCCAAATTTCGAACTTGCCAAATCTTTAAGGCTCAAATTTTATACGCACGCCCACGCATATACTGAAATACGGTATAACATTCTCCTCCTTAGAAACATTCGTCCCGAATGTTCCTTCTCAAGACGGATAACGATGAAGTTCTTCTAACAAGTTGCCAACGCCACACCTGGCCACGAAATAACACACGTTCTCTTCCTTCCTTACTCGTCGTGCCCTTCTCGAACACTTGAACTCTTCTAGTATACGTACCACACTTCAGTCATTGCTTCAGTTACCAAAACTTTGGAGTCACCACCTCCAAACTTGGTCATCTTACTAGCCTCAATCTCCCTTAAGACGGAGTGTGCCTGGGCCGGAGTATGAGACTACTCACTTCTTAAATAGTTATTCCGCTTTATTCACACTTTATGGTATCAGAGCCATGTTGGTAGAGATGAGTGAGTAGTCTCATACTACCGCCCCAGGGCGGTGTTGTTCTTAGGTTGCTAGGAAGAGTCCTATTACTCGCTTAAATTCTCAGAGCTACCGCAATAGTGACCTGCCCGCCGAAGTCCACCGCTCTAGTTCCTCGTAGTTACTACGGTCGTAACCTGCTCCGCCAAGTTCATCGCTCCAGCTCTCAGAGTTACTGCAATAGTTACCCGCCCCGCCGTAAGTCTACTATTCCTGTTATAGATTAATCACTTAGTAGTTATACTGTTCCGTTCATCCTCGCTGAGTACTACTGTAGTAAGCTTTCCTGGAGCAGTGATTTAGCCCAGCGACTGAGCGTGTCGGGCCGTATAACGCTTGGATGTCGCCAAGATCGTAGGAGAAAGTGTCGATGAACAGACATGTTAACTGCTTAAGTAATTAAAAAGAATAGAAATAGTGTTGATAACTAGATAGAGAACTATTTAGGTAAAGAAAGAACAAGAAATAGTGTTGACAACTCAGATAGAGAACTATTTAGGTAACTAGTAAAGAACAAGAACTAGTGTTGACAACTAGGATAGAGTACTATTTAGGTAGTCTGAGGAAAAGATAAGATTATGGTCGAAACCTAGTAATGTATAGAACAAGAATTTCTAGGAAAAGGATGGTAGTCTCCACGCTTGACAACAACCCTTTGGTTAAACAAAGTATTTTATAATAAAGATGCATCTAGAATTTGAATACATAAGAGATTATAATTCTCAGATTCTTGACATAAGCATAGCCAGTAGTGATACTACTAATCTATTGAAAGAGACTCTTAGAGAGTTAAGGTATTATAGACACTGGCCTGTGGTTAGACTCTTCATCGCCAAACTATAGTCTGGCAAGTAATCTGCAGTAAAACTAGTGACCTTTATGATGAGGTTATTAGATTAAGAAGAAGGATTAGCTATTTAAAAAATAGACAATCTGTTTCCAAATTTTTAGTAGAGCTCCATACAGCTTCTTCCTAAAGAGATGAACAATATCAACAGTGAAAAATTAGCAACTTCAAAGATTGCTAAAGTGGAAAAAGATTTACAGAATTGGAATATTCCAAAGAATCTTTCAAATCATTATGAAACAGAAAGTTTGATTTTATAAAAATTATAATATCAAAACTCAGAATCCACAAAGAGCTATTAATAACTCAAAAGAGATTATTAAATTACTATCTACTGAAGACATAAACAGATATAAAAAGGATTTTAATTTCCTTCACATAGGTTTGGTACAAATTGCTGTAAAGCCTTTGTATCGATTGGGTCTTGATACTCTATCCGCCTCTTATTAAGAGATGCAAGGTTATTAAACTTTGATGATTCCTTACTTGGAGTTCTACAAAGTAATTTAGCCAGAGGTCCAGTTTATTTTAACTGTTACCCAAATTTTTCAGTAGATATTAATGATCAGAACGTTATGGATACCTTAACGTTAAACATTAAAACGAAAAATATGAACAGTAAGATAAATACAAGAGAAATAGCTATAATATACAGAGTATATTACAGGCTAATGAAAACAACCTTAGCTCCAAAAGCTAAACTAGTTAGCAGTAAAGGTGCTACCATGCTTATGGAAGAAAACCAGGAACATAGTAACATCTTTGTTCCAAGAATGTTAAAATGGAATGAAATTTTAGCAAAAGATGAATGGCACTTCGATGCTATTACCCAACCAAAGATAGAACCAGAAAGTTCTGATATTGAACAAATAATCCAAAGATTTGGACGGTTCAATTGATTTAAAATTTTGAGATCTAATGGAAGATACTCTTTCAAAGGCATCTTCTTCCAAACCCCGAGGACGTAAGAGTATTCGATAATTCGCGAACTATAACCGAACGAAAAGTTCAGTGAGTAGACTATTCGTCATCGCACTAAAGTCTACTATCGACCAATCGATAGAACGATCGCAACCCCACCGTAAGTGAAATGCACGCGGAGATAGCTTCATGATTAGAGAAGATATCGATTTTAAAATCGATCGAAATATATTGATAAGTTATGGACAGATCCAGAGCACGCCATTAAAAGAAAATGGTATGTAAGCACCTTTCACTTAGTGAAAGGAAGGTGTTTAAAGTTAAGCCCGATAAGAGACATGAACAATGTTAGAGCAAATCTAGAATTCTTTAGGTGGTTTGAAATCACTGATAAACTCCATAATGACAGACAGTGTCTGAGTACCATTGTAAAAAAATGGTTCACAGGTGAAAGAACTATTGAGTCAGTAACACCTCCCTTAGAATGCTTAAAGATTCCCGCTAATCTGAAGTTCGACCGCCACCCCTTTCAAAAGGGATATAAAAGATCCTAATGATATCACACATGTTGATGATATTAATAAAATTCTTCAACAGAACAACTACACCAACCAGTTGTTACATGTTGTCTCTAACCAAATTGCAGAGGCAAGTAATGCTTCTACATTCAGGAATACACCAGTACGGTCGGAAGAGAAAACCCTATCCGAACCGCTTTTTAAGATTCCCCAATTTTCGGCAAAAAGCCATCCAAAATTTGGGAAAGAAATCAAGATGATCCGCTAGATGTAATCAAGAATAAATTCAAAGAGATGAAAGTCTCAAGGATCAACCTCAAAACATCCCGACAAATCCAAGGTGTTAAGCTGCGTTCTAGTTCTAATGGTAATCCAGATGTTAATAGATTCTAAAATTAGATAAAACTAATGGAAAGAATTTTTATAAACAATGACGCTCCTGCATACGTTGTTTCAAGAACGAATTCCACCCCAAATACATATTCGGTGATGAAATCCATGAATGGAACATTGACGCATGTCCGGCGACAAGTTGTTAAAGTACTCCATGAAACGGGAGTCCTGCTTAACCAGCTTATAAAATAAAAACACATACCGACGATGCTCAACTCAGATCAATCATAATTTCCGCTTTATCGAATGTTAAAAATCGCGGATAACTTCCTATTCGATATTGAAAAGGCAAGCATCATGAATGCTACTACCACAAATTCAAATAAGGAACATCGATAACGCTTTACTAATGAAGTTCACAAATGATGCCTCGCAACTCATATAATCAGATCGGAAAGCATTTTGTCGGGTGATCCAAAACTTTTCCAAGATAGAAGCTTGTAGATCCTTAATAATCTAACGTGTCCAAAATTACACGATTTTAAATGGTATAAAGATATATTTCTTAACAAAGTCATGTTACGACCGATCAGAACCATGATTATCGAAAGAAAGATTTATCGCTGGTTTGCCTAAACTCTTCACGAGAAGGTAAGAACCAATATCGAGACGCCACAATGGTGATACTCCCTACGCAATCATGACATATGGAGATTTAATCACTATATTAATACGACGCTTAGAATTATGTAATTCTATAAAGCTTAATAACCAGATACAAAAATACTCCACCAAAGGAGAATTAGGAAGTTTCACAAGACTTTGCTATGTTAAGATTACTGCTCCCTCAAAGAGCATCAAGAGGATGAAAAAGAATCATAACATTTCGCGCCCCAAAGCGTATAAAAAGAATTATACTCCCAAAAAGAAGTATAACAGAGAAAGCAACAGCAAAAATACAAAGATAAAAGGAACTTGCTGGAATTGCGGGAAAACAGGCCACATGGCCAATAAATGCAGTGAACCAGATAAAAGGAAGGATAAGATTAATCTCTTGGGAATTGATCCCAAAACAAAAGATAAACTGTTTACAATTTTAAATGAAGAACAGTCTAATAATAGCTCTGAAGAGTCTTCAGACAGTTTTTACAGTGACGATGGATCACTGGATCTGGGTTACAGTTCAGATAGTTCCACTTCCAGCTTTGACTGCGAATGTACTGGGAAAACTCGCACTGTACTAAAATGCATAATCATGCGTTATCTCAAATAGCAGCCAAGAGTTTTTCTTTGACATAGTCGATCACATTGATGACGACAATTTTAAAAAGCAATACCTAAAAGAGCTCAAGAAGCTTGTCATTAATCAGAAAAAAGAAAAAGGGATTATAGAGCCCTACGACATGAAAAGAGTTTTTAATAAATTTAAGGACTCTAAATCAGGTACTTCATTACTGCATTTAATAAAAGAAGTCTCGGATCTGAAGGAAGAAATCCTTCGAATTAATAAAAGGCTCAGTACATTAGAAACTGAAGCAGTAGCCAAAAACAAAGAGCCGGATCTCACGGAAGATCCCCAAACATCGTCTATTTTTAAACAGATAATTACTGATAATCAAGATGATGAAGGAATTGATAATAATCCTGATTCAGGGTTAACTTTGATATCTAGGGCTAGAGCAATAAGCTACCATGTCCCTATTAAGCTAATTATTGACGATTTTGCTATCGAAAGAATAGCGCTTTTAGATTCAGGAGCAGATCAAAACTGCATTCGCGAAGGTATAATCCCTACCAGGTACTTAAACAAGAGTACGTATAGATTATATTCCGCCACAGGTGAGGATATAGAAATTAATTATAAACTTTCGAAAGCACTTGTATGCAATAAGAACATTGCATTTACAAACAGCTTCATTATAACCAAGGATATAACTGAGGAAATCATTTTAGGAACACCATTCCTAGCCCTGATATTGCCGTATACGGCAAAACCAGATGGTATTCATACCACCACTATGGGAGAAAATCTCATATTTCCTTACATAAATCCTTTGACAAATGATCAGAGTGAGCGTATTAGGCAGAAAGTGGTCTTTAGAACACAAACAGGCTAAAACCATTTGAGTAAGCACGAAAGGCTGGAAGGGCCTGTGCCATATCATTGGTAAGAGTAATAAAAGACGCCATTGAAGAAAGCACGAAAGGCTGGAAAGGCCTGTGCCATATCATTGGTAAATTAAGCTAGAAAATAAGTTGCTAGAATAAACCGTAAACAATCCTGCATTGTTTTGTTACTACGTTTTCATAAGTCTTTTATCAAAACATTGATTTTGAGGTGTTAATGAGTCTCTTATTAAAACACTGATTTTAAAGATCGTATAAGTCTTTTATCAAAATTTAATTTTGAAAAACAGGTTTTAAATCTATAACGATTTAAACGAATCCTCAGAACATTGGTTCCATAAACATTTTTGGCATAAACCATCCACAGAGCAGTTCCCCAGAAGAACAGCAGGAATTAATGTCCAGCAGGTAAGTCAGCAAAAAAATGAAACAAGAAGAAGGCTCCAGAACGCCTTAAACAAATAATAGAGAAGGCATAAAAGTAAAAAAGATAACCCCACGCAGACGCGTACCAACAGCAGGTCCCTTCAAGAAAAGGACACAAAGCAAGATGGCGACATTTGCCCTTTCAGAAAAAGTAAAGGACACTTGCCCCTTCGGATAAAGAAAGTTTACACTCGCCCTTCTGAAAAGCAAGAGTCAAGACCGATATAAAGAAGACATTGACATTTGCCCTTTCGCAAAGCAAAGGACAAAACCAATAAAGAAGTTTACATTTGCCTCTTCAGAAAAGAAAGAGCCAAAGAAAGCGACATAAAGCAGAAAAAGACAAAGGACTTTAAAGCAGAAGAAGACGTTTTGCCCTTTCTGGTATCAGAGCCATGTTGGTAGAGATGAGTGAGTAGTCTCATACTACCGTCCTTAGGGCGGTGTTGTTCTTAGGTTGCTAGGAAGAGTCCTATTACTCTGTTTAAATTCCTGTAGAGCTACCAGAATAGTGACCTGCTCCGCCGTAAGTCCACCGCTCTAGTTCCTCGAAGTTACCATGGTCGTAACCTGCTCCGCCGTAAGTCATCGCTCCAGCCTCAGAGTTACTGTAATAGTTACCCCGCTCCGCCGTAAGTCTACTATTCCTGTTATAGATTAATCACTTAGTAGTTCTACTGTTCCGTTCATCCTCGCTGAGTACTACTGTAGTAAGCTTTCCTGGAGCAGTGATTTAGCCCGAAAGGACGGAGTGTGCTCGGGCCGTATATCGCTGATGTCGCCAAGATCGTAGGAGAAAGTGTCGATGAACAGACATGTTAATCGCTTAAGTAATTAAAAGAATAGGAAATAGTGTTGACAACTAGATAGAGAACTATTTAGGTAAGAAAGAATAAGAAATAGTGTTGACAACTCAGATAGAGAACTATTTAGGTAACTAGTAAAGAACAAGAACTAGTGTCGACAACCAGATAGGAGTACTATTTAGGTAGTCGGAGGAAAAGATAAGAGTATGGTCGAAACCTAGTAACAGATAGAACAGCAGCCCTAGGAAAAGGATGGTAGTCTCCACGCTTGACAACAACCCTTTGGTTAAACAAAGTATTTTATAATAAAGATGCATCCAGAATTTGAATACATAAGAGATTATAATTCTCAGATTCTTGACATAAGCATAGCCAGTAGTGATACTACTAATCTATTGAAAGAGACTCTTAGAGAGTTAAGGTATTATAGGACAGCTAGACCCGCTTCAGGGTTAGACTCTTACTGCCAAACTATAGTCTGGCAAGTAATCTGCAGTAAAACTAGTGACCTTTATGATGAGGTTATTAGATTAAGAAGAAGGATTAGCTATTTAAAAAATAGACAATCTGTTTCCAAATTTTTAGTAGAGCTCCATACAGCTTCTTACTAAAGAGATGAACAATATCAACAGTGAAAACTTAGCAACTTCAAAGATTGCTAAAGTTGAAAAAGATTTACAGAATTGGAATATTCCGAAAGAATCTTTCAAATCTGTTTATGAAACAGGAAAGTTTGATTTTATAAAAAATTATAATATCAAAACTTGTGAATCCACAGTAGCTATTAATAACTCAAAAGAGATTATTAAATTACTATCTACTGAAGACATAAACAGATATAAAAAGGATTTTAATTTCCTTCACATAGGTTTGGTACAAATTGCTGTAAAGCCTTTGTATCGATTTGGTCTGATACTTCATCCGCCTCTTATTAAGAGATGCAAGGTTATTAAACTTTGATGATTCCTTACTTGGAGTTCTACAAAGTAATTTAGCCAGAGGTCCAGTTTATTTTAACTGTTACCCAAATTTTTCAGTAGATATTAATGATCAGAACGTTATGGATACCTTAACGTTAAACATTAAAACGAAAAATATGAACAGTAAGATAAATACAAGAGAAATAGCTATAATATACAGAGTATATTACAAAGCAATGAAAACAACCTTAGCTCCAAAAGCTAAACTAGTTAGCAAAGAGCGTGCTACCATGCTTATGGAAGCAAACCAGGAACATAGTAACATCTTTGTTCCAAGAATGTTAAAATGGAATGAAATTTTAGCAAAAGATGAATGGCACTTCGATGCTATTACCCAACCAAAGATAGAACCAGAAAGTTCTGATATTGAACAAATAATCCAGCATTTGGATGGTTCAATTGATTTAAAATTTTTGAGATCTAATGGAAGATACTCTTTCAGTGCATCTTCTTCCAAACCCCGGAGGACGTAAGAGTATTCGATAATTCGCGAAACTATAACCGAACGAAAGTTCAGTGGAGTAGACTATTCGTCATCGCACTAAAGTCTACTATCGACCAATCGATAGAACGATCGCAATTTCACCGTAAGGAAATGCATGGTGGAGATAGCTTGGGCATGATTAGAGAAGATATCGATTTTAAAATCGACTGGAAATATATTGATAAGTTATGGACAGATCCAGAGCACGCCATTAAAAGAAAATGGTATGTAAGCACCTTTTCACTTAGTGAAAGGAAGGTGTTTAAAGAAGCCTGGATAAGAGACATGAACAATGTTAGAGCAAATCTAGAATTCTTTAGGTGGTTTGAAATCACTGATAAACTCCATAATGACAGACAGTGTCTGAGTACCATTGTAAAAAAATGGTTCACAGGTGAAAGAACTATTGAGTCAGTAACACCTCCCTTAGAACAGTTAAAGATTCCCGTTAACGGTGAAGTCTTGACCGCCACCCCTTTCAAAAGGGATATAAAAGATCCTAATGATATCACACATGTTGATGATATTAATAAAATTCTGCAACAGAACAACTACACCAACCAGTTGTTACATGTTGTCTCTAACCAAATTGCAGAGGCAAGTAATGCTTCTACATTCAGGAATACACCAGTACGGTCGGAAGAGAAAACCCTATCCGAACCGCTTTTTAAGATTCCCCAATTTTCGGCAAAAAGCCATCCAAAATTTGGGAAAGAAATCGAAGATGATCTGCTAGACAGAATCAGCAATAAATTCAAAGAGATGAAAGTCTCTGAAGGATCAACCTCAAAACATCCTGACAAATCCGTCAAGGTGTTAAGCGAAGGTTCTAGTTCTAATGGTAATCCAGATGTTAATAGGATTCTAAAATTAGATAAAACTAATGGAAAGAATTTTTATAAACAAATGACGCTCCTGCATACGTTGTTTCAAGAACGAATTCCACCCCACTACATATTCGTGATGAAATCCATGAATGGAACATTGACGCATGTCCAAGGACAAGTTGTTAAAGTACTCATGAAACGGGAGTCTGCTTAACCGCTTATAAAATAAAAACACATACCGACGATGCTCAACTCAGATCAATCATAATTTCCGCTTTACCGAATGTTAAAAATTGGCGGATAACTTCCTATTCGATATTGAAAAGGCAAGCATCATGAATGCTACTACCACACCAAATAAGGAACATCGATAACGCTTTACTAATGAAGTTCACAGTGATGCCTGCAACTCGTTATAATCAGATCGGAAAGCATTTTGTCGTGATCCAAAACTTTTCCAAGATGTAAGTTTAGAGATCCTTAATAATCTAACGTGTCCAAAATTACACGATTTTAAATGGTATAAAGATATATTTCTTAACAAAGTCATGTTACGACCGATCAGAACTATGATTATTGGAAAGAAAGATTTATCGCTGGTTTGCCTAAACTCTTCGCCGGTAGGTAAGAACCAATATCGTGAGATGCCACAATGGTGATACTCCCTATGCAATCATGACATATGGAGATTTAATCAGCTATATTAATATGACAGGATTAGAATTATGTAATTCTATAAAGCTTAATAACCAGATACAAAAATACTCCACCAAAGGAGAATTAGGAAGTTTCACAAGACTTCTACATGTTAAGATTATCGCCCTCAAAGAGCATCAAGAGGATGAAAAGAATCATAACATTTCGCTACCAAAGCGTATAAAAGAATTATACTCCCAAAAAGAAGTATAACAGAGAAAGCAACAAAGAAAATACAAAGATAAAAGGAACTTGCTGAATCATGGAAAACAGCCATGGCCAATAAACGCAGAACCGATAAAAGGAAGGATAAGATTAATCTCGGGAATTGATCCCAAAACAAAAGATAAATCACAATTTTAAATGAAGAATCAATAATAATAGCTCAAGAGTCTTCGACAGCTTTTACAAAGGACGATGGATCATCGATCCGGGTTACGCTCAGATAGTTCCACTTCCATTTGATCGCGAATGATCGGGAAAATCGCACTGCACTAAAATGCATAATCGCGTTATCTCAAATAGCAACAAGAGTTTTTCTTTGACATAGTCGATCACATTGATGACGACAATTTTAAAAAGTAATACCTAAAAGAGCTCAAGAAGCTTGTCATTAATCAGAAAAAAGAAAAAGGGATTATAGAGCCCTACGACATGAAAAGAGTTTTTAATAAATTTAAGGACTCTAAATCAGGTACTTCATTACCAGACTTAATAAAAGAAGTCTCGGATCTGAAGGAAGAAATCCTTCGAATTAATAAAAGGCTCAGTACATTAGAAACTGAAGCAGTAGCCAAAAACAAAGAGCCGGATCTCACGGAAGATCCCCAAACATCGTCTATTTTTAAACAGATAATTACTGATAATCAAGATGATGAAGGAATTGATAATAATCCTGATTCAGGGTTAACTTTGATATCTAGGGCTAGAGCAATAAGCTACCATGTCCCTATTAAGCTAATTATTGACGATTTTGCTATCGAAAGAATAGCGCTTTTAGATTCAGGAGCAGATCAAAACTGCATTCGCGAAGGTATAATCCCTACCAGGTACTTAAACAAGAGTACGTATAGATTATATTCCGCCACAGGTGAGGATATAGAAATTAATTATAAACTTTAAAGCACTTCAGATGCAATAAGAACATTGCATTTACAAACAAATTTTCATTATAACCAAGGATATAATCGAGGAAATCATTTTAGGAACACTATTCCTAGTTCTCGATATTGCCGTGATACTAAGAAAACCAGATGGTATTCATACCACCACTATGGGAGAAAATCTCATATTTCCTTACATAAATCCTTTGACAAATGATCAGAGTGAGCGTATTAGGCAGAAAGTGGTCTTTAGAACACAAACAGGCTAAAACCATTTGAGTAAGCACGAAGGTCGAAGCGGCCTGCCATATCATTGGTAAGAGTAATAAAAGACGCCATTGAAGAAAGCACGAAAGGCTGGAAAGGCCTGTGCCATATCATTGGTAAATTAAGCTAGAAAATAAGTTGCTAGAACAACCAGAAACAATCCCAGAATTGTTTTGTTACTACGTTTTCATAAGTCTTTTATCAAAACATTGATTTTGAGGTGTTAATGAGTCTCTTATTAAAACACTGATTTTAAAGATCGTATAAGTCTTTTATCAAAATTTAATTTTGAAAAACAGGTTTTAAATCTATAACGATTTAAACGAATCCTCAGAAACATTGGTTCCATAAACATTTTTGGCATAAACCATCCACAGAGCAGTTCCCCAGAAGAACAGCAGGAATTAATGTCCAGCAGGTAAGTCAGCAAAAAAATGAAACAAGAAGAAGGCTCCAGAACGCCTTAAACAAATAATAGAGAAGGCATAAAAGTCAAAAAGATAACCCCACGCAGACGCGTACCAACAGCAGGTCCCTTCAAGAAAAGGACACAAAGCAAGATGGCGACATTTGCCCTTTCAGAAAAGTAAAGGACACTTGCCCCTTCGGATAAAGCAGAAAGCGACACTTGCCCCTTCGGAAAAGCAAGAGTCAAGACTGATATAAAGAAGACAAGGACGTTGTTTCAAGCAAAGGACAAAACAATAAAGGACATTTGCCTCTTCGTAGAAAGAGCCAAAGCGACATAAAAAAAGACAAAGGACTTTAAAGAAAGGCGTTGTTGCCTTCTCAAAAGTAAAGGTCACGTAGTTTAGTCATCCATTTGTTTTAAATAATCGCCACACGTTAGACGAATAGTTCATTCGAGCCATTTAAGGTTCTCACCAGAATGTTAGCATCCGAATATCCTCTCTCTTTCTTCGATCTTGTATCTCTCTCTATGCTTTGAATAAAATTGTAAGTTTATTTTAAACTTATATTTTCTTATGTTTTAAAGTTTTGATTTCTGTTTTCGCATCTTACTTAGTTATTCCGCTTTATTCACCCTTTATTAAAGTGTGAATAAAGCGGAATATTTAAAACAGATGCGAAAACAGAATCAAAACTTTAAAACATAAGAAAATATAAGTTTAAAATAAACTTACAAATTTATTCAAAGCATAGAGAGAGAGGGATACAAGATCAGGCAAGGAAAGAGAGAGAGGGGGATATTTCCGGATGCCTTCTATGTTTACAAATGAGAACCTTAAATAGGCCTCGAATGAATTATTCGTCCTAACACGTGGACGGTTCTTTTTAAAACAAATGGACGGCTAAGATTACATGTCCTTTTCTTTTCCGAAAGGGCAAACATCTTCTTCTGCTTTAAAGTCCTTTGTCTTTTTCTGCTTTATGTCGCTTTCTTTGGCTCTTTCTTTTCTGAAGAGGCAAATGTCGCTTTCTGCTTTATTGGTTTTGTCCTTTGCTTTTGCGAAAGGGCAAGTGTCACCATCTGCTGACTCTTGCTTTTCTGAAGAGGCAAGCGTCGCCGTCTGCTTTATCTTTTGCTTTCTTGAAGGGGCAAGTGTCCTTTGCTTTTCCGAAAGGGCAAATGTCACCATCCTGCTTTATGTCCTTTTCCGGAAGGGACCTGCTGTCATTATTTGCTGAGGTACGCTTCTGCGTAGGCTTGTGCAATTCCTCGGGGAATGAGCATGTCGCCATTATCTGTCTCACTGTGGTTAGATTCCACTTCTTCTTCATCCTCCAATTTTGCCAGAGCTTCTAATAGCTTCCTTCTGGTTTCTGATTTAGAACGTGAGGTTTCTCCTGAGGAAGATGGACTTCTTCTTTCTGGTTTTACCCTATGTTCTTCCCTGGGTTTTGGGCTCCATCCTTTAATTCTGATGGTCTTGCTTAAATAACGGATCCTGTTTATTTCTTGGATATCAAATGACCAATTAATGATATACGAAATTCTTTTATTAAAAAAGAACTTGCATAACTTAATATGTTCTGGTAAAGTCGAAATCTGTTGTTCCTCTTGGAAACTCTTATACTTATCCTGGAAGCTTGAAGCTACCACCTGTGAATTTCCTCCGAAGATGCTCCACCATTCGTAGAACCATCGGGGAATAACTTTCTCCTTAATCCCTTCTGCATATTTGATAAACCAAGTGTGGGTATTTGGCCTAACATACAGAAAATTGAACCATGCATCCTTATAATCATACCAATTATAGGCTTGCGGTCTGTGAGTCCTGGATAATGGTATCTGGGTTTGTAGATGATCTACATACCAATTAAAGGGACTTAAAATCTTTTTAATGGTAAACTTGGAATACTCAATTCCGTCTGTTTTATCAAAATACTTGTGTTCGACTTCTATGGAGTCGGTATCAACTAAAATAAACTCATAGTACTTCCTAGTTTTCAGGGAGTCCTGAGTATCCACATACTGGTGGTCTGTATAACAGGGTTTTAGCAAATCTTGTACCCTAAAGTTTTCATACTGTTTGTCTAGTGCCATAATAGGCAAGGTTTGGGTATGGATAAATTCCCATTTCTGAATGGGGGCTGGTATCTCTTTCTTAGAGGGCCCTACTGGTTTAACTGCTTCTGAGTATGATTCCGGGGGAACCATCTCAGAATCGTCGCTCGCAGACGGTGTAGCTTTGAACTACCGAACTCGCTCTTCCCCTTTTTAGAGGAGACTGGTATAATTGGGAGATCTCCCAATACTGTGAACTTATTTTGTCCACTGGGTTTATGCAGAATTGGTCCTGCAGTTTTTTCTGCAAAAGGCTGTTTCATTTTCTCTTCTAATTTATTCTGAAATGGTGGTCTCATCGGGCGTAAGCCCTGGGAGCCTGGTCTCATTATTTCCCTGCAAAAATTCTCTCGTTAAGAAATCTGGCAGAGAGTTTTCTTCACCTTTTATAAAATCAATTTTAAAATCGAAGCTAGATAATAAAGCTTGCCATCGGGCAAAAATCTGTTTAGAAACTAAATTTTTAACATCTTTTTGCAAAATGTCTTTGGCTGCTTAAATGACTCTTAATAAAAATTCTTTGTTTACCAAATCATCTTGAAATTTTGTAATACATAGTACTATAGACAAAATCTCCTTTTTAACTGTGCTATAGTTTTTCTGTGCTTGGTTCCAGTTTCCAGAAGTAAATCTTACTAACTGTTCAACTGACTCAAGAGGAATTCTTTGTTTAAGGATACCCCCGTAACCTATGTCGGAAGCATCGCTTACTATCATAAAGGCTTCGGATTAGGGATGCCTAAACATGGAAGCTTCTGACAATTTCTTTTATCTCAGATGACAAATCTAGTCTGCTCTTCACTATGGACTGGTTTTTTCTTTAGCCTTTTATATAAGGGTTCACAAATCGTTTAATTCTTGGGATAAAATCTGCAACATAATTAAGACTTCCTAAGAATCTTTGTAATGAGTTTTATCAGAATTTCATCGGGAACTTGGTAGAGAACTCTATGGCTCGCAAATTGGTTTATAGGTTCCTTGGCAGAGATCATGCCCTAAGAACCTAATGGCCGTCTCAAATGCTTTATCTTCGCACTTACCGCTAGACCATCAGATTTAACGGCTTGGGCAAAAGTGTCTAAATGCTTAAAACGCCGTTTCTATATTATCTCAAAATACTAGAACATCGCCTATGTATACAATCATGTAATCGATCGTAAGGGTTGAATATGTTATTCATGATGTTCTCAAATTCTAAGGCATTCTTGAGTCCGAACGGCATTACATTCCATTCATATTGTCCAGTGGGACATTGAATGTCGCTTTATACTTATCTTTTCATCGACTTGAATTTGCCGAATCCTCGACTTCATGTCGAACTTGTCAGAAATATTAGCATTATAAGTTCTTTTTAATAAATCTCTTTATTAGGAATCGTACCTAATCCATTTTAACGCTCGTTAAGAGGTTTATAATTGATGATTTAGTCTGGGACTCTCTTTCTTTTTCAGCTTTTGTTAACATAGAAAGTCGAACAACTCCATTGTGATTTAGAATGCCTAATGATTCTTTTTCAAGAAATCATTGACTTCCTTTTTACAGGTTCCACGAGCTCATGGCTCATCCGATCGGTCCGCTTTTGTGGGAATGTTCTTCTCACTAAAGTCATCCGTGTATGGCAGATCTACAGTATGCTTCTTTCTTTTCCAGAAAGCATTTGGTAGTTCTGAACATATTTCTTTTTCCATAGAATCTAATAACTTCTTTACTCTAGTAATCACCTCCGGGGCTTTTAAATTGGATTCTATCCTTTTTATTTTAACATCTTCTTTTAGGTAGTTAACCTGGTTGGTTAATAGCCGTATTTTAAAGATTGTCTTCTGTTTAACATGACATCGTGATCGTGAGTTAAAGGACTTACGATGGGAACACAAGGTCTCTTCCCATGGAATCGTAAATACCGCCTAATTTAGCAGATATGGTTTTATCTGTGTTAGGAATGGGATTCCTAGAATGACTTCTTCAGTTATGTTTCGTGTAACAACGAAATCATTAGTGAAGCAAATACCATTATTACAGATATGGGCTTTTGAAAGCTTCCAATCTATTTTTATTTTATCACCCGTAGCAGAGTATAATTTATGTGTACTTTTTCTTAAGTACTTTGTGGGGATTATTCCTTCGCAAATACAATTTTGGTCTGCTCCAGAGTCTAATAATGCTGTCTTTTCCAAGATAAAATCTTTATTTATCATAACCTTAATAGGGACATGGTAGCTTAATGCTCTGGTCCTAATCAATTTTAACCCTGAGTTATTCTCTGTTGTCAGAGGTTTATTGGCTGGAATTAATTCTTCGTTAGCCAAGGTTTTAGTCTCTGTGAGATTCTTTTTCATACTGAGGATTTCATTTTTTAGATTTGCAATCTCTTTTAATAAATCCTGAACAGTAGTGTCTGAGTTAGTTTCTTTAATAGAAACTTCTTGGTGGTTATTAGTGATAACACTAATTTTCTGTTTTATACAGGTTGTACTCTCACAGTCTGAACTGGAGGTTGAACTGTAATTAGATGAACTATCGTCGCTGTAATAATCTGGAGAAACTTCAGAATAACCACTGGACTGTTCTTTATTTAACTTTGTAATAATTAATGAATTATTTATCTTTCTTTTGGGTTTTCTGACCCTCTTCTTAATCTTTGGACCTTTTACTCCATCCTTATTAACATTTGAATTGGAACCCCATCGGGTTTCGATTGAGTTCAAATTTCTTTAAGCTTACTATTAATTCGCTTGATAATTTATTATTATCATCTGACTTTGAGCGGCGTTTTGCCAAACAATCTTTAATATTACCGAAATAATCAGAAAGGGTTTTCCTTTCTGTTCCAATCAGTATATCACTAGACACGTGGGCCTTACTTGCACCAGTATCTTGTAATAGTTGACGGATTTCTTCCTTTTCCCTTAGGATTCCTTTTGGATCTTTTTCATCTTTTTTAGACGACTGATTAATCAAGATCTTACCCTTTACGGGGACCTCAATCTGTTCTAATGGTGGAGTTACTGTTTCAACAGTTTTCTCTTTTTTGAACCATTCTTCAGCAATGGTGTCAAGACACTTCATGTCGTTATGGAGTTTATCAGTGATTTGGAACCACCTAAAGAATTCTACATTAGAATTAATTCTGTTCATATCACTTATCCACTTATTTCTAAATTCTTTTCTTTCCTCGAGTGGGAAAGTGCTGTTGTACCATTTTCTTTTAATGGCATTTTCTGGATCTACCCATAACTTGTTAAGGGTTTTCCAATCGATTTTAAAACCGATGTTTTCCTTAATGGTGCCAAGTTCATCATGCTTTTGTGGAAGCATAGTAGTACTCCTACCACTACCTAATTTAGCTTTTGGAGCTAAAAAAGCTTCAATTCTTTTGATTATTTTATCTTCTGGAGATAAACTTTTATTCATTAATAATGGGCTTTATAGAGTTCACCTAATCGTATAGACATACTCTCAACGTTAGCCAAGCAACGGACTCTTATTCTTAGTCCTTCATTTTCTTCATAAAGTTCAATCATTCTATTGATGATTACTTGTCTAACTATGACTTGATGAAAATCCTCCAATCCTTTAATTGGTTTAGCAATTTTATAATACTCTAATTCTCTGAGATTAGCCTTTATCCTTTTATTGCAGTAGTTGCTTTTTATTATAATCGCTTATTCCGAAGAATTATACTTTCTTATATAATTAAACTCTGGACGCATCTTCATATTATAAAATACTTGGTCTAACCAAAGGGTTGTTGATAAGCGTGGAGACTACCATCCTTTACTTAGGGCTGCTGTTCTATCTGTTACTAGGTTTTAACCATACTCTTATCTTTTCCTCCGACTACTCAAATAGTACTCCTATCCTAGTTGTCAACACTAGTTCTTGTTCTTAACAGTTACCTAAATAGTTCTCCTATCCTAGTTGTCAACACTATTTCCTATTCTTTTTAATTACTTAAACAGTTAACATGTCCTGTTCATCTGACACTTTCTCCTACGATCTTCGGCGACATCCAACAAAGATACTACTGCACACTTCCTTTCGCCAAATCATCGCTCCAGGAAAGCTTACTACAGTAGTACTCAGCGAGGATGAACGGAACAGTATAACAACTAAGTGATTAAATCTAATCGGAATAGTAGACTTCTGACGGGACAGGGTAACGACTCTGGTAACTACAGGAACTAGAACCGTGGACTTCTGACGGAACAGGGTCACTATTCTGGTAGCTACAGGAATTCAAAAGAGTAACAGGACTCTTCCTAGCAACCTAAGAACAACACCGCCCTAAGGACGGTAGTATGAGACTACTCACTCATCTCTACCAACATGGCTCTGATACCATAAAGTGTTTAAGATGCGAAAACAGAATCAAAACTTTAAAACATAAGAAAATATAAGTTTAAAATAAACTTACAAATTTATTCAAAGCATAGAGAGAGAGGGATACAAGATCAGGCAAGGAAAGAGAGAGAGGGGGATATTTCCGGATCCCTTAGCATTTACAAGGTGAGAACCTTAAATAGGCCTCGAATGAACTATTCGTCCTAACATGTGGACGGTTCTGTTTTTAAAACAAATGGACGGCTAAGACTACATGACCTTTACTTTTTCGAAAGGGCAAAACGTCTTCTTCTGCTTTAAAGTCCTTTGTCTTTTTCTGCTTTATGTCGCTTTCTTTGGCTCTTTCTTTTCTGAAGAGGCAAATGTCGCTTTCTGCTTTATTGGTTTTGTCCTTTGCTTTTGCGAAAGGGCAAACGTCACTGTCTTCTTTATATCAGTCTTGACTCTTGCTTTTCCGGCGCGTTGTCGCCGCTTTATCCGAAGGGGCAAGTGTCCTTTACTTTTCTGAAAGGGCAAATGTCGCCATCTTGCTTTGTGTCCTTTTCTTGAAGGGACCTGCTGTTGGTACGCGTCTGCGTGGGGTTATCTTTTTGACTTTTATGCCTTCTCTATTATTTGTTTAAGGCGTTCTGGAGCCTTCTTCTTGTTTCATTTTTTTGCTGACTTACCTGCTGGACATTAATTCCTGCTGTTCTTCTGGGGAACTGCTCTGTGGATGGTTTATGCCAAAAATGTTTATGGAACCAATGTTTACAGGGATTCGTTTAAATCGTTATAGATTTAAAACCTGTTTTTCAAAATTAAATTTTGATAAAAGACTTATACGATCTTTAAAATCAGTGTTTTAATAAGAGACTCATTAACACCTCAAAATCAATGTTTTGATAAAAGACTTATGAAAACGTAGTAACAAAACAATTCTGGGATTGTTTCTGGTTGTTCTAGCAACTTATTTTCTAGCTTAATTTACCAATGATATGGCACAGGCCTTTCCAGCCTTTCGTGCTTTCTTCAATGGCGTCTTTTATTACTCTTACCAATGATATGGCATGTGCCCTTCCAAATTTCGTGCTTACTCAAATGGTTTTAGCCTGTTTGTGTTCTAAAGACCACTTTCTGCCTAATACGCTCACTCTGATCATTTGTCAAAGGATTTATGTAAGGAAATATGAGATTTTCTCCCATAGTGGTGGTATGAATACCATCTGGTTTTGCCGTATACGGCAATATCAGGGCTAGGAATGGTGTTCCTAAAATGATTTCCTCAGTTATATCCTTGGTTATAATGAAGCTGTTTGTAAATGCAATGTTCTTATTGCATACAAGTGCTTTCGAAAGTTTATAATTAATTTCTATATCCTCACCTGTGGCGGAATATAATCTATACGCATCTTGTTTAAGTACTGGTAGGGATTATACCTTCGAATGCGCTGATCCGCTTCCCGAATCTAAAAGCGCTATTCTTTCGATAGCAAAATCGCCAATAATTAGCTTAATAGTGATACGGTAGCTTATCGCTTCTAGCCCTAGATATCAAAGTTAACCCTGAATCAGGATTATTATCAATTCCTTCATCATCTTGATTATCAGTATTTATCTGTTTAAAAATAGACGATGTTTGGGGATCTTCCGTGAGATCCGGCTCTTTGTTTTTGGCTACTGCTTCAGTTTCTAATGTACTGAGCCTTTTATTAATTCGAAGGATTTCTTCCTTCAGATCCGAGACTTCTTTTATTAAGTCTGGTAATGAAGTACCTGATTTAGAGTCCTTAAATTTATTAAAAACTCTTTTCATGTCGTAGGGCTCTATAATCCCTTTTTCTTTTTTCTGATTAATGACAAGCTTCTTGAGCTCTTTTAGGTATTACTTTTTAAAATTGTCGTCATCAATGTGATCGACTATGTCAAAGAAAAACTCTTGGCTGCTATTTGAGATAACGCCAATTGTCTGTTTGGTACAGGTGCAGATTTTCCCGACATTCGCAATAAAGCCGAAGTGGAACTATCTCGAATCAGAATCTGCATCCAGTGATCCATCGTCACTGTAAAAACTGTCTGAAGACTCTTCAGAGCTATTATTAGACTGTTCTTCATTTAAAATTGTAAACAGTTTATCTTTTGTTTTGGGATCAATTCCCAAGAGATTAATCTTATCCTTCCTTTTATCTGGTTCACTGCATTTATTGGCCATGTGGCCTGTTTTCCCGCAATTCCAGCAAGTTCCTTTTATCTTTGTATTTTTGCTGTTGCTTTCTCTGTTATACTTCTTTTTGGGAGTATAATTCTTTTTATACGCTTTGGGGCGCGAAATGTTATGATTCTTTTTCATCCTCTTGATGCTCTTTGAGGGAGCAGTAATCTTAACATAACCGAAGTCTTCGCAGAAACTTCCTAATTCTCCTTTGGTGGAGTATTTTTGTATCTGGTTATTAAGCTTTATAGAATTACATAATTCTAAGCCCGTCATATTAATATAGCTGATTAAATCTCCATATGTCATGATTGCATAGGGAGTATCACCATTGTGGCATCTCCTGATATTGGTTCTTACCTTCTCGGCGAAGAGTTTAGGCAAACCACTGATAAATCTTTCTTTCCAATAATCATGGTTACAGTCAGGTCGTAACATGACTTTGTTAAGAAATATATCTTTATACCATTTAAAATCGTGTAATTTTGGACACGTTAGATTATTAAGGATCTCTAAACTTCTATCTTGGAAAAGTTTTGGATCACCAACAAAATGCTTTCCGATACAGTATAACAGAGTTGCCGAGGCATCACTGTGAACTTCATTAGTAAAACTGTTATCGATGTTCCTTATTTGGACTGTGGTAGTAGCATTCATGATGCTTGCCTTTTCAATATCGAATAGGAAGTTATCCCACCAATTTTTTAACATTCCAGTAAAACCGGAAATTATGATTGATGCAAGTTGAGCATCATCAGTATGTGTTTTTATTTTATAACTGGTTAAACAGACTCCCATTTCATGGAGTACTTTAACAACTTGTCCTTCGGACATGCCGTCAATGTTCCATTCATGGATTTCATCACCCGAATATGTAGCTGGGGGTGGAATTCGTTCTTCAAACAACATGTCTGGGAACGTCGGCTGTTTATAAAAATTCTTTCCATTAGTTTTATCTAATTTTAGAATCCTATTAACATCTGGATTACCATTAGAACTAGAACCTTCGCTTAACACCTTGACGGATTTGTCAGGATGTTTTGAGGTTGATCCTTCAGAGACTTTCATCTCTTTGAATTTATTGCTGATTCTGTCTAGCAGATCATCTTCGATTTCTTTCCCAAATTTTGGATGGCTTTTTGCCGAAAATTGGGGAATCTTAAAAAGCGGTTCGGATAGGGTTTTCTCTTCCGACCGTACTGGTGTATTCCTGAATGTAGAAGCATTACTTGCCTCTGCAATTTGGTTAGAGACAACATGTAACAACTGGTTGGTGTAGTTGTTCTGTTGCAGAATTTTATTAATATCATCAACATGTGTGATATCATTAGGATCTTTTATATCCCTTTTGAAAGGGGTGGCGGTCAAGACTTCACCGTTAACTGAATCTTTAATCGTCTAAGGAGGTGTTATCGACTCAATAGTTCTTTCACCGTGAACCATTTTTTACAATGGTACTCGACATCGTCACATTATGGAGTTTATCAGTGATTTCAAACCACCTAAAGAATTCTAGATTTGCTCTAACATTGTTCATGTCTCTTATCCAGGCTTCTTTAAACACCTTCCTTTCACTAAGTGAAAAGGTGCTTACATACCATTTTCTTTTAATGGCGTGCTCGATCCGCCCATAACTTATCAATATATTTCAATAATTTTAAAATCGATATCTTCTCTAATCATGCCCAGCTATCTCCACCATGCATTTCACTTCATGGGTCGCAATGCTCTATCGATTGGTCGATAGTAGACTTTGGGTATCGATGACGAATAGTCTACTCCTCGAACTTTTCGCTCGGTTATAGTTTCGCCAATTATCGTAATACTCTTCATCCTCCCGGTTTGGAAGAAGATGACCGAAAGAGTATCTTCCATTAGATCTCAAAATTTTAAATCAATCGAACCATCCAAATGCCGGATTATTTGTTCAATATCGTAACTTTCTCGTTCTATCTTTGGTTGTAATAGCATCGTGCCATTCATCTTTTGCTAAAATTTCATTCCATTTTAACATTCTTGGAACAAAGATGTTACTATGTTCCCGGTTTGCTTCCATAAGCATGGTAGCACCTTTATCGCTAACTAGTTTAGCTTTGAGCTAAGGTTGTTTTCATTAGCCCGTAATATACTCGTATATTATAGCTATTTCTCTTGTATTTATCTTACTGCTCATATTTTTCGCTTTAATGTTTAACGTTAAGGTATCCATAACGCTCGATCATTAATATCTCTGAAAAATTTGGGTAATGCTTAAAATAAACTGACCTCGCTAAATTACTTTGTAGAACTCAAGTAAGGAATCATCAAAGTTTAATAACCTTGCATCTCTTAATAAGAGACAGATGGGGGTATCAAGACCCAATCGATACAAAGGCTTTACAGCAATTTGTACCAAACCTATGTGAAGGAAATTAAAATCCTTTTTATATCTGTTTATGTCTTCAGTAGATAGTAATTTAATAATCTCTTTTGAGTTATTAATAGCTACTGTGGATTCACAAGTTTTGATATTATAATTTTTTATAAAATCAAACTTTCCTGTTTACAAACAGATTTGAAAGATTCTTTCTAATATTCCAATTTCAGAATCTTTTCAACTTTAGCAATCTTTGAAGTTGCTAAGTTTTCACTGTTGATATTGTTCATCTCTTTAGTAAGAAGCTGTATGGAGCTCTACTAAAAATTTGGAAACAGATTGTCTATTTTTTAAATAGCTAATCCTTCTTCTTAATCTAATAACCTCATCATAAATGTCACTAGTTTTATCATAGACACTTGCCGACTATAGTTTGGCAAGAAGAGTCTAACCTGTCGGTCTAGTCATTCTATAATACCTTAACTCTCTAAGAGTCTCTTTCAATAGATTAGTAGTATCACTACTGGCTATGCTTATGTCAAGAATCTGAGAATTATAATCTCTTATGTATTCAAATTCTGGATGCATCTTTATTATAAAATACTTTGTTTAACCAAAGGGTTGTTGTCAAGCGTGGAGACTACCATCCTTTTCCTAGGGCTGCTGTTCTATCTGTTACTAGGTTTCGACCATACTCTTATCTTTTCCTCCGACTACCTAAATAGTACTCCTATCCTAGTTGTCAACACTAGTTCTTGTTCTTTACTAGTTACCTAAATAGTTCTCCTATCCTAGTTGTCAACACTATTTCTTGTTCTTTCTTCACCTAAATAGTTCTCCTATCCTAGTTGTCAACACTATTTCCTATTCTTTTTAATTACTTAAACAGTTAACATGTCCTGTTCATCTGACACTTTCTCCTACGATCTTCGGCGACATCCAACAAAGATACGGCCTGTGCACACTGGCCCTTTCGGGCAAATCACCGCTCCAGAAAGCTTACTACAAAGAGTACTCAATGAGGATGAACTAACAAGATAACTACTAAGTGATTAATCTATAACAGGAATAGTAGACTTCGACGACAGGTAACTATTCGTAACTACAGAACCGAACAAGACTCCGACTTTAACAGGTTACGACCATGGTAACTACAGGAACTAGAACAGTGGACTTCTGACGGAACAGGGTCACTATTCTGGTAGCTCTACAGGAATTTAAACAGAGTAATAGGACTCTTCCTAGCAACCTAAGAACAACACCGCCCTAAGGACGGTAGTATCGATAGAACGACTGGCAGCCCCACCAGAAGTGAAATGCATGGTGGAGATAGCTTGGGCATGATTAGAGAAGATATCGATTTTAAAATCGACTGGAAATATATTGATAAGTTATGGACAGATCCAGAGCACGCCATTAAAAGAAAATGGTATGTAAGCACCTTTTCACTTAGTGAAAGGAAGGTGTTTAAAGCAGACTGGATAAGAGACATGAACAATGTTAGAGCAAATCTAGAATTCTTTAGGTGGTTTGAAATCACTGATAAACTCCATAATGACAGACAGTGTCTGAGTACCATCGTAAAAAAATGGTTCACAGGTGAAAGAACTGTTGAGTCAGTAACACCCCCCTTAGAACAGATAAAGATTCCCGTTAACGGTGAAGTCTTAACCGCCACCCCTTTCAAAAGGGATATAAAAGATCCTAATGATATCACACATGTTGATGATATTAATAAAATTCTGCAACAGAACAACTACACCAACCAGTTGTTACATGTTGTCTCTAACCAAATTGCAGAGGCAAGTAATGCTTCTACATTCAGGAATACACCAGTACGGTCGGAAGAGAAAACCCTATCCGAACCACTTTTTAAGATTCCCCAATTTTCGGCAAAAAGCCATCCAAAATTTGGGAAAGAAATCGAAGATGATCTGCTAGACAGAATCAGCAATAAATTCAAAGAGATGAAAGTCTCTGGAGGATCAACCTCAAAACATCCTGACAAATCCGTCAAGGTGTTAAGCGAAGGTTCTAGTTCTAATGGTAATCCAGATGTTAATAGGATTCTAAAATTAGATAAAACTAATGGAAAGAATTTTTATAAACAGCCGACGTTCCCAGACATGTTGTTTGAAGAACGAATTCCACCCCCAGCCACATATTCGGGTGATGAAATCCATGAATGGAACATTGACGCATGTCCGAGGACAAGTTGTTAAAGTACTCCATGAAATGGAGTCTGCTTAACCAGCTTATAAAATAAAAACATACCGATGATGCTCAACTTGCATCAATCATAATTTCCGCTTTACCGAATGTTAAAAATTGGGCGGATAACTTCCTATTCGATATTGAAAAGCAAGCATCATGAATGCTACTACCACACCAAATAAGGAACATCGATAACAATTTTACTAATGAAGTTCACAAATGATGCCTCTAACTCGTTATAATCAGATCGAAAGCATTTTGTCGTGATCCAAAACTTTTCCAAGACGTAAGTTTGTAGATCCTTAATAATCTAACGTGTCCAAAATTACACGATTTTAAATGGTATAAAGATATATTTCTTAACAAAGTCATGTTACGACCGATCAGAACCATGATTATTGGAAAGAAAGATTTATCGCTGGTTTGCCTAAACTCTTCAGAAGGTAAGAACCAATATCGTGAGACGCCACAATGGTGATACTCCCTACGCAATCATGACATATGGATATTTAATCACTATATTAATATGACGCTTAGAATTATGTAATTCTATAAAGCTTAATAACGATACAAAAATACTCCACCAAAGGAGAATTAGGAAGTTTCACAAGACTTTGCTATGTTAAGATTACTGCTCCCTCAAAGAGCATCAAGAGGATGAAAAAGAATCATAACATTTCTCGCCCCAAAGCGTATAAAAAGAATTATACTCCTAAAAAGAAGTATAACAGAGAAAGCAACAGCAAAAATACAAAGATAAAAGGAACTTACTGAATCATGGGAAAACAGCCACGGCCAATAAATGCAGAACTGCATAAAAGGAAGGATAAGATTAATCTCGGGAATTGATCCCAAAACAAAAGATAAATCACATAATTTTAAATGAATAACGTTTAATAATAGCTCAAGAGTCTTCGACGCTTTACTGACGATGGATCACCGGATCCTGGTTACGTCAGATAGTTCCACTTCCAAATTTGATCGCGAATGATCGGGAAAATCTATACTGCACTCAAAATGCATAATTGGCGTTATCTCAAATAGCACCAAGAGTTTTTCTTTGACATACGGTCGATCACATTGATGACGACAATTTTAAAAAGCAATATCTCGAAAGAGCTCGAAGCTTGTCATTAACTGTAAAAGAAAAAGGGATTATAGAGCCCTATGACATGAAAAGAGTTTTTAATAAATTTAAGGACTCTAAATCAGTACTTCATTACCAGACTTGATAAAAGAAGTCTCGGATCTGAAGGAAGAAATCCTTCGTATTAATAAAAGGCTCAGTACATTAGAAACTGAAACATTGGCCAAAGAAACAGAAACAGTGGCCAAAAACAAAGAGCCGGATCTCACGGAAGATCCCCAAACATCGTCTATTTTTAAACAGATAATTACTGATAATCTAGATGATGAAGATACTGATAATAATCCTGATTCAGGGTTAACTTTGATTTCTAGGGCTAGAGCAATAAGCTACCATGTCCCTATTAAGTTAATTATTGACGATTTTGCTATCGAAAGAATAGCACTTTTAGATTCAAGAGCGGATCAAAACTGTATTCGCGAAGGTATAATCCCTACCAGGTACTTAAACAAAAGTACGTATAGATTATACTCCGCCACAGGAGAAGATATCGAAATTAATTATAAACTTTCGAAAGCACTTGTATGCAATAAAAACATTGCATTTACAAATAGCTTCATTATAACCAAGGATATAACTGAGGAAATCATTTTAGGAACCCCATTCCTAGCCTGAGATATCGCCAGATACTGCAAAAACTGCACGGTATTTACACTACCACTATGGGAGAAGATCTCATATTTCCTTATATAAATCCTTTGACAACGAATCAGAATGGTCGTAATAAGCAGAAGGTGGTCTTTAGAACACAACCAGACTAAAACCATTTGAGTAAGCACGAAAGGCTGGAATGGCCTGTGCCGCATCATTGGTAAAATCAGCCAGAAGATGCCATTAGAGAAAGCACGAAAGGCTGGAAAGGCCTGTGCCGTATCATTGGTAAAATAAGCCAGATATTAAGCTGCTTAAAGTTAGTTAGAACAATCAGAAACAATCCCAGAATTGTTGGGTCACTACGTTTTCATAAGTCTTTTATCAAAACATTGATTTTGAAGTTTATATAAGTCTCTTATCAAAACATTGATTTTGAAGATTTTATAAGTATTTTGAAAAACAGGTTTTAAAATCTATAACGATTTAAAGGAATTCCTGCCAAACCAGGAAAAACATTTGTTATAACTTCCATAGACAAATTTAAATGGCTCACTATCCACAAAGCTTCTCCGTAAGAATGCAGCATTAATGTCCTACTAGTAAGTCACAGTAAATACTAACAAGGAAAGTTCATTTCCAAACAAGAAGGCTCTGTATGGCCTCAAGAAACAAAAGATCCCTTCGTAAAAGGACATAAAGCAGGATAGCGACATTTGCCCTTTCGAAAAAGTAAAGGACACTTGCCCTTTCAGAAAAATGATAAATAAAGCAGAAAGCGACACTTGCCCCTTCGGAAAAGCAAGAGTCAGAAACTGACATAAAGAGGATGGTGACATTTGCCCTTTTGCAAAAGCAAAGGACAAAACCAATAAAGCAGACAGCAACACTTTCCTCTTCAGAAAAGTAAGAGCCAAGAAAGCGACATAGCGTAAGACAAAGGACTTAAAGCGTATAGACGCTTGCCCTTTCAAAAGTAAAGGTCATGTAATCTTAGCCGCCCATTTGTTTTAAATGTAACTGCCCACGTGTTAGACGAATAGTTCAATGAGGCCTATTTAAGGCTCTCATTTGTAAACATAGAAGGCATCCGGAAATATCCCCCTCTCTCTCTATTTCCTTGCCTGATCTTGTATCCCTCTCCTTTACTATGCTTTGAATAAAATTGTAAGTTTTTAAAACTTATGTTTTATTTTCTTATGTTTTAAGTTTTGATTTGCTGCATCTTAAATAGTTATTCCGCTTTATTCACACTCTATGGTATCGAGCCACGTTGGTAGAGATGAGTGAGTAGTCTCATACTACCGCCTTAGGCGTGTTGTTCTTAGGTTGCTAGGAAGAGTCCTATTACTGCTTAAATTTGTAGAGCTACCGCATAGTGACTGCTCCGCCGAAGTCCACCGCTCTAGTTCCCCGTAGTTACCATGGTCGTAACCCCGTTCCGCCGAAGTTCATCGCTCAGCTCCTCGTAGTTACTGTAATAGTTACCCCGTCTCCGCCGTAAGTCTACTATTCCTGTTAGAGATTAATCACTTAGTGGTTATACTGTTCCGTTCATCCTCGCTGAGTACTACTGTAGTAAGCTTTCCCGAGCAAAGATTTAGCCCGAAAGGACTGAGTGTGCTCGGGCCGATATCGCTGATGTCGCCAAGATCGTAGGAGAAAGTGTCGGATTAATGTGACATGTTAATCGCTTAAGTTATTAAAAAAGAATAGGAAATAGTATTGACAACTAGGATAGGAGAACTATTTAGGTAAAAAAAGAACAAGAACTAGTGTTGACAACTAGGATAGGAGTACCACTTAGGTAAAGAAAGAACAAGAACTAGTGTAGACAACTAGGATAGGAGTACTATTATGTAGTCAAAGGAATAAGAAAAGAGTAGGACTAAAAGCCTAGTAACAAGTTAGAACAACAGCCCTAAGAAAAGGATGGTAGTCTCCACGCTTATCAACAAACCCTTTTGTTATAAACCAAGAAGTATTTATAAAATGAAGATGCGTCCAGAATTTGAATACATAAGAGATTATAATTCTCAGATTCTTGACATAAGCATAGCCAGTAGTGATACTACTAATCTATTGAAAGAGACTCTTAGAGAGTTAAGGTATTATAGGACAGCTAGACCCGCTTCAGGGTTAGACTCTTACTGCCAAACTATAGTCTGGCAAGTAATCTGCAGTAAAACTAGTGACCTTTATGATGAGGTTATTAGATTAAGAAGAAGGATTAGCTATTTAAAAAATAGACAATCTGTTTCCAAATTTTTAGTAGAGCTCCATACAGCTTCTTACTAAAGAGATGAATAATATCAACAGTGAAAACTTAGCAACTTCAAAGATTGCTAAAGTTGAAAAAGATTTACAGAATTGGAATATTCCGAAAGAATCTTTCAAATCGCTTATGAACAGAAAGTTTGATTTTATAAAAAATTATAATATCAAAACTTGTGAATCCACAGTAGCTATTAATAACTCAAAAGAGATTATTAAATTACTATCTACTGAAGACATAAACAGATATAAAAAGGATTTTAATTTCCTTCACATAGGTTTGGTACAAATTGCTGTAAAGCCTTTGTATCGGTTGGGTCTCGATACTCTATCCGCCTCTTATTAAGAGATGCAAGGTTATTAAACTTTGATGATTCCTTACTTGGAGTTCTACAAAGTAATTTAGCCAGAGGTCCAGTTTATTTTAACTGTTACCCAAATTTTTCAGTAGATATTAATGATCGTAACGCTATGGATACCTTAACGTTAAACATTAAAACGAAAAATATGAACAAGAAGATAAATACAAGAGAAATAGCTATAATATACGAGTATATTACAAAGCAATGAAAACAACCTTAGCTACAAAAGCTAAACTAGTTAGCAGTAAAGGTGCTACCATGCTTATGGAAGAAAACCAGGAACATAGTAACATCTTTGTTCCAAGAATGTTAAAATGGAATGAAATTTTAGCAAAGATGAATGGCACTTCGATGTTATTACTCAACCAAAGATAGAACTAAAGTTCGATATTGAACAAATAATCCAGATTTGGATGGTTCAATTGATTTAAATTTTTGAGATCTAATGGAAGATACTCTTTCGCATCTTCTTCAAACCTCGAGGATGAAGAGTATTCTGATAATTCTGGCGAAACTATAACCGAACGAAAAGTTCAGGGAGTAGACTATTCGTCATCAGTACCCAAAGTCTACTATCGACCTTTTCGTTCGGTTATAGTTTCACCAGAATTATCAGAATACTCTTCATCCTCCCGGGGTTTGGAAGAAGATGCACTGAAAGAGTATCTTCCATTAGATCTCAAAAATTTTAAATCAATTGAACCAGCCAAACGCCGATTATTTGTTCAATATCGTAACTTTCTCGTTCTATCTTTGGTCAGTAATAGCATCAAGATACCTATATACGCAGAGTCTTAAATACTACCTTTTGTCCTTTTAATCTCAAACCGAAACCCTAAGGAAATCTTCATAGTTGGTTGAAGTATTTAAGTAGTTGGTTAGAACTTCTAAGGGTTGTTTGGAGCGGATTGAGCGCACTGAGTAGAGCTAAACCTTGCTCGTGATCGACATTATAACTTGTTAATTTTGGGCTTATCGAGGTAATTATCTTGTCTCTATTGTAATTGGAAATTACATGTTGTTAGAATATATAGTTGAAGTATACTATATATAGAGTGAACGTAGTTATCGGCAATGTCTTTTGACTTAAGCCCAATAATAAGAAACCTTTTCAAAGAAGAGTAATCGAATCAGTAATTACATAGATCAGACACGGTAGACTTGTGTAGCTTTTCGTGAGATAGAATTGTGCACGTCCGGATTAGACGATAACCCCGCTGGCTTCGTAGCACCCGATAGAGAGGAGATTTACGCCATGTGGGGAGGTCCGAATTTTCTCAGAATGTTCTACGAAGAGATCTAGATGTTAATGCGCCTTGTGGACTTATAGGTTCAAGTACTACGTGACGCGATCTACTTGGCTTAAGGAGTAGCCACGGTTGGAAGTACTTGGAGCGCTTGCTATTAGTCGATACTCGTCGCGAGGTATGTGAACTTCTTCCTATCTCTTCTAGAATGATATATGTGTAACTATGTAGTACGGTAGACGTACAGGTGTTAAATGTATTTGATTGGCCTAAAACATAAAGTGTTATAACGGCTTTATGGGAAGTCAAGTTATAACACTTTATGTAGGTAAGAAAATACTTGTGGTTTTTAAAAGGTAAATCGATTTGAACTATAATCAAGGGTTATGTGATAATAAAGAACTTGAAGTATTTCAAAAGATTTTTGAATCATTTTGAAAGAAGAGTAATACTTGGTTTTTGAAAACTTAAGAGTTATACTAGCTTTACGGGAAGTTAGGTATAACGGCTTAAGAAGGTTTTATCGATTTCGAAATCGTAACGTATCGACAAACCACCGCGTTAATAATAAAAGGAAATGTTTTGACAGATTAAGTATTATTAAAACCAGAGAAACTTCCATCCGCATGAAGCTAAGATGAGAAAATGATATTTCCTGTGTCATGGTCATTGTAATAAGATTGTTATAAACAAGAATATCCTACTCACACATAAGGCTTATGTTTATCAGATGGTTTAAAAGAGAATTATATTCTTAAATGAATAAGGCTAGAACTACGAAACCTTTCTAAAATAAGAAACGTGAACATTTGAAATTTGGCAAACTTGGACGCTTGAAAAAGAACGTTGTTACTTGGTTTTACAAAGAGAAGTGTTTTGATTTACTTCAAAAGATAATCACTCTATTGTTATATACTACTTGTATTGTGTGACTTTTGTGAAAGTAACATATCTTTAAAGAGTTATCAGATAAAGTACTTTGGGGATAAAAACCCGATCTCGTTAATCATATAGTAGAAAGTACCTTACGTGTGAATAACTTGATTGTATTGGTTTGTGATAGCCTTGTAATACCTTCGTGTTGATTTGATAAGTAATCATATTAGGATGCTACGTGTGTTAGTATTCGTGATGTTTGTGTAAAGGGGTTTTCCTCGATTGTGCTTACGTTGTTTAAACGATAAATCGTTATGTTGGTATTATACCACTCACCGTGTTTCCGGTTGCCCTCCGACGCGGGTAGACTCAGCGGATGGGACCATGATTCGAGAATACCTCACGCGGGTCCCGGCCTATGCGGAGCTACGAGAGTTCCGTGTTAGTGCGCGCCTTTATGGTCACGCGGTCTACGCGCTACGCGGATCGCGAGTCCGTGACGACGCCGGGAGTACCGCCTCGACGCGGGTTATACCTCACGCGGCCTATGAGATTGGCCTACGCGAGTCGCTGGAGTTCCAGGCTAGACGCGCACATTTAATATCATGCGCGAGCGACCACTTTGATCATGCGTGACGGCCTAGACAGATATCATGATACGCTTTATGACCTTGTTAGTACTGGGTGTTAGTAGCTGGCCATGACTTCGCATTTACCTGCATCGCTTTATTTGGACACGTGGGACCCGCTGCTCATATGTATTCCTCGTGCTTTTCTATCATCGATCACGGCATGAGGAAGGTATTCCACGCATGATTGATGCTGGGCGTGAGACCCATTGTTATATCGAGTGATGACTTTGAGGCGCGAGTCCCCGACTCAGACATGATCGCTATTTATCGCGAATCGTAGTTTGCTATCATACATGTCTCCCGCTTATAGACTACTATGATTTCATTTACGATCTTCATGTTTCACATACTGTACAATTGCCAGATCGACCTTCGGGCCGCGCTCATGCCGCAGTAAAGGTACACCGCCGCCGATCCTCGCCTAGTGGTCACAGCGCTTGAAGCTCGTTCCTCCGAGGCTTATTCGCATAGTCCCCGCTGATCAGGTGCTACATTCAGGTATGACGGCCCGCCCCGCCGTTGTTGTCATATCATTCTGCAGGTCCGTAGTAATCGCATGGGCAGTGGTAGAAAGGGATGTAAATCGCTCAAATTGTTATTTATATATACCGACAGAACCGCTTTGGTTAGCCTGCCTTCTTATTTCACCGCCTTATTACATTGGTTTCATGTATTGTCTTTATGTTCACTGATTACTCGATGTTGATCACTAGGGTTCCTGGTAGTGCACTACCACGCCCCGAACGGGTCGTGACAATGACATAGCCGAATTTTCCTACGAAAGTCAGGAAACGCTTCGCCGGAAAACGATTCTTTTAGTGAGTTGTGCACAAATAAAACGTCCAAGGCTTAAACTTTTACAAACTTTCAGACGCACGCCTACGCATACTCCGGAAATACGGTATAACACCACATCTCGCTGTGCTCGACGCGCAGATCGCACTCGTGCGAGTGTCGTGTTCTCGCAGGAGCTTGTTACTCTTGTGGCCACCGGGCCATTTGAAGAGAGATTGTCCGTCGAGAGGCGCATGGGTGGTACAAAGGCACCGACAAGATCGCCATCGGGTCTTCTTCTCCTTCGTGGTTATGCACCGGAGGCGTGGTACTACCGGACGCAGCCGCGTAGGGTCGTGGTGGTGGTTCCAGCTTCTAGCGGTCCACGTAATCGCATATATTCATTAGCCACCGCCAGATTGTGAGGCTTTCGACGCCGCCACAGTACATTATTGATTTCATCGTGACGCTTATGCTTTGATAGATCCGTGTTCTACCTTGTGCTATGTGTCCTCTTATCATGTAGAATCGGATAGAGCCGAGTCGATAGAGTTTTGAGGTAGCTACGCCAACGGGAGATCTGTTAGCCGAAAGGTGTACAGAGGTTGTTCGTATATATTTACAATGCCGCACTTGCAGACTTGATAGAGCCGAGATGACATATTTTGACGCCATTACGGGTACGGACTGGTTGGCTTCTTGTTATGCCAACGCTGATCGTAGGACAGTTGGTTCGGTTCCGCTTCCTAGCGAGCCGCTTATCGAGTGGAAGCGGCAACACAGGCGCCGGTGGTAGGTTTATTTCTTACCTCAAGGCTAGGAAGATTGTGCGTAGCGGTACATCTATCATCCGTTCGTAGTCGATACAGAGGCCGAGGTGCCGTTCTTGGCCAAAGCTGGTTAGGAGTTTCCAGATGTGTTCCTAGACGATCTTCCGGGTATCCCTCCTGAGAGGGAGATTGAGTTTTGTATTGACACGTTGCCAGACACTCGACCTATTTCCATTCCGCCATACAGACGGCACCGCCGAGTTGAGGAGTCAAGGACCACCAAAGATTTGCCGAAAAAGGTTTTATCGTGCCTAGTGTATCTCGGGAGCGCCGGTTTTGTTCGTGAAGAAGAAGGATGACGTCACAGATGTGTGTTGATTACAGCAATTAATAAGGTAACCATTAAGAATAGGTACCCTCCCCGTGATTGATGATTTGTTTGACCAACAGCAGGTACGAGGTTCTTACTCTTCCCGGCGGGTCGACGGTTACGTGATCTATCGTGATGCCTGCATCGGGCCAGGGTGTGTTTTGACGCAAAGACGGCAAGGTTATAGCCTATGTTTCCTGCTAGCTACTAAGCATGAGAGGAATTACCCTACCCATGACTTAGAGTCCGCAGCTTATTCATGCCTCAAGATTTTGAGACATTATTTGTAATGGGGTTCATGTGGATATTTATACGTACTCACAAGAGCCTCCAAAGATATCTTCAGCAGTATGAGTCGAACTTGCTGCAGAGACGGTGGTTAGAGTTGCCGAAAGATTATGACGTTGATATTCTATACCATCCGGAAGGCCAACGAATTGCCGATGCCTTGAGTCGTAGATCGACGGGAGCCCGTTAGAGGTACATGCAGAGACAGACATAGTCCGCCGATCCACCGCTAGCGAGCCTTAGGTTCGATTGATCGATACCGACGATAGCTGGTACGGTTCGCGAGGTTGCCGAGTCTTCCATTGTTGATGAAAGCGGTGAGGCGACGCTTGAGGACCCGTGTTGGTACGGTATCGGACGCACTTCTTCAGAGGAGAAGAGTCTATTCGAGGTAGCGCGCCACGGGTGTCGCGATTGAGGGCCGGCCAGGTTCCCGATGTGGTCAGACTTCACACAGATTCTCGGGAGAGGCACACGTTGCTCGTTATTATATTCATCCGGTCGACCAAGATGTACCATGACCTCGATGTTTGTATTGGTGGACGGCCCAAGAGGACGCGGCGTGTTTTTGCACGGTCCTAATTGCCGCAGTCAAGGTCGAGCACCGCAGGCCCGCGGATTATTGCAGCTATCGAGATTCCGACTGGAAGTGGGAGGTGATCAACATGGACTTTGTTACATTGTTACCTCGTACTCAGAGGAAGTACGACTACATTTGGGTTATTGTTGACAGGCTGACGAAATCAGCCCATTTCCTTCCAACAGACGACGCCACCGAGGACTATGCCAGTTGTACATCGAGAGATTGCGAGGTCGCATCTGTCCCTGTCGATTATATCTGATAGAGGAGCCCAGTTTACGACTAACTTCTGGAGGTCTTTCCAGAAAGGTTTAGGGATACAGGTGAGTCTCAGTACAACATTCCATCCTCGATCGACGGGCAGCAGCGCATCATCCGCATACACTTGAGGATATGTCGCGCGCGTGATTGATTTCGTGGGTAGTCGGGAGGATCATTTGCCTCAGAGTTTGCTTATAACAATAGCTACCATTCCAAGATACGACGACGCCATACGAGGCTTTATACGGGCGAAATGTAGATCGCCGGTTGGTTCGACGGCGAGGTGCGCTTATTGGCCTGCAGCATTTGGTACAGGCCGCGGATAAGCGTGAAGCTTATCCAGAGAGATCATAGCGCCCGTAGCCTAAGTCATACGCGATAATCGGCGCTGCATTTGGAGTTTCGTGTAGACGATTGGGTCTTCTTACGCGTCACCCATGGCGGTGTGATGAGATTCAGAAGAAGGAAACTCACCAAGGTACATCGGGCCCTACCGCATCGTCCGCAGAGCCGACAAAGTTGCTTATGAGTCGATCTCGCCATCGAGTTAGAGGCAGACATCCGCCTTCCATGTTTCTATGTCCCCTAACTGCTTTTGTAAATGCATTTACGTGGCCAGTGGAATTATTGGTATGTCGGGGTTGTGAAAGGAAACGGTGTCGCTAATTTTAAGTTTGACTCCGAAAGTTTCTAAGGGGGGAAGAATGTTACACCCCATAAATTCAGATATAAGATAAGTTGACAAACATGTGTTGAACGGATTTTGAGCCTACTTTGGAGTGTTGTACCCCAGTTTTAAGAATTGAGGGGTGTTTAGCAAGCCTAGTATAAAGTTTGATGAGTCTAGTTCCAACGCAACAAACAATTCGCCGACAGACATCTGAGCGAGAGGTACGGGCGCTGGAAGTTCAATGGACAGCGCAGAGGAAGGATTTTCAGAAGAGCGCCTAAGCACCGCGCGCCATAAATCTCGAAAATCCTCCGAGGTTTCGCGCCAAGCGGATTTTTTCGCGAAAGTGCTAAAATCGTGGATATTTTCAAAAGGGCCTTCGGGAGGGTGACAAGTGTCCTCCCATCTTGTTGACCAAGAAAAGGGTCTATTTTAGACCAAGTCTTGAAAGACTTGGTCATTTCACCTTAAGAACTCTTAAGAGCTTCTCTTTTCTCTCAAGGTTTTGAAGAAAGCTTAGCCTGCAGGTATCGTGAGCCATGCAAGAAGGCAAAGTGTTGATAGACTTGTGGGAAACTCACGAGGACGAGTTTGACGGAAAAGGGGTTCAAGAAAAGTGGCTTTGAAGGCAAAATCTAAAAGGTAAAAGATTCTCTTTCTCATAAAAATTAATAATAATGCTCAGATAGTTGATTTTGACTACGTGACTCATGTTTACGGGATTGATAAGTATTATGGATCGCTTGTAGCCTTAGAATCAAATGTTATACAAGCCACTAAGATCGATTACCAATTCGTCGCTTATTAGAAATCGCCGATGTTACTTACTTCAAGATTATAGTAGTTATAATCAAACGCGACTTGATATCATGTTATGCTACCAATTTGGATTGAAATGGAAATTGATAAGAATTGGTATTGTTGTATTCATTATGGCCGAAATTGACTAGTAGTTGTATTAGTTTGTTATCGTCATGCGGAATTTTACACGCCTAGTAGGCGGTAATCCCCTATTGATTAATTGCTTTGATCGTGCCTTAAATGTGGCGTGTTTGGTTATTGTATTCGCCCTGAAAAAGGTGGAAAAGTAAGTAGAAACAAAGGAGGTGTCCGATTTTCCATAGAATTTAGAGACTTTACACTTATAATATTCTACGCTTGAAGTAAGGCTTTAATAGACGATTGTGAATATTATAGGTTGACATTCTACCATGACTTTGTACTTGGCAAGTGGTTTGACCCACGAGGTATGTAGAACTTTTCTTATCCTTCGAGCATGACTAGTTACACGATATAGTACAGAGACGACAAGATCTTGATATCCTTTACTAGTTTATCAATGGCCAAGTCGGGTGAGTTAGAGATTAACTCGCTTCTTTGAAAGTATTAAGGATGTCTTAAGTTTTATTAAAGTTACGGACTTCAAGAGTTTTAAAGTATGTGATACTTGATTCGCTTTAAACGTATAAGTCCTCGATAGGAAATTGTACTTAACTAAGGTATAAAGTGAATATAACGACTTTATGAGGAGTTGGTTATATTGGCTTTATGGAAAGATAAATGGCTTGATTTAAGGAAAGGCAATTTGATTTTAAGGCATCGATTGCCTAAGGTTTTATAAGAAAAGGAGTCACTTGATTTAGAAACCTAACTTTATTTCTAAAGGTATTGTGACTTGCCTTGAAATGTAATTTGGACTTGATACTATGGTTAATAGTATCTTGGAGGCTTTCTACTAAAAAGAGTCATTTGTTTTAAAGAGTAGAAGTACGTAGTACTTTGGGTTAAATTCCCGGATTTTTATAAAAGACATGTTAGTGCCTTAAGTAAACTAAAATGAGAGTGTTTATAAACAAGAATAATAAGAAGTTAGGGATTTCTTAACTTGCTTATGTATTGTATGATGTTTAGAAGGCTTATGTTATGTATGATAGCCTGATTTGTGCTAGTGGTATATTATTCTTTACGGTCATTCTGGTTTGTGGCATTTGCATATTCCGTGGATTTGCTACCCACGATGCGAGGAATACCTCACGCGAGTCCGAAAGCGGCTTACGCGGTGAAATAGTCCCACGCGGCGTCCAAATTTATGCGAGAATACCTCACGCGAGTCCGTAGTGGCTTACGCGGGTGAAATAGTCCCATGCGGCGAGTACCTCACGCGGTCCACGCGACCTACGCGTGAAATAGTCCCGAGTAGGATTGCTAAACGATATCATGCGCGGTGGTCCCGCTGATCGCGAGCTTCCTATTTTATATCGTAAGGATACTACTATTTACTCTCATTGTTAGTAAGGCACAATGTAATCGTAATTTGATTATCATACATGCCTCCCGCTTGATTTAGACTTACGATGTAATTACGATTTTCCGCTTTACATACTTAGTACATATCAGATCGACCCTTCCTGGGCCGTGTTCACGCCGCAGAGTGGTAAGCAGTGGTGGATCCTCATTCTTAGATCACTTATCGACGTCCAAGCTCCATTTCTCCTGAGGCTTGTCTCTTTGGTACGCTCTTCCCCGATGCTGCGATTATGTACATTCGCGGTACGGCGGGCCCTGTCCCTCCACAGTTGTTATTCCTAGAGGTCTGTATTCACATATGTGGTTGGGCTGTAAGAACTGAGTTGTACGGTTGTACTTTTGGTTATGTTTATATCATGGAAGGCGGCCTTATCGGCTAGCCTGTGTTGTTTATTGTTTACACATGTATTTATGTTGTGTATGTTCCGCTGCTATTCTCTGATGTATACCTGAACAGGGTGCCCAGGTAGGGCACCAGTCGCGGCCCCGGGGTCGGGTCGTGACACATATGGCCCTAATACATCGCACATGCATATCCATCCATCATAAACCAAACGAGGAATCAAGTCCAAAGGGTGCATCATCACTATTTACTCCCATTCATGGCCAAAAGGATTATCTTTTCGTATTTTTCTTTAGTCATAACTATAAACACTTCAATTCTTTCAACCCTTGTTCTCTCATTTTCTTACTTATCATATTCTTCTCGTACTTCCAAACTTATTCTAGCATACGTACATAATCTCAATCATCGCTTCTGTTTTCTAACCCTTGGGGTTACTATATCAAAACTCGGTCATTATACTCAGATTCAATTTCCGTTAAGGCCCTTCTCGGCCCTCAAGATTCGTTCCCGGAACGCGCCCACGAACTCGTACAACGATTAACTAGAATTGAGCCTTACATCGTGGCCCTATCACATAGCGGGACTACATCCAACTGACCTCATTCTATTCCAGGCTATGGGTTAACCCGCAACAGCCCATACCCGATCCATAGTCGCACTTAATTATCATTCTGGTCCGAATAAATCTTACTACCCGGAAGGCCTTATACATCTAAGGTCTCAGGCCATCAATATTCTACAGCTTCACAATTATTCTATGTCCTTAGCCTACATTATCAGTACTCACATACAGGAAATGTAGCTTCTTAATATCTCATAATCACGTGGTCTCACTCACAACAACTCTAATTGCTCCATACCATTATTATTCACATAATCTCTTAAGCGTACAACATAGCTTAATCTAACAACATGGTATGCTCTCAAATCAATAAAACATGATCTTTTTTAAAAGTCTATCACAATCTCAGACCGTTTATTACCTTCTGACTATTCCAAGTCAGTACATACATAAAGCCTAGGTGTAGATTAAATAAACTGTTTCACACCTTCCAAGTATTTATCAAGACTTTACCAACTTATGGTAACTCATAATCATCATAGGCAACACACATATGAACCCAAGTAAATACGCTCGTACAGATATACGTCATCATAATACCATTTATACGACAATTTTACCAACCTGGATACGCAATCCATATAATCCTTTCTGGGCCACTATTGTCTTTCTCATAGCTGCAACCACAATAACACGTTAGGGAGAGACTACCCTAACGACACAACTCTATTGCACGATCTCAGAGTGAGAAAGTGGAAACCAATCCTAAATGTCTCAGCCTCGATTATAGATACGGTGCACAACACATCGATAATCGTTAATCTAATAGACACTGGCCTCAGACACTTTCCGAGACTAATCGCTTCGATACTACTTTTGTCACGACCGACCCTCGGATCACGATCGTGCCCTACCCGCACTCCTTACAGGTATACATCAGAGAAAATCAGCGGAACATACATACAACTCTAAATTAATAAATAAAAAGTCAATAAGGAATAACCAATAGGTTAGCCGATAAGGCTACTTTCCTGGATATATAGATACATAACCGAAAGCAGTTACCTCATTTCCTTTACAAACTGACCCACAACATATGACTACAGACCTCTAAGAGTTTTAACATAACAACCGAGACGGGACAGGGCCCCGCCATACCCCTGAATATACATGAATCTACAACCTCAGGAAAACCGTACCAAAAATAAGCCTCCGGAGTAAATGAAGCTTTTTCCCAAAACTGAACCGAGATCCTAAGAGCAAGGATCACCAACCTGTGTACCTAAATACCTGCGGGCATGAACGCAGCCCCCCGGAGGGGGTCAGTACAACAGATACCGAATATGGAACGGAAATAAGGTAGAGTAAAAAAATCATAACTGTACAAAAGAATGACAGGGGCAAGTATAAAAAGGGTAAATACCAGATCCTACCGTGTCATTACAACTCTTGAACTTAATCACACTTTATTATCTTTTCCCCTTTTATTCAATAAAAGTTATAGTCAAATTCTTACCTACATACTTAGGAAAAATCATCAAGTCCTTAACCATATAGCTTACGTATCTTGCATAATATAATCCGGCCCTTTATGGAGGGACTTCTTATTCGGGAGCTTACTTTGATTACCCATACGTGATAACGTAACCCGACCCATTTGCGGGACACGGCGAATTCATAAAAAGTCTTCCCACGGCGTATATCGCACGCCCATTCTCGGGACGCGATAAAGTCATATAGTCCGCCCATAAAGGTATATCGCCTCGCCATTCTCGACGCGATAATGTCATATAGTCCGCCCATAAAGGTATATCGCCTACCATCCTCGACGCGATAATGTCATATAGTCCGCCATAAAGATATACTTCCTACCATTCCTCGACGCGATAATGTCATATAGTCCGCCCATAAAGGTATACTTTCCGCCATTCTCGACGCGATAATGTCATATAGTCCGCCCATAATGGTATATCGCCTGCCCATTCTCGACGTGATAATGTCATATAGTCCGCCCATAAAGGTATACTTCCTCGCCCATTCCTCGACGCGATAATGTCATATAGTCTGCCCATAAAGGTATACTGCCCGGCCCATTCCTGACGCGATAATGTCATCTTTACATAACATTTTAAATCATCTTTTCCTTTCTTCTTAAGTCGTTAAAACAACTTCCCATAAAGCTATTATAGCAACCTTCGCTTTAGAGAACTTAAGGAACTTTTATTTCTTTTTACATTAGGAAAATTAAACCCAAAAGTACTACGACATACATACTTAAAAAGAATCATAAAACTTCTCTTTTTTAAATCCATAAACTTCTTATTTTGAAACTCAAGTTACATTCGCTTGAAATCAAGCCTCTTAACTTTTGAAATAAATCATAAACCATACTTTTAAATCAAGTCATTTATTCCTTTAAGAATCAAGTCCCATAACTTGAAAAATAAAGTCTCGTAACCTTTTAAGAAATCAAGGTTCATAGTCTTAAAACTTCATGACATAAACTCTTTAAATTAAATAACATATACTTTTACGAGTCAGGATGTCACGACCAACCTGCCCGTGATCGTGCCTTACCCCGCACCCTAGTGATACAACATCGTAGTAATCAATGAACATAAAACAAGACATGAAAATATTATGAAGTAAGAAACAAGAACGGAGAAAACTTGCTTTACGCATATATATAAATCAATTTTAAACTGAACAATACATCCTATTACAACTCGCCACAACAAGATTTCATGCACTTCTAAGAATGATACGATAACAACAATGGCGGACAGGGTCCGCCATACCCCCGAATGTAAATACCTACAACGACAGTGGACTATACCACCGATAAGCCTCCCGAGAAACGGAGCTTCCCATACGAATCGTGACTCCCGAGAACTAGGATCAACGATCGTGTACTTCAACTCGCGGATTTAACGCACTTCGGGCGAGGTCAAGATAACAGTACTAAGTATGAAATCAAAATATCAGAATGAAATCATAATAGTCTATAAAGCAGAGACATGTATGATAACCAAACTACGCTCACAATAAATAGTAAATATGTCAAGTCGTGACTCACGCCAAAGTCATCACTCAAATGTAATTCATGGTTCTCACGCCATAACATCAATCATGCCTGCGGAATACCTTCCTCACCGCCTAAGTTTATAATAAAAGAACACCAAGCACTACACATGAACAACAGGTCCCACCTGTGTCCTAAAAAAACAGTACATGGTAAGTACTAAGGCATAACCGACTAATAACACCCACATTACTAATGTGGTCATAAATCAGATTATGATATCTCGCTTGCATCATTACATGATCAAAGCCGGTCACTCGCCAAGATCAAATGCGCTGCCTAGCCCTCGAACTCTCCGTAGTTCGCATAGGCCAACCTCATATGCCCGCATGAGGTAGTCCTCGCATCGAGGGTAGCTACTCCCCGGCATCGTCCTGGACTCGCAGTCCGCATTGCCCCTAAGACCGCATGACCACAAAGGCCGCAAACTCAACTGGAACTCCCGTAGTTCCGCATGGATCCCCGACCCGCATGAGGTATTCTCGAATCACGGTCCTGCATCACCGAAGTCTACCCCGACGGAGGCGCCTAACCTCCGAGACAAGTCATGGTGGTACAATACCAACATAACTACCGAGAGTCAAACAACTTTAAGCGCAATGAGGAAAACCCCTTTACACAAAACATCACAAGATACTAACACACGTAACATCCTAGCATGTTTACTTATCAAATCAACAAGAAAGTATTACAAGGCTATCACAAACCAACACAATCACGTTATACACACAAGGTACATTCTAATATACGATTAACAAGATCGCATCTATTCCCAAAGTATTTCATACATTATCTTTTAAAAGATACGCATGCTTACAAAGTCACACAATACCCGTAGTATATGAAAATAGAGTGATTATCTTTGAAGTAAATCAAAACACTTACCTTTGTAAAATCAAGTAACAACATTATTTTCCAAACGCCCAAGTTTGCCTAATTTCAAATGCTCACTGCTCTTATTTTAGAAAGGTTTCGTAGTTCATAGTCTTATTCATTTAAGAATATAATTCTCTTTAAACCATCCGAGAAAACATAAGCCTTATATGCGAGTAGATATTCTTGTTTATAACAATCTTATTACAAAGAGCCATGATCTAGAAATGTCATTTTGTCTCATCTTAGCTTCTATGCATGGAAGTTTCTAATGGTTTTAATAATACTTAATCACCAAAATATTTTTATTAACGCCGCAGTTGGTTTGTCGATACACATTCCGATTTCCAAATCAAGAAAACATTCTTAAGCCGCTATACCTAACTTCCCATAAAGCTAGTATAACTCTTAAGTTTTCAAAACCCAAGATACTTCTTCTTTCAAAATGATTCAAAATCTTTGAAATACTTCAAGTTCTTTATTATTACATAACCAGCCGCTTATAGTTCAAATCAATACCCTTTTAAAACCACAAGTATTTTCTTACCTACATAAAGTCGTTATAACCAACTTCCCATAAAGCCGTTATAACACTTTATGTTTTAGACCAATCAAATATATTTAACACACGCACGCTCATCGCATCACATAGTTACACACATATCATGCTAGAAGAGATATAAGAGGTTCACATACCTCGCGACGACATCGACTAATAGCAAAACGCCCAAGTACTTCAAACCGCCGACTACCCTTAAGCCAAGTAGATCGCGCCACGCATAGTACTTCAACCTATAAGGCCACAAGGCGCTTTATTAACATCTAGGTCTAATCGTAGAACATTCTACGTAAAATTCAAGAAGACCTCCCCGCAACAAACAGAAATCTCCTCCTCTAACGGGGCCGGCTACCAAGCCAACCATGGGGGGGGGTTATACGTCTAATCCGGACGTGCACAATTCTACCTCACATAAAAACTACACAAGTCTAATGTAATACCGTCCTATGTAATTACAGTTCAGCACCCTTCTTTCGAAAAGGTTTCTTATTATTCAGGCTTAAGTCCAAAGACATTGCCGATAACAACGTTCAGTTCTATATATAGTATACTTCAACTATATAGTATAACAATCATGTAATTTCCAATTACAATAGAGGGACAAGATATTTACCTCGATAAGCCCATAATTATCCGAGTTTAAATGTCGATCCTGAGCAAGGTTTAGCTCCTACTCCGCGTCCTCCAAACAACCCTTAGTAGTTCTAACAAACTTATAATTAATTCTCCAAGCCTCTATGGAGATTTTCCTTGTGGTTTCGGTTTTGTGGATCAAGTGGAAGTATAATAGTATTTCGGCTTTTCAGATAAGTATAACCTGTATACTACAAGGTATACTACTAAGGTAATTGGGCATTATAACAATACTTTGAGAGTATTTCTACCAAGAGGGGTATATATACGAGACAACACCACAAGTGGTGTATACCCTCGCCTACCCTACTGTGTGGGGTACTTCCTGCTGGGAGAGCTCGGCCACTAGGCCTCACAGCGGAAAGTGGACGAAACCAACAAGGAGTGGGGAAGATTTCAAGACTTGAATTTGTAGAATGGATGGGTTAAGTCTTCTGTGCCGGGAGGGTATTTATAGTTCAGCAAAGGCCAACCAATGGCCAAGATCATGCCAAGTGCATAGCAAGTGTAGGCCAAGATTCACCCATGTGTCCTTAACCAACTAACACACAAATATCCTACCTAACCCTGACAAAAATGGCCACACTTTCGCCACCTTTACCGCCCACACTCCACCAACGAGAGGGTGCCTGGCGCCTCTTGTTGGTCCAACACGCTTGCCTCTAAAAATCCGCAAAAATTAGAAATGACATAGCCTAATTTTCCTTCGCAAGTTATGCAAAACGCTTCGCCAAAAACGACTTAATCGGGTGTCAGGAACAAATAATTTTCGCCAAGCCACTTTAAAGCCCAAACTTTTCTACGCACGCCCCACGCATACCGAAATACGGTATAACATTCTCCTTCCTTAGAAACATTCATTCCGAATGTTCTTTCTAAGTCTCAAACAAACGCGCGCCAAGATAGTCTTCACTACTATACTTACGAGAACGATCCTCGCCACACCGCCACGTAAAACATCTCCGCGCAAATTCTTACATCCAAGTCCACGAGGAATCACCTCTAACATCACCACAAATACCTCTCCGGGTCTAAAATATACCGCTTCGCACCTTCTCCTTACAAAAGAAATGGTCACATCTACGCCGCCATACATGCTCGCTTCTCCCTTTACTCGACGCGATACCACTTTTGTCACCTTGCCGCGAGGTTCTAGTGTCACCCGCGACCTAACAAATGTTACCGGATCGCATGCGATCCCCGAGGATGTCGTGACACTTCTCGACACTCAACTCTTACCACACTTCGCTATTGCTTCGCTTTCCAAATCTCGGGTTATTATCTTCAACTTGGTCATCATTAATCGAACACTGACGGATCTCCGATACTTTCCCGATCATAACAATACGAAGACGACATACCGCTTCCTAAGTCGGACGGCAATTGCTAATATATAGGCAACCCGCCTATTCTTCACGAACTCGTGCGGCCCAAAGTAACTCGCTAAGTTCCTCTCGCTTTCCAAAACTCGCCACACCCAACCCGGTAGTACTTTCAAGAAGACCGACCATTAATCTCGAACTCTAAGCGCCGCCGATTATCCGCACGATTTCTCCGAGCCGCCGTAACCTCTTCTAGACAAGCGTTACCCTATCCACACCGGAACAAGCTCAACCAACTATCTCAATCTTGCCAACATCGAACCAATCGACTCAATGACTTACACTTCCGCCCGCAAGGCGCCATAAAGCGACATCCCAATACTGAAATGGTAGCTACTAAAACACTCCTCCACAGAGACAACAATCCTTACAAATACCCCCGAAATCCACACACCGCCCGAGGGCGAATACGATACTGAGACTCACCGAAGTTCCTAATCCTCGCTCGTAAAACTTCCAAAAGAAACAAATACCAGAATCTGGCTCCACTGTCATTATAAGGTAAAGGTAGGCACCCCGCAGCCTTACAACCTTTCTCGATATAACGCCGCAACATACTACCGAGTACACGCTTTGTACTAAAAGATAAGACGCCGACCTCATCGCCCGACCATCGACAACGCATCCACGAACTCGCATTGTTAACTAAACTCGGGCCTAACACCTCATGACCCTACCACAAGGCTGGACCACCACAACCGACCCCACCACTAAACATGCCGCTGGCTGACCCGCAACGTGGCCTCAACCCTACCCTAAGAACGCCGCAAAACGCCAGCTCCCGATCCGAACAATCTCTCTAATCATGTTACGAAACCTAGCTGTATTCTTAGCTCAACTACCCTCTATCATTCCACACTACTAAGGACCTATCCCAAACATACCACGCGCACTATGCACTCCGATAAGGATCAAACAAAACACTACACCTTTTCTCGAGACGGCCTTACCTCTAAGGTCTCTACGATAAAGCTCTAAGGCTCACACTTCCCTATCCACAATCTTTCCCTACTAACCATGATTTCAAATCACTAATTACACACCGCTATCGTAACATAGCACTTATGATATACCCATCTTATCATACATACCGATCTCTGTAGGTTAAGGATATACTTATATCTACCGCTTCACTCTCCTTAGTCGCTCTAAACAAACCTACCCCGTAGGCACATAGCTGGGGAGACGACGAACTACCCACCGATCCTCGGCGTCGAGTCCTCCTACTAGACATCCTTTCGACACACGGACTGACGACCGCAGGTAAAACAAGTACCAACTAAAAGATGACATTCCCCGACGACGTCACACATCGCGAACACTGGGAAAATCAATCCGGCCGGGCCGAACCTACGCGTGGTCAGAACCGAAACTCGAGCTCACCAACTCCCATACCCCTAACGCCCCGAATCCGGAAGACCACTCGACCGCGAGGTGCATATCTAATCTGGCCGCGAGGCGACTTGCTCGGAAGTTACCAAAGGACCTCGCCGCTCGCCCTCTTCTCGCCCTTCGTTAACCCGCCGATCTCACGCTTTGCTCGCCGCGCATAAGCCCGCATACGTGCCATGCTCAAGCCTAATCAAGAATTACTTTGTACAACCTCTCTTAGATAGTCATCAAGACTCGCAGACATCGGTATACTCGTAGCCAAATCCATACTAGTAATAGGTCGCTTTTTGCAATCTATATTCTCGCTCCTGGCCGTGGAACAAGGTTCAAACATCATGGCCGCAGAGGAATCGCCGCCGTATAAACTCGCTGGCTTAGCGACGCCGCAGAACTCCCCGAACGAAGCACCACCCTGTGTGATGATTGGGCCTGCGCCCACGAACCCTCTCAGATTTTACTCGCAGCCTCCTGCCGCTTTGCCTCCGCCCGGCCGTTCTACGCGAGGATAACTGTAGTGGAAAGAAATACGTGAGAGGTCCAACTTACAACACGCCTCTAAGGCACGATCTCAGAGTGAGAAGAATAGAAACCAATCCTAAATATCCTATAGCCTCCTCGACATCGCGTGGTGCACAACACACCGATAATCAAGCACTCCATCGATACGGTCAGACACTTTCCGAGGATTAATCGCTCGATACCACTTTTGTCATGACCAACCTGCCCGCGGATCGTGCCTTACCCCGCACCCTAGTGATACAACATCGAGTAATCACGAACATAAAACAAGACATGAAAATATTATGAAGTAAGAAACAAGAATGAGAAAACTTGCCTTACTGCATATATATAAATCAATTTTAAAACCGAACGCTATATCCTATTACAACTCGCCCACAACAAGATTTCATGCACTTAACAATGATACGATAACAATGGCGGACAGGCCCCGCCATACCCCGAATGTAAATACCTACAACGACAGTGGACTATACCATCGATAAGCCTCCGAGAAACGGAGCTTCCCATACGCCGAATCAGGACTCCGAGAACTAGATCAACGATCGCGTACTTCAACTCGCAGATGAACGCAGCCTCGGGCGAGGTCAAGATAACAGTACCAAGTATGTGAAATCAAAATATCAGAATGAAATCATAATAGTCTATAAAGCAGGAGACATGTATGATAACCAAACTACAGTTCACAATAAATAGGCAGTCATGTCAAGTCAGGGACTCACGCCCTCAAAGTCATCACTCAAATGTAACTATGGTTCTCACGCCCATAACATCAATCATGCCCGTGGAATACCTTCCTCACTGCCGGCAGTTTATGATAAAAGAACACCAAGCACTACACATGAACACCAGGTCCCACCTGTGTCCTAATAAAATAGTACAGGGTAAGTACGAAGGCATAACCGACTACTAACACCCACAGTACTAACAGGGTCATAAATCAGATTATGATATCCGCTCAGATCATTACATGATCAAAGCCGGTCACTCGCCAAAGAAGATCAAATGTGCGCCTAGCCCCGAACTCTCCGTAGTTCGCAAGATAGGCCAACCTCATAGGCCCGCATGAGGTATTCCTGACGAGGGTAGCTACTCCCTGCATCGCCCCGACTCGCAGTCCGCACGCCACAAAGACCGCATGACCACGCGGCCGCAAACTAACCTCGAACTCCCGTAGTTCCGCATGGATCCCCGACCCGCATGCAGGTATTCTCGAATCACGGTCCTGCATCACCGAAGTCTACCCCGCACGGAGGCGCCTAACCTCCGAGACAAGTCAAGGTGAGTGGTACAATACCAACATAACGGCCGAGAGTCAAACAACTTTAAGCGCAATGAGGAAAACCCCTTTACACAAAACATCACAAGATACTAACACACGTAACATCCTAGCATGTTTACTTATCAAATCAACAAGAAAGTATTGTAAGGCTATCACAAACCAACACAATCATGTTATACACACAAGGTACATTCTAATATATGATTAACAAGATCGTATCTATTCCCAAAGTACTTCATACATTATCTTTTAAAAGATACGTTACGCTTACAAAAGTCACACAATACCCGTGAGTATATGAAAATAGAGTGATTATCTTTCAAGTAAATCAAAACACTTACCTTTGTAAAATCAAGTAACAACATTATTTTCCAAACGCCCAAGTTTGCCTAATTTCAAATGTTCACTGCCTTATTTTAGAAAGGTTTCGTAGTTCATAGTCTTATTCATTTAAGAATATAATTCTCTTTTAAACCATCCGAGAAAACATAAGCCTTATATGTAGTAGATATTCTGTTTATAACAATCTTATTACAAAGAATGCATGATCTAGAAATATCATTTTGTCTCATCTTAGCTTCTATGCAGATGGAAGTTTCTACTGGTTTTAATAATACTTAATCACCAAAATATTTCTTATTAACGCCGCAGTTGGTTTGTCGATACACATTCTGATTTCAAATCAAGAAACATTCTTAAGCCGTTATACCTAACTTCCCATAAAGCTAGTATAACTCTTAAGTTTTCAAAACCCAAGATACTTCTTCTTTCAAAATGATTCAAAATCTTTTGAAATACTTCAAGTTCTTTATTATTACATAACCAGCCGCTTATAGTTCAAATCGCATCTTTTTAAAACCACAAGTATTTTCTTACCTACATAAAGTCATATAACTAACTTCCCATAAAGCCGTTATAACACTTTATGTTTTAGACCAATCAAATACATTTAACACACGTGACGCTCATCGCATTACATAGTTACACACATATCATGCTAGAAGAGATAGGAAGAGGTTCACATACCTCGCGACGACATCGACTAATAGCAAAACGCCCAAGTACTTCAAACCGCTTGGCCACTCCTTAAGCCAAGTAGATCGCCACGCATAGTACTTCAACCTATAAGGCCACAAGGCGCTTATTAACATCTAGGTCTAATCGTAGAACATTCTACGTAAAATTCAAGAAGACTCTCCCCGCAACAAACAGAATCTCCTCTCTAACTGGCCGCCACTAAGCCAACTGGGGTTATACGCCTAATCCAGACGCACAATTCTACCTCACGTAAAAACTACACAAGTCTACTGTAATACCGCCCCATGTAATTACGCTCAAAGACCCTTCTTCGAAAAGGTTTCTTATTATTCAAAGCTTAAGTCCAAAGACATCATCGATAACAACGCTCGCTTCTATATATAGTATACTTCAACTATATAGTATAACAATCATGTAATTTCCAATTACAATAGAGGACAAGATATTTACCTCGATAAGCCCATAATTATCCGAGTTTAAATGTCGATCCCGAGAAGGTTTAGCTCCTACTCCGCGCGCTCCGACCCGCCTCCAAACAACCCTTAGAAGTTCTAACCAACTTCTACTTAATACTCCAACCAACTATGGAGATTTTCCTTAGGGTTTCGGTTTTGTGACCAAGGGAAGTATAATAGTATTTCTGGCTTTTCAGATAAGTATAACCTTAGAATACTACAAGGTATACTGCTAAGGTAATTTAGGCATTATAACAATACTTTGAGAGTATTTCTACCAAGAGGGGTATATATACGAGACAACACCACAAGTGTATACCTCACCTACTCCCACTAGGGGTACTCGCCATGTGGAGAGCTCTACCACTAGGCCTCACAGCGTGGAGGGTGGGATGAAACCAACAAGAGGGGAAGATTTCAAGACTTGAATTTGTAGAACGGATGAAGAAGTCTTCAAAGTGGGTATTTATAGTTCAGCAAAGGCCAACCAACGGCCAAGATCATGCCAAGTGCATAGCAAGTGTAGGCCAAGATTCACCCATGTGTCCTTAACCAACTAACACACAAATATCCTACCTAACCCTTGACAAATGGCCACACTTTCGCCACCTTTACCGCCCACACTCCACCAACGGAGGGTGCCAAGTGGCGCCTCTTGTTGGTCCAACACGCTTCGCCTCTCTAAAAATCCGCAAAATTAGAAATGACATAGCCGGAATTTTCCTTCGCAAGTTATGCAAAACGCTTCACAAAAACGACTCTAATCGTGTTGTGAACAAATAATTTTCGCCAAGCCATTTTAAAGCCCAAACTTTTCTACGCACGCCCCACGCATATACTCTGGAAATACGGGGTATAACATGTGAATAGGTTATACTTGTTTATAACGATCTTATTAAAGCAGTCATGATATAGAAAATGTAATACAATTTTGTCTTATCTTAGCTTCTATCCAGATTGAGAATTCTACTCATTTTAATATAATCAATTGTCATTACATTTTCCTTTATTAACGCTGCAATGGCTTGTTCGATACTTATTCTCATTTGTGCAGTAACTTAGCAAAGTCAACTCGACTCCAAATACTTCCTAACGACTCTTACCAACATCCTCCATAAGAATTGGTAAGAACTTAGGATAACTTAGACGTAACTTTTACATAGAGTAAATCAACATACATACCTCTTAACTTCTAAGAGTAGAAAGAATCATGAAATAGTACCACATGTATATTCCATACATAGAATCATGCCAAAAGAAGGAAGAGGTTCACATACCTCGCGACGATTATCGACAAGTAGCAAAATGCTCCAAAGTACTATAACCTTGCTAGCTTTTCCACCCTTTAAGTAGAATACGCTACTCGTAGTACTTCAACCTATAATGGCCATAATACGTGTATTAACCTCTAGCTTCAAACGTAGAATATTCTAAGTGAAAAGTCACCAAATTCTACGGAAAATCGGACATCACTTCCTTTGTTTCTACATACTTTTCCACCTTTTTCAAGGCCCGAATTTAACAACCAAGCAGGCCACATTTAAGGCCCAACAATTCAGCTATCCAAAGGGGATTACACGCCTTAACAGGACGTGTAAAATTCTGTCCCACAATAATACAAAACAATCCAATAATTCCATGCCATTTTTGGCTAATATGTATCATACTACAAAGTCTTATCCAATTCATTTTCAATCCAAGTTGTTACGTCTAACATGTCATATAGTCACAACTAGTTGTAACAATTATAACCACTTTAATCAACTCTTTAGATAACATGCGATTTACTAAACTAGTAACTAAATTGAATTACAAACTTAAAGGCTCAATCATGCAACTTTCGAATTCCATCCAAATATTCCATAACACTTATCAATCTTCATAATATATTTCACATGATCAATTCTAACTACTACAACATGAAATCTTGAATTACAATAGCAAGACGGAGATTATTACCTCTTTAAGCCCAAATCTTATCCAAAACCTAAAGTCGATCCTTAGCAACTTCAACTCATTTTCTTGACGTTAAAATCCGCTATTTGCAACCCTTGGAAGTTCTCAATTAACTTCTCTTCAATTTCAAACTTCAAAGTTGAAGAACACCTTAGGTTTTCACCTTGCGACTAACGTAAAAACGTAGTTTTCCCGGGATTTTTCTATTGAGATATCCTTGTAATACTCCTAGTGTTACACCCCGTATTTACAGTACATGTGTTAAGAACGTATGTGAGAACTCCTAATGTTAAGATTAGAGACTTGTAAAGATTAATCGGAATTATGAAATTGTCGGAAAACGTAATATTGTGACGAATGGAGGGTGACACGTGTCACCCCCTTAAGTGAACTTCGCGAATTGAACATGGGCAAGAGGGTCATTTGACCTCTTGTTAGGAAGACAAGTCTTGCAACTTCAAGAGCTTGACATAATTGACTTGGTCAACGGGTCCACATAGTCTTGATATTTAGTAAGACCTCATCCTAGCCACCCAATCAGACACATCTCGACCCTCCATGTTACTATATAATACTACTAGTAGTAGACAAGTTCCATACTTATCCAAATTTACAAAAAAATTGGAAGAACATCACATAGTGCTCTCGGGTTCAAGCATTCAATAAGAGAAAAAAAATTTGTTTCTTGTCCATTTAGCTCCACACTTTAAACCAAGGTTCATGAGAGTATTGTAAGTGTATCTCAATAGAAAAATCCCGGAAAAAAAAGTTTTCGTATTAGTCGCAAGATGAAAACCTAGTTGCTTTTCTAGGTTTTGTTTGGAAGTTTGAAGGAAAGTTGTTGGTATTGTTCTAAGGGTCTCAAGTAGCGATTGAAGTGTCTTCAAGAAGCTCTAAGTTGCTAAGGAGCAAATTCGTATTTCGAGTCGATGTAGATTCGCTGAGGTATATTTTTGTCTCTTAAAAGTGTTACAAGATTATATATATATTGTTTGTTGTTAGCTTTACATGTTGCTAGCATGAAGTTTATACGTTAAAGTTTGATAAGTATTATGGATTGATTGTAGTCTTAAATCTGAAATGTCATTTAAGCCTTGTGAAGTTGGATTACAATTTGGTCGCTTATTAGAATTGTCGATGTTAATTACTCAAGATTACAAAGGTTATAATCGATTGCGACTTGATATCATGTTATGCTAACAACTTGGATTGAAATAGGAATTGATAAGAATTCGCGTTATTATACTCTATGTGGCGAATTGACTTGTAGGTCAGATTAGTTTGATATCGCTTATGGGCGGAATTTTACACGCCTAGTAGGCGGTAATCCCCTATTGATTAATTTCATTGATCGGGCCTTAAATGGCGTGTTTGGTTATTGAATTCGACCTGAAAAAGGTGGCAAAGTAAGTAAAACAAAGGAGGTGATGTCCGATTTTCCATAGAATTTAGTGACTTAGCACTTGGAATATTCTACGTCAAGTAAGAGGTTAACGGACGACGTGACCATTATAGGTCAAGCACTAAGTATAGCGATCCTACTGAGAATGGAATAGCTCAAGGTTGAAGTACTTTGGAGCATTTTTCTACTTGTCGACAATCGCCGCGAGGTATGTGAACCTCTTCCTTCCTTTGGCATGATTCTATGTATGGAATATACATGTGGTATTATTTCATGTTTCCGCTTCACTCTAAGTTAAGAGGTAGTTACGCTGATTTACTCTATGTAAAAGCTACGCCTAAGAAATCCTAAGTTTTTACCAAGTCTTACGTGACGTTGGTAAGAGTCGTTAGGAAGTATTTGAGTCGAGTCGACTTGGCTAAATTACGCACGAATGAGAATAAGTATCGAACAAGCCATTGCAGCTTAATAAAGGAAAATGTAATGACAATTAATTATATTAAAACAAGTAGAATCCTCCATCTGCATAGAAGCTAAGATAAGACAAAATTGTATTACATTTTCTAGATCATGGCTACTTGAATAAGATCGATATATTTAAGTATAACTTATTCACAACGCACCCAAGTATATGTTACTTAATTTAAAAGAGTTATGTATGAAGTTTTTAAGACTTTGAAACTTGTTTTCTTAAAAGTTAAGAGACTTGAGGTATTTTGAAGCTATGTGATTTGATTTGAAAGTATAAGTCTCTTGGTTATAAAAGGAATGATTTTGTCTAAGACATAAAGAGTTATAACAGCTTTATGGGAAGTTGGTTATAACAACTTTATGAAAGATTAAAAGAATGGTTTTCTTCAGTAATGTAAGCAAAGAAATGATTTGAAATTAAGAAGGGCAAATTGTTTTAAAGGTATCAATTGCTTAAGGTTTTAAAGAAGAAGTCACTTGATTTAGAAGCCGGTAAATGTATTTCTAAAAAGGTATTGTGACTTGTCTTAAAAGGTAGATATGACTTGATACTACGGTTGTTAGTATCTGGGAAGTTTTATTTGAAAAAGAGTCTTTCTAAATGAGTAGAGTGCGTAGTACTGGGTTAAATTCTGATTTTATATGACATTATCGCCCTAGAAACGGGCCAGCAAGATACCTTACGGGCGCACTATATGACATTATCGCCCCGTAAACGGGCCGGCAAGATACCTTACGGGCGCACTATATGACATTATCTTCCCGAACGGGCCGGCAAGATACCTTACGGGCGCACTATATGACATTATCGTCCCGTAAACGGGCCGGCAAGATACCTTGGGAGCAAACTAGATGACATTATCGCCCCGTAACGGGCCGGCAAGATACCTTACGGGCGCACTATATGACATTATCGCCCCGCAGGGTCGGGCAAGATACCTTACGGGCGTACTATATGACATTATCGCCCCAGAACGGGCCAGCAAGATACCTTTACGGGCGCACTATACGACATTATCGCGCCCCAAGAACGGGCCGGGCAAGATAATTGTACGGGCAGACATGTGATTTATCGCGCCCCGCTTGGGCCGGTAGTATAGGCGCCCCTCCGTAGCGGCCTGATTGTTATGAAAGTAAGTAAGTTATATGGTAACAAACTTGATGATGTTCCTAAGATGTACGTAAGAAAGTGACTATAACTTTTATTGAAAATGGGAAAAGATAATAAGGTACGATTAAGTTCACTAGATAGTAATGACATGGTAGGTTCGATATTTACTTCTTTACACTTACCGCCATGCTTTTATACATGTATGTTTTAATTGTTGTACCTTATTTTCGCTCCATATTCTGCACTGTTGTAATCGACTTCTTCGGGCCGCTCATGTCCGCAGGTATTAGGTACACAGGTTGGTGATCCTTGCTCTTAGGATCTCGGTTCAGTTTTTGGGAAAAAGCTCCATTTGCTCCGGAGGCTTATCTCTTGGTACGGTTTCCCCTGAGGCTGTACATTCATGTATATTCAGGGGTATGGCGGGGCCCTGTCCCGCCATAGTTGTTATGTTAAAACTCTTAGAGGTATATAGTCACATATTGTGGGTCAGTTTGTAAAGGAAAGGAGGCAACTGCTTCAATTATTTATATATATGTCCAGGAAGGTAGCCCTATCGGCTAACATGTTATTTTACTTCTGTTGTTTTATTTTTTTTAGTTTCATGTATGTTCACGATTTTCTCTCGATGTATACTGTAGTGGTGCCTGTGTAGCACCACCATGCCCTTGCCTGTCGTGACAAAAGTGGTATCGTGAGCAGCTTAGTCCTCTGAAAGTGTCTACGCATCGTTCAGTAGAGTCTTGATTATCTGTGTCAGGCACCATATCTATAATCGTGAGGTCGCATGACATTTAGGATTGGTTTCCATTCTTCTCTCTTTGAGATCGTGCAAGAGCCGCCCTAGTAGGTCAATCCTCTCCGACCCTTCTTATGTAACAGCTTATGCCTCCTGAAGGCGACTGTGGCCCAGTGCGCGCAAAGAAGCAGGAGTCGCCAGTGGTACGCAGAGGGTTACTGTGACTTGAGAATGCACTATGCCCGAGGTAGTAGGCGATCGCGAGTTCACCCACGCCACAGACAGAGTAGCCGAGGCGGCAGAGCTCCAGAGGTTCCTGCACGAGCCTTCACCCCACACCGTGAGCCGAGTATAGAGACTACTGAGAGCGATCAAAGCACTGACTAGCATAGTGGTAGGGCGCCGACACGAGCATGTAGCTAACCCTAGAGTCGATGGGCCATGGATTCGGATTTTTAGGTTGTCATCCGCCCGAGTTTTATGGTTCGAGCTCGGCGAGGATCCGCAGGAGTTCATTCGGCACTACAAATGACTATGCAGTTCTTAGGGCTTCTGAGACAGAGTTCTGTTACGCCAGCCTCTTACCGTTACGCGATATCGCGTTGAACCGCTTGAGTCTCGGGAGCCGCCGGCAGGAGCGGGCTCGCCCCAGCTTTGGGATGAGTTCACTGAGGCCTTTCGATCACTTTTTGCCTCCCGAACGGCGAGAGCCCGTGTTGATAGGTTCTTGTCATTGAGGCGTAATGGGAGACCATCGTGAGTACATCCCGAGTTTGACTCGGCAGCATGCGCACACCATCAGTAGCAATACGGCGGATGGAGTTCATCGTTACGCGACGCAGGCTAGACTGGCCATATGATTACCGCATGCTCGGGGTGGATCTTCACCAGATGACATTGCTAGATGCAGCCTATGCGCAGGGATGAGGATAGAGAGAGGAGGATCGATTGACTCAGCCACCAAGAGGCCGTGACAAAGCAGGTCTCGTGGCGCTGAGGCTGGCAAATTTCAAGCAGAGCACTGTGTCTACATTGCAGCCAAAGACCGAGTGCTCCTCCACGCTTTTCCTACGGGGTTTTACAACCCCGGAACGCAGGGCCGGCCAGTCTCTAGAGCTTCAGAGTCTCGTAGAGACGGGGTTCCACCATGAGGCCACCTTTGCCTCAATGCGCCACCAGTGGTAGGTTACATTCGGGTATGTCGCGCACGACGGTGCTTGTTTTTCTGTGGCCGCCTAGGCCATAGGTTAAGAGAGTGTCCTTATAGAGGGTCCCGTGGGACAACACCATCTATCGGATCAATAGGGCCATGGTTCTTCGCCTTCAATAGCTAGACAGAGGTTCATGCACCGACAGCCGCGGGCAGAGGTCGTGCGGAGTTCTCAGCTTTAGCGTCCTTTGAACCGCCTATATGATTTCTGTATGTCTTTGACCCTTTAGAAACTTGTATGCATGATAAAGTTGTGGTATGTTTAAATATCATGAACATATTATATCGAGACTATGATGTGCTAAGGAGTTGGAAGTACTAAAAGATAATCTCTTTTGGGCTTAGATGACGGACTGATATACGCATGCAGGTATTAGGGCCATGTGTGGCATTGTTGGTATGCCGGGTCAGGAAAGGAACTATGTCGCTAATTATAAGTTTGACTCCGAAAGAACATTCGGGGACGAATGTTTCTAAGGGGGGAAGAATGTTACACCCCGTATTTACAGGACATGTGTTAAGAACGTATGTGAGAACTCCTAATGTTAAGATTAGAGACTTGTAAAAATTTATCGGAATTATGAAATTGTCGGAAAATGTAATATTGTGACGAATGGGAGGGCGATACGTGTCACCCCCCGTTAAGTGAGCTTCGGCGAATTGAACATGGGCAAGAGGGTCATTTGACCCTTGTTAGGAAGACAAGTCTTGCAACTTGAATAGCTTGACATAATTGACTTGGTCAATGGGTCCACATAGTCTTGATATTTAGTAAGACCTCATCCTAGCCACCCAATTGTACACATCTCGACCTCCATGTTACTATATAATACTACTAGTAGTGAGACAAGTTCCATACTTAGCCAAATTTACAAAAAATTGGAAGAACATCACATAGTGCTCTCGGTTCAAGCATTCAAGAAGAGAAAAAATTTGTTTCTTGTCCATTTAGCTCCACACTTTAAAACCAAGGTTCATGAGGGTATTGTAAGTGTATCTCAATAGAAAATCCTTAAAAATAGAGTTTTCAGATAGTCGCAAGGTGAAAACCTAGTTGCTTTTCTAGGTTTTGTTTGAAGTTTGAAGGAAAGTTGTTGTATTGTTCTAAGGGTCTCAAGTAGAGTATTGAAGTGTCTTGAAGGATCTCTGTTGCTAGGAGCAAATTCGGATTTGGAGTCGATCGAGATTCGTTGAGGTATAATCTTGTCTCTTAAAAATGTTACAAGATTATATATATATTGTTTGTTGTTAGCTTTACATGTTGCTAGCATGAAGTTTATATGTTAAAGTTTGATAAGTATTATGGATTGATTGTAGTCTTAAATACGAAACGTCATTTAAGCCTCAGGAAGTTGGATTACAATTTGGTCGCTTATTAGAATTGTCGATGTTAATTACTTCAAGATTATAGTGGTTATAATCGATCGCGATTTGATATCATGTTATGCTAACAACTTGGATTGAAATAGGAATTGATAAGAATTGGTGTTATTATACCCTATGCGCCGAATTGACTCAGAGGTTGTATTAGTTTGATATCGCTTATGGGCTGAATTTTACACGCCTAGTAGGCGGTAATCCCCTATTGATTAATTTCATTGATCGGGCCTTAAATGTGGCGTGTTTGGTTATTGAATTCGACCTTGAAAAAGGTGGCAAAGTAAGTAAAAACAAAGGAGGCGATGTCCGATTTTCCGTAGAATTTAGCGACTTAGCACTTGGAATATTCTACGCTCAAGTAAGAGGTTAATGGACGATGGTGACCATTATAGTTGAAGCACTAAGTGTCACGACCGATCCTGCGTTCGCGGATCGTGCCTTACCCCGCACCCTAGTGATACAACATCGAGAAAATCACGAAATAAAAATACGAACATAAATCAAAAGACATGATACATAAACAAAGCCAACCAAAACAGCTTGCCTTCAAGATATTAATACATAAAAACCCGAACGCTTTAATCCTTTTACAACCCCGCCTACAACAAGATTTCATGCACTTAAGATTTACAATAACTATGACGGACAGGCCCCGCCATACCCCGAATGTACAAGAACCTACAACCTGGAAACACATACTAAGAGATAAGCCTCCAAGGAACTGAGCTTCCCAATACGGAAAGCGTGATCCTAAAAGCGGATCGACAAATTAATGTATTTCTACCAGCAGATGAACGCAGCTTCCGGCGAGGTCAAGACAACAGTACCAAGTATGTGAAATCAAAATACCGCAGCTTAAATCATACACTATATAAAGGTGAGACATGTATGATAACCCAAATACAGTACGCAACCTAAAAGCAGTCAAGTCAGGGACTCACGCCCTCAAAGTCATCACGCAACTATCACTATGGGTCTCACGCCCACAACATCACTCATGTTCGCCTCATGGCCACATGCCCCGAATTCGCGACGGTGTAGACATGTCCATGATGCAACAATAATAACAATGCCGCATGGCCACATGCCCCGACCGTGACGGTAGACACGCCCATGTAACATCAACAACAATATATCGTGATCAACCCCGCCGCACGCCACATGCCCCGAATTCCAGACGGTGTAGACATGTCCATGTAACCACAATAACAATATATCGGGTAATCAACTCGCCGCATGGCCACATGCCCCGACTCGTGACGGCAGATATGTCCATGTAAGTTCTCAACAAGTCAACCGGCCCTCCAACGAGAGGCGCGGTAGTATAGAAACACAATTCTACAATCAAAGGCTATCACAACAAGCATAGGCGAGTTACACAATAACAGGCATAGGCAAGTTATACAAAAACAAGCGTAGGTAAATTATACACAACTCAAGGTACTTCCATTTTATATCAAAGTCCGGGTTTTAACCCTAAAGTACTACGTACGTTAAATTCCTTTTAAAGAGATCCATTCCTTTTATAAAAGTCACCCGATACCCGTAGTATAAAATAGAGTGACTCACATTTTTAGCAAACCAAAACACTTCTCCTTTTAAAGCCAAGTTATCACATTAAAACCAATGATAAAACCCTTCTTTTTGTTTTCATAAAGTCGTTATAACTAACTTCCCATAAAGCTGTTATAACACTTTATGTTTTAAACCAATTTAAGACATAACAATGCCTTTCCCTTTTTCCTAAAGTTCCAGTTTGCCTAATTCCAATTACTCAAGTCTCTTTTTAGAAAAGTTTCATAGTTCAATGTCTTAATCTCTTTTAAAACAATTGAATAACATATGTCATATGTGTGAGTGGTTTATTTTATAACCATCTTTATTAAAGCAAATGATCTAGGAAATTAATATCATTTTGTCTCATCTTAGCTACTATGCAGATGGAGGTTTCTACTGGTTTTAATAATACTTCTTTATTCATTAGCTTTTCCTGTATTGAGGCTGCAGTGGTTTGTCGATACTCATTCGATTCAAATCAAGAAACATTATTCCCTTTTAAAACCAAGTACTCATTACTCACGAATGAGGTTTCACACAAAACTCATATTAATTCATTTAAGTTAAGTCTCTTATCTTATAAGATCAAGTCTCTTAACTTCTAACATCAGTAAACCATTTTCTTTACCTCTCTTAAGACGTTATACCTAACTCCCCATAAAGCTAGTATAACTCTTTTTAAAACCCTTAAAACCAAGTGTTACTCTTCTTTCAAAAATGGTTTCTTAACTCTTTTGACATACTTCAAGTTCTTTATTATTCAGGCTTAAGTCAAAAGACATTGCCGTACAACTACGTTCAATTAGCACACGTAGGTCTACCGTATTATATATTATTCAGGCTTAAGTCAAAAGACATTGCCGTACTATATATATCTTCCTTTAAAATATCATGCTCAAGAGTATAGGAAGAATCACATACCTCGCGACGATTATCGACTATAAGCAAAACGCCCACTCGCCATAACCCTGCTTAGCCTTGTCCACCTTCTAAGTAGCACAGGATACTTGCAAAACATTCAACCAATAAAGGTTATCAGTCTACTGTAATACAGTCCTATGTAAGTACAGTTTAACTTCTACTTGCATTCTTCTGAAGTGATTTCAATCAACTTTTCTCGTAATATCCTTCTATTACGCTCAATTCTCTTCTATGAATCTTATATTCATTTCTACTATTACGTGATGTAATTTCCAATTACAATAGAAGGATGTGAGTATTTACCTCGATGAGCCCAAAATTATCCGAGTTTAAAGTCGCTTCCCGAGCAACGCTAGCTCCTACTCCGAGTGCTCCAATCCGCCTAAACAACCCTTAGAAGTTCTAACCAACTTCTACTTAAATACTTCAACTATCAATGAAGATTTTCCTTAGGTTTCATTTTTGTGGATCGAGGGAAGTATAATAGTATTTTCTGGCTTTGTAAGTGTAACTGGGAATACTACAAGGTATTTGGGCATTATAACGATACTTGGAGAGTATTTCTATACCACAAAAGGGGTATTTATCCGAGACAACGAGGCTAGTGGGTACCTCGCCAAGGCTTCACAAGTGGGAGGTGGTGGCTCACCAAGCACCACTAGGAGTGGGGAGAGGGACGAAAACTCACACTAAGAGGGGGGAAGGATTTTTAACACTTAGAACAATTTCGGATGAAGAAGTTCATCAACTTAGAGGGGTATTTATAGGTCAAGAAATGGCCAACCAATGGCCAAGATTCATCCAAGTGTTAGGCAAGTGTAAGGCCAAGATCAAGCCAAGTACACCTTATCCATCTACCACACCAACTTGCACAAATATCCTACCTACTACATGCCCCATTTCGCCAAGCTTTACCGCCACACTCATCCAATGCGAGGGTGACACATGTCACCCTCCCGCTGGTCCAACATGTTTCGCCTCTGAAAAATCCGCAAAAATTATAAATGACATAGCCGAATTTTCCTTCAAAGTTTAGTAAAACGCTTCATTTAAAAACGATTCTTTTTGGCACTTGTGCCCAAATTTCAACTTGCCAAATCTTTAAGGCTCAAATTTTATACGCACGCCTTACGCATACTCCGAAATACGGTATAACATTCTCTCTCTTAGAAACATTCGCCCGAATGTTCCTTCTCAAGACTGATAACGATGAAGTTCTTCTAACAAGTTGCCAACGCCACACCGCCACGAAATAACACACGCTCTTCTTCCTTCCTTACTCGCCGTGCCCTTCTCGAACACTTGAACTCTTCTAGTATACGTACCACACTTCAGTCATTGCTTCAGTTACCAAAACTTTGGAGTCACCACCTCCAAACTTGGTCATCTTACTCGCCTCAATCTCCCTTAAGACCATTCCCGGCCTTCACGATCTACTTCTGGTCGAACACATCCACGAACTCATACGATGGTTATTTAACTTGGGCCTAGCACCCTCGTGACTCTACCACCAAGGGACCACCCAGAGCTGACCCTACCTCTAAACAGGCCGCGGGTTGGCCCTCACCATGGCCCCAACCTGACCCACTTAATGCATCACGCTCTTGTTCCCCGATCCGGAACAATCTTACCTATACATGTCATGAAAGCTACCACTTCCATTTCACACTACCCAGGGACTTATCACATAATACACCCTAGGTATATAATGTACTTTGACAAGGATCATTTGCAAAATCCTTTACTCAAGATGGCCTTACATCTAAGGTCTTAATCAGAATATTCTAAGGTTCACACTATCTCATCCCCAGGCTTACCTTTTTACACTAACCAGGTTTATGAATCACATTTTAGCACAAAGCTATCCGAACATAACACTAAACACATCATCATAACAAGCATACAAAACTCTAGAGGGTTAAGGATATACCTGTCTCTACCGCTTTTCTAATCACAAATGCTCGCAGGCGATAGCTAGTGAAGGCGATGAACCAGCCATCGATCCTCGGCGTCGAGTCGTAACATCCGTATACCCTTGGTCTGACAGCCTTGCAAATGGCCCCGCTGGCCGCAAAAATAACAAGCTCCTTCGCACCACGACATTCCTCAAACGCGGTCTACCACATCGACCACACCGGCGTAGGGTGATCGCACCGCCAACACCCCTACTCCCCGAAACTCGAACCCACGGAGCTCGACCGCTTCAATACTCGATGCTCAAGATTGTGGAGACCACCCGCATCGGGCGGAGGTACAAAACTAGCATGCTGCTGGGGCGGTCCGCCTCGATAGGCACCAAAGGACCCTGTTGTTCTGGCCCTCTTCTGCTGATCCTGGTCATTCCGTCGATTTCTCCGCTCCTCACCTCCAAGTGCATATGCCTGCATGCGGGCAATGTCCATGCCCGGCTGAAGGGCTACACCCGAACAACTCTCTGCTAGGTAATCATCAAGCCCTGTAATATATCGGTGCACTCGATCCTCCATATTAGTGTTATACCCCGTATTTCCAGAGTATGTACGTAAGGACGTACGTAGAGAAATTCGAATTTCAAATTGGCTTGGCCGAATTCTTTTTGTGCACAACACCCGGTTAGAGTCGTTGACTAAACGCTTCCACAGCTTACGTAGGGAAAATTCGCTATGTCATTTACTATTTTTATGGATTTTTCCGAGAGACTAAACATTTTGGATTAACGGGAGGGTGACACTTGTCACCCTCACGGTGGACGGATTGTGGCCGATTGGCTCACGCCTTGTGCCTTATTGGTGCCTTGTTTTGTGCCTTGTTTTGGCCTTGTTTTGTGCATTGTTTTGAGCCATGTTTTGTGGAGTAGGGGATAGGGTGCACTTGGCTTGATCAAGGCCTTACACTTGCCTTGCACATGGCTTCGATTCGCCATTGGTTGGCTTTTGGCTTTCCTATAAATACCCCCCCTTAGAGATGAACGTCTTCATCCACTCTTCACTTGTCTAAGTCTTGAAACCCTCTCCTCCCTCTTGTTGTCTCTCATCCAACTCCCCCCACCACCTTTGTGAGGCCTTGAGCCGAGAGTTCCTCTCCTCGTCAAGGCCCTTTGGCCGAGAACCCCCCCCCCCCTATCTTGGAGTGTTTTCGTGAGGTACCCCCCCCTTGTGGTATTGAAATACTCTCCAAGTATTGTTATAATGCCCAAAATACCTTAGCCTTATACCTTGTAGTATTCCAAAGTTACTCTATACGCAGAGCCCTGGAATACTACCTTTGTCCTTTAAGTCTCAAACCGAAACCCTAAGGAAATCTTCTTTGTTGGTTCAAGTATTTAAGTAGAAGTTGGTTAGAACTTCTGGTTGTTTGGAGCGCGCGAGTAGAGCTAAACTCGCTCAGATCGACTTTTATCTCTGATAATTTTGGGCTTATCGAGGTAAATAATCTTGTCCCCTTTTGTAATCTGAAATTACATGTTGTTGTATTATATAGTCAAGTATACTATATATAGAACTAAGCTTAGATCGCGCAATGTCTTTTGACTTAAGCTCAATTTAAAGAATGAATCGAATCAGAATTACATAGATCAGACATGAGACTTGTGTAGCATTGTTGTGTAGTAGAATTGTGCACGCTCGTTAGACGTAAACCCCCTCGTTGGCTTGGTAGCCTCGATAGAGAGGAGATTTACGCCGCCATGTGTGGGGAGGTCACGAATTTTCAGAATATGGAACCATACTGCTAGAAGTTAATAAGCCGTGGCCTTATAGCGGAGGTACCGCGAGTAGCGCATTCTACCCAAGAGTGGAAACGCGCTATCCGTTACGATCGCGAGCGCTTTGCTTATTGTCGATAATCGCCGCGAGGTATGTGAACCTCTTCCTATCCTTCTAGCATGATGCTTTGTAAACTATGTAGTACCAGAGACGCATACGTGCTAAATGAGTTGGTTGGTTTAAAACATGTGGTGTTATAATAGCTTTACGGAAGTTAGTTATAACGACTCTATGTAGGTAAAAGATTGGTCTTTTGTTTGATTGTAGAAGTTAAGAGACTTGATCTCAAAGATAAGAGACTTAACTTGTTTTACTTAGTTATTAACATTTTGTTAAATGTGTCGTGAAACCTCATTCTCGAGTAATGAGTATTTGGTTTTAAAAGAATAATGTTTTACCGATTTCGAAATGAGAATAAGTTGTCGAGCAAACCACAAAGCCGCTAATAAAGGAAGGTGTATTGACAATTAACTAATTATTATTAAAACCAAGAGAAACCTCTATCCGCATAAGCTAAGATAAGACAAAATTGTATTACATTTCCTAGATCGTAATGTAGAATAAGATTGTTGTAAACAAGAATAAACTACCACGATAAGACATATGTTACTCAATTGTTTTAAAAGAGATTAAGACTATAAGTTATGAAACCCTTCTAAAATGAGAAACTTGAGCATTTGAAATTAGCAAACTTGAACGCTTGGAAAATAATGTTGTTACTTGATTTTACAAAGGGAAGTATTTTGGTTTACTTAAAAAAAAATATAGTCACTCTATACTACGGGTATTATGTGACTTTTGTGAAAGAAAAGGATCCTTTAAAAAGAGTCAATGTACGTAGTACTTTAGGTTAAAACCTGACTTTGATACAAAATGGAAGCACCTCGAGTCAGGTATAAATTGCCTATGCTTGTTGTGTGTAACTTGCTTATACTTGTTGTGATAGCCTTTGTCGTGCAAGTGTTGATATCAGTGACTTCTCGGAAGGAGTGGATCTTTTATAAAAGTCTAGAAGTATGGTAATTTGCTTGAGCTTGTTTGTGATAGCCCGTTGTGTGGTATATTGTTGTTGATGTCACGACATGTCTACACCGATGCAGACTCCGGCATGTGGCGGCGTGGTTGACACCGATATATTGTTATTGTGGTTACATGGACACGCCTACACCGACGCAATTCCGGGCGCGTGGCCACGCGGGTTAATCACCCAAGATTATTGTTGATAATGTCACTGACGTGTCTACACCGATGCACTCCGGCACGCTGCCGGGCATTGTTATTATTGTCGCATCACGGGCATGTCTACACCGATGCAGACCGGCACGCGCCATGATGCGAACACGATTGATGTGGCGGGCGCGAGACCCATAGTTATATTTGAGCGATGACTTGAGGCGTGAGTCCCCGACTGACATGATCGCTATTATGTCGTGAATCGTAGTTTTGTTATCATACATGTCTCTGCTTTTATATAGACCGCATGATTTCATTTACGATTTTTACGCTTCACATACTGTACTGTAGATCGACCTCTTCGGCCGCTCATACCGCAGTAGAGGTACATCGGTGGATCCCCGCCTAGATCACAGCTCACAGATTGGGAAGCTCCGCTTTCCGAGGCTTATCTTTGCATGTGTTCCCTGAGTTGTAGGTTCTTGTACATTCAGGGGTATGGCGGGGCCCTGTCCCGTCATTGTCATTGTAAATCTTAGAGGTCTGTAGTATTGTTGTGGGCAGGGTTGTAAAAGGATTAAACTGTTCAGGTTTTATGTATATACCAAGGCAAATCGCTTTGCTGGCCTGCTTATTTATTATATCTCTTGTTTCATGACTCATGTTTTATTTTCCGCCGTTTTCTCTCGATGTTGTATCACCAGGGTGCCTAAGGTAAGGCACTACCACGCCCGACCGGGTGTGATAATTAGCTACTAATGCGGAACATACCGCCAATGAGTCGAACTCCACATTGTACTCCGAATCAGACGCTCGCTTCGCCTCAACATCAAAAATCTTACCGAGCCTCCTCATCCGCGAGGCAAGAAATGTGCGAAGGCCCTCAAAACTCGCCCCAAACGGTGGAAGTGCATTCTCTCCCGACAGCTCCCACGATCAAACCAACGATCATGCGTATCACGCAGCCGATGCGAACCTAAGACCACCGACTCGGTCTCCAAGCTCGATCACTCTCACGATCCGTCAGAATCGTCCGATGAACTCTCGCGATCATCCTCGTGCCTCGACCCCAGAACTCGGGCGCTACATCTCGTAAAGTCCTCGTAGCCTCAAACTATCCGATCTAGGGTGAACCATCGGCGCCATCGAACCGCTGTGGTTCAGCCTATCTCATATTCGCCACGCACTCGCCAAGAATCGGGCCATCTCCTTGTAACCCATCTCTTCGCCTGCATCTGGATCTGAGGCTCAGTATCAGAGTCTCGCAGCATCGCCGCGGCTCTAAACTCGCTGGTGTTGGCGGCGCCGCGAAACTCGCCGTCGAAGCACTGCTCGTGCATCGATCGCTCGCGCTCGCATTCTCTCAGATCCCACTAACGCCTCGATCGCTTGCCTATCTGGGCTGGGTTTTACGCGAGGCATAATCGATAAAGGAAAGGAATACGCCGAGGGTCCAACTTATCACACAACTCTAAGGCACGATCTCGTAATGAGAAGAATGGAAACTAAACCTAAATGTCCTATAGCCTCTCGACATAGACGTGGTGCACAACACACCGATAATCAAGACTTACTAGACACGGCCTCAGACACTTTCCGAGGATTAATCGCCTGATACCACTTTTGTCACGACCGATCCTGCCCGTGATCGTGCCTACCCCGCACCCTAGTGATACAACATCGAGAAAATCGGAAATAAAAACATGAACATAAATCAAAAGACATGATACATAAACAAAGCAACCAAAAATAGTTGCCTTCAAAGATATTAATACATAAAAACCCGAACAGCTTTAATCCTTTTACAACCCCGCCCACAACAAGATTACATGCACTCTAAGATTTACAACAACTATGACAGGACAGGGCCCCGCCATACCCCTGAATGTACAAGAACCTACAACTCAGGGAAACACATACCAAGAGATAAGCCTCCGAAGGAACGGAGCTTCCCAATACGAAAGGTGATCCTAAAAGCGGGATCGACACTAATTTACTTCTACCGCAGCATGAACGCAGCCCCAAGGAGGTCGCACAACAGTACCAAGTATGTGAAATCAAATATCACAGCTTAAATCATAACAGTCTATTAAAGCAGGAGACATGTATGATAACCAAAATACAGTACGCAACATAAAAGAAGTCAAGTCAGGGACTCACGCCCTCAAAGTCATCACTCAAATATAACTATGGGTCTCACGCCCACAACATCAATCATGTTCGATCATGGCCACATGCCCCGACTCGTGACGGCAGACATGTCCATGATGCAACAATAATAACAATGCCGCATGGCCACATGCCCCGACCAGACGGTGTAGACACGCCCATGTAACATCAACAACAATATATCGGGTGATCAACCCCGCCGCACGCCACATGCCCCGACTCAGACGGTAGACATGTCCATATAACCACAATAACAATATATCGGGTAATCAACCCTGCCGCATGGCCACATGCCCCCGGAATTCTACATCGGTGTAGACATGTCCATGTAAGTTCTCAACAAGTCAACCGGCCCTCCAACGAGAGGCGCGGTAGTATAGAAACACAATTCTACAATCAAAGGCTATCACAACAAGCATAGGCGAGTTACACAACAACAAGCATAGGCAAGTTATACAAAAACAAGCATAGGTAAATTATACACAACTCAAGGTACTTCCATTTTGTATCAAAGTCCGGGTTTTAACCCTAAAGTACTACGTACTTTAAATTCCTTTTAAAGAGATCCATTCCTTTTATAAAGTCACCCGATACCCGTAGTATAAAATAGAGTGACTCACATTTTTAGCAAACCAAAACACTTCTCCTTTTAAAGCCAAGTTATCACATTAAAACCAATGATAAAACCCTTCTTTTTGTTTTCATAAATTCGTTATAACTAACTTCCCATAAAGCTGTTATAACACTTTATGTTTTAAACCAATTTAAGACATAACAATGCCTTTCCCTTTTTCCTAAAGTTCCAGTTTGCCTAATTCCAATTACTCAAGTCTCTTTTTAGAAAAGTTTCATAGTTCAATGTCTTAATCTCTTTTAAAACAATTGAATAACATATGTCATATGTGTGAGTGGTTTATTTTATAACCATCTTTATTAAAGCAGCCATGATCTAGGAAATGTAATATCATTTTGTCTCATCTTAGCTTCTATGCAGATGGAGGTTTCTACTGGTTTTAATAATACTTCTTTATTCATTACATTTTCCTTTATTGACGCTGCAGTGGTTTGTCGATACTCATTCTGATTTCCAAATCAAGAAACATTATTCCCTTTTAACACCAAGTACTCATTACTCACGAATGAGGTTTCACACAAAACTCATATTAATTCATTTAAGTTAAGTCTCTTATCTTATAAGATCAAGTCTCTTAACTTCTAACATCAGTAAACCATTTTCTTTACCTCTCTTAAGACGTTATACCTAACTCCCCATAAAGCTAGTATAACTCTTTTTAAAACCCTTAAAACCAAGTGTTACTCTTCTTTCAAAATGGTTTCTTAACTCTTTGACATACTTCAAGTTCTTTATTATTCAGTGCTTAAGTCAAAAGACATTGCCGCATAACCACGCTCAATTAGCACACGACGCTCACCGTATTATATATTATTCGTGCTTAAGTCAAAAGACATTGTCGCACTATATATATCTTCCTTTAAAATATCATGCTCAAGAGTATAGGAAGAATCACATACCGCGACGATTATCGAATATAAGCAAAACGCCCACTACCATAACCCTGGCTAGCCTTGTCCACCTTCTAAGTAGCACAGCTACTTGCAAAACATTCAACCAATAAAGGTTATCACCATCGTAATACACCCCATGTAAGTACGCTTAACTTCTACTTGCATTCTTCTCAAGTGATTTCATTCAATCCTTTTCTCAGAATATCCTTCTATTACAATCAATTCTCTTCTATGAATCTTATATTCATTTCTACTACGACGTGATGTAATTTCCAATTACAATAGAAGGACAAGAGTATTTACCTCGATGAGCCCAAAATTATCCGAGTTTAAAGTCGCCTGAGCAACGCTTAGCTCCTACTCCGAGTGCTCCAATCCGCTCCAAACAACCCTTAGAAGTTCTAACCAACTTCTACTTAAATACTTCAACTATCAATGAAGATTTTCCTTAGGGTTTCATTTTTGTGACTGAGGGAAGTATAATAGTATTTTCTGGGCTTTTGTAAGTGTAACCTTGGGAATACTACAAGGTATTTGGGCCAAGGTATTTGGGCATTATAACGATACTTGGAGAGTATTTCTATACCACAAAAGGGGGGGTATTTATACGAGACAACTAGGCTAGTGGTACCCTCGCCAAGAGCTTCACAGGAGGGTGTGGTGGCTCTCGCCAAGCACCACTGTGAGGGGGAGAGGGACGAAACCTCACCCTACGAGGGGGGAAGGATTTTTAACACTTAGAACAATTTTGGATGAAGAAGTTCATCAACTTAGAGGGGTATTTATAGGTCAAGAAATGGCCAACCAATGGCCAAGATTCATCCAAGTGTTAGGCAAGTGTATGGCCAAGATCAAGCCAAGTACACCTTATCCATCTACCACACCAACTTGCACAAATATCCTACCTACTACATGCCCCATTTCGGCCAAGCTTTACCTCCCACACTCATCCAATGTGAGGGTGACACATGTCACCCTCCCGTTGGTCCAACATGTTTCGTCTCTCGGAAAAATCTGCAAAAATTATAAATGACATAGCCGGAATTTTCCCTTCGAAAGTTTAGTAAAACGTTTCGTCGAAAAACGATTATTTTTGGCACTTGTGCCCAAATTTCGAACTTGCCAAATCTTTAAGGCTCAAATTTTATACGTACGCCCTTACGTACATACTCTGGAAATACGGGGTATAACACTAAGTATAGCGTATCCTACTTGGAGAATGAAATAGCTCAAGGTTGAAGTACTTTGGAGCATTTTGCTACTTGTCGACAATCGTCGCGAGGTATGTGAACCTCTTCCTTCCTTTGGCATGATTCTATGTATGGAATATACATGTGGTATTATTTCATGTTTCCGTCTACTCTTAGAAGTTAAGAGGTAGTTACGCTGATTTACTCTATGTAAAGCTACGCCTAAGAAATCCTAAGTTTTACCAAGTCTTACGGGATGTTGGTAAGAGTCGTTAGAAGTATTCGAGTCGAGTTGACTTGGCTAAATTACGCATCTAATGAGAATAAGTATCGAACAAGCCATTGCAGCGTTAATAAAGGAAAATGTAATGACAATTAATTATATTAAAACAAGTAGAATCCTCCATCTGCATAGAAGCTAAGATAAGACAAAATTGTATTACATTTTCTAGATCATGACTACTTGAATAAGATCGATATATTTAAGTATAACTTATTCACAACGCACTCCAAGTATATGTTACTTAATTTAAAAGAGTTATGTATGAAGTTTTAAGACTTTGAAACTTGTTTTCTTAAAAGTTAAGAGACTTGAGGTATTTCAAGCTATGTGATTTGATTTGAAAGTATAATTCTCAAGTTATAAAAGGAATGATTTTGTCTACATAAAAGAGTTATAACGGCTTTATGGGAAGTTGGTTATAACAACTTTATGGAAGATTAAAAGAATGGTTTTCTTCAAGAATGTAAGCAAAGAAATGATTTGAAATTAAGAAGGGCAAATTGTTTTAAATGTACCAATTGCTTAAGGTTTTAAAGAAGAAGTCACTTGATTTGTGTTCTGAAACGTATTTCTAAAAGGTATTGTGACTTGTCTTAAAAGGTAGATATGACTTGATACTACCGTTGTTAGTATCCGGGAAGTTTTATTTGAAAAAGAGTCTTTCTAAAGGAGTAGAGGTGCGTAGTACTTTGGGTTAAATTCTGATTTTATATGACATTATCGCCCCGTAAATGGGCCGGCAAAGATACCTTTACGGGCAGACTATATGACATTATCGTCCCGTAAACGGGTCGGGCAAGATACCTTTACGGGCGTACTATATAACATTATCGCCCCGTAAACGGGCCAGCAAGATACCTTACGGGCGACTATATGACATTATCGCCCCGTAACGGGCCGCAAGATACCTTACGGGCGTACTAGATGACATTATCGCCCCAGAAACGGGTCGCAAGATACCTTACGGGCGCACTATATGACATTATCGCCCCGTAAATGGGCCGGCAAGATACCTTTACGGCATTGAACGCACTTCGGGCGAGGTCAAGATAACAGTACCAAGTATGTGAAACTGAAAATATTGTAATGAAATCACATTTCATCATTTTATAAAACCATTTCACAATAAGTAAATGCTTATTTCAAGTAAGGGACACATATCCCTGCATAATCACTACACATAACTACGGGTTCACGCCCATAATATCACTCACGCCCGTGGAACTCATTCTCATCACGCATTACATGATATAAAACAACACCCATATGTGAACTCAACACTAGATCCTCGCTCGGCTATCAAACCGACGGCCAAGTAGAATAGCCAACTACTACCCAAAAGCTAGTTAAATCCCATCACGCAAGGTACTAAGCCAACTACTACCCAAAAGCTAGCCACGCAATCGCCGAGGCAAGATCTTAAGCTAACGCATAATAGCCTACCTTCTCACAAGATACGACCGAGGCAAGTATCTTAAGCTATCTACCGAGGCTACCGCATACGAGAAAATGACCGTAACAAGTATCTAAAGCGTGCTCCAACCACACGCATAAATCAAGCCCGCGATCGCCGTCACCGCGACAAGATTCATGGATTAGCGGTCCATGGACTAACAACCCGAACCTCACAATGACCGCATGCCCCCGACATCTCACCTCAAGTCACGGCCATGAAACCATCCCATCGACGCACGCCGCGACCATCCATCGACGCGATGTCCAAAGGAAATCAATCGATAGCCGACCCTCCCAGAGTCACGGCAGCATTAAACAACCACCAATACTCAAAGTGGACGATACTGGACCACCCAACGCCGTGATGTCCAATCAATCAATCGATAACCTACTCCTGCAGTCACAACAGCATATCAACAAAACACTTGCACATCAAAGACTATCACAACAAGCATAAGCAAGTTCAACATACATTCATTTTTAATCAACAATCCGGGTTTCAAACCCAAAATACTACATACTTTCATTCTTTCAAAAAGACCTCTTTTTACGTAAAAGCCACATGATACTAATACTCGTAGTATTAAAAAAAACATGTTTTCCTTTCAAACCAAATTACTCCACCTTCCGAAAATCTTTATAAGATTTTTAAAATCAAGTACTCTATACTTAAATCAAGTTACTTCTCCTGTTCCGAAAACAAGTCGTTTATAAGTCAAGTCTCTTATCTTTCAAGATAAAGTCTCATGACTTTCAAAATCAAATCTTTCTTTTATTTTCATAAAGTCGTTATAACTAACTTCCCATAAAGCCATTATAACACCTTATGTTTAAAACAAACAAAACTCATTTCACACATGTACGTCTACCGTACTATATAGTTCACAACAATCATGCTCAAGAGTATAGGAAGAATCACATACCTTTTTAGCTTAAACCACAAGCCAAGTCAAGTATGTCGCGCGTAGAAGATCCACCTATAATAACCACAATATATCTATCAACCTCTAGTTCTCTTTATAGAATAATCTAAGTAAACAGTTCCCTATTCTACGGAAAATTCAAGAAGACCTACCCCCTAGCAAACACATAAATCTCTCCTACCAAGGCCCGCTACTGTGCCAACAATCCTCAGGATTACACGCCTAACCTGACGTGTTCAATTCTCGCTTCACAATAATACTACACAAGTTCATCAGAATACACCAATGTAAATACACTCAATCCTTTATAATCATCCTTCCAATATATCTTATACTCAATTCTAAACTACCACAATATGTAATATCCAATTACAATAGGGGGACATAGATCATTACCTCGATAAGCCCAAAATTATCCAAGATTATAAGTAGATCCTGAGCAACGTTTAGCTCCAAATCCTTATGCTCCAACCTGCTCCAAGAAACCCTTAGAAGCTCCTAACCAACTTCTCTTCAAGATCCAACTCCAAAAATTGAAGAACACTTAGGCTCAACTATGGCAAGTTTCGGCCAAGGTGAAATTCTAAGGCTGTGGTGTGAAATCTTTTCCAACTCTTGTACACAATCTTCCTAACACACTAAGGAAGAACACTAATAAGTTTAGGGATTTTGGACAACTTTAGGTCAGGAAGGCTACAAAAACGAGAGCACACACAAGAGAAAAGGGGAGGGGGTTTTGCCTTGGAAAAGCTAAGTGTGGGATGATGAAGTCTTCACTACAAGGGGGGGTATTTATAGAGAAATCAAGGGTCATGATTTAGGCAAGTGTGTGCTGAGATTGGGGTACAAGTGTGGTGCCACAAGTCTACACAAGACTTGGGACAAGTGGCTTGCCACTTGTCCATCCATTTCGCCACAAGTGCCACTGGCACCCTATTTCGCCACCTTGGCTACATGGGGTGACACGTGTCGCCCTACTGGCCCAAAATATTTCATCTTCCGAAAATATCCAAAATATCGAAAATCTCAAAAACAAAGCGGGCCCCACAAAACCATAAATTTCTCCCGTGGGCCCCACGTGACCATTTCCGAAAATAAAATCCCAAAATTCTAATATAATCCAAGAAGCCCAAATACCAAATCTGGGAATCCAATTCCCATTAACGAACCTTTTTACTTCACAAAACCCGGAAACTTTTCCGTCGAAAAATCGCATCTTTCTTCCTTTCTAATTTTTCTGTCGTATTCTCGTACGTACGTCCTCACATACATACCCTGGAACTACGGGGTATAACATTCTTCCCCCCTTAGAAACATTCGTCCCGAATGTTCCTTCTAAGCCTCTAATCAAACGTGTGCCAGTATAGTCTCCACTACTATACTTACAAAAACCGATCATGCCACCACTGGCCAGAATATAACATGTGCGCAAAACTCAAATCCAAGCCAACGAGGAACCACCTCTAATCATCACAAAAAGTTCCCACCCATGGTCTAAAGGATACTCCCTTCGCATCTTCACCTCACAAAAGAATAATCACTTCCGTTCTCATAACACATGTTCGCTTCTCTTCCTACTCGTCGTACCCTTCTCGTACACCCGAACTCTCTAGTATACGTTCCATACTTCAGTTACCGCTACAACCCTGGAGTTACTACCTCCAAACTTGGTCATCTTACTAGTTTCAATTTCCTCTAAGGCCATTCCCGGCCTTCACGATCCGATGCTGGTCGAACGCATCCACAACCATGTACGATGGTTACCTAACTTGGGCCTAGCACCGTAGTGACCCTATCACACAGTGGGACTACCACAAATTGACACCACCCCAAACCGGGCTACGGGTTGACCCGCGACCTTACCTCAACCCGACCCATCTCGCACCAAACTCTCTCGTTCCCCAATCCGGAACAATCTCACCGATCAAGTCACGAAAACCTAGTGGTCTTCTTAGCTTAACTACTCTCTTATAATTCACACCACTCAGGGACTTATCACACAATTATACCCCACGTATACTATGCACTCCGACAGGTCAATAGTAAACAAAATCTTTTACTCAAGACGGCCTCGCATCTAAGGTCTCCACGTATAATATTCTAAGGCTCACACCTTCCATGTCCCCATACTTATCTTTTCAACTACCCATGTTCTCTAAATCACACTTAACACAATGCTATCCGTATAGCACTTCACACGTATCCACCATAACAACATAACCAAGTCTCTATGGCTAAAGGTATCTCTGTAATTATCGCCTTACTTCCTCTTGTCGCCTAACCATAACCCTCGCAGGCGCCTAGCCATGTATGTGATGAACCAGCCACCGATCCCAAAGGCTGAGTCTCTACATCCGTGCTACCTTTGGTCGGACAACTCTCACCAAATGGCCCTGCTGGCCGCAAGCATAACAATCTCCCAAACTAGCACGACACCCTGAGGATCATCTCGCCCCTATCCATAGAACTATGGAGAATCGCAACTCAAGAAATCCCAAGTCTCGCATCATCAGATCTGTGGCGAATCATCTGCATCGCCGGAATCCACCGGCCCCGTCCGTCTCATTCCCACCACCACCTCACTAGTAATCGGGCCATCTCTCGAACTCATATCTCGCCTCGGTCGTGGAACTGAGGCTCGTATCGTGGCCTCCATAGAACCGATGCCGCCTAAACTCACTGGGCTAGCGCCATAAAACTCGCTGCCTCAAGTACTATCTCGTAATGACCAGTTCGCGCCTCGTGAACCTCTCGTGTTCTACTCGTAGCTCTCGCTATCTTGCCCATCTGGCTCGCTGCCTTTCGCAGGCATAACTCGTACATACGAATACGCCCGAGGAGTCCAACTTATAACACAACTCTAAGGCACGATCTCGTGAGTGAGAAGAATAGAAACTAATCCTAAATATCCCATAGCCTCCGATTATAAAGTGGTGCACAACACACCGATAATCAAGACTCTACTAGATACGGTTCAGACACTTTCCGAGGATTAACTGCTCTGATACCACTTTTGTCACGACCCGAACCCGGGCCCGTGACTGGTGCCTTACCCCGGGCACCCTAGTGATACAACATCAGAGAAAATCAGCAGAAATAAAACATAAACATGAAACAAGAGATTTGATAAGTAAACAAAGCCAACCAAAATGCTTTCTCAGACACATACATAAAAACCCAACAGCTTATCCTTTTTCAAACTCGCCACAACAAGATTTCATGCACTTCTAAGAATGTAACAACATCTATGACGGACAGGCCCCGCCATACCCTCGAATGTACAAGTACCTACAATGACAAGTGGACTATACCAAAAGATAAGCCTCCGGAGGAACGAGCTTCCTAACGCCGAATCGCGATCCTATGAGCGAGGATCAACAATCGTGTACCTCTACCGCGCATGAACGCACCTCAAGCGAGGTCAAGACAACAGTACCAAGTATGTGAAATCAAAATACCAGAATGAAATCACATTTCATCATTTTATAAAACCATTTCGCAATAAGTAAACAGTTATGTCAAGTAAGGGGACACATATCCCCAGAATAATCACTCACACATAACTATGGGTCTCACGCCCATAATATCACTCATTCTCGTGGAACTCATTCTCACCGCCAAAGATATGATATAAAACAACTCCCATACGTGAACTCAACACTAGATCTCGCTGCGCTATCAAAACCGACGCAAGTAGAATAGCCAACTACCACCCAAAAGCTAGTCATATCCCATCACTGCAAGGTACTAAGCCAACTACTACCCAAAAGCTAGCCACGCAATCGCCGAGGCAAAGATCTTAAGTTAACGCATAATAGCCTACCGCCTCACAAGATATGACCGAGGCAAGTATCTTAAGCTATCTACCAGAGGCTACCGGTACATGAGAAAATGACCAGAACAAGTATCTAAAGTGTGCCTGAACCACACGTACAAATCCAATTCCCATTAACGAACCTTTTTCCTTCACAAAACCCGGAAACTTTTCCGTCGAAAAATCGCATCTTTCTTCCTTTCCAATTTTTCTATCGTATTCTCGTACGTACGTCCTCACATACATACCCTGGAACTACGGGGTATAACAGAAACCAATGGCTAGGATTAAAAGATATGAATGGCTAAGATTGGTCCATTATGTCATGCTCCCACTTGACCCCTTTGACTTGGTCCATTATTCTTCATCCAACAAGCCCATATGGAGGGTGACACGTGTCGCCCTCCCATTGGTCTAAAATATTTCATTTCCCGAAATTTTCATAATTGGCCAAAATATCTAAACTCATGGGCCCCACAAAAACGTAAAATTTCTCGGGTGGGCCCCACGTATCCAATTCTGAAAATAAAATTCCATAATTCCGAGAAATTCCAACAGTCTCAAATAAAAATCCTGAGAACCCAATTCTTATTAATCTAACAATTTTCCTTCCCGAGGTTCTAAGATTTTTCCTCGAAAACAATTTTTCTTTCGCTCAAATTTTTAAGTCTTGTTTCCTTACGCATATTCTTATATACTGCCCCGCAATTACGGGGCGTAACACATTAATCCAAAGCCATATTCGGCTACAATGTATCACAACAAAATCAATTCTCTTTCAATTTCCTTTTTAATCTAAGTTGTTATTTCAACATGTTATATACATGATAACAATTACAACAACTATAAATCCTTTCTTCCTTAACATGCGACGATTGTAACTATCGACCAAATTGATTACAACATAAATGGTTAACTTGTCCATTTACGGTTTTAAAATGTCGACATGATCCAAATCTTTTCAAACTTCAATCTATACATATCACATGCTCATATCAACTACTATAACATGTAATCTTTAATCACATTAAGAGGATGGAGATTTTACCTCAATAAGCCCTAATAATGTCCAAGCATAAAAGTCGATCCTTAGCAACTTTTAGCTCCTCTTCTTACGTTCTAATCCGCTCCAAGCACTCCTTAGAAGCTCATGAAGAACTCTTCTTCAAGTTCCAACTTCAAAGTTGAAGAACTCCTTAGGTTTTCGCCTTGCGACTAACGTGAAAACGTAGTTTTTCCGGGATCTTTCTATTGAGATAACCTTACAATACCTCTAGGAACCTTGGTTTAAAGTATTGGGATTATTGAACCACAAACGAAATTTTTTCTTCTTCATGAGAGTGCAAAGCCGAGAGCACCTCTCTCAAGTTTCTCCAATTTTTTTCTAAGTGTTGAGATGACCAAGTCTTACACTACTAGTATAGATATATACTACATTCAAGGGTCTAGATTAGAACATCTGTGTGGCTTGGATTAATTCATTTAAATATCAAGCTAAGTGGGCTTATTGACTTGATCAATAATGTCAAGCCTTGACCTTTCAAGACTTGGCCCATTCTTGACCATTTTCGTCCAAGCCCAAGTGTGTGGGTGGGGGGGTGACACGTGTAACCCTCCCATTCGTCCATAATATTTTGTTTCCTCAAATTTCCATAATTGGTCAAAATATCAGAAACCTCGTGGGCCCCACAAAAACGTAAAATTACTCGGGTGGGCCACATGTATCCAACTCTGTAAATAAACTTACATAGTTCTGATAAATTCTAAACGTCTCAAATAGCAAACTCGAGAACCCAATTCCCCTTAACAAACACTTCTCTTTGCCGAGGTTCGGAAGATGTTTTCATTCGGAAAACAATTCTTTCTTTCGTTAAAATTTTTAACATCCTGATTCCTTACGTACATTTCTATATATATATCCTGGAATAACGGGGTGTAACATTCTCCCCTCCTTAGAAACATTCATCCCCGAATGTTCCTTCGAGGTTCCATCTAAACGGATATTGGCATGGTCCCTTGACTACACCCAACATAATCACACTTGCCACACATGGCCACATAACAATACTTATACTAAAACGTCAACCTGAACTCCAAGTGTCGACGTCGGGTATCTACATAAAGCTTCTGCTGACCCTGAGCTTACTAACAACATTTGTTGGATAAGCTTCGCCTTATCCAAAGCCCGCTGAATCAAGTCTGGGCCAATTAACTTAACCTCGCCTACGTCGAACCAATCAACCGGCGATCTACATTTTCTTTCATACAAGACCTCACACAGGGCCATCTGAATACTGGAAGGGTATCTGTTATCGTACGTAACTAAACAAGAGGCAAATAATCCTCCCAGCTATCTCTGAAATCAATAACACAGACCCGCAACCTATCCTCGCTCAAGTGCTCGATAGTACGCTCGCCGTCCGCTTGGCCTCGAGGGTGAAATGCAACACTGAGACTCACCTGTGTCCCTAATCCCTTCTGGAAAACCTCTAGAGTTATCTGTAAACTGAGCTCATCCGTCTGACATCATAATTATAGGAACCCCGTGCAGTCTCATACTCTTCCTGATATATAATCTAGCATAATCCTCAGCCGAGTAGATAGTTCTGACCGGAAGAAAAATGGGCTAACCTCGTCGGCCTGTCTACTATGACCCACACGGAGTCACACTTCCTCTGAGCACGATACAACACTATAACAAAATCCATATTAATCACCTCTCACTACCAAGTAGGGATCTCAATCGTCGATAATAGCCCACTGGGCTTCTGGTTCTCAACCTTGACCTGCTACTAATTCGGACACTAAGCAACAAACTCTGTTACGTCACTCTTTAGGTCATCTTACCATTACATACATATGAGGTCATGATACATCTTAGTCGACCCCGAACAAATAGAGCAATAAGCACTGTGTCACGACCCGACCCCGGGCCCGCGACAGGTACCCTACCTGGGCACCCTTCTATTCATACAATACAAAATAACCGCGGAAGATAAGTAACACATTTTTTTTAAACAAAGGCAAAGCCGAAGAGGCTGCCATAATATAAATCACCCAAAAGGGCCTACACTATTCAATAATATAATTACAACTCTAGCCAGTCCAGCCCACACATAAATACAGACCTCTAAGATTTTGGACAAATACTATGACGGGACAAGGCCCCGCTGCATTCTCAATATACATAGCCATTATGACAAGCTCCTAACATTCGAGCCATCTCAAAATGTCGAACCAGATCCTAAGCCCGCGGATCCACAATCGGTACCTAAACTTGCGACATTAATGTCACACCAACCTCAAGCTCGTGGATCGGTGCCCTACCTGGGCACCCTTCTACCTTAACAATACAAGTAAGCTGCGGAACTGAAATAACACCTCATTTTTTTTTTCTTTAAAACCAACGTACGTGCAAGGCAAAGCCGACAGGGCTGCCATATAATATACATAATAAAAGACACTACACCGTATACGCAGTCCAATCCCACATATGAATACAAACCTCTGGAGTTAAATCAACTATGACGGACAAGGCCCCGCCGCATCTAAAACTATACAAAGCTCATCATCAAGGACATATACCAAAGATAAACTCCTAATAAGGAGCTTATCCAAAACCCCGAGCAAGATCCTACACTGCCGATCACCGAATCAAGGCATCTAAACACGCGCAGATGAACGCAGCTTCGGAGGTCGAGACGAAGAATGTACCATATGTGAATGAGTAAACCGTAATAAAATCATAGCGCTCTAAATAACACAGAGACATGTATGATATCCAACCTACAATACATAACACATAAGCAAATATATCAAGTCGTGGACGCAGCCCTCAAAGTCATTACTCAATATAACCACGGGTCTCACGCCCATAATATCAATCATGCCCGTGGAATCCTTCCTCACCGCCGGCATCATGATGTAATAACACCAATAAGGATACATGAACACCAAGTCCCACCCGTGTCCTCAATACCTCGTGTCCCATGCCCTAATCCCACCTCGTGAAAAGCATGACCATGGTAACACAAACAACCGGGACATATATGATAATCAAAATACAACACATTGTGCCTTACTAACAATGAGAGTAAACAGAGTATCCTTACAATATAAACTAGAAGCTCATGATCAAGCAGACCATCCGCCCGCAGATCATTTAGCAATCCTATTCTCGGGACTATTTCACTCATGATAGTCGCGTGGACCCGCGCGTGAGGTATTCCTCGCATAGGTCGGACCCGCCGCACGGGACTATTTCACCCGCATAAGCCCTTTCGACCGCATGAGGTATTCCTCGATAGGACTATTTCACCCGCATAAGCCCTTACGACTCGCATTTAGGTATTCCTCGCGATAGGTCGGACCCGCCGCACGGACTATTTCACCCGCATAAGCCCTACGGACTGCATGAGGTATTCCTCGTGATAGGACTATTTCACCCGCATAAGCCCTTACGGACTGCATGAGGTATTCTCGTGATAGGTCGGACCCGCCCGCACGGGACTATTTCACCCGCATAAGCCCTACTTGACTCGCATTTAGGTATTCCTCGCGATCGCGGTAGCAAATCCACTAATTACGCAAATGCCACAAACCCGGAATGACCCCAAACGATCGATATACCAATAGCACACAACCGCTATTTCAAAGACACATAGGCAATTCTCAATTAACAAGCCCAAGTACTTATCACGCATACTTAGATAAATTCTCAATTTATCAAGCCAAAGTACTAATCAAGGCATACATAGAATAATTCTCTTTAACAAGCCAAAGTACTTATCAAGGCACACTTAGACAAATCCTCAATTTATCAAGCCAAAGTACTAATCAAGTTATACATAGAATAATTGTCTTTTAACAAGCCAAAGTACTTATCAAGGCACACTTAGACAAATCCTCAATTTATCAAGCCAAAGTACTAATCAAGCATACATAGAATAATTCTCTTTTAACAAGCCAAAGTACTTATCAAGTTATACATAGAATAATTCTCTTTTAACAAGCCAAAGTACTTATCAAGGCACACTTAGAATAATTCTCTTTTAACAAGCCAAAGTACTTATCAAGGCACACTTAGACAAATCCTCAATTTATCAAGCCAAAGTACTAATCAAGTTATACATAGAATAATTCTCTTTAACAAGCCAAAGTACTTATCAAGTTATACATAGAATAATTCTCTTTAACAAGCCAAAGTACTACGTGACGACATTCCTTTATAAAAGACTCCTTTCTATGTAAAGCCCCAAGATACTAACACCCGTAGTATCAAGGCGTGTCTATTTTTCAAAGTAAGTTACTACACTTTTAGAAAACTCATTTCAAAGCTTGAAATCAAGTAACTCCAAATTTTCACAATCTAGGCAACTTATGCCGATTTAATCAAAATGGACAACTTTCTAAACCTTCCATAAAGCCGTTATAACCAACTTCCCATAAAGTCGTTATAACCCTTTATGGTTTTAGACGTATCCATTCCTTCAATAACCAAGAGACTTATACTATTAAAACCAAGTATCACATACTTACAAAACAAGTTCTCAACTTTCAAAATACTTCAAGTCTCTTAATAGTTAGAAAAAAAGTTTCTTCTACTTTTTAAACCTCAAGTAACTTCACCCTTAACGCAAGTTACTCCTCTTAAATCATGTCATTTCTCCTCTTTTAAATCAAATAAGTAAATCACTCCTTTGACTCCCCTAAAGTCATTATAATGACCTTTAGGTTTTAGAACTAAGGCACTAGCCAAAAGATTTGGAAACCACTTCCTTTTCAAGTCTCTATGTACTTTAAGAAAAATACCTTCACTTTTAAGAATCCAAACTTCCCTAAGGAAATGGATTATACTACTTACAATTTAAACATCAAAGTACACTCAAGGAAGTACATAGAACAAATTCTATTTTAGGCAATCCAAATACAAGCAGGGAATGGATCATTCAAGGAGTAGAACTTACTTTCTTTATTCTAAAGAATCATGCTAGAAGAGAGATAGTTCACATACCTTTCTCGCTAATATCCACAAGCTGCTTCGAATACGCTGCACGTAGAAGTGTCAACCTATAATGGTCACAACAAGACTATCAACTTCTAGTCTCTACGAGAATAATGCTAAGTATACGGCCTCTAATTCTACGGAAAATCTGGCAAAGACCTCCTTTGTTTCTACTTACTTTGCCACCTTTTTCAAGGCCGAATACAATAACCAACAAGCCACATTTAAGGCTCCAAACAACATCCAAACAAAGGGGATTACACGCCTTACACTACGTGCAAAATTCCGCCCCACAATTCATACGAAATAGTATAATACTACACTAGCCATTCTCGGCCAACATATAACCAATCTGTTATACCCCGTATTTCCAGAGTATGTACGTAAGGGAATACGTACGAAAGTCTTGCCTTAAAGATAAGCCTTGGACGTTTTATTTTGTACACAACTCACTAAAAGAATCGTTTTCCGACGAAACGTTTCCACACTTTAGAGTAAATTCCGCCATGCCATTTCTTATTTTTGCGGATTTTTCCGAGAGACGAAACATTTTGGACCAACGGGAGGGTGACATGTGTCACCCTCACATTGGAAGCAAGTGGGGTGGCTTTGGACGATTGGGCGTCCAAAGAGGGGTGTTGGCCTTGGCCGATTGGGTCCTTGTTTAGGCCTTGTTTTGTGCCATGTTTTGTGGAGTGTTTTGTGGAGTGTTTTGTGGAGTGTTTTGTGGAGTAGGAGTAGGGTGCACTTGGCTTGATCTTGGCCTTACACTTGCCTTGCACTTGTCTTCATCTTGGCCATTGGTTGGCCAAGGCTTGAGCTATAAATACCCCCTTAGAGATGAAGAGTTATTCATCCACAAAGTTATCTTCCAAGTCTAAAAATCCTCTCCTCTCCCTTAAGCTTTTCGTCCAAACACCTCTTCCCTCCCCTTGTGTTGTATGGCCGAGAGCCTACCCCCCCTAGCCTAGCCGAAATCCCCCCTCTCTTGGTAGAAAAGTTGCCTTCTAGTATTGTTATAATGCCCAAAATACCTAGCCCAAATAACTTAGTACTTGGTAGAAGTTGTGAAGAACTTCTAGGTTCTTGAGCATACAACTTAGAGCAAAACCTTGCTCAGCGCGACTTTTCTAGGATATTATTGGGCTTACCGAGGTAATAATCCTAACCCTCTTTTGAATTAGAGAATACTTACGTTATAGTATAAGAATAAGTATAAATACTTAGAAGTATATCACGTAATAAATTGAAATGTTAATCACTTAGAAGGGTTTAAAAGAAGAATAATCAAACTGATTTACATAGGACTGCTTTCACAAGAGACTTATATAGCTCACCTGTAGGAAGTGTTGCCCGACTTCAGTAGAATTATGAACCCCTGCTTAGAATGACCTTGAGTAGTCTTTAATAGATATCCGTGACTATTATAGGTGACTCTCACGCACATATTCAACTCGCGGTGGTTTTCACGAAGGTATGTGATTCTTCCTAAAGCATGATATTTTACAATATAACTACGGCAATGTCTTTGACTTAAGCCTGAATAATACTTACGGAATGCCTCACGGCTTAAGCCGAATAATACTTACAGAATGCCTCACGGCTTAAGCCCGAATAATAAAGAATCAAAACATTTCAAAAGACTACCGAATCATATTAATGTAAGAGAACTAATTGGTTTTTAAAATGTGCTTAAGAGTTATACTAGCTTTATGGGAAGTAAGTATAACCACTTAAGATTTATAAAAGAAACAAGTTTGCCTATGTGTTTATAACAGACTTGTATTGTGAAAAGAATAATAAAGATGGTTTGATAAATAGACATGATATGATGCTATGTGTGTTAGTATCTTGTAACGTTTGTATAGGTGAGTATCCTTGTTGTGCTTATGTTGTTTAAAAGATAAGTTGTTATGTTAGTATACTATCACTCACCTCTTGAGATGATACCGGGGGTTAAGCTGCCCTCCGATGCGGGGTAGACTCAGGCGGTCTGGGACCATGATTCGAGAATACCTCATGCGGGTCCAGGGGGCCTATGCGGAGCTACGAGAGTTCCAGGTTAGTATGCGGGGTTATACCTCATGCGGTCTGTGTGGCCATGCGGACAGCGAGTCCAGGACGATGCCGAGGAGTAGCTACCTCGATGCGGGTTATACCTCACGCGGCCCACGTGAGTGGCCTATGCGGACTCGAGTTCAGATTAGGCTTGCAGAATGATGATGAGGGCGAGTGGCCCCGCTTCGATCATTCGCACCTAGACAAGACTCATTACGCTTAACTATTGTTGCTCTTGTTTGTGATGTGGCACTATGCGGTTTCTGGTTGTTTCATACATATTTGTAAACCGGTTTCAAAATGATATGTTTCATTTAAGTACTTTACGCTGCATACTTAGTACCGTTATCGACTCCTTCTGGGCCTGCTCATGCCGCAGTAAGGGCAAGCGTGTGCTAGATCCACATCCTTAGGATCTTTGCGTTGGTGTCGGAGCTCCATCTTCTCCGAGGCTCTACTTTGGGTATGATCTCCGTATTGTAGATAGTTTTAGATCGGTATGGCGGGCCCCGTCCCGCCATAGTTGTTTACTTCCTTAGAGTGCGTAGCACTATTGTACGGTTGGGATGTATCGCAAACTTGAGTTATTTATATTATGCCGAAAGGCAAGCTTTTCTTCAGATAAAGCGTGTCTTATTTTATAAAGCTTCTGTCTTGTTTTATATTCCATGGTTACTCGATGTATGACTACTTGGGTGCCGGTGAGCACGATCCACGGCCCTAACGTCGTGACAAAAGTGGTATCGAGCGGTTAATCCTCGGAAAGTGTCTACGCATCGTATCTAGTAGAGTCTTGATTATCGGTGTGTTGTGCACACCAATAATAATTAGGAAGCTATAGGATATTTAGGATTGGTTTCCATTCTTCTCATTCGAGATCGTGCTTTAGAGTCGTTATAGGTTGGACCCTCTAACGTATTCCTTTCTGCTTGATTATGCCTCACGTAAGGCAACCGGGCCCGAAGGGCAAAGCGGCCGAGGCGCTAGCGAGACACCCAGTCACGAGGATCGTGCCCAGTCTATACCGAGACGGCGAGTTCTATGACGCCACCAAATTTCAAAGACGTACCACGCACCCACCTCGCCCCACACCGGGCGGAGAGTTAGGCATGAGAGATGGCCCGGCTTGGCTAAAGTTGTGGCCCGATACGAGAGAGAGATTGATGCGGCGGTTCGATTCAGCCCAGCTCGGTCGCGCGTGGTACACCCGAGGCGAGAGTTTGAGGCTACGAGACTTGAGTTGTAGCCACGGAGTTTTATGGGTCGAGGCGGAGGATGATCCGCGAGGAGTTCATCCGTCGCCCAGAGGATTTTGAGAGTGATCAGGGCGTCGGAGACCGAGTCTGTGATCTTTGGTTCACATAGGCTGCGTGATACCGCAGTCGATTGGTTTGATTCATGGGAGTTATCCCGGGGAGAGCACGCAGCCCCAGCTACTTGGGATGAGTTCTCAGAGGCTTTCCTCACTCACTTCTTGCCTCCACAGATGAGGAGGGCGCGGGCTGATAGATTTTTACTGAGGCAGAGAGGGGACACTGTCAGGGAGTACAATGTCGAGTTTGATTCTTTGGCTCGATATGTCCCAGCATTGGTAGCGAATATGGAGGATAGGGTGCACCGCTATGTCACCGGCTAGACGACTATATGGCGAGTCATGTGCGGGGTTTCTCCGGCCGTATGGACATTACCGCACGCAGCTCACGCCCTTGATGCGAGGAGCGCGAGGTCGACGAGTGGGCGACAGCCAAAGAAGAAGGCGGGACGGGAGGGTCTTGGTGGTTATCGTGGTGGCGGCCTCGGCCGATCTAGATTCGCACCACGCCCGGCTCGAGCACTCGCACCGTCCTCGCACAACCCGAGTTTTCGAGGGCGTACTGCGGCCTGTGGCTTGACGCCCGTCAGTAGCGCAGTGCGCCGATCGGGACCACCCGGTGTGGCCGTCACGGTAGATCCCATTACGGAAGTGTGGTACTACTTATGGATCTTGTTACGCTTGTGGCAGTGGTCACTTTGCGGCGGTCGGCCGAGCGGGGCTGGTGGTAGGGCCCGACGCCGTGTTACATGGCCGCCTTCATCATCTCCTACATTACTCGCCCGGAGGGCAGGTGCTCATGGGTCAGCCAGTCGCGCGAGTTCGTGGCTCGGGTCCCGATTCTAGCGGTCCTCGAACCGCATATATGCTTTGTCCACCGGGATCGTGAGGCCTCACGATGTCGTCACAGTACCTTATCGGCTGGTTTGATGTTTATGCCTTGATAGATCCGGTTCTACTCCCCATATATCTCCCTTGTTGCTAGTAGGATAGGGATAGAGCCCGAGTCCATAGACCCTTTCGAGGTAGCTACGCCATGGGTGATTCGGTGGTAGCTCGGCGGGTATATAGGGCTTGTCTGTGACCATTCTGATCGTCGAACCAGCCGACTTGATAGAGTTGGAGATGATTGACTTCGACGTGATTATGGGGATGGATTGGCTAGCTTCTTGCTATGCCAATGTAGGCTGAGAGAGAGTAATGCGGTTCAGCTTTCACGAGGCCGGTTGTTGAGTGGGAGAGCACAGTATCGCCGGGTAGGTTTATTTCCTACCTCGAGGCTGGGAAGATGGTGCGAAGGGGTATATCTACCATCTAGTTCGGTGTTTGATCGAGGTCGCGGTACCAGATTTTGACCGCCTCCGTAGTCGTGAGTTCCCAGACGTGTTCCCGCATTGACCTCCTGTATCCTCCCGAGAGGAGATTGAGTTTGTATTGACATATTGCGGATACTCGGCCTATTTCCATTCCGCCATACGTAATGGCACCCGAGTTGAGAGAGTCAAGGATCACCTTAGGGATTTGCTAGAGAAGGGCCATTAGGCCCGGTGTTTCTCCACGAAGCGCCAGATTGTTCGTGAAGAAGAAGGGCGGGGCCGCGCGCGTGTGTTGATTACGTGCGGTGAACAAGGTGACCATTAAAACAGATACCCCTCCCGGGATTGATGATTTGTTCGACCATTGCGGGTGCGAGATGTTTCTCAAGATTGATCCGCGATCGCTATCATCAAAAGTAGTCGAGAGAGGTGGATGTCCACAGGATCGCATTCCGACCTTGCGGGCATTATGAGTTCGTGGTCATGTCTTTTGGGTTGACCAATGCTCGGCGGTATTCATGGATTTGATGATCCGAGTGTTCAAACCATTTTGGACACGCTTGTGATAGTGTTCATTGATGATATCTTGGTTTATTCTCGCCGTAGCGGGAGCACGCGAGTATTTGAGGCGATCTTGTGATTCTCGAGACCAGCATTATGCGCCAAGTTTTCCAAATGTGAGTTTTGGCTGACTTCATGGCGTTTCTTGGGCATATTGTGGCCGATGGCATTCGAGTTGATACGCCAAGATCGGCGATCGAGACTTGGCGAGACCTACTACCGGCGAGGTTCGCGATTTCGGGCCTCGCAGTTATTATCGGCGGTTCGTGGAGAAGTTTGCTTCTATCTCGCACCATTGACTAGGTGACTCGGAAAGCGCCAAGTTCCGATGGACTGATGCTTGTGGCGGGGTTTCGATTCTTGAAGGAGAGATTGACGATCGCCTCGTTCTTACTCTTCCGCAGGGTCGGATGGTTATGTCGTGTATTGTGATGCGTCGTGCATCGGGTTGGGATGTATTGACGCAGCATGGCGGGGTTATAGCATATGCATCCGGCGGTGAAGAAACACGAGAGGAACTACCCCACCCATGATTTGGAGTCGGCAACGTGATTCACGCCAAGATCTGGAGGCACTATTTGTATGGGGTTCACGTGGATATTTATACAGCACCACAAGAGCCTCCAAGTATATCTTCACGCAGGAGTGAACTTACGGCGAGACGGTGGTTAGAGTTGCTTAAGGATTACGATGTTGATATCCTATACCACGGGAAGGCCAATGTTGTGGCGTACGCTCTTAGTCGTAGTCGATGGGAGCCTATCGGATGTGCAGCTAGAGAGGAGGGACATGGTTCGTGATTTGCATCGATTAGCGAGCCTTGGTGTCCGCTTGATCGATTCCGATAGCGATGGGGTTAGAGTTCGTGAGGTTGCCGAGTCTTCCATCGTCGAGGTGAAGAGGCAACATTCGAGGATCCGCTTTGATTCGATATCGTGATACGCCTCTTCGTGAGGGCAAGGGTCCTTTTGGTAGCACCGATGGGGTGCTAAGGTTTGAGGGCGATCGTGTTCAGATGTTTGAGGACTTGGCAGCGAGTTCTTGGGAAGCACACGCTGCGTTACTCTATCCATCCGGTCGACCAAGATGTACCACGACCTTAGATCTGTATCAGTGGGATGGCTTGAAGAGGGACGTTGCAAAGTTCGTAGCTCGATGCGTGTTGTCGGCAGTGAAGGTAGAGCACCGCAGGCCCGGTGGTTTGTTACGACGCATTGAGATCCCGACCGGAAGTGGGAGGTAATCAACATGGATTTCATCACGATTACCTCGCACTCGGAGAGACATGATTCTATATGGGTTATCGTCGACAGGCAGATGAAATCAGCCCACTTTCTTCCCGTCAGGACGACTTTTTCGGCTGAGGATTATGCCAGACTTTACATCCGAGAGATCGTCAGACTGCATGGAGTCCCTACTCGATCATATCGCATGCAGGAGCCCGCCACGCTAACTTCCTGAGGTCCTTCCGGAGGGGTTTAGGGACGCAGTGAGCACGAAATCGCATTTCATCCACGATCTGACGGACGGCATGAGCGCACTATCCGCACTTGAGGATATGTCGCGAGCTGTGTTATTGACTTTAGTGGTAGTTGGGAGGATCATTTGCCTCTAGTTGAGTTCGCATATAATAATAGCTACCACTCCGGTATTCGAATGGCGCCTTACGAGGCCTTGTAGGAGGAAGTGCGATCGCCTATAGGTTGGTTCGATGTGGCGAGGGGCGGCTAGTGGGACCGTTTGGTACAGAGCGGTGGATAAGGTGAAGCTTATCCGAGCGGCTATCGATACCGTAGTCGGCAAGTCGTATGCAGATCATCGCCGCCGACATCTTGAGTTGAGGTTCATGATTGGGTTTTCCTAGGTGTCACCCATGAAGCGGTGTGATGAGATTCGGAAGAAGGAAGCTCACCCAGTACATCGGGCGCTTTGATTGTCCGCAGGTAGGCAAGGTTGCATGAGTTGGATCTGCCGTCCGATCGGAGGCGATGCATCCGGTTTTCACGATCTATCGGCGAGATGTATCGGATCCATCTAGGGTACACCCGATTGACGATGTCAGTGACCGAGGGCTATCAGATGAGGAGATTCCCATGGCGATAGTCGATCGTCAGTTAGGCGTCTGCGGACGAAGGACGTGGCTTCCGTCAAAGACTTGTGGCGCAACGAGCTCAGTGAGGAGATGACATGGGAGGCCGAGGAGGACATGAGGCGGAAGTATCCTCACCTATTCCCCATACCTCCAGGTAAATTCACTTTCCTACTTGTAAATTTTCGTTATCGCTTACGCCATGTATTGCTCGTGGCGTGTGTGGCATTTACAATCGCTTAAGCTTCGCTAACTGTCTTGGGAAGGAACATTCGGACGAATGTTTCTAAGGAGGAGAATGTTATACCCGTATTTCCAGAGTATGCGTAGGGAATACGTAAAAGTCTTGCCTTAAAGATAAGCCTTGGACGCTTTATTTTGTACACAACTCACTAAAAGAATCGTTTCACGAAAACGTTTCCACACTTTCGTAGAGTAAATTCCGCTATGCCATTTCTTATTTTTGCGGATTTTTCCGAGAGACGAACATTTTGGACCAACGGAGGTGACATGTGTCACCCTCACATTGGAAGCAAGTGGGTGGCTTTGGACGATTGGGCCCAAAGAGGGTGTTGGCCTTGGCCGATTGGGTCCTTGTTTAGGCCTTGTTTTGTGCCATGTTTTGTGGAGTGTTTTGTGGAGTGTTTGTGGAGTGTTTTGTGGAGTAGGAGTAGGGTGCACTTGGCTTGATCTTGGCCTTACACTTGCCTTGCACTTGTCTTCATCTTGGCCATTGGTTGGCCAAGGCTTGAGCTATAAATACCCCTTAGAGATTAAGAGTTATTCATCCACAAAGTTATCTTCCAAGTCTAAAAATCCTCTCCTCTCCCTTAAGCTTTTCCAAACACCTCTTCCCTCCCCTTGTGTTGTATGGCCGAGAGCCTACCCCCTAGCCTAGCCAAATCTACCCTCCTTGGTAGAAAAGTTACCTTCTTGATCGTTATAATGCCCAAAATACCCTAGCCCAAATAACTTAGTACTTGGTAGAAGTTGTGAAGAACTTCTAGGGTTCTTGGAGCATACAACTTGTGAGCAAAACCTTGCTCGGTAGCGACTTTTCTAGGATATTATTGGGCTTACCGAGGTAATAATCCTAACCCTCTTTTGAATTAGAGAATACTTATCGTTATAGTATAAGAATAAGTATAAATACTTAGAAGTATATCACGTAATAGAATTGAAATGTTAATCACTTAGAAGGGTTTAAAGAAGAATAATCAAACTATTTACATAGGACTGCTTTCTGAAGAACTTATATAGCTCACCGTAGGGAAGTGCTGCCCGACTTACCAGAGAATTATGAACCCCTGCTTAGAATGACCTTCTGAGTAGTCTTTAATAGATATCCGTGACTATTATAGGTGACTCTCTGTGACATATTCAACTTGGCGGTGGTTTTCATTGGTAGGTATGTGATTCTTCCTAAAGCATGATATTTTACAATATAACTACGGCAATGTCTTCGACTTAAGCCTCAATAATACTTACGAATGCCTCACTATTAAGCCTGAATAATACTTACTATAATGCCTCACGCTTAAGCCCAATAATAAAGAACTGAAACATTTCAAAAAGACTATCAATCATATTAATGTAAGAGAACTAATTGGTTTTTAAATGAAGCTTAAGAGTTATACTAGCTTTATGGGAAGTAAGTATAACCACTTAAGAGTTATAAAAGAAACAAGTTTGCCTATGTGTTTATAATAGACTTGTATTGTGAAAAGAATAATAAAGATGGTTTGATAAATAGACATGATATGATGCTACGTGTGTTAGTATCTTGTAACGTTTGTATAGGTGAGTATCCTTGTTGTGCTTATGTTGTTTAAAAGATAAGTTGTTATGTTAGTATACTATCACTCACCTCTTGAGATGATACCGGGGGTTAAGCTGCCCTCCGATGCGGGGTAGACTCAGGCGGTCTGGGACCATGATTCGAGAAGACCTCATGCGGGTCCAGGGGGCCTATGCGGAGCTACGAGTTCCGTGTTAGTATGCGGGTTATACCTCATGCGATGCGTGGCTACGCGACAATGAGTCGGGACGATGCCGAGAGTAGCTACCCTCGATGCGGGGTTATACCTCACGCGCCCATGTGAGTGGCCTATGCGGACTCGGAGTCGATTAGGCTTGCGGAATGATGAGGGCGAGTGGCCTGCTTTGATCATTCGCAGCCTAGACAAGACTCATTACGCTTAACTATTGTTGCTCTTGTTTGTGATGTGGCACTATATGCGGTTTCTCGTTGTTTCATACATATTTGTAAACCGTTTCAAAAATGATATGTTTCATTTAAGTACTTTACGCGCATACTTAGTACTGTTGTCGACTCTCCTTGGCTGCGTTCATGCCGCAGTAAAGGCAAGCAGTGCTAGATCCACATCCTTAGGATCTTTGCGTTGGTGTCGTGAGCTCCATCTTCTCTGAGGCTCTACTTTTGGGTATGATCTCCCGTATTGTAGATAGTTTTGTCAGATCAGGTATGGCTGGCCCTGTCCCGCCATAGTTGTTTACTTCCTTAGAGTGCAGCACTATTGTACACTGGGATGAATCGCAAAACTTGAGTTATTTATATTATGCCGAAAGGCAAGCTTTTCTTCGTATAAACCGTGTCTTATTTTATAAAGCTGTTTCTGCCTTGTTTTATATTCCGCCGTTACTCGATGTATGACTACTGGGTGCCCCTGGAAGGCACGATCTGCCCTAACGGTCGTGACACAATCACACTACGTCTTCTCCAATCCTTTTCCAATTTCAAGTTCTTAGGTCAACATGTTATATAGTCTAAACAACTTCAACAACTACAATTTCCTTCTTTATTCAACATGCGACGACTTAAACTAATAATCAACTTGAATTCCAATCTTAAAGCTAAACATGCTAGATTTCGGATTAGGGTTCCAATAGTCAAAATACTTATCAAACTTCAAACTATATAACTCATGCTTGCTAATAACCATAGAAACAATGATAAGTAAACCTTAATTGCTAAACGACAAGAATATACCTTTAAAGCCCTTAAAATTCCAAGATTCCATAGTCGCCTTAGCAATTCTTAGCTCCTTTCCTTAGGTTCCAATCCGCTCCAAGCACTCCTAGAGGCCTATGAAGAACCCATCTTCAAGTTCTAACTTCAAAGTTGAAGAACTCCCTTAGTTTCCGCTTTGCGACTAACGTAAAAATACGCTTTTTCCAAATCTTTCTATTGAGATATCCTTACAATACCCTAAGGGACATTGGGTTAAAGTCTTGTGGCTAATGGATCAAAATTGCAAAATTTTGTGTGGGCAAATGGACCAACCCGTGAGCTCTCTTGAAGAACAAGAAGGTTTCTAATTTTTCTAAGTGTAGAAAATGCCAAGTCTTGCTACTAGTAGTATACATAACACAATGGAGGGCTTGGATAACAACACTTGTTAAAATTGGAGGGAAGAGATCAAGCCAAATGGCTCTTGACTTGGTCAACAATGTCAAGCTATTAATTAGCAAGACTTTCTCATCTACACAATGGTCAAATGACCATTTTACCCCTCACCATTTCGTCCAAGACCACATTTGGGGGTGCCACGTGTCACCCTCTCATACGTCCATAAAATTCCGTAACCCACGTGGGCTCCGCAAAACGTAAAATTCCTCGGGTGGGCCCCACGTGACCAAATTCGTAGAAATAAATTTCCATATGAATATAAGTTCCATACTCTTCAAATAATACATTTTGAGAATCCATGTTATACCCCGTATTTCCAGAGTATGTACGTGGAGACATACGTACGAAAATTTGAGACTTAAAGTTTGGCATAGGTTCGAAATTTGTGCACAACACCCGATTAGAGTCGTTTTTCGACGAAACGTTTTACAGAGCTTGCGTAGGGAAAATTCCGGCTATGTAGTTTTGTATTTTTGCGGATTTTTCCGAGCGACGGAACATTTTTGGGCCAACGAGAGGGTGACACTTGTCACCCTCAAGTGGACGCCTTAGGGGCGGTTTGGCCTTGGCCGATTGGTGCCATGTTTTGTGCAATGTTTTGTGCAATGTTTTGTGGCTTGTTTTGTGGATTAGGGACTAGGGGGCACTTGGGCACATCTTGGCCTTACACTTGCCTTGCACATGGCTTAATCTTGGCCATTGGTTGGCTTTTGGTTTTTCCTATAAATACCCCCCCTTAGTGATGAACTTATTCATCCACTCCTCACTTTGTCTAAGCCTTGAAAACTCTCCCTCCCCTCTTGAGTGTTCGCGCCCTAAGCCTCCCCCCCTCCCCCTTTGAGTGGCCTGGTGGCCGAGAGCCTTCCTCCCCCTTTGAGGTGCTAGTGGGTACCCCTAGCCTAGTTGTTTCAAATATACCCTCCTCAGGTATTGAAATACTTCTCCAAGTATTGTTATAATGCCCAAAATACCTTAGCCTTTACCTTGTAGTATTCCAAAAGTTACCTCTATACGTAGAGCAGGAAATACTACCTTTTGTCCTTTAGTCTCAAACCGAAACCCTAAGGAAATCTTCATGCGAGTTGGAGTATTTAAGTGAAGTTGGTTAGAACTTCTAAGGGTTGTTTGGAGCGGATTGGAGCGCAGTAGGAGCTAAACCTTGCTCAGATCGACATTATAACTTGGATAAATTTTGGGCTTATCGAGGTAAATATTCTTGTCCCTTGTTGTAATTGGAAATTACATATGGTAGGATTATATAGTTGAGTATACTATATATAGAACTGAACATACTTTGGCAATGTCTTTTGACTTAAGCTTCAATATAAAGAAGAGAACTGTTGTTACATAGTGTATGTAAGAGACTTGTGGTATTATGTGTAGTAGAATTGTATACGTCCATAGGCGTATAACCCCCCGGTTGGCTTGGTAGCAGAGCCTCGATAGAGAGGAGATTTACGCCGTGCGGGGAGGTGTTCTGAATTTTCAGAGAATATGGAACCATGCGGTTAGAAGTTAATAGACGCCAGGCCTTATAGGTGGAAGTACTACGAGTAGCGTATTCTACTCGAGAGTGGAAAAGGCTAGCCAAATTACGATCGTGGGCGCTTTGCTTATTGTCGATAATCGTCGCGAGGTATGTGAACCTCTTCTTATCCTTCTAGCATGATGCTTTGTAAACTATGTAGTACGGTAGACGTACATGTGCTAATGAGTTGGTTGGTTTAAAAACATAGGGTGTTATAATAGCTTTATGGGAAGTTAGTTATAACGACTCTATGTAGGTAAAAGATTGGTTTTTTTATTGTAGAAGTTAAGAGACTTGATCTTGAAAGATAAGAGGCTTAACTTGTTTTAATTGGTAATTAACATTTTGTTAAAAGTATTGTGAAACCTCATTCGCGAGTAATGAGTACTTGGTTTTAAAAAGAATAATGTTTTATTGATTTAGGAAATGAGAATAAGTGTCGAACAAACCACATCAGCGCTAATAAAGGAAAGTGTATTGACAAATAACAAATTGTTATTAAAACCAGTAGAAACCTCCATCTGCATAGAAGCTAAGTGTTATACCCCGTATTTCCAGAGTATGTACGCAAGGACGTACGTAGAAAAGTTTGTGCTTTAAAGTGAAGGGCCGAAAATTATTTGTTCACAACACCCGTTTAGAGTCGTTTTTAAACGCTTCTACAACTTCGTAGGGAATTTCCGCTATGCCATTTATATTTTTGCGGATTTTTCCGAGACGAAACATTTTTGGACCAACGGGAGGCTTACACTTGGCACCTCCAATTGGTGGTTTGAAATCGTCCAAATGGACGAAATGGACAAGTGAAGCACGTTTTGGTGCCTTGGCAAAGTCGCGAGTTGGTAGGATATTTGTGTGTAGTAAATCCTAGCCCTACACTTGCCTAACACATGGATTGATCTTGGCCTTTGGTTGGCCATCCCTTGACCTATAAATACCCTCTAGTTGATGAACTTTCTTCATCCATAAATTGAGCAATCTATCTAAGTCTCAAATACTCCTCCTCTTGTCTTGAAATCGTCAAAGCCCTCCCCCTTTGAAGGCCTTGGCGAAACCCCTCCCCTTTGTGGTGCTCCTGGCCAGGTACCCCTAGCCTAGTTGCTTTCGATAATACCCCCTTTGTGGTGTAGAAATACTCTCCTAGTATTGTTATAATGTCCAAATACTCGCCCAAATGCCTTGTAGTATTCCCAAGGTTACACTTATAAAAGCCTAAAATACCATTATACTTTCCTTAGCCACTAAACGAAACCCTAAGGAAATCTTCATTGTTGTTTGAAGTACTTAAGAGAAGTTGGTTAGAACTTCTAAGGGTTGGTTGGAGCGGATCGAGCACTTATGAGGAGCTAAACCTTGCTCGGGAGCGACATTAAACTCTGATAATTTTGGGCTTATCGAGGTAAATATCTTGTCCCTATTGTAATTGGAAATTACATAAGTGTTGAATATATAGTTGTTGTATACTATATATAGAACTGAACGTAGTTATCGCAATGTCTTTTGACTTAAGCTGAATAATACTTACGCAATGTCTTGCGACTTAAGCCGAATTTAAGAAGAGTACCAATCAGTAATTACATAGGGTGTATTACATGAGACTTATGTAGTAGTATCAGGAGTAGAATTGTACCGTAGGGTTAGATGTATAACCCCGGTTGGCTTGATAGCAGCCTCGATAGAGGAGGAGATTAACGCTGTGCGGGAGTCTTAATTTTCGTAGAATGTTCTCTGAAGAGACCTAATTGTTATTTAGCGCCTTGTGGGCTTATAGGTGGAAGTAGTATGCGTGGCGCGATCTACGTGGCTTTAGGAGTAGCCGTGGGTTTGTAGTACTTGGAGCATTTTGCTAATATTGGATTCTGGTCGCGAGGTATGTGAACCTCTTCCTATCTCTTCTAGCACGATATGTGTGAACTATGTAGTACAGAGACGATATGTGTTAACGTGTTTGATTGTTTTAAAACATAAAGTGTTATAACGGCTTTATGGGAAGTTGGTTATAACGACTTTATGTAGGTTAGAAAACGGGTTGTGGTTTTCAAAAGGTAATCGATTTGGTTATAACCGCTTGTTATGTGTTAATGAAGAAGTTGAAGTATTTCAAAAGATTTGTGAATCGCTTGAAAGAAAGAGTAACACTTAGTTTTAAAGGTTTTAAAAGAGTTATACTAGCTTTATGGGAGTTAGGTATAATGTCTTAAGAGAGGTAAAGAAAATGGTTTATTGATGTTAGAAGTTAAGAGACTTGATCTTATAAGATAAGAGACTTAACTTATTTGTTTTAATGTGGATGTTTACGTGAAACCTCATTCGTGAGTAATGAGTACTTGGTTTTATTTAAAGGGATAATGTTTCTTGATTTGGAAATCGAATGTGTATCGACAAACCATCGCAGCGTTAATAAAGGAAAATGTATTGAATAATGATGTATCGTATTAAAACCAGAGAAACCTCCATCTCGCATAGAAGCTAAGATGAGACAAAATGATATTACATTTCCTAGATCATGGTCGCTTAATAATATTGATTATAAACAAGAATAACCTACTCACATATAAGACATATGTTTCTCAAAACGTTTAAAGGAGAATTATGTTTTAAAGGATTAAAACTATGAACTACTAAACCTTTTCTAAAACGAGGAACTTGAGCCTTTGTAATTAGGCAAACCGAACTTTAGGAAAAGAATGTTGGTACTTGAGTTTAAAAAGAAAGTGTTCGCTTACTTAATAATGTGAATCACTCTAGTTTTATACTACGGTATCGTGACATTTATAAAATGAATGTATCTCTTTTAAAAGGACTTAACGATGTAGTACTTTGGGGTTAAAAACCGGACTTTGGCATAAAATGAAAGTACTTTGAGTTGTGTGAAACTTGCCTACGCTTGTTGTTGTGAAACTTGCCTATGCTTGTTGTTGTGAAACTTGACCATGTTACGGTGATAGCCTTGTTGTGCAAGTCGTGTTCACTTGATCACCGCTCACGGGAATGTATTTCACTTGACGACCAGGTTCATCCGAATGTATCTCACTTGATTACGGCTCATCCGAATGTATCTCACTTGACACGGCTCATCCGAATGTATCTCACTTGATTACCGCTCACCCGAATGTATTTCACTTGATTACGTTCACCCGGAATGTATTTCACTTGATTACGGTTCATCCGGAATGTATTTCACTTGACTACCGGCTCATTCCGGAATGTATTCCACTTTCGCATGATCGCTTTTATGTTGTGAATCGTAGTTTGGTTATCATACATGTCTCTCGCTTTATATAGACTATTATGATTTCGCCATTCTGATATTTTACGCTTCACATACTTGGTACTGTTATCGACCTCTTCCGGCCGCGTTCATGCAGTAAAGGTACATCGATCGCCGATCCTCGCTATAGGATCACATTCGTGTTGGGAAGCTCCGCTTCTCCGAGGCTTATCTTTTGGTATGTGTTCCCTGAGTTGTAGGTTCTTGTACATTCGTGGTATGGCGGGGCCACTGTCCGTCATAGTTGTTGTAAATCTTAAGTGCAGTCTTTGTGTGGCGGGGTTTTGTAAAGGATTAAACTGCTCGTTTTGAAAAAGTTGTTTACATATATATCATTGGAAGGTAACCGCTTGGTTGACTGTTCTATTATCTTATCTCTTATTTCATGTTCATGTTTTATTTCCGCTGATTTTCTCGATGTTGTATCACCAGGGTGCGGTAAGGCACGATGGCGCCCCGAACGTCGTTACAAAAGTGGTATCGAGCGCTTAATCCTCGGAAAGTGTCTACGCATCGTGTCTAGTAGAGTCTTGATTATCGATGTGTTGAGCACCACAGCTATAATCAGGACGCTGCAGGACAGTTAGGATTGGTTTCCATTATACTCATTCTGAGATCATGCCTTAGCCGTGTGATAAGTTGGACCCTCCGACGATTTCATTTTTACCGCTTATGCCTCCGCGTAAAACCTGCACCCGCACGGGCAAGGCGGCGAGGCGCTAGTAGGATACAGAGAGAAATGCGGCGCAGCGTCAAGACACGAGACAGTGCTTCCGGCCCGGGTTTCGTGGCCACGACGCCAAAGACCAGCGAGTTTAGAGTCGCAGCGTTGGCTGCTGAGACTACTGATACTGAGCCTCGGTCCACACCGGAAGCGGATGAGATAAGTACAAGGAGATGGCGCCATCGCGGTCGTGGCGATATGAGATCGGTGAATCGGCCGATTCAGCCCACCTGAGCACCCGTGATTTCACCCCCGAGCGCACGTTTGAGGCTACGTGACTTTCCGAGTTGTAGCCTCGTTGTTCTATGGATCGAGCCGAGGACGACCTCGTGAGTTTATCCGACACCTACACGATCATGAGTGATCGAGCCTCGAGGCGGTCGGTGGTATTGGTTCACATCACCGCGTGATACCAGCTGATTGGGTTTGATTCGTGAGAGCCGTCGGGAAGAGCATGCACCTCGGTAGTATGGGACGAAGTTCTCAAGGGCTTTTCTTGCACATTTCTTGCCCACAGATGAGAAGGGCTCGCCGATGTTTTTGACGTTAAGCGGGGCAGGCGGACGGTTAGAGAGTACAATGTGAGTTCACTCATTAGCTCGATATGTTCCCTATTGTAGCCGAGCATGGGGACAGAGTACACCGCTACGCCACCGGGCCGATGAGTACTTGGCGTAGGCTTGTTCGTGTAGCTCTTCACGGCATGGACATTGCCGCATGCAGCTCATGCACCAGGATGCGAGGCACTGAGAGATCGACGAATGACCGAGATCGCCAGAAGAGGCTAGACGGCAGGTCCTTTGGTAACTTTCGAGGCGGACCGCCTCAAAGCCAGATCTAGTTATGTACCTCACGATGCAGTGGTCCCCACTATCGCCACGCGTTGGTATTCGAGCTGGTGAGCTCGTGGCTTCGTTCACGATATACGGGTTCTAGCCAACAGATTCACGTCCCTCAGGTGTACGATGCGGCAAACATCCGGGAATGTCGTCTTTTCGCGGTGCTTGCTTCACCGCGCCGTGAGCCATGTGACGAGATCGTGCTTATAGAGAGGTACGTGACTTGGCGCAGCCTATGGATCGATGGCGAGTTCATCGCCCTACATATACGCCTGCAGCGCATTTACGATTAAGTGGAGCGGTAGCCAGTATATCCTTAACCCTCTGAGGCTTGTATGTTTGATGTTTTGTTAATGTGTTAGGTGTTACGTTGGATAGCTTTGTGCTAAAATGTGATTTAGGAACTTGGTTGGGAAAAAGGGTAAGCTCAGGGTGAGGAATGATGAACCTTAGAATATTCTGAATGAGACCGTAGATGTAAGGCCGCCTTGGGTACAGGATTTTGCGAGTGATCCTTGTCAGAGTGCATTTTATGCCTAGAATGTATTGTGTGATAAGTCCCTGGGTAGTGTGAAATGGAAGTGGTAGCTTTCATGATGTGATTTAGCAGGATTGTTCCGTGTCGGGGAACAAGGGCTTGACGCGATTGTGGGTCGGGTTGAGGACGTGATACTGATCAACCCGTGTCCGGACAAGGTGGGCTGTTCGGGTGGTCCGCCCGGTGGCGGTCACGAGGGTGCTAGGCCCAAGTTTAGATGACCATCGTATGAGTTCATAGATATGTTCGACCGTAATCGGTTCGTGAAGGCGAGAATGGCCTTAGAAATCGAGGTAGTAAGATGACCAAGTTTGGAGGTGGTAACTCAAGGGTTGGGAACAGGCGATGACGAAGTGTGGTACGATACCGTAAGAGTTCAAATGTTCGAGAAGGCACGGAGTAAGGAGGAGAGAACGTGTGTTATTACGTGGCGGCGTGGCTTTGACAACTTGTTGAAGGAACTTCGTTATCTATTTCGAGAAGGAACATTCGGACGCACGTTTCTAAGGGGAGAATGTTATACCCGTATTTCCGCAGTATGCGCGCGACGTGCGTGAAAAGTTTGTGCTTTAAAGTGAAGGGCGAAAATTATTTGTTCACAACACCCGCTAGAGTCGTTTTACGAAACGCTTCCACAACCGTAGGGAATTTCGCTATGCCATTTATATTTTTGCGGATTTTTCCGAGAGACGAAACATTTTGGACCAACGGGAGGCGACACTTGGCACCTCCAATTGGTGGTGAAATCGCCCAAATGGACGAAATGGACAAGTGAAGCACGTTTTTGGTGCCTTGGCTAAAGTCAAGGAGTTGGTAGGATATTTGTGTGTAGTAAATCCTAGCCTACACTTGCCTAACACATGGATTGATCTTGGCCTTTGGTTGGCCATCCCTTGACCTATAAATACCCCTCTAGTTGATGAACTTTCTTCATCCATAAATTGAGCAATCTATCTAAGTCTCAAATACTCCTCCTCTTGTCTTGAAATCGCCCAAAAGCCCTCCCCTTTGAGAAGGCCTCGTCGAAACCCCTCCCCCTTGTGGTGCTCCTGCCGAGGGTACCCCACTGCCTAGTTGCTTTCGTATAATACCCCCTTTGTGGTGTAGAAATACTCTCCTAGTATTGTTATAATGTCCAAATACCTTGGCCCCAAATGCCTTGTAGTATTCCCAAGGTTACACTTATAAAAGCCAGAAAATACCATTATACTTTCCTTTAGCCACTAAACTAAACCCTAAGGAAATCTTCATTGTTGTTTGAAGTACTTAAGAGAAGTTGGTTAGAACTTCTAAGGGTTGGTTGGAGCGGATTGGAGCACTCGAGGAGGAGCTAAACCTTGCTCAGAGCCGACATTAAACTCGGATAATTTTGGGCTTATCGAGGTAAATATCTTGTCCCTATTGTAATTGGAAATTACATAAGTGTTGAATATATAGTTGTTGTATACTATATATAGAATCGAACGTAGTTATCGGCAATGTCTTTTGACTTAAGCTGAATAATACTTACAGGCAATGTCTTGCGACTTAAGCTAATTTAAGAAAATCGAATCAGAATTACATAGAAATGTATTACAGTAGACTTATGTAGTAGTACCGTGGAGTAGAATTGTACCCGTTAGGTTTAGATGTATAACCCCCCCCCTGGTTGGCTTGATAGCCGGCCTCGATAGAGGAGGAGATTAACGCTGTTGCGGGGGGGGGAGGTGCTGCCGAATTTTCTGTAGAATGTTCTACGAAGAGACCTAATTGTTAATAAGCGCCTTGTGGCCTTATAGGTGGAAGTACTATGCGTGGCGCGATCTACGTGGCTTAAGGAGTAGCCGACGGTTTGAAGTACTTGGAGCATTTTGCTAATAGTCGATACTCGTCGCGAGGTATGTGAACCTCTTCCTATCTCTTCTAGCATGATATGTGTGAACTATGTAGTACGGTAGACGTACATGTGTTAACTGTGTTTGATTGTTTTAAAACATAAAGTGTTATAACGGCTTTATGGGAAGTTGGTTATAATGACTTTATGTAGGTTAGAAAATGGGTTGTGGTTTTCAAAAGGTAACTGATTTGGTTATAACCGGCTTGTTATGTGTTAATGAAGAAGTTGAAGTATTTCAAAAGATTTGTGAATCGTTTTGAAAGAAAGAGTAACACTTGGTTTTAAAGGTTTTAAAAAGAGTTATACTAGCTTTATGGGGAGTTAGGTATAATATCTTGGTTATTTTATGTTCGTGATTACTGATGTATGACTCAGGGTGCGGGTAAGGCACTATCCACGCCCGAACGGGTCGTGACAAAAGTGGTATCGAGCGCTTAATCCTCGGAAAGTGTCTACCGTATCGATTCGGAGTCTTGATTATCGGTGTGTTGTGCACCACACCAATGTCGAGGCTATAGGATATTTAGGATTGGTTTCTATTCTTCTCACTCGAGATCGTGCCTTAGAGTCGTGTTGTAAGTTGGACCTCTAACGTATTTCTTTCCCACCGCTATGCCTCGCATAGGCAACCCGCCCAGGAGGGCAAAGCGGCGGAGGCTGCGAGTAAATGCAGGGTTACGTAGGCACGTGCCCAATCATCACCTGGGGTGGTGCTTCATTTGGGGAGTTTTGCGACGTCACTAGCCCCAAAGAGAGATTAGCACGCCGCGGCAGTTCCTCTGCGCCATGATATTTGAACCTTCGATTCCGACCGAAACATGAATGTAGATTGCAAGAAAGCGACCACATTAGCTATGGATTTGGCTACCGCAGAGTATACCGATGTCCGCGAGTCTTGAGGACTATCCGAAAGAGGGTCGTGCGAGTAATTCTTGATTGGGCTTGAGCATGGCACGTATGCGGGCTTATGCGCAGCAGCCGAAACGTAGAGATCGACGTTAACGGGCGACGTAAGAGGCCGTGAGCAGCAAGGTCCTTTGGTAACTTTTCGAGGCGATCGCCTCACAGCCAGATTAGATTATGCGCATCCACCGATGCGTAAAGGTCCTCCACGGGTTCGGGACGCTCGTATGCAGGAGTTGGTCGAGCTCGAGCTTCCGGTTCACACACGAAGGTTCCAAACCATCCGATTCGGTTTTCTCGGTGTTCACAGCGTGGCGCGCCATCTCGTGGAATGTCGCTTTTAGTTGGTACTTGTTGTACCTATGACCGTCGTGTCGATGTCGAAAGAGTGTCCTTGCGGGAGGACTTAGCCTTCGTGATCGGTGGGTAGTTTGTCATCTTCCTTGGCTATGCCTACAGGCGTGTTTGTTTAGAAACGACTAAGGAGTGAAGCGATACATGCATATCTTTAACCCTCTAGAGTTTTGTTTATGTGATAAGTGAGTATACCTTAAGTGCTATGTTCGATAGCAACGTGTTAGTTGTGATTAGAAATTATGGTGGGTTAACCGAGTAAGATTTTGGGGTTAGAGGTGTGAGCCTTAGAGTGTTATACGTAGAGACCTTAGAGGTAAGGCCATCCGAGCGAGGTGTAGTGTTATGTTTGATCCTCATCGGAGTGCATAGCACGTGAGCTATGTATGGATAGGTCCCAAGTAGTGTGAAATGAAAGAGGGTAGTTGAGCTAAGAAGACCGCTAGGTTTTTCGTAACGTGATTTGAGAGAATGTTCGGATCGGGAGCTAATGTTTTGCGCATTGGGTCGAGTTGAGGCTACGTTGCGGGTCAACCCGCTACTGCTTTGGTGCGGGTCGGTTGTGGTGGTCCCACGTGGTAGGTCACGAGGGTGTTAGGCCTAAGTTTAGTTAACCAACGACGAATTCGTGGATGATTCGACCGCAGTCGGGCCGAGGTCACCGCCTTGTCTAGCAGCATCGCTACTCGGCAGGGTTATGCGAGATGATATATCGTAAAGGTTGTAAGGTCGCTGCAGGTGCCTACCTTCACCTTATGGCGAGCAGTGGAGCCAGTGCTGTTTTTGGTTTCAAGTTTTACCAGCTGTGGTTAAGAACTCAAGTAGTCTCGATCGCATTCGCCTCGCCAGGCAGTGTGTATTTGAGGTAGTGGTGGGGATTGTTGTCTCTGTGGAGGAGTGTTTAAGCTACCATTTCGCTGAATGTCGCCTTATGAGGGCCTTGTAGGCGGAAGTGTAAGTTTTGGCCGATTGGTTCGATGTTGGCAAGATTCAGATAGTGGTTCGTGCTTGTTCCAGAATGGATGGGTAAAGCTTGTCTAGAAGAGGTTCCGCGGCAAACGGAGAAATCGTGGATAATCGGCGACGCTAGAGTTCGTGTCGACGGTCTTCTTTAAGGTACCACCCGGTTTGGGTGACGAGTTTTGGAAAACAGAGGAACTTAGCCCAGTTACTTTGGGCCCTTTGAGTTCATGTGAAGAATAGGCCGGGTTGCCTATATGTTAGCATTTGTCGTCCACTTAGAGGCAAGACGTCCGGTCTTTCAGATTGATATGATCGTGAAAGCATCGAGATCCATCCGTCAGTGTTCCCGATTAATAATGACCACGTTAGAGATAGTAACCGAGTTTTGGAAGCGATGTCGCGTGTGGTAAGAGTTCGAGTGCACGACATCCTCGGGGATCGCATGTAGTCCGCACCATTTGTTGGGTCGCCGAGTGACACTAGAACCTCGCGCAAAGTGACAAAAGTGGTATCGGAAGAAGCGAGCATAGATGTGATCATTTCTTTGCAAAGAGAAGGTGCGAAGGAAGTATATTTTAGACCCCGGAGGGAGGTTTTTGTGGTGATATTGGAGGTGTTTCCTCGTGGACTTGGATGGAAGTATTTTGCGCGGATGTTTCTGTGGCCAGGTGTGGCAGGCTTGTTTCGTAAGTATAGTAGTGAAGACTATACTGGCGCATGTTTGTTTTGAGACTTAGAAGGAACATTCGGGACGAATGTTTCTAAGGGGAGAATGTTATACCGTATTTCAGTATGTATGCGTAAGGCGTACGTAGAAAGTTTGGGCTTTAAAGTAAGGCTTGGCCGATTTTTATTTGTGCACAACACCCGGTTAGAGTCGTTTTTCGACGAAACGTTTTCACAGCTTTCGTAGGGAAAATTCCGGCTATGTCATTTTTAATTTTTGCGGATTTTTCCGAGAGACGAAACATTTTGGACCAACAAGAGGCGCCACTTGCACCCTCTCACTGGAGCACGCCAGGCGGTGGCTTGGACGAATGGTGACTATTTTGTCAAGTAGTAGGTAGGATATTTTGTGTGTAGTTGGTTAGGTGCACTTGGCAAGATCTTGGCCTACACTTGCTATGCACTTGGCATGATCTTCGCCATTGGTTGGCCTTGTCCTATAAATACCCCCTTTGAAGACTTGTTCATCCATTCCTAAATATTTCTAAGTGTTAAAATCCTCCTCCTCCCTTTGTTGAGTTCAAAGAGTCTCCCCTCCTCGTCGAGAGCCCTCCCTTTCGCAGGTGCTAGCCGCAAGTACCCCCAGCCTAGTTGTTTTGATAATACCCTCTGGTAGAAATACTCTCAAAAGTATTGTTATAATGCCCAAATTACCTTAGCCGTATACCTTGTAGTATTCTAAGGTTATACCTATACAAAAAGCCCAGTTTTACTATCATACTTCCCGTCAGTCACAAAATCGTAACCCTAAGGAAAATCTCCATAGTTACTTGGAGTAATAAGTAGAAGTTGGTTAGAACTTCTAAGGGTTGTTTGGAGCGGGTCGGAGCGCACGGAGTAGGAGCTAAACCTTGCTCAGGATCGACATTTAAACTCGGATAATTATGGGCTTATCGAGGTAAATATCTTGTCCCTCTATTGTAATTGGAAATTACATGATTGTTAGACTATATAGTTGAAGTATACTATATATAGAACTGAACGTTGTTATCGGCAATGTCTTTTGACTTAAGCCTGAATTATAAGAAACCTTTTCGAAAGAAGTAATCGAATCAGTATTACATGGTGTATTCAGATGGTCTTCGTAGCTTTTTCGTGAGGTAGAATTGTACACGTCCGGTTAGACGTGTAGAACCCCTCGTTGGCTTTCGCAGCCTCGATAGAGAGGAGATTTACGCCGTGGCGGGAGGTGTCGAATTTTCTGTAGAATGTTCTACGATAAGATCTAGATGTTAATAAAGCGCCTTGTGGCCTTATAGGTTCAAGCATCGCGTGTGGCGCGATCTACTTGGCTTAAGGAGTAGCCGACGGCTTGACTTGGAGCGTTTTGCTATTAGTCGATACTCGCCGCGAGGTATGTGAACCTCTTCCTATCTCTTCTAGCATGATACGTGTTAACTATGTAGTACGGTAGACGTACGTGCTAAATGTATTTGATTGGTTTAAAACATAAAGTGTTATAACTCTATGGGAAGTTGGTTATAACGACTTTATGTTGGTAAGAAAATACTTGTGGTTTTTAAAAGGTAATCGATTTGAACTATAATCGGCTTGTTATGTGTTAATAAAGAACTTAAAGTATTTCAAAAGATTTTTGAATCATTTCGAAAGAAGAAGTAATACTTGGTTTTGAAAACTTAAGAGTTATACTAGCTTTATGGGAAGTTAGGTAATAACGCTAAGAATGTTTCTCGATTTCGGAAATCAGCATGTGTATCGACAAACCAACTGCAGCTAATAAAAGGAAATGTTTTGTGATTAAGTATTATTAAAACCAAGAGAAACTTCCATCCGCATAGAAGCTAAGATGAGACAAAATGATATTTCTAGATCATGGTCTGTAATAAGATTGTTATAAACAAGAATATCCTACTCATATAAGGCTTATGTTTCTCAGATAGTTTAAAGAGAATTATATTCTTAAATGAATAAGACTATGAACTACTAAACCTTTCTAAAATAAGAAACGTGAACATTTGAAATTAGGCAAACTTGGACGCTTGGATAATAATGTTGTTACTTGATTTTACAAAGATAAGTGTTTTGATTCACTTCAAAAGATAATCACTCTATTTTCATATACTACGGTATTGTGTGACTTTTGTGAAAGTAACGATCTTTTAAAAAAGTTAATGTATGAAGTACTTTGGGGATAGAAACCCTAACATGTTGACACATAGTAGAAAGTACCTTGTGTATAACTTGATCGTGTTGGTTTGTGATAGCCTTGTAATACTTTCGTTGATTGATAAGTAAACGTGCTAGGATGCTACGTGTGTTAGTATCTTGTGATGTAGTGTAAAGGGTTTTCCTCGATCACGCTTTTAAAGTTGTTTGACTATCACCGTTATGTTGGTATTATACCACTCACCTTGACTTTTCCGAGGTTGCGCCTCCGTGCGGGTAGACTCAGCGGTCTGTGACCTATGATTCGAGAATACCTCACGCGGTCCTGTGGCCTATGCGGAGCTACGAGTTCGAGGTTAGTTTGCGTCCTTACGGGTACGCGGTCTATGTGGGCTACGCGCATCATGCGGTTCAAAGTGACGCCGGGGAGTAGCTACCCTCGATGCGCGGAATACCTCACGCGGGCCATCGAGTGGCCTATCGCGGAGTCATCAGCGAGTTCTAGGGCTAAGACGCACATTAGATCTCGCGCGAGTGGCGCCTTTGATCATGTGGCTTCAGACAGATTTCATGATACGCTTTATGACCTTGTTGGTACGGTGGGTTTTAGTAGTCGGCTATGCCTTCATACTTACCCCAGACGGCTTTATTATGACACAGTGCGACCCGTGTTCATGTGTATCTCTCGGTGCTTTTATATATCATAGAATGCCGCGTGAGGAAGGTATTCGCGCGCATGATTGATGTTGTGGCGTGAGACCCATGTTTATATTTGAGTGATGACTTTGAGGCGTGAGTCCTCGACTTGATATGATCGCTATTTATCAGGAATCGTAGTTTGGTTATCATACATGTCTCGCTTTATATAGACTACTATGATTTCATTTACGGTATTTTCATTTCACATACTGCACTGTTATCGACTCTCCTTGGCGCTCATGCCGCAGTAAAGGTACACCCGCCGCCGATCCTCGCCTTAGGGTCACAATTCAGCGTTGGAAGCTCCGTTCCTGAGGCTTATCTTCGTATAGTCCTGTTGTTGTAGGTGCTACATTGGGGTATGACGGCCCTGTCCGCCGTTGTTGTCATATCATTCGTAGGTCCAGAAAATCTTACTGTAGGCGTGGTTTGTAAAAAAGGATTAAACTGCTCATATTGAAAGAGTTGTTATATATATATATATGAAAGGCAACTTTCTTCAGATATCTGTCTCAATTCATACCGTTTCATATCTTGGTTATTTTATGTTCCGATTACTCGATGTATGACCATCGGGTGCCCGTAAGGCACTATCACTGCCCAGGCAGTCGTGACAAAAGTGGTATCGAGCGATTAATCCTCGGAAAGTGTCTACGCATCGTATCCGCAGTCTTGATTATCAGTTTGTTGTTCACCACACCAATAATCAGGAGGCTATAGGATATTTAGGATTGGTTTCTATTCTTCTCACTCTGATATCGTGCCTTAGAGCTGTGTTGTAAGTTGGACACTCTAACGTAGTTCTTTCCACTGCTATGCCTCGCGTATAGGCAACCGTGAGGCGCGCAAAGAGGAGTCTGCGAGTACTGAGGGTTACGTGAGGCACAGCCCAATCATCACCTGGGGTGGTGCTTCATTCTGGGAGTTTTGCGACGTCACTTGCCCCAAAGAGATTAGCACTGGCAGCAGTTCATCGCGCCATGATATTTGAACCCCGATTCACGGCCAGGAACAAGGAATGTAGATTGCGAAAGCGCACCACATTAGCTATGGATTTGGCTACCAGAGAGTATACCGATGTACCGAGTCTTGAGGACTATCCAGCAGGTCGTGGCAGAGTAATTCTTCGCTGGGCTTCGAGCATGGCACGTATGCGGGCTTATGCGCAGCAGCGAGAAACGTAGATATCGACGTTAACGGCGACGCTGGTAAGAGGGCGAGCAAAAGAAGGTCCTTTGGTAACTTTCGAGGCGAGTCGCCTCACCCGAATTAGATTATGCGCATCCACCAGGTGCGAAAGGTCCTCCACAGGTTCGTGACGCTCGGGTACGCAGAGAGTTGGTCGAGCCCAGAGCTTCCGTTCCACGCTCACGAAGGTTCCGACCATTCCGATTCAGCTTTTCTCGGTGTTCACAGCGCAGCGCCATCGCGGAATGTCGTCTTTTAGTTGGTACTTGTTGTACTATGACCGTGGTCGATGTCGAAAGAGTGTCCTCGCGGAGGACTTAGCCTTCGTGATCGTGGGTAGTTTGTCATCTTCCTTAGCTATCGCCTACGGGGCAGTTTGTTTAGAAACGACTAAGGGAGTGAAGTAGTAGATACAGCATATCTTTAACCTCTGTAGTTTTGTTTATGTGATAAGGCGAGTATACCTTAAGTGCTATGTTCGATAGCAGTGTGTTAGTTGTGATTAGAAATTACGGTGGGTTAACCGAGTAAGATTTTGGGGTTAGAGAAGGCGTGAGCCTTAGAGTGTTATACGCAGAGACCTTAGAGGTAAGCGCCATCCGGAGCGGCGTAGTGTTATGTTTGATCTCATCTGAGTGCATAGTGCACGCGAGCTATGTATGGGATAGGTCCTAAGCAGTGTGTGAAATGAAAGAGGGTAGTTGAGCTAAGAAGACCGCTTAGGTTTTCGTAACGTGATTTGAGAGAATGTTCGGATCGGAGCTAATGTTTTCGCGATCGCCGGGTCGAGTTGAGGCCACGTTGCGGGTCAACCCGCGCTTTGCTCAGCGCGGGTCGGTTTGTGAGTGGTCCACGTGGTAGGGTCACGAGGTGTTAGGCCCAAGTTTAGTTAACCAACGACGATTCGTGGACGATTCGACCAGAGTCGGGCCGAGGAGGTCGTACCGCCTTGTCTTCAGCAGCATCGCTTTACTCGCGAGAGGGTTATGCGAGATGATATATCGTAAAGGTTGTAAGGCTATGCACGAGGTGCCTACCTTCACTTATGGCGCATGGAGCCTGTGGTACGGCTGTTTTGGTTTCTCGAAGTTTTACCAAGGTGGTTAAGAACTCAGTGAGTCTCGACCGCATTCGCCCTCGGGCAGGTATTTCGTAGGTAGTGGTGGGGATTGTTGTCTCCTTGTGGAGGAGTGTTTAAGCTACCATTTCGCTCGAACGTCGCCTTACGAGGCCTCGTGGGGCTGAAGTGTAAGTTGCCTACGATTGGTTCGATGTTGGCAAGATTCAGATAGTTCAGGCATTGTTCCACAGATCGTGGATGAGGTAAAGCTTGTCTAGAAGAGGTTCTGGCAATCGGAGAAATCGCTGGATAATCGGCGACGCTAGAGTTCTGTTGACGGTCGGTCTTCGAAAGTACCACCCCGGATTGGGTGTGACGAGTTTTGGAAAACAGAGGAACTTAGCCCGAGTTACTTTGGGCCTTTTTGAGTTCATGTGAAGAATAGGCCAGGTTGCCTATATGTTAGCATTTGCCGTCCGACTTAGAGGCAAGACGTCCGCTTCAGATTGATATGATCGTGAAAGCACGGAGATCCATCAGTGTTCCCGATTAATAATGACCACGTTAGAGATAGTAACCGAAGTTTTGGAAACCAAGCTCGAAGTGTGGTAAGAGTTCGAGTGCACGACATCCTCGTGGATCGATTTAGTCCTGGGCACCATTTGTTGGGTCGCCGAGTGACACTAGAACCTCGCGCAAAGTGACAAAAGTGGTATCGGGAAGAAGCGAGCATGTATGGCGAGCATAGATGTGATCATTTCTTTGGCAAGAGAAGGCGTGAAGGAAGTATATTTTAGACCGGAGGAGGTTTTGTGGCGATATTCGAGGTGTTTCCTCGTGGACTTGGATGGAAGTATTTTATGCGGATGTTTCGTGGCCAGCGTGGCGTGCTTGTTTCGTAAGTATAGTAGTGAAGACTATCTTTCGCGCATGTTTGTTTGAGACTTAGAAGGAACATTCGACGAATGTTTCTAAGGAAGAGAATGTTATAAGTATTTCCAGTATGACGTAAGGGCGCACGAAAGTTTGGGCTTTAAAGTAAGTCTTGGCCGATTTTTATTGTGCACAACAATCTTGCCAGAGTCGTTTTTCGACGAACGTTTTCCACGACTTTCGTAGGAAAATTCGCTATGTCATTTTTAATTTTTGCGGATTTTTCCGAGAGATTTAAATATTTTGACCAACACAAGAGGCGCCACTTGGCACCCTCTCATGGAGCACGCCGGGCGGTTGGCTTGGACGAATGGTGACTATTTTGTCAAGTAGTAGGTAGGATATTTTGTGTGTAGTTGGTTAGGTGCACTTGGCAAGATCTTGCCCTACACTTGCTATGCACTTGGCATGATCTTCGCCATTGGTTGGCTCGCTTGTCCTATAAATACCCCCTTTCAAGACTTGTTCATCCATTCCTAAATATTTCTAAGTGTTAAAATCCTCCTCCCTCCCTTGTGTTGAGTTCACCCAGTCTCCTCCCCTGGTCGAGAGCCCTCCCTCCTTCAGGTGCTAGCCGGGTACCCCCTAGCCTAGTTGTTTCGTGATAATACCCCCTCTTGTAGAAATACTCTCAAAGTATTGTTATAATGCCCAAATTACCTTAGCCAGATAACCTTGTAGTATTCTAAGGTTATACCTATACAAAAGCCCGCTTACTATCATACTTCATCAATCACAAAATCAGAAACCCTAAGGAAAATCTCCATAGTTACTTGGAGTAATAAGTAGAAGTTGGTTAGAACTTCTAAGGGTTGTTTGGAGCTGCCTGAGCGCACGGAGTAGGAGCTAAACCTTGCTCAGATCGACATTTAAACTCTGATAATTATGGGCTTATCGAGGTAAATATCTGTTCTCTATCAGAATTGAAATTACATGATTGTTAGACTATATAGTTGAAGTATACTATATATAGAATCGAACGTTGTTATCGGCAATGTCTTTTGACTTAAGCCCAATTATAAGAAACCTTTTAAAGAAGAGTACCGAATCAGATTTACATGGGGTCAGATTACAGAGTCTCGGGTAGCTTTTCGTGAGGTAGAATTGTACACGTCTGCTAGACGTAACCCCCTGGTTGGCTTCGTAGCCTACTGATAGAGGAGGAGATTTACGTTGTGGCGGGGAGGTCAATTTTCGCAGAATGTTCTACGATAAGATCTAGATGTTAATAAGCGCGCTTGTGGCCTTATAGGTTGAAGTCGCATGTGGCGCGATCTACTGCGGCTTAGGAGTAGCCAGCGGCGAGGTACTTGAGCGCTTTGCTATTAGTCGATACTCGCCGCGAGGTATGTGAACCTCTTCCTATCTCTTCTAGCATGATATGTGTGAACTATGTAGTACGGTAGACGATACGTGCTAAATGTATTTGATTGGTTTAAAACATAAAGTGTTATAACGCTTTACGGAAGTTGGTTATAACACTTTATGTTGGTAAGAAAATACTTGTGGTTTTTAAAAGGTAATCGATTTGAACTATAATCCGCTTGTTATGTGTTAATAAAGAACTTAAAGTATTTCAAAAGATTTTTGAATCATTTCAAAGAAGAAGTAATACTTGGTTTTTGAAAACTTAAGAGTTATACTAGCTTTATGGGAAGTTAGGTAATAACGGCTTAAGAATGTTTCTTGA